>CM067330.1:101352500-102562500 GCA_034376525.1 Nicotiana benthamiana
TTGAAAATCTTTTTCTTTTGAAGAAGCATTTTCCTTTATGCATTTAACAGTTTTTGAAGCTTTAATAAATTCACTATATAACTCATCAAAAGCATTTTGCATTTCTTCAAGGGAAAAGAAATTTTTAGAAGAGATTTGACATACCTCATCTTGCTTGTCTTCTTGTGCCATAAGACAAAGGTTTGCGCTTTCCTCTTCTTCTCCTTCGCTTGACTCATCTCCGAAGTCTCCTCCCCAAGATATATATGCACGTTGCTTTTTGAAAGGTTTCTTTTCCTTTTTGATGTTTGGGCAATTTGATTTGATGTGCCCGGTTTCTCCGCATTCATAGCACTTTATTTGTTCTCCTTGCTTTTTGCCCTTTCGTTCATACTCTTTTCGCATGAACTTTTGAAATCTTTTGATAACGAGTCCAAACTCGTTGTCTCCGTCCTCATCAACTTGCGGTTGGCTTGTGCTTTCCTTTAGAGAGATTCTTTGCCTCCTTTGATCATCAACAAGAGGGTTAAGTATAGTAGATTCATAAGTCTTAAGATTACCTCTTAATGCGTCGATGGTAACATTTGAGACGCCAATGGACTCTTGAATCGCGTCGGCCTTTGATCGCCATGCCGGAGTGAGACTTCTAAGGATTTTTCGGACAAGTTCCCTATCCGTGAAAGTCTTCTTGAGAGCATGTAGGTCATTTAAGATTATTGAAAATCGTTCATACATTTCATCTACCTTTTCACCTTCCTTCATGTGAAATAATTCATAAGCATGGGTTAGGAAATCAATTTTTGCTTCCCTTACCTGGTCCGTACCTTCGTACGTAATTTCCAGCTTGTCCCACATTTCCTTCGCCGTTGTGCAACATGATATATTCCTGTAATCGTCAGCATTTACAGCACAATATAATAAATTAATTGCTTTAGCCTTATTTTGCACCTTTCGGACATCATCTGCGTCATATTCTTCTTCGGACTTGGGAACCCATTCGTTTTCAACCTTTTTGGTTGGAATTTGGTTTCCCTTTGTTATCACCTTCCAAAGATGAAAATTGTTTGCTTGAACGAAGATTTTCATCCTCTCCTTCCAGTACGTATAGTTTGTACCGTTGAATAGTGGTGGTCGGGTGGAGCACTGTCCTTCCTCTATTCCTGCAAAAGAGTCACGAGTAGAAGCCATGGAAGTTTCTCTCAAACTGTTAAGTCTTCAGAGAGTTGGGCTCTGATACCGATTGTTAGATAATACGCTTAACGCTAGAGGGGGGGGTGAATAGCGTTATAATAAAAATTAGCGTAAACTTGCGGAATTTAAAATTTGCAGGAAATAAATAAGTGCGATAAATAAGAAAGAACACACCGAAGTATTCTGGTTCACCACAACCCGTGGCTAGTCCAGTCCCCGAGAGACTCTCTCGAGATTTCCACTAACTTGTCAAGCTTCCGGGTGCTTAACAAATCTTTACAACTTGAGGACACAAGCCTCAACACCTTGCTCAGAGATACAACACTCCAAGACTTCAACCAAAGGAAACACAAGTTCCTTCACAACTTGAGGACACAAGCCTCAACTACCTTTGCTCGGAGATACAACACTCCAAGACTTCTACCAAGGAAACACAGGTTCCTTCTTACAACAAGAGAATAACAATTCTCTTCAAGTGTACAAAACACTAAGCACTTAAACAAGACACTCCTTAATGAGTAGATATGAGTAAAAGAATACGCTCAAGATCGCAACAACTTTCGACAAGAGTTTGGCTCTCAAAAACTTATGTAATGAATATAAAATGACAAGCAATAGAGCATGCAAGCTTATAGCAATTATATGATCAGTTGTTGTGTGTTATTTGTGTTCCAAACACTGAAATGAAGCTGTATTTATAGTTGAAAAACTTGGCATTACCGTTGCCTAATTGCCAATTAAGAACTGTTGATTTTACTCTGTGACTATCGATTGTCAAGAATCCACAATTTATTGTTTGCCAATCGTTCCAAAAATCAATCCCAGATTTTACGCTTAACAATCGATTATTCAAGATCAACAATCGATTATTGGCAACGTTCAAAAAATCATTTCCAGATTTTACGTAAAACAATCGATTATACAAAATCAATAATCGATTATTCAGCAACGTTCAAAAAATCCTTTCCAGATTTTAATTTCAACAATCGATTATACAAAATCAATAATCGATTACCTGACGGTATTTGAAATTTTTACGACAACGGTCAGCTTCACAATCGATTGTGCAATGTTAACAATCGATTATTTATCAGTCTTGAAAAATCAATTTAGACACTGCCTCGTGACAATCGATTGTTATGTACTCACAATCGATTATTTAATAACTTTGAAAAAGTCTGGAAGACACTGCCTCAACACAATCGATTGTCATATGTTCACAATCGATTATTTTGTGACTTTGAAAAATCTGATGGACACTGTCTCTTCACAATCGATTGTCATTAACTTCACAATCGATTATTTTGAGCGTTGAATAACTTTGATGGACACTGCCTCATAACAATCGATTGTCATTAACTTCACAATCGATTATTTTGAGCGTTGAAAAACTTTGATGGACACTGCCTCATCACAATCGATTGTCATAAGGCTCACAATCGATTGTCATGCAGATTTGAAAAATCTGATGCTCACTGCCTTAACACAATCGATTGTCATTAGTTCACAATCGATTGTCATGCAGTCTTGGCTTAACATAATCGATTATCATAAGTACATAATCGATTATCTTAGTCCAGATTTTGAGGCATGTTTAAAAATCAGTTTGACTAAAGTAAATATGCATGATTTAAAATCATTTAGCATTAAATAAAATATGCATGATTTTGTAAAAATAATTTTACGATAGAAGCCATGTCATGAGTCAAGTTGTCGGATCAAGATCACAGTTAAGAACGACTCATGTAAAACTGTAAAACTTGGTCTTGTGCTTGAATCTCGTTAAATATATCAATTGTGCGCTTGTACATGAACTTCGTCATATATCAATTTGCTCATCGTTTGTCATTCATCAAAACCTACACATATGAACACACGTTTTAGTATAATGCTTTGAGAACGTGTTTCCAACAGTAACGGTTTGTTGAGCACCCGTAAGCTTAACAAGTTAGTGGAAATCTCGAGAGAGTCTCTCGGGGACTGGACTAGCCACGGGTTGTGGTGAACCAGGATACATCAGTGCGTTTGTTCTAATTTATTTACTTATCGCACTTATTTATTTCCTGCAATTTTTAAATTCCGCAAGTTTACGCTAATTTTTATTATAACGCTATTCACCCCCCCCCCCCCCTCCCTCTAGCGTTAAGCGTATTATCTAACAATTGGTATCAGAGCCCAACTCTCTGTAGACTTAACCGTTTGAGAGAAACATCCATGGCTTCTACTCGTGATTCTTTTGCAGGAAGAGGTGAAGGACAATTCTCCACCCAACCACCGCTATTCGATGGTACAAATTATACATACTGGAAGGAGAGGATGAGAATATTTGTACAATCAAATGGTTTCATCTCTGGAAGGTCATAATGAATGGAGAACAAATTCCAACCAAGAAGGTTGAAAATGAATGGGTCCCAAAGTCCGAAGATGAATACGATGCGGATGATATCCGAAAGGTGCAAAATAATGCTAAAGCTATTAATTTATTATATTGTGCTGTAAATGCTGATGATTACAGGAAGATATCTTGCTGCACAACGGCGAAGCAAATGTGGGACAAGCTGGAAATTACGTACGAAGGTACGGACCAAGTAAGGGAAGCCAAAATTGATTTCCTAACCCATGCATATGAATTGTTTCACATGAAGGAAGGCGAAAAGGTCGATGAGATGTTTGAACGATTTTCAAAAATCGTAAATGATTTACATGCTCTTAAGAAGACCTTCACGGATAAGGAACTTGTCCGAAAAATTCCCCGAAGTCTCACTCCGGAATGGCGATCCAAGGCCGACGCGATTCAAGAATCCATTGCTATTTCAAATGTCACCATCGATGCATTAAGAGGTAATCTTAAAACTTATGAATCTACTATACTTAACCCTCTTGTTGATGATCAAAGGAAGCAAAGAATCGCTCTCAAGGCAAGCACAAGCCAACCTCCAAATGATGAGGACGGAGACAACAAGTTCGGACTCGTTATCAAGAGATTTCAAAAGTTCATGCGAAAAGAGTATGAACGAAAGGGCAAAAAGCAAGGAGATCAAATAAAGTGCTATGAGTGCGGAGAAACCGGGCACATTAAATCAAATTGCCCAAATGCTAAAAAGGAGAAGAAACCCTTCAAGAAGCAACGAGCATACATATCTTGGGGAGGCGACTCTGGTGACGAGTCAAGTGAGGAAGAAGAAGACGAAGCCGCAAATCTTTGTCTTATGGCACAAGAAGACAACAAAGAAGAGGTATGTCAAATTTCTTCCAAAAATTTCTTTTCCCTTGAAGAAATGCAAAATGCTTTTGATGAGTTGTATAGCGAATTTATTAAAGCTTCAAAAACTGTTAAGAGTATAAAAGAAAATGCTTCTTTAAAAGAAAAAGATTTTCAAAAACAACTCTCTTTTAAAGAAAATGAATTGGAAAAACTGATTTTAGAAAATGAGAAGTTCAAAGAGGAAAACAAATTGTTTGGCAAGAGAAGCGCCGACAAGCCCGAGAGTTCTAGAAATTGTACTTCTTGCATGCATCTCAAAAATGAAGTAGAAAGGCTTAAGGGCACCTTAGATAAGTTTAACTCTTCTCATAAAAATTTGAATGAAGTGCTTGTTAATTTGAAGTCGACCAAGCATGGCATAGGTTTTAGAAACGAGCCTAAAGAGAAAGTTGAAGCCAACCCCCAACCAACTAAGGCTCAACCTAGGATAAATAAAACAAATGTTCATCCTAGATACAACAAACCTAGAAATGGTTTTCATCAATCGCAACCTAGAAATAATCATGCTAGAAATAATGCACATTCTAGGCCACACACTCGAAGGAATTTTGAACCTTTTAGAACACCTAGAAATGACTTCCAACCTAGAAACAACTATTCTAGAAATGATGCATATCCTAGAACAAATGGTAGGAGAAATGATTTTCATAATTTGCGCAATAGTTATATTGTCAAGAATAGAGTAAATGAATTTCGCCCATCCAATTACTATCAACCTAGAAGGATGCATAATCCTAACGTGACTTGTCATTATTGTAGACGAATTGGACATATTGCTCCTGCTTGTTTTACACGACATAGACATAACACTCAATCACATCACTATGATTTGCCTAACCCCCAAGGACCCAAAATGGCATGGGTACCTAAAACTCATTAATCTGTTTTGTAGGTATGTTTGAAGGGATCAAGTGTACTATGGTACCTTGATAGTGGATGCTGCAAGCACATGAAGGGAGACGAATCCAAATTCCTTCAACTAGAACACAAGGAAGGGGGAAGTGTTATTTTTGGTGATAACAACAAAGGAAAGATTATCGGCATTGGATCGGTCGGTAAGGATGAAATTTCTTCCATTAAGCATATATTACTTGTAAAAGTTTAAAACATAATCTCTTGAGCATAAGTCAATTATGTGATTGGGAAATTTTGTTTTATTTGATTCGGATGAATGCTTAGATTTTAGACGTAGCGATTTTAAAATTATCCTTCGTGGTTTTAGAATGGATTACATTTATATGGTTGATCTTGCAAATTCTTCACCCGAATATGTGAATTGTTTAATGAGCAAAGAGGATGATTCTTGGTTATGGCATCGTAGAGTAGCTCACATCAACATGCATCTTTTGAACAAATTGGTTTCACAAAATTTAGTTGTTGGTCTTCCAAACTTGAAATTTGAAAATGACTCTACTTGTGATTCTTGTCAAAAAGGGAAGCAAACAAAAGCATCTTTTAAATCGAAAAATATTGTTTCAACTACTAGACCATTGCAATTGCTTCACATGGATTTGTTTGGACCATCTCGCATTGAAAGTCTTGGTAGAAATCGTTATGCTTTTGTTATTGTTGATGATTATTCCAGATTCACTTGGACTTTATTTCTTGCCCATAAAAGTGAAGCTTTTTAGAATTTTAAATATTTTCTTAAACGTGTTCAAAACGAAAAGGAAGCAACCGTCACTTCAATTAGAAGTGATCATGGGGTAGAGTTTGATCACAATCTCTTTGCGGACTTTTGTGACGAACTCGGTATCGAGCATACCTTTTCCGCTCCACGAACACCACAACAAAATGGGGTGGTGGAAAGGAAAAATAGGTGTCTCGAAGAGATGGCTAGAACCATGCTCGAAGAGGCTAAGATTCCCAAACATTTTTGGGCGGATGCCGTGAATACCCCATGCTACGTTTTAAATAGAGTAGTCATAAGTCCAATACTCATGAAAACCCCTTATGAACTCTACAAGGGAAGGAAACCAAATATCTCCCATTTTAGAGTATTCGGCTGTAAATGTTTTATTCATAACAATGGAAAAGATCAATTGGGAAAATTTGATGCCAAATCCAATGAAGGAATTTTTATTGGGTATTCTTCACGTAGCAAAGCATATAGGGTATTTAATAATAGAACCCAAACTATGGAGGAATCCCCTCATATTGTGTTTTCCGAAAATAATGCTCGCTTGGCAAGAAAGGATTCTTGTTCTGATCTTGCAGGTATTTTAAATAGTTTAAAAGACAAAGTACAAGAGGAAACTCCTAAGGAAATTCAAGATGAAATCTTGGAACAATCAACGGAGGAAACGCCACAATTGGAGAAAGAAACGAAAATGCCTAACGAGTGGAGGACAATCAAAGATCACCCTCTCGAACAGGTAATTGGCGACGTCGGAGAAAAGGTAAGTACCCGAAACTCTCTTAAGAACACCTTAGGACACACTTCTTAAGAGATCACGTTCTCATTGCATTATTTCGATACAAATTACTAACTTGAGCATCGGAGACGTCTAATTCTCTTTTGCAGGTATCGCCCTAAAGGCAGGGTGAATTATAAAGAAATGGCATAGAACAATCGATTGTTACAGCAAATAATCGATTATTTTACTGTGCGGACAATCGATTAGCAAGTATCACTAATCGATTATTTATGTTTGATGCCTATTATGCATTTGTGTTTAATAATCGATTTTTTAACTGTATACTCGATTAACGTCTCAGCCATTCAGTACTTCTTTCCTAAAACAATTGATTGTTCATAAATATAATCGATTATTTTCCGAGTCAGAAAATCACCGTGCTCACTGTATCACAACAATCGATTATCATAATTCAACAATCGATTATTTTTATGTCAGTAATTCAAATATTTGTTACCGTTTGGGTCCTGCAATCGATTTTGTGTCAGTTCCGAGTTCAAGTCAAAATCTGCTCAACAATCGATTATTTCGTTTCAACAATCGATTGTCTAACGGTCAGTATAATTTATTTTTACCGTTTCTGACTGTTTTGGCTCATATATTTCTGCAGATTTTCATCATAAATGAAATGCCATTCTTCCCATTATAAATAGGCAATCATAAGTCTTCAATTTTATTCACTCAAGCATCAATCTTTGCTCCCAAACCTTCAAAAATCTTCCAAGTTTCTTACAAAGTTCACTACTATTTTTTGAAAATGTCGGGCAGACACTCTAAACGTTCCCGTTCAGGTAGACAAGGTGCATCTTCTTCTGCTCCTCCACCTCTAAATTTCCCTTATCAAGATGGGTCTATTTTACAATTCAATACTGAAACCGAGCTTACTAGATTTTTGACAAAATTCGAAAGGCGTGACATTCTTCCTCCTCGCTTTTCAACAAGCAAGTATCTTGAATCATATGCCCCCGCTGCAAACATGCTTAAGGAATGTCAACTTCTTGACTTCTTATATCTTACCTATCCTTATATTAATCCTCCATTGATTCAAGCGTTTTACTCAAACCTTCATGAGGATGACGATGGTGAGCTTGTGTCAAATATTAATGGTGTTCAAATTCTTTTATCTAATGGAAACTTGCATTCCATTGCCCATCTTCCTCGAAATGGCGAAAACATTACTCGCTACATTAGAGAGGTCGGCGCCTTATTTGATGAGAAAACTCTCCTAAACCAAATAGGTCTTACATCTTATGATCCTAATCTATCCACTCGGCGTCCTACTATCACGGGAATGCTCCCCGAATATCGTTTGATTTTCTATTTCATCACCCGAGTCCTCAAGCCTCGGAAGCATTATCATACCACTCTTTCCCAAGAGGACGCTAAGCTCATGCATGCCATTATAACCGGAGCTCACATCAATTGGTGTAAGTTCGTCAAAATTCACATGCGTGATGCCATCGGAGATGATAGACCTCTTCCCTATGCCCTCCTTATTATGAATTTTCTTGAAGCTTCCGGGTTCAACACTTCCATCGGTCCTCTCAAAAAGAGCACCAAGAAGTGGGAAATTTCAGAATCCTCCTTTCCCCATGACGGTGATCATGCAGCTCCTGCTCCTCTTCCAACCCGTCAATCGCGTCAGCCTCAAGTACCTACTCTTCAATCCATTTCCGACCAAATTGCTTCATTGACCACCTCTGTCGGTCAATTGACACATGAGATCCATGGATATTTTGACCATGTTCATTATCCATATGCCGGTCTTGTTCCCTTTGAAGCAGTGCCGGATGATGAGGCGGGAAATGATGATCAATAATTTCTTTATTTGTTTTTCTATTTTATTGTTCTATGTTTTTATTGTTCCCGTTATGTAACCTTTTTTATTAATAAATAAACAAGTTTTTTTAATTTTTATTATTTTTTTGCTAATGGCAAAAGGGGGAAGATAACGGGTATGCACTCTCAATACTTATCGGCATAAATTGAGGGGAAATTCATATATTGAGGGGGGGGGGAAATTGTATATCTATATACTTGTTGCATATCTTTACTTGTCTTGAATCGTCATTATGAATTGCCTAATATGCATATCCCGCTTAAAGTTTGCCATTATCAAAAAGGGGAAAATTGTTGGAAACACGTTCTCAAGGCATTATACTAAACGTGTGTTCATATTTGTAGGTTTTGATGAATGACAAACTATGCGCAAATTGACATATGACGAGGTCCAAGCACAAGCGCAAAATTGATATATAACGAGATTCAAGCACAAGACAAAGATCGAGATTAAGTTTTATATGAGTCGATATTTAATTGTGATCTTGATCCGACAACTTAAACTCAAGACTTGGCTTCTCTCGTAAAAATATTTTTAACAAATCATGCATATTTAATTTAGAGCAAAATGATTTTAAATAATGCATATTTACTTTAGTCAAAATGATTTTTAAACATGCCTTTAAAATCTGGACTAAGATAATCGATTATGTACTTATGATAATCGATTATGTTTAAGTCAGCTGCTTGACAATCGATTGTGAACTTATGACAATCGATTGTGTTAAGGCAGTGAGCATCAGATTTTTCAAATCTACATAACAATCGATTGTGAACCTTATGACAATCGATTGTGATGAGGCAGTGTTCATCAAAGTTTTTCAAACCTCAAAATAATCGGTGGTGAAGCTAATGACAATCGATTGTGAAGAGACAGTGTCCATAAGATTTTTCAAAGTCACAAAATAATCGATTGTGAACTTATGACAATCGATTGTGAAGAGACAGTGTCCATCAGATTTTTCAAAGTCACAAAATAATCGATTGTGAACTTATGACAATCGATTGTGTTGAGGCAGTGTCTTCCAGACTTTTTCAAAGTTATTAAATAATCGATTGTGAACCTATAACAATCGATTGTTAAGAGGCAGTGTCTAAATTGATTTTTCAAGACTGATATATAATCGATTGTTAACTTAATATAATCGATTGTATAACTGATCGTTGCCAAAATGTTTTCAAATACCGTCAGGTAATCGATTATTGATTTCCTATAATCGATTGTTTTTATTAAAATATGGAAAGGATTTTTTGAACGTTGCTGAGTAATCCATTATTGATTTCCTATAATCGATTGTTTTAATTAAAATCTGGAAAGGATTTTTTGAACGTTGCTGAGTAATCGATTGTAGATTTCTGACAATCGATTTTTTTAAGTAAAATCTGGAAATGATTTTTTGAATGTTTCCAGTAATCGATTATTAATCTTAGATAATCCATTGTTATGCGTAAAATCTGGGATTGATTTTTGGAAGAACTGGCAAACAATCAATTGTGGTAGTTTGACAATCGATTGTCACAGAGTAAAAGCAGCATCTCTTAATTGGCAATTAGGCAACGGTAATACAAAGTTTTTCAACTATAAATACAGCTTCAATTCAGTCTTTTAAGCAACAACAACACACAACAACTGATCATACAATTGCTAAAGCTTGCATACTTTATTGCTTATCATTTTATATTCATTACATAAGCTTTTGAGAGCCAAATTCTTGTCAAAAGTTGTTGCGATCTTGAGCGTATTCTTTTTACTCATATCTACTCTTAAAAGAGTGTCTTGTTTGAGCGCTAAGTGTTTTTGTACACTTGAAGGGAAGTGTTAGTCCCTTGTGTTGTAAGAAGGAACTTGTGTTTCCTTGGTTGAAGTCTTGGAGTGTTGTATCTCCGAGAAAAGGTTGTTGAGGCTTGTGTCCTCAAGTTGTAACGGTTTGTTGAGCACCCGTAAGCTTAACAAGTTAGTGGAAATCTCGAGAGAGTCTCTCGGGGACTGGACTAGCCATAGGTTGTGGTGAACCAGGATACATCGGTGCGTTTGTTCTAATTTATTTACTTATCGCACTTATTTATTTCCTGCAATTTTTAAATTCCGCAAGTTTACGCTAATTTTTATTATAACGCTATTCACCCCCCTCCCCCCTTCTAGAGTTAAGCGTATTATCTAACACACCTGTAGAACAAGGAAACATCTTTCAAATTTCAATGTTTCGTCAATCAGGCGCCCACCTGGAGAACAAGGAAATACTTTTCAAAATTCAAATTTTGGCAATCATGCGTCCACCTGTAGAACAAGGGAATATCTTTCAAATTTCAAGTTTTAGTAGTCAGGCGCCCACCTGTAGAACGAGGGAATGCTTTCAAGGGAATACATGTCAAGTCCAACAAATTGAAATTAAACATGGATGAAGAAAAGGCAGGCAGTCAACAAGAATACAAGGAGTTCGCAGGAAGAAATACAACGCAACAAAGCAACAAGGATCAAGAACGAGATTGAAGACGTATATAGGCTTTTCTTTGTAATTCCTAGCTTATAGCTTAGTCTAGTTTTCTTTTCATTATTAATAAGGTCTAATAAGGAGGTCAGCAAGCAGCAACAGCAGCATTAGCAGTGCACTCACAGCTTTATAGCCAAGGATATGTAGGCATCATTTGAAGCATGGTTCGGTCAGACAGCTTTCAAAATGCTTCTCATAGAATGCAAAGCAGGCAAAAATCTCTCAGTTGCTCACTTATCTTTGCCCAAAAATCGTTCGTGTCTCCAAGCAAAGAGGGGCAGTTATGAAACGTGATTTTTTCCTCCCTTGAAATATTCCTATAAATTCGTTAAATTAGGATTTTTTTTCTTATATTATTTGAATTTTTAGAATTTTATTGTGTGATTTTGTGTCATTTACATTTTTCTTTTATTATTTGAACATTAGGAATTAATTGTGTGATTTTGTGTTTATTTGCGTCTTTCTTTTGTTATTTGAATTTTTAGGACTTATTTGCGTGATTTGGTGTCTGTTGGGAATTAATTGCATATTTTGTGCTTATTTTGCATGTTGCATATTTGAATTTGCATAATCCACAAAAAGAATATAAAAATAACATTTTCGCATTTAGGATATTAGTTTTAAAATTTTCGGTGCAGTGGTTAATTAATAGCATGGAAAAAAAAAATATATATATATATATATACATAATAACAGGAATGGTTCTTTTTGCATTTTTACTTTTAAAGTCCAAAATTTGTCTTTAAAATTAGGATTTAATTGACTAGGAACTTAATTAGCCTAATTTTGGGATTTAAATCAGGTTTTTGCTATTTTAATGTTAATTTGGTTTTGATAAAATAATTTAGAAATTAAAACAAATAAGAAAAAAAAGGATTTAGAAATATGGTCTTGTTTTAAATGGCCAACTTGGGCCATTTTTGCAAATTTAAACCAGTCCAAAGCTGTCCAACCCTAGCATCAAGTCCAAAACAACATCGTTTGATGTCCTTTGATCTTGACCATCCATACCCCTTGATCCAACGGCTCAGATTGAGCCTCACATTTTAGATATAACTGTCTGAACACATGTAATACCTCAGAGACCAAAAGTCACCCTCCTCGTACCAACTACCCCCCGGTGTAATGTAGCCGCCAATCCACCGTACCACCACTATCCGCCACCGGCCGAAAATCGTCGCCGCTGGCGGCGTAACTCCAATGACCTCCCAAGTTACACCCTAGAATCCCCGCCGTCTCCTTTTCCAAACCCTCCTAAGACCGCCCTTCGAAACCTCCCCCCCCCCCAACTTATTGAATATCCGTTCAAAACTCGGCAGGTCGGCAGCGCCCGGTGGCCAACGACTCCCAAAGTTACACCCCATAATCTCCTCACTCCCCTCTTTTCAACCCTACCATCAGTCACCCTCGAACATAACCCCAACTCTTTGAATATCTATTAGAAGTAGGCAGCTCCGCCATGCACGACGGTGCCCATCTAGCCCTCCTCTACCTAAAACCACACCCAAGCCTTCTTAAACAACCCCAGACCCCTCCAATTTTGAAAAAAACCATGACTTAGGTCTGTGGTTGACCATTGAAAGACTGTTTGAGTTTCGAGATGGAGTCACACATTTGTTTTGGCCCAAAAACAAACCTGTGACTCCGCTTGGAGGATCTAATTAATTCCAACGAAGTTTAATTGAAGAAAACCAGTAAGTTCACCTCAATCTTAATTCATTTTTCTATTTCGTATTTCTTGCCTAATTAAGTATTAAAACTAACTTTATTTCTTTTTTTAGTTTAAATTGAAAATGGCATCTTATTAGATTTCAATTCTGCTATTCCTTATCTGATGATTGTGTGAATGAATTGTTGGGTTTATTTTAGTTGTGAAACTAGACACTACGTTTTGGTTTCTCTCAACACAATAGTTTCTATGATTTTTGCAATTTTGATGATATTCTTGACCTCTGAATTTGAGTATTTGTTAGTGGTTCACATGCAATCAGAAATTGGTCACAGTATAACAACACCCCCATGTTTGTCTTTATTTCAATAATTTCCTTATTTCTGAGTTTGAATGTCAATTAATAGTTCACATGGTTTGAGCTTGATTTCTGAGTGTGAGTGTTCAATTGTGTTAACAGCATGATAGTTGTAGTTTTCCATGTTCTTCTTTTTAATTTTAGTATGGCTTCATTTTGATTCAATTGTGTTTTGACTTATGAGGTTAGTCGGCAAATGTTCTTGATTAATAATTCAATAGAATTAGGATTGGCTATAGCTCTTAGTAGCGTTAGTTGTTAGTAATTAGTTACAAGATAGTAAAATAAGTTTTTTTACATTTAAGGGATAATATAGGGTTTTCCACCTAGTTCTAATAATTTTAGGGTAAAATAGGGATAATGTAGATCCTTAGTTTAGTTTTGATAATTTTAGGGTAAAATAGGGGTAATATAGATCCTTAGTTTAGTTTGGTAATATTAGGATAAAATAGGGCTAATATAGAATATTATTGTAGTTTTGGTAAATTTCAGAATAAAATAGGGGTAATATAGAGTTTTAACTTGGCTTCGGTAATTTTAGGAACAAAATAAAGGTAGTATAGGTAGACTATAAATGTGAGATAATGCTATAAGCCTTTAGACCCTTCTAGAAGGGGTATTTAATACAAAATCAATAGTCTTATTGCAGTAACTTGGGAAACAAGTCAAAAAATGAGGGTCCAAGTAGGTAAAATCTGAAAATTGAAAGAGGGACCTTTAGTTAAAACAAAACAAAAATGGTGCCCTAGTCTTTGGCTATAAAAGGGACTCTAAATCATTTAAAAGAGGGGGTTGGACACTCTGGAAATAAAATTACTGAAAATTCCAGCCATAGAAAAAATTAGTTATCCAATTCCTGCAATTATAACAGAAAATCAAAAAATACATTAGTTTAGTTGGAACAATTGGAAGCTCTTCCTTCAAATTTGTGAATTTTAGAACTCCTAAAAATCAGCTGAAAATAAGCAAATACTGTTCCATTAAGAGTCCAACTATTTTCAGGGTTTATTTTGGTATTTGTTCTGAGATTTGCTTCTCTTACTTGGTTTTTAGTTGTTTCCTGGAGTCCCTGGATTTGATTTCAAGTCGTTTGGGGTCACTTGAAGTTTGTTGTAGTTCAAATTTGGTCTTGGGTACAAATTTGGGCTGTTAGATTGTTTATACTGCTGTGTTGCTATGGTTTCAATTGTTGGTGCCTAAAAGTGTTGCTGACTTCCCTTTCTTCTTATCTCATTGTAATTTCCAGGTACATTTCTTAAGCTCGACCATGTAGAAACCAGTTTGAGATGTGAAATGAAGCTGCTGCACTCAATTACTTTTTAATATGTTATTTAAATTTTGAATAGCTTTAATTTGTTTAAAAATTCACTGTAAAGAACTATATGATTGTTTTGGACTATTAAAACCATTGTGTTATTTTGATTTCATTGGTAAAGACTGCTAGTGGCATAATCTTATTCAAGAGTAGAGTAGTTAGTAGTGTAGTAAATTTATAGTTTAAGTATGCTATTAATCTTGTATGGTGACTAGTCAGTATTAGATGATGTGATCATATTACGGTAGTCAAACATAGCTAATAGGATTATTTTTGGGCAATCACTATGAGTCATTATTCATATAGAAGTGTTAATTAAATCTAGCTTGATAGATGGTTTAAATTTTACCTTTGTTTCGCATTAATCTTTACTCACACATGTAATATAAGTCTGGCTATAAAAACTATTTGTGCAGTACTTAACTAGCTCGGGCTAACCAGAAAAAAATGTCAAAGCCCAGCTCTAACTGTTGTATACCTTGTTTCTTGCGTATCTCCAACTGGGCTCATGTTAAGGCCCAAATGTAGTAATATATGTTGGTCTACTTCAGCTGAAGGCGTAAATGAAAAGAACTAGTGGTGTCAATTTAGATAGTGCATCAGAACGAAGAGGACTAGATCTTAGTTTAATATGGATCCAAGTGTTGAAAGCCCGGACTCCGACATTAATTACGCTAAGTCCTTTGGAGACGCAATTTAGTTGGCTTAGGATGGACCTTTAAATAATAAATGGGGCATGCCGCGCCGCGACCCTCGTGAAGTGTTTATATTAAAATATCTAGAAATTTAGGACACGTCGTTTAGCAAATTTCACGGCTTCCCACAAAGATAATAACGCGGTAGTCGCTTCTAGGCACGTCTTTAATAGTTTTATCTTCATATATACGGGTGCGCATTTATGTGACCCAAATCTAAATCTCAACGGAGTTGGAATATGTCAAAAACTGCGGGTGCATTTATGTGACGTAGTTCGAGACATGTGTTAACGACGTGGTAATTCTCTTTTAAAAAATAATAATAATAAAAGTGGTTAAAAGATTAAAAATGCACATAGGTTCATAATTGTATAAAATTAGATAATTTAAGCCAAATATGACAGTTGAGCGACCGTGCTAGAACCACGGAACCCAGGAATGCCTAACACCTTCTCCCGGGTTAACAGAATTCCTTACTCGGATTTCTGGTTCGCTGACTGTTAAACAGAGTCATTTTGTCCTCGATTCAGGATTCTAAATGGTTACTAAGGACACCATCAATCTCCCAAGTGGCGACTCTGAAATCTCTTAAATAATTGAATCCCGTTTCGATTGTCCTTAAATTGGAAAAACTCTATTTATCTACGCCCTTTGCCAGGTTGTGGATAGCCAAAAAAGAGGTGTGACAGGGGACCCAGATAATATCATAGAAACTAAAATAAGTGTCCATCGTGAGCCACAGCTCAAGGAAGAAATAACCAAAGCACTTTTTGAATATAAAGATGTTTTTGCATGGTCCTACGATGATATGCCAGGTTTGAGCACTGACTTGGTAGTTCACAAATTTCCCACTGACTCGGCATGCCCTCCTGTCAAACAAAAGTTGAGGAAGTTCAAAACTGAAGTGAGCGTAAAGATCAAAGAGGAAGTTACCAAGCAGTTTGAGGCAAAGTGCATCCGCTTCACATGATATCCCCCCTTGTTAGCCCATGTCGTGCCTATGCCAAAGAAGGATGGTAAAACCAGGGTGTGCGTCGATTAAGGGTTACCTTACTAGAGTGAGTCCAAAGGACAACTTCCCATTGCCGAACATCCATACATTAATTGACAATGTGCAAAACATGAGATTGGTTCTTTCATAGATTGTTACGCAGGCTATCACCAAATTTTGATGGATGAGGAGGATGCATAGAAGATGGCATTCACCACGTCGTGGGTAACATATTGCTATAGGGTCATGCCCTTCGTTCTGAAGAATGTTGGGGGGGCAACCTATATGAGGGCAATGACAACCATATTTCATGATATGATACATAAGGAGATTGAGGTCTATGTGGATGATGTAATTGTGAAATCCAGGAAGCACTCCGACCATGTCAGAGATCTGAGAAAATTATTCCAAAGGCTCCGCAGGTTCAATCTCAAGCACAATTATTTGGTGTGCCATCAGGGAAGTTTCTAGGATTCATAGTCAGCCGTCGAGGCATTGAGCTAGATCCTGTTAGTAAATACGCTTAACGCTAGAGGGGGGGTGAATAGCGTTATAATAAAAATTAGCGTAAACTTGCGGAATTTAAAAATTGCAGGAAAGAAATAAGTGTGATAAGTAAATAAATAAGAACGAACGCACCGATGTATCCTGGTTCACCGCAACCCGTGGCTAGTCCAGTCCCCGAGAGACTCTCTCGAGATTTCCACTAACACTGTTAAGCTTACGGGTGCTCAACAAACCTTTACAAACTGAGGACACAAGCCTCAACAACCTTTGCTCGAAGATACAACACTCCAAGACTTCAACCAAAGGAAACACAAGTTCCTTCTTACAATACAAGGGACTAACACTTCCCTTCAAGTGTATAAAACACTTAGCACTCACTTAAACAAGACTCTCTTAATAGAGTAGATATGAGTAAACAGATACGCTCAAGAACGCAACAACTTTCGTCAAGAATTTTGGCTCTCAAAACTTATGTAATGAATAGAAAGTGATGAACAATAGAGTATGCAAGCTATAGCAATAATATGATCAGTTGTTGTGTTTGTAAGACTGATTTGAAGATGTATTTATAGTTGCAAAACCATGCATTACCGTTGTCTAATTGCCAATTAAGAATTGCTGATTTTACTCAGTGACAATCGATTGTCAAAATGCGACAATCGATTGTTTGCCAATCGTTCCAAAAATCATTCCCAGATTTTGCGCATAACAATCGATTATCTAAGATCAATAATCGATTACTGGCAACGTTCAAAAAATCATTTCCAGATTTTACTTAAAACAATCGATTGTCAGAAATCTACAATCGATTACTTGGCAACGTTCAAAAAATCATTTCCAGATTTTACTTAAAACATTCGATTGTCAGAAATCTACAATCGATTACGTGGCAACGTTCAAAAAATCTTTTTCAGATTTTATTTAAAACAATTAATTATTAGAAATCTATAATCGATTACCTGACGGTTTTTGAAAATATTTTGGCAACGGTCAATTACACAATCGATTATGCTATGAGAACAATCGATTATATATCAGTCTTTGAAAAATCAATTAGACACTGTCTTAATGCACTCGATTGTCAAAGGTACACAATTGATTATTTTATGACTTTGAAAATGTCTGATAGACACTGTCTCAACACAATCGATTGGCATAAGTTCACAATCGATTATTTTGTAGCTTTGAAAAACTTTGATGTACACTGCCTCAACACAATCGATTGTCATAAGGTTCACAATCGATTGTCATGCAGATTTGAAATCTGATGCACACTGCCTTAACACAATCGATTGTCATAAGTTCACAATCGATTGTCATGCAGCTGACTTAACATAATCGATTATCATAAGTACATAATCGATTATCTTAGTCCAGATTTTAGAGGCATGTTTAAAAATCATTTTGACTAAAATAAATATGCATGATTTAATAAAAATGGTTTTACGAGAGAAGCCAAGTCTTGAGTCAAGTTATCGGATCAAGATCACAATTAAAGAACGACTCATGTATAACTTTATATCTTTGCTTGATCTTGGTCTTGTGCTTGAATCTCATTATATATCAATTGCGCGCTTGTGCTTGGACCTCGTCATATGTCCATTGCGCATAATTTGTCATTCATCAAAACCTACAAATATGAACACACGTTTTAGTATAGTGCCTTGAGAACGTGTTTCAACAGATCCATCGAAGATCAAAGCCATATAAGAATTGTTGCCTCCGAGGAACAAAACTGAGGTGATGAGTCTGTTGGGGATATTTAATTACACCAGTAGATTTATTGCTCATCTCATGACAACTTGTGAGCCTATCTTTAAGCTGCTGAAAAAGAATGCTGCAGTCAAGTGGACAGAGGAATGCTAGAAAACTTTTGATAAAATAAACTTGTCAAACTCGCCGGTATTGGTCCCATCGGAACCAGAGAGGCCTTTGATCCTATATCTGATAATCTTAGAGAACTCATTTGGATGTGTGTTGGGTCAGCACGATATCACCAGGAGAAAGGAGCGGGCCATATACTACCTTAGCAAGAAATGTACAACTTATGAGGTTAAGTATACTCATATTGAAAGGACGTGTTGTGCCCTAACTTGGGTAGCACAAAATTTGAAACACTACTTGTCGTCGTATACTACCTACCTCATCTCACACCTGGACCCGTTGAAGTACATCTTTCATAAGCCTATGCCCACAGGGAGGCTTGCAAAGTGGCATATCCTGCTCACTGAGTTCGATATTGTCTACGTGACTAGGACTGCAATGAAAATGCAGGCATTGGTTGATCATCTGGCCGAGAATCCGATGGACGAAGAATACAAACCTTTCAAGAAATACTACACGGATAAAGAGGTTAAACGTATTGATGAAGTGGAACAGGGCGAGAAGCCAAGATGAAAATTATTCTTTGATGGGGACGCCAACATGAAAGGCGTCAGGACAGGAGCAGTATTCATTCTGAAACGAGACACCATTATTCCTTTACAACTCAGCTCTGCTTCTATTGCACTAACAATATGGCAGAAGATAAATCATGCATTTTGGGTCTGAGGTTAGCTGTAGACATGGGTGATTAAGAAGTCTTTGTCTTGGGAGACTCGGACCTTTGGTACACCAGATTCAAGGGGATTGGGAAACACGAGATTTGAAGCTCATACCATACCGGCAAAGTCTGCATGACCTTTGTCAACGATTCTGGTCAGTAGAGTTCAGGCATATCCCAAGAATTCACAACGAGGATGTTGATGTCTTGGCTACTTTGGCATCAATGTTACATCATCCAGATAAGGCTTATGTTGACCCGCTGCATATCCGAGTCCATGATCAACATGCTTACTGCAACGTGGTGGAAAAGGAGCTTGATGGTGAGCCTTGGTTCCATGTCATCAAAGAGTATATCAGGATAAGTGTATACCGATACAAGATACAAGTGATCAAAAGAGAACAATTCATTGCTCATCAAGCGGGTTTTTCTTTAGTAGAGGGTTACTATACAAAATAACGCCATATCTTTGGTTGCTAAGATGCATTGATACTAGACAGGCCACAGCCATCATGAACGAGGTACATTCTGGAATTTCCGGACCTTATATGAGTGGGTATGTTTTGGGAAAGATAACCTTCTAAGCAGGTTATTATTAGCTCACCATGGAGCGAGATTGTATCGATTTCGTGCGCAAATGTCATCAATATCAGGTGCATGGAATTTGATTCACTCCCTCCATCTGAATTACATACAATGCCAATACCATGGCTCTTTGTTGCCTGGGGCATGGATGTCATCGTAAACCATCAAGCTAGCAGCAACTAATGGGCACAGTTTTATCCTGGTGACCATTGATTATTTCACCAAATAGGTCAAACCTAAAACTTTCAAGTCGGTGACCAAGAAAGCCGTGGTCGACTTTGTGCATTCAAATATCATTTGCCAGTTTGGAATCCCGAAGATAATCATCACTGACAATGGAGGAAATCTCAATAGTCATTTGATGAAAGAGATATGTCAGTAGTTTAATATTACGCATCGCAATTCCACCCCATACCGCCCCAAGGTGAATGGAGCAGTTGAGGTAGCCAACAAGAACATAAAGAAGTTACTTCAAAAAATGTTGGAAGGGTCTAGACAATGGCATGAGAAGCTATCCTTCGCATTGTTAGGCTATCGCACTACTGTGCGCACCTCAGTAGGGGCAACTCCGTATTTGTTGGTGTATAGCACAGAAGCAGTAATACTGGCAAAATTGAAATCTCGTCTCTTCGGATTGTCACCAAGGCAGAAATTGATGACGACGAATGGGTCAAAACCCGCCTGGAGCAATTAAGTCTGATTGATGAGAAAAGATTAGCAGCAGTATGTCACAGCCAGTTGTATCAACAGAGAATAGCCAAAGCATATAACAAGAAAGTGTGTCCAATAAGGTTTGAAGTGGGTCAGTTTGTATTGAAGCGCTTCCTCCCTCACTAGGCGGAGGCAAAGGGTAAGTTCACCCTAAATTGGCAAGGGTCGTTCATCTTGTCGAGAGTGTTGTCCAGTGGGGCATTAAACCTAACAGATGTAGAAGGAAAGTGCACAAAAATGATCATCAATTCCGATGCAGTTAAGAGATACTATGTATGATTTTCTTTGATTATACCATATTTTTTTGTACTTGGCATGTTTTGAAATGACGAAGGAATTTTATTCTGCTATCTAAATACTTTATCCTTTGTTAACCCTTCCGAGCGTTACTTATTTTCTTTCATACCCCTTCTTTTGGAATCAGTAGAAAAATCAAAAATGAAAGCATGAGAGACGAATAAAGAAAAAAGGGAAGAAGAAAAGAAAAACGAAAAGAAGAAGAAAGAAAAAGAGATGAAAAGAAGAAGAAAAAAAAGGAAAGAAAAAAAGAGAAAAAATAAATAAATAAAAACAACAACAAAGCAGCAAAACGACAAAGGAAAACGGAAGAAACAAAAAGAAAAACTTAAAGAAAAGAAGAAAGAGAAAAGAGAAAACACAACAACAAAGTAATTTTTGGGGTATGAACTACGTTTGAGCTGATTCCTTTTAAGGATACGTAGGCAGCCTCAGGGTTCTCGGTTCGGTCTCATTAAAATAAAAATTCAAGAGTCCACAAGCATGAAACTGGGGCAGAGGTTGTGATTGTTTTAAGAAATTTGATTCTGAAAGTTGTAATTTTGAGCCCATTTGAATTATTTTGAGCCTTTAATACCTTTTATTTCTAACCCTATCCAAAATCCTGCATTACGGTTCAGAGAAAGACCTTATGATCAATATTTAAGAAATGCCAAGTCAATCAAGAAGGGGTAATTCATATCTAGGGAAACACTCTAGTTCGAGCGAGAAAAGATCAAAATGAGAGAGTCTTATTGGTGAAAAACCCTCACGGGCACCGTAAGGTGATGAGAGTTGAGAGAAATCAAAACCCTCACGGGCACCTTAAGGCGAAGGCAAGTCGAGAAATGAACAATTGAAAGAGTTTTGTTGGTGAAAATAGGTTCTGAACACTGCAGGATGAGCAAGGTCAGGGTTTGGTTAAAGAAATTGGGTTAAGAAAGGTCACAACAACATAGCATGGAAGCTGAAAGCCGATTTTTTGGATAGACTAGGCTAACTAAGTCGAATTGTGGGTCATGATCATTAAAACTAGTTGTTCCTCCACAAATAAATCTCTTCTCTTTCCCCTTCAGTAGTCGCCCAATTCGGAATTGTTTTATTCTAAAACATAACAACTCAGAGTCATTAAATTTCATTTTATTTCAGGTCTCCATTCCTCTAGCGGGTTTTTGAGGTCAATTTCATTTAAGAAAATTGGAGAGAAATTTCAAAGCTTACTACCAACTCCTAAAGGGAAAATCACACTGGAGCTAAAAAATAGCAGACGCAGCGGGAGTTAAAACGGAAATATGAAAAATTACTGAAAGTTTTCATCAGTAAACTGATTCGGTAGTCTCAACAAGTATGCAAAGATTCTTGCAAGAGGGTCAGGAAGGTAACACAACGTTGGGGTACAGATCACTTGATTCATCTAAAGCCATAGGGTTCAGGGGTAAGTCAACAAATCGGGCGGCTCATAGTGAGGTCGGGAAAGTTGGCCACAACAGAATATGCCAGCGAGAAGGCCATTTTCAGCAAGAATGCCACAAGCTAACCACCACATTTCTAACTGACAAGATTTTCTTTGATTGAAATTGGGGTAGAAAATTCTGGAGGTCTCGGGGAAGTCTTTCGTTGAAAAAACAAGCACCTAGCAGGTATGCCAATGAACTTCAGAACCCTACTAGAAAATATGAATCAATTTGAAATTCAAACAGCCATGGGTAACGTGATCTGGCATAAATATATCCCCCAATGAATATAAGGGATAGGATTCACATAGGAGTTTCAGGACATTCGTAGATAATGGGATGTAACTTTAATTGGCAACCCCAGCAGAGAGAAACGAGAGTTAAAATTGGCATTTAATTTGAAATTATCAGGACCCTTCTGGATAATGGGATTTAATTTTAATAGATTTCAGGACCCTCCTGGATAATGGGAGTTAATTTGAAATTCTCGGAACACTCCTGGATAATGAGAGTTAATTCTAAAAGCTTTCAGGACCCTCTTGGATAATGGGATATAGCTTTAGTTACTGGTCCCCAGCAGATATAACTTAGATTTGTCTTTTCAGATAATAATACATAGTGCAAGTAATACCTTCAGAGGACGTAGCCCAGCTTTAGAGTTGCCGTTAGTTAAGAATTGTCAGGACCCCCCTCCCCCCCGAATAATGGGATGCAATTTTATCGCCTTCTTAGATAACTAGATATTCAGCTTTTAAATTAGCATTGAACTAAAGAATTTTCAAGACCCTCCTGGATAATGGGATTTAGCTCTCAAATTTTTAGAGATATTGGGTAACGGGATTTAATTAACACACAGATGCACCCAGCACCAAACTAGGGGAGGAAAATTTCTTTTTTTTCTTTGTTTTGGTGTAATCAGATTTAAAGTCAGCAGTTTCAAGGAATACATTTCAAATTTTGGTAATCAGGAGCCTACCTAGAGAACAAGGGAATATAATTCATGGTTTGGCAATCGGGCGCCCACCTGGAGAACAAGGGAATATAATTCGAGTTTCCGGCAATCAGGCACCCACCTGGAGAATAAGGGAATACATTTTGAATTTTTGTAATCATGCACCCATCTGCAGAACAAGGGAATACCATTCAACTTTTGGCAATCAGGCGCCCATTTGGAAAATAAGGGAATATACTTCGAGTTTTCGGCAATCAGGAACCCACCTGGAGAACAAGGGAATACATTTCAAATATTGGTAATCAGGCGCCCACCTCGAGAACAAGGGAATAGAATTCAACTTTTGGTAATCAGGCACCCACCTGGAGAGCTGGGGAATATAACTCAATTTTTTGGTAACTAGGAGCCCACCTGGAGAACAATGGAATACAATTAAAGTTTTGATAATTAGGCGTCCACTGGAGAACAAGGGAATATAATTAAAGCTTTTAGTAATCAGGAGCCCACCTGGACAAGGGAATACAATTCAAGTTTTGGTAATCAGGCGTCCACCTGGAGAACACGGGAACACAATTCAAATTTTGGCAATCAGGCACCCACCTGGATAACAAGGAAATACAATTCAAGTTTTGGTAGTCAAGCACCCACCTAGAGAACAAGGGAATAGAATTCAAGTTTTTGGTAATCGGGCGCCCGCCTGGAGAACAATGAAATACAATTTCAATTTTGGTAATCAGGCGCCCACCTAGAGAACAAGGAAATACAATTCAAGTTTTGGGAATCAGGCACCCACCTGAAGAACAAGGGAAAATATCTCAGATTACAATTCAAAGCAGCAACAAAGGAGTTTCATCGGGATAATATAAGTGAACAAGGCAACAAGGAGTTTCAATGGGAGAATGCAAGTCAACAAGGCAACAAGGAGTTTCACAGGAAGAAATAAAAGTCAACAAGGCAACAAGGCCTGAGAGCAAGTTGGAAGACATAGATAGGTTATTTTGTAATCCATAGGCATAGCTTAATCTAGCTTCTTTTTATTTTGAATCGGTGTAATAAGTGGGTCTATCAAGCAGTAGCAGCACCAGGAGCAGCAGTAAGACCAAAACATCACGGTAGTCCCAGCTACCAAAGATTCCTAAACTATACTTACCTAATTCCTTGTTAGCCAAGGATATGTAGGCAACCTCTGAAGTAGGGTGCGGTCAAGCTTGTCAAAAATGTTTCCCGCGGAGTATTCAAACGGCAAAAAATTGCTCGTATCCGCTCACTTATCTTTGCACGAAAAAGAGGGGTAGTTGTGAGCGTGTGATGGTTGCGCTATATGAATTACTCCCATAAATTCAAAAATAAAATAATTTCTTTTGTTTATTTGTAATTTTGTGGATTTTCATGTCGTTTTTTGTTTATTGTGTGCATTTTGTTTGTGCATTTTAAGTAGTGAAAATATAAAAAATGTGTTGCACGTGCATTTAGAAGTTAATTTTGCATTCTTTCAAGAATTAATTAGCAATTAGTCATTTTATTTAACAAATCATAAATAGTTTAATTCACTCCTTTTTAATTTTAACTTTAACTTTAGGTAATTTTTCTTTCATTTTTGTTTTGATTATTTGTGATAAGGATTAATTAGCATTTTGGTAGGTTACTTTGGTGTTATAATAAATTATATTTTATTTCAATTTGAAAAGAAAAGGAGTTTTTAATTTAAAAAGAAAAAAGAAATTAGAAAACTAAAAAAAAGAGAGAAAAAAAGGAGGAAGGAATTTGGATCAAAGATTTTGGGCTATGTTTAAATTTCCCATCTCCCAGCCCAAACCAAAGGGAGTCAAACCTGCCCAAATCCACATCCCAACCCGATCTGTCTCCCACCCCTGTCAAAATGACCCCATTTCGCCCCTCCTTTTGATCTCGACCGTCGAGGTTTTTGATTTGACGGTCCACAAGTAGGAAGTCTAAGTATAAGACTATCCTAAGCTACCTCCCCCCCCCCCCCAAATCTTGTCTCTCTCATCTCTCCATCTTTCTCAGAGATCTGCCCGAAACCCTAGTGCTGCCTCGAGTTACCACCGCCATTGGTGGCGGCGCCACCACAAATCATCGCCAAATCACACCAAATGTTCATCTTCATCCCCATATCCCAAATCTCTAATCCTTTTACCTCAAGCCCATCCAGAACCCCTCGAATATCTGATTAAAGGTCCAAACCCTAGTGCCGCCCTTTTTTTCTCCGGTGGCGGCGCCGCTTCCAAATCACCCCAAACTAACACCCCGTAATCACCATGGTTCCCTCTTCCTCAATCTGAACTCAGTTTCTCTCGATTCACGTTGCCACGGCTCTAATCTTAGTTTGAAGGTCTAACCTAAACCTCTAAAGTTATATATAGAGAAAGTTGTAAATATCCACTTGCCTCAAAGGCCAATTAGAAATACTAAATAAGCCACTACCACTTTGAGAAGATATATCAACGCACTCGCCTTGGTCATTTCATAATCATGTCATACAATTAATTCTGTCATATGACATGTTGGAAATCAAAACCCCCGCATCAACAAGCCTCGAGATAGTACCTGATCTCAAGGACCTCTGTCAAGAAGAATAATAGGCTATAAAAATCCATTGATATCATTACAAGCCTCGAGATGGTACCCTACCTCGAGGATTTTTGCTATTGTAAGCGCGGTTCAATTTACCCAATCCTTCAGCCCTCGAGCTACCTAAGCCCGAGCCAAATTTTGCTCGAAAACTAATATGTAATCCTTAGGGTTATTTCTCACCCTCGGGTCGAGTTAAAATGTCCTCTCAGGTTACTTTTTCCCAGGGGATATCTGAATTCAGGTGAACCCCCATCCGGGATCTATCTGCCATGCCTTAAGGCTATCTTTTCTCTAAGTTCAAAACAAGTTTCCAAGTCGCCCGAGCTTGAGAAAACTCTCACTCGGGGACTGCTTTCGAAAGCCTAAAGGCCATCTTTATTCTCAGACGTCCGAGCAAGTTCCCTCTCGAGGAACTAGGGCCTTAAAAGGCTAAGTTTCGTTCTAATGTTTCGAAACCCTATTCTCACTCAACCCAAAGTCAGGGGGCCCACGGCCTGGCTTATCAATCCAATTCGGGCTCAGCATGAGAAATGGAAAAGGGTTCCACGGGATATCATATTAATCAATCAGGAACCAGGGAAATACCTACACCCAAGCTCGGTATTTCGACCAATCGGTAAAGTCATGCACTCAGATTCTTCGCAAATGGAAATAAAGGGAAATATAGCATAAATCAGAGACAAGTTGAAGAAACATCTTTGTATTCATAAAACGATGGTTACAAAAAGCTAATGAAGGGATTTTACATGTTATTACAAAATCCCACGAGGGGTCCTTACATAGAAACAAAGAAACAAAAGTAACAACTAAAGGTCTAATCTAATCTCAGGGGTACATTAATCGGGAACAATGCCTTCGAGAATTATTTATTCGGGGCTTCATCTCGGCCTTCCCAATGGCGTCTTCAAGGACGAGGAAGAAGCAGCAGTAAAATATAAACAAGAGGCAGAAAAAGATAAAGAAGTGGCTGGGTGAAATATTTGGCGAATATGGGTCTCGCCAGCGCCACTATTGTGAAGCTATTTCTTGAAACGTTGTAGTGGTTCGGGATGCAACAGTTAGTAGATGGCATTGCCTCACTCTGCGGAAAGCAAAAGGACTGAAGCGCCACACCGAATAGTTAAGAGAGATGAACAAAAGTTCATAGTCCGTATATCCTTTAATGCGAAGGAAATTTGAGATTTCTCTTTCATTATTTTGGGCCAACAACAATAACAAACCAAAACAACCCCACTTAGTAGGAGGAAGCTCTAGGAAAGGTCCATGGCATAACTTATGAGAGCACTGTCGTATGATCTTATGGCCATAGGCTTCTAACATGGGTAATTTGGATGAGGATAGAGAAGAAAAGGGTAAAAGTCTGTTGAAGAATGTTTGAATGAAGTTTTGGTTCAACAAAAAATTCCACTTAATAGAAAGGGTGGAAGCGTAATTGACGGCGTGATCAATGTCTTTGAAATATGTATCGATAGGTGCACTTAATGCATTTTGGGAAACGGACCAACGGCGATATTATTGCTTTGGAGAAGGTAAACCGGTGGTACGTTGAATCATCAGGAAAAATGGACTGACAGGACACCTCAGTTATCGCAAAGTCTTACGTCACAAGCAAGACATCATCACGGGAAATTCGAGGAGGTGGATATCAAAGTCTTTTCTTATCGTTTTACTCTAAGAAGTGCGGAGACTATCTATATACAGTAAAATCAGAGGGACCAATTTTTTGTCATTGTGACACTTCATGAGCATGCTTCCAAAGCCTCGACTATGGTCGAGATCCATACCTGAGGGGTTATCAACATTGACCTCGGGGCAGTATAGATCGATAGTCATGGTAAAAAGTGGGCAGTTCCCAAGGCGCGTAACTAGAGCTGACAAAGTCTAATAGGCTAGCTCAGACCTGTATCATGGCATTAAATTGTTGTACCAGCCCCATATCTTTGTAATAAATGCATTTGTACTATGTTGGTATTCTCTCTGATATATAAAAGGGGCCCTTGTGATTTTTTAGGGAATCTGATACACAATATTGAATATAGAAGAACATTCTCTCTACTTTCTAACTTAACATATTCTCTTGATTTCACTACTTACATTTATTTCTTATATTCGTAGTGCTCTATTTATCGTTCTTCATTATTGTTCATTATTGATCATAAAGAGCCACCATCGCAGCTCTCGTAACTATTAATCCTCCCACGATTGCCCTTAACTGAGCCTCCGATTCGACTTCGAGGCCCCGTGTATGCAAGCTCGAGGCCCCGATCTCTAGCCATTCGGTTTGATTATTACACTATCTACATGAGTTTTCTAACTCTTTCACCTAGCATAAATTGCCTAAATAACTAGTATAAAAATAGATCACGTATTTTTAGAACCTAAAATTCAAATATAATTGTAATTACCATTTTCAAGGTAAATAAAAAATACTTAATTTTTTCAGATTTCAAGAGTAATTAATTTTTTTCTCAAAATTGCCCTTGAATAAACAATGTTGGAGTATGTGTTATGATTATTTTCCAATGCAATTGAATTCATCCATCTCATATTGGCATTTCATTTCACTATAGTTCACATACTACTTCTTATAAAACCTGATGATCATTTTATCTCCTACAATTTATGTTAATTATTGTTGTAAAATAAAAATGGAGATGTAATATGAAAGAAATGATCAAGATTCCATGAATATTAAATTTGAAGACTTTCAAGAGTACTCCGCGAACAGTAAATTTGAAAATTCATTCAAAAAGATTGAAGACTTAATAGATAACTTTGATGATTATATGAATGGCATACCTAGCATTTCTAGTATATGGGTACACTATAAAAAAGATTATATTAAGTGGAAATTGATCTCAATACTTCTTGATAAATAACTGAACCTTCGAGTAAATGCATCAGTTAACCTTTTTGGAGCAAAAATACCAACCATTAATATAATATCAATTTTAAAAAAATATATAATATATTTAATTTTACGAAAAGACTATGGGTTCACATGCCCCATAATTACACCTATAAATTCGCCCCTGAAGTGGATGAACAGTGCAGTCAAAAACTGAATCAAGAGATTTGACTCCCAAAAGAATGTTGAAGATTCAATAAGTTCTGCTATTGCTCCGAGTTCTGCTAATTCCTTTGTTTGCTGGAGTTGCTAATCATCACATCCCAAATCCCAAAACAGTATTATATCAAATATAAAATAAAAATTAAAAAATATGGAAAGATAATAAAGGTTAAAATATGATTAATTTTATTATTAACTAATATTAAAAGATGAATTCTTTTAATGTGTGTGAAAATAGATTAAAAAATCAAATAAAATGTACCGGACGGAATGTTAATTTTGATCATGATCACAAGTATTAAATATATATTAATCTTTATCCAGTGATATATTTGTTATTATTTTATTTGGTGAAAAGAATGAGACCTTCTAGAGCTCTTTAATCACATTTTTACTCCAGCAATTGCTATCATTTTCTTTTACCTCTTTATTTTTTTTAATGCCGTAGTTTATGGGACAAAAAGAAAAAAAAAAAGAAGACAGCAGTGGATTTTCACATATTGCGTATTTTATGGGTCTAGTACATTTAATGGACTGGTCGTAAATTGACTGAACTTGAGAGAGAAGTGGAAGAATTTATTACCAAGAACCTTACCAATGTAGTGAATACCACAATAAAATTACGAGAACTACGACTCTAATAATTTTCTTTTTTTAAAAAAAAAACAAATCTCTAGACTCGTGGACTCGCGGAAAATCAATTTCACATTCTAATTAACAAGAACTTAAGAAAAATTTAGAGATTAGAAATAGGAGAAAAAATGAAAGGAAAAAAAACAAGTCCAAGACAAGTTGGGCAGCCAGCCCGGCATTCTTTTAAATCCTCTAATATAAATTGAAATAGGATAAAAAATCAAATTATTTGTGATATTATCCGCTTCAAGTTTATGTATTCACAACTTAAAATGCATTAATAAGATTTATTGATTTCATAAATACCTAGAATATCTCTCGAGTTGTCATTGTGAAACTTGCCAATGGTGTTACAAGTATCGACGTTCTCGTTGATACTTGTCCCACCATTGCTTAAGGTTACATGTGGAGCAGTGTAACCGTAGACTCCATTAGTAATACATATTGTTCGTTTAGGCTTAATTAACTCTAACTGTTTTTCGGATAGGGGTAAGGTTCGTCTACATATTATCCTCCCCTTATACTGGGTAATTGTTGTTGTAACTCTAACTGTTTTAAAACGTGTTAGTAAGTCTCGATCATGATTTCTTAAATTCATAGTATATATCTTTCGTGTTTTGTCAATATATTCTGCTTACTGTTGAGAAAACCATCTTTTATAATCCTTCAAATTTTTATAAGCTCATATTTTCCCATATGGATCCGAAATAGCCCTTAGGCCTAATTTATTAATAAGTTATAGCCACTACTTCCAATACACTTTCACTCTCTTTAAATCGCTTGCTTCTCCTCTCTCTCTCTTCTCATCTTCTCCGATCTTCATTTTTTCATCTTTCCCTTACTTATTATCTTTCCCTTCTTCACTCCCTTTTTTTTTCTCCTACAGCAATATCAACACACGTTTTTTCAATTTTCTCTTTTTTTCTTTGTGATCTCCTCCTCTTTTATTTAGATACTGAAATATCTATCTTCTTTGAGTAATTTTTGACAAAAGTCTGGCGGAGTTGTCGCTTTCTTCGCTTTCTGTCCACTTTCAGATATTATATTGTATGATATTTTTCCGGATTAATTTTGCAAGAAGATAAGAAATTGAGAAAATAAAATAGACACTGCTAGAGAAAAGCTTTTTCTGGCCAAGTTTGGTGTCGTCCATTATCGTTAATGCTCCTTTATTATACACTATGTAATCAGTATATAGTAATTGTATAATATAGTGTAAAATCGTTGTGTATACATTATACACTTATTATACATTTATTATATGCGTATTATACAGAACTGGACGTGAAAGATGACGGTGATTACGGTGAGTGTTAAAAATATTATATATAATATGTATATATAATGTATGCATATGTATATGAAAGGTGTATCTGCACTGATATAATTCATATACACTTTTTATAAAAATTTAATATTCATATAATTTTGTATATAATGTGTATACTAGTGTATATATATTGCTCGATGATATATAAAAAGTGTATATACACTTTGCACTAGTGTAGAATGTGTATAGTTCGTGTAGAACCTATACATCACCTTCTTTTTCTTCTTATATCATGGGTATTTTTGCTTATGCAATGCCATATTTTTTTAGATTGGATCACTAAAAATTTAATTTTTTTGCAAAAGATAAAAAGGCGATTTTGGAGGTTATGGAGAAGACAGTTGGGTTTAATAAAATTTTTGGGCTGAAAGGGTGGATTTGACTAGGATTTCACTTGGTTTGAAGGATTTTTGGGGTAATTTGACATGATTTTAAATATTTTGACCACTAATAATAAGTGTAAAAGAAGATTACATTGAGGAGTCATAGCCTCCGCTAATTTTTTGGATTTCACTTGCTAGCCCTTATAATTGGTTTTGGGCTATGAATTGTATGTCTTATTCTATGGCTACAGGTTGTTATTTTCACGGAAGGTCTATAAATGATTTATGCTCGAGAATTTCACTTATAGCCTATCGGGAAAAATAAATTTCAACCAGTAGCCCACAAATTGACCCATACAAGTTATAACCTAAAATAATGACAAGTGCTAGCCGTTACCTCACATCTCTATCTTTCTTCCTTACTATCTTTCTTCTTCTTCTCTCGCACCATCAATTTTTTGCCACACTCCTACTGTCCTTTTTGTTCTTCTCAATATCATGATTGGTACCATTGGTTTTACTTCTTCCTTGGCTAACCAAAAATATAATCACCCTCCCAAATAAGAACAACACAAACAAGAACAAGATTACTCACAAAATCACTCAAGACAACAACAAGAGGAACAATCCACTAAACTCACTAGATCTCCTTCTATTCTTCGACGCATCAACTTTATAAATTTCTATAACTATAGATCTCAAGAACCTGTTAAAGACTACGGCTTTGACCATCCCCATAATCAAGAAACAACTTTTGAACGACAAACACATTACATTTCCAAATCAGCTCCAGACATAGTACAGTAGTACCAGAATCTACCCAGTATAGTTTTTTTTTCAATTTTGATTTTTATGTTGATTTTTTTAAAATCTCAATTACTTTGTGTTTTGTGACATAATTAATTGACTGATTCAGAATTTTTACTATTTTTATAATATTGTGGTTACCATTTTCGGCGACTATGAGGCTATGGATGCTAGTGTCCTCGTCGTTGAAGAAGAAACTCTGCCAACCATGACTCTCATGGCCTTGTCTTATTTCTCTGATTTTCCCTCATAGTTTCTGTTAATATGAAATTAACATTTTGAAGATCTTTGCCTGAAACTTAAAAACTCCGGCAATCTTGTTAACATTTTCAGCAGTTGTGAGACCATGGATACCGGTGGTTGGTCTCTTGATGATTGGAGGATGAGAGGAGATAACTATGCATAAAGTTAAAAATATATACAAATAAACGGTCACTATACAAATATTATACAAAAAAACTATCATTATACATATTGTATACAATAGATATACAAAAATAGACTCTCATTATATAGAAAATATATAAAATAAGCTGTCATTATACAAAATAGATTGTCACTATAAAAAAAATATACAAAATTGACTGCTACTATACAAAAAAATATGCAAAATAGACTGTCACTATACAAAATAGACTGTCACTATACAAAATAGACTGTTATTATACAAAAAATATATAAATACACTGTTACTATACAAAAACTATACAAAATAGATTGTCACTATGCAAAAAATTACAAAAATAAAATGTTAAGAAGTACAAAATACAATTTAAAAAGGCAAAAAGGGTTGCTCTGTCGCGCCAGGAGGTAGGGGTCGAACCTGTGACCTTCAGCTTAGGAAATACACGCCCTATCCACTAAGCTACAAGCACTTGTGTTGTCATGCTAATTCCTTTTGGCTACTATATGCAATATGTTTGGGCCGAATTTTTGTAAGTGGTACAAAACATGGGCTATTAAAAATTTGAGGGGCTACAGAGGGTTGTTTACTTCATTTATAGTCCATCGAGCAAAAAAAATTTCAACAGGTAGCCCACAAATTGACCCATATAAATTATAACCTAAATATAATGATAAGTGCTAGCCGCCGCCTTCCATCCCTATCTTTCTTCCTTACTGTCTTGTTTCTTCTCTCTCACGCTAGCAACCCGTGGTTGTGGTTCCATGGACGCTTTTCTCTTCTCTCTCTCTCTCTCTCTCTCTCTCTCTCTCTCTCTCTCTCTCTCTCTCTCTCTCTCTCTCTCTCTCTCTCTCTCTCTCTCTCTCTCTTTAAAAAGCCTCTTTGGTTTCTCTCGTCTCCCTTTTCTTGTAGTACCATTTTTTCTACTTTTTTGGTCGCTGTTTGCAAGATTTTGGATGGATTTTTCTGAGATATTTGGTTTTCTAGAAGGAATGATTTTTCCATATGAAAATAATATTTTCATGAAGCTGATTATTTTTTATCATTAATTCTTCACTAAAGAACCCAAAATTATCATATGACATTGTATATGAGCTTTGTGATTCACTATTAAGCTCCTCCTCAACTTCTGCAGAATCAAAACTATTTTAAATAGGCAAATCACATAAAAGAAAGTGTATCTTCATCTCCTTCGCCTTCCATTCCCTGCATTAAACTTGGCTCAACATTATCTTCTATTGATTCTTCAATATAATCTTGAATCAGCTGCATATTGGGTTTTCTTGATTCAAGATCAATAGAGAGAGATGTGGAGGAAGGGGTCGTACTAGGTTGTACTATTTGATAACTTGTTGAAATTAAAAGATAATAAATGTTGATAACTTGTTGTATTTTGAAGAATACTACATTGGAACTGATTATTTGTGTTTTTTTTTCAATTTTAATTTTGTGGTAGTTTTTCTAAATCTCCATTAGTTTGTGTTTTGTGACATAATTAATTAATTGATTCACAATTTTTATTGTTTTTATAATATTGTGGTTAACATTTTTGATGACTGTGAGGCCATGGATGCTGGTGTCCTCGTTGTTGAAGAAGCAACTCCGCCAACCACGACTCTTATTCTTTCTCTGGTTTTCTCTTATAGTTTCTGTGAATATGAAATTAATATTTTGAAGATCTTTGCCTGCAACTTTAAAACTCCGGCGGTCTTATTATCATTTTCGCCAACTGTGAGTCCATGGATGCTAGTGGCTGGTCTCTTAATGGGAGGAATATGAGAGGAGATAACTATGCATAAAGTTAAAATATATACAAATAGACTTTTACTATACAAAAATTATACAAAATAGACTATCACATACAAAAATTATATAAAATAGACTATCATTATACAATTTGTATACAATAATATACAAACATAGACTTTCATTATATACAAAATATAAAATAAATTGTCACTATACAAAATATATACAAAATAGATTGTCACTATATAAAAATATACAAAATTGACTATTAATATATAAAATAAACTGTCACTATACAAAATAGACTGTTACTATACAAAAGATATACAAAATAGACTGTATTATACAAAATAGACTGTTAGCATACAAAAACTATACAAAGTAAACTGTCACTATGCAAAAAAATATACAAAAATAGAATGTTATTGCACAAAAAATATACAAAATAGGTATTTCGTATATGACATGTACTACATATTTCATTCAATTCTTAGCTAATATTATTAGATCCAGGAATACAAAATAATATTTAAAAGGGCAAAAAAGGATTGTTCTATCGCACCAGATAGGGGTCAAACATGTGACCTTTAGCTTAGGAAATACACACCTTATCCAGTAAGCTGCACGCACTTGTGTTATCATGCTTTTTTTTTTTTATTACTATATGTAATATGTTTGGACAGAAGGGTTATTTTTTTATAAGTGAAATATGGGCTATAAAATTTGAAGGGGTTATTAAAAGTAATTTTGTTTATTATATTCCAATATATATAGTTAGATAGCTATTTGTCCACTATAAACCCATTTTTTTGACTTCTACGACAAGGAATTATTAGTATATAACAAGAAAATGCACATGTATATTTGTCCTGCCGTTGAATATTCCACGTTAAAGAAGTCTTTGGAATTGTCCGATAAAAGGAGAGAAAAAGATCAAATTATCAATCAAAATTACACTAGTGAAAGTGGTAAAGCATACACAATAATCAGACAAATTTTCCACGTTCAACAAGATATTGGAATTTTCCCTACATGATTATATGATAGGTATAATTTGCTAAATGTGACCTAACTCCAATGGTTAAATTTATATCGGAACTCCAGCATATTATGGAGTTCCAATAAGTATACATGAATTCCAGCATAATATATCGGATTTCTAGTAGAATTACCGGTCCAATATAATATGCTGGAAGTTCATACACAAGTATTCCAATCTCGAGTATATTATGCTGGAACTTTTCGCGTGTTGGAGTTCCGGCATAATATGCTGAAAGTTCATACACAGGTGCACTAATTTCCAGTATATTATGCTAGACATGTCCCTATTGCAACAAAATAGTAGCTATTTTTTAATAACTTTACAAATACTAGCTATTTTTAAATAATCAGCCTATAAAATAACTAATCCGTACTATTTGTACGGTTTGAACCTAATGTTAACCTTACGCTTGTTGAAATGGCGATGCTAAGAACATTGTGTGTGTGTATACACACATTAGTATATGCCCCTTCTCGTTTCACTTTGGACATTAATGGCGGCTTTTGTTTCAATATTTATCTTTTCTGCTTTAATTAGTTAGCATTACTTTGCTTTTCCTGATAGCTTTGTTAAACAACACAAAATGATAACAAGTTAATTAATATGGTAGAAGTTAGAAATTAATTAGTGGTCATTCTTAATGTAATATACAAGATTGTAAGAGTTTAAGTTATATACACTATTCGTATAATAAATTTTTACATCATCATGTACTCCAATATTTATAATAGGTATGTCTTATTTTTAAGATTTAAACCTCACAATTAAAGAAAGCTTATCTTACATACCACTTGAGTGATATGGTAGAAAAAAGATTTTGCACTAATAATTTAAATTCTTTATTAGAATATGCATTCAAGTAAAAGGTGATACTCCATTATAACAGTGAAAAATAATACACTTTTGAATACCTCGTACAACTTAATTACAAGTTGCCAAGTTGGTGCAAACTCTAGATTCGAAAATTCGTTTTGCTAATATTGGAGAAAATCGGTTTGGGTTCGACAGTAAAATTTAAATATTTATTATGAAATTTTTTATTTAATTCGTTTTTTAAAATTTTAATTGCGTATCTCACAGAGATGGAGAAGAAAGAAGAATGTAAGACATGCCGGTTAATTGCTTTTACTATGGTTGATATCACACGCTTTAACTCTCCAAATTTAATAATTACACTTTTTTGAAAAGATACTTAAATACTTCAAATTTTCCAAAAACTTGACATAACAGGCAACAACAACAAAAACCTAATATATTCCTATAAATCGTATATGAAAGAGTAGTGTGTACGTAAATCTTTGCCCTACCTTATAGTGATAGAAATATTTGTTTCTGATACAACCTCGATTCAAAAAACACTAGAGATAAAATAACAAGAAACAAACAATAGAAACAAAAATATATTATGTTAACGGACGCGAATGACATAGCTGATGGATTATAATAAGCAGAAGCAATCCAGTATCAAAATCACATGTAATCTAGACAACTAGCATAAACGAGATTTCACGGGTTACCTCTAGAAGCGTGAACATATCTCTTCTACCACGTGAGCCTTCTGTTCCATAACTTCTCAATGGAATCTCCATCACCCGCACTATCGTGATCCTCCAACGTTCCACGATCTTCTACTGTGTTACCCAGATAATAACCGGAAATAGAAATTTTGTGTGGGCGAAAGTTCTAGGAAAACTTGGCTGAAAATTTCAGCCATCATCTCTTTTTCCTTCTAGGTGGAAAACCTTATGTATTTATAGCACAATTTGAAGGGTTAAGACCCTTTCCAAAACCTGTTGAGTTTTCTTTTCCACGAGAAAAGTGATTCCTTTATTTCCTATTATTTAGGCACAGTAGGGACCACAAAATTTAATTAATAAGGCTTCCAATTATGAAATTAATTCATAATTTTCGAAATTAATATTTACCATTATTAATTACGAATTATTCCACTAAAAATTCATAATTGCACTCCTTATTCAATTTCCAAATTCATCTATTAAATCTTATTTAACTCCCCATGTTAAGATTCAGATACGAATCAATTAAATTATATTACTGACAATTTAATTTATTGATTATCTCCTTTAGACTTTCGCTTAACTTATCTCATGCGTCGGATGCAAAATTCACCGGCCGGGTTTACACATGAAAACTTATAAGTTTTCATAAAGGTGTATCATCAATCTCTAAACCGAGACATGGATTCTATCAACTAACTATTACTTCGCCAATGTACATTATTATTATTATCCAATTTACTAGGCATATTGACCCACGAAAGAATTTCTCCTTTTAATAAATCAAACCAATAATACTATAAACGGCTAATAATAATTATAGCAAGATTAAGAGTATAAGTACATTTAATGGCTAGAGAGTTTATTTTATTAAGTCAGTACAAAATACTTATCTCTACCTGGTCCGTTCAATACATACAAAATATACTAGCATAAGCAGCTGGAATTAAACCATTCCCATAATCAAGATAAATTATATTTAATCTTGTGCTACAATCATTCCTGATGGTTTGTCCAATTCCATCATTAGATTGTGAACTCAAACTTTATACTTATAAGAACCGATGATTTAATCTTCCGTGTATACGCTAAACTCTATACACTAAATCATCTACTATATAAATAAAGGACACAGACTATTATATGATCTATTTAAAACTTTATTAAAACTGAATAAACAATTATTTCGTAATAAATACTATATTTAAACCAAACACATGGTTAATCGTATATATCCCAACAATAGTATGTAATAATAAAGAACCATGAATAAGATAATACAAAAATAATCCTAGTATTGTTGGTAAGCCTATGAGGAACATACTACTATTTGTCAATCTACAATCCTAATCATCGACCTCCACATTTTTTTATCATGGAACATATTCTCGATAATTAAGCTGGAGCAATGACATGTCCTGCCTATAAACTACCTCTCCCCAATACTTTTTAGACCTATTTCTTTTCTTCTACATACCTACAATGGACAACCTCTCGCACCTCCTAATCGGAATATCAATACCTCTCTTTTTTACCGGGCGGAACCATCGACGGGCTACAAATTAAAAGCAGTAGCAAACATAAAGTGCAATTAAACCTAATAACAACTTGATTTTTGACTCATTACAAGGTTGAAACTTTTTTCTTCAAACGTGAGAAAAATGAACAACTAGTAAAACAGTAAAAACTTTGTACATGTACCAATCACTTTAGTTTGCCGCATGATTTAGCTGACTATAGAATTTTAATTTTATCTTCAAAGACTTTCATACCGTGGTACATCCTATAAATACATGTAAACCTAACCGAATAAATCATCAAATTCTACTGCCAAACTTTGAAATATTACACATACCATTTAAAACCCTACTTCTTCTTTATCTTGATTTACTCTTGAACTACAAAATGCCTACTACGTTGTCCTCAATTTTTTCCAACAATATTAAAGAATTTGTAGTAAATGAAGGCAATGGAGTAAAGGGTTTATCAGAATTAGGACTTAAAACCCTACCAAAACAATATATTCAACCACTCGAAGAACGAATTACTACAAGCACAATAATCGTCGATGACTCTATTCCGATCATCGATATGTCCAATTGGGACGATAATAATCCTAAAATTTGTGAAAAAATATGTGATGCAGCTGAAAAATGGGGATTTTTTCAGATTATTAATCATGGAATTCCCCATGAAATTCTTGATAGTGTTAAGGCTGCAACTTATAGGTTCTTTAGACAGTCTGCAGAGGAGAAGAATAAGCATTCTAAGGAAAATTCAACAACAAATAACGTAAGATATGGGACGAGTTTTACTCCTCAAGCTGAAAAAGCTTTGGAATGGAAAGATTATCTTAGTCTTTTCTATGTTTCTGATGAGGAAGCTGCTGCCCTTTGGCCTTCTGCATGCAGGTTCGTATAATCTAAATATGTAATAATAGCGTAAAGAATATTTATTATAATTAGCTAGTCACTTCTAAGGTAATTATATATAAATTGATAATTTGATAAAAACATCAAAATTGATCTACGATTACATGTTAAACTCTATACACCGATATATAGTAATCTCACGATCTGTGTATATATAACAATTAATACTACTACCTTTATCTTCTATGTAATAAAGTTTTCTTTTTAATTATTCCATTCTAGAAAAAATATACCTTAGTATTTAGAAATAACTTACTTTATATTTCTCATTTTATCCTCCGGTCATGATCTTATATTCATAAAAATATATTGTCATAACATATTTAAAATCACAAGTATTATAAAATAATTTTTTTCACTTTGTTAAAGGAAGTAAAAATAGCACTATGGAAACTATACAATGTTTTCTCTTTGTTCATGACTGCTTACTTACTTTACAATTTAGATACAGTGAGTCAGTAATTTGACTTGGGCAAGTTGACAAACTAACTGTACAAGTCATATTAGGCATCATTTGCGTTATCTTCTGCCTCCCCTCTAGTCAATAAAGTACTTGTAGAATAACTTTACCAGCAATTGACTACTCATGTTTAAATGAAAATCACTTAATTTGAAGTTTCTTGAGGTAATAAAAAAAAGATATAAGGACCTGTTTGTTCATAAATTCTTTTTTCTGAATTTTATTCGTAAAAACGTGTTTGTCCATAAAATTTTGCAAATTTTAGAAGATTTTTCGAAACTAAGTTTCGAAAAACTTTTTTTCTCACTCACTAAACTACACAATTTTTTTGAACAAAATTGATGTCCAAAACTAATTTTAAATATTAACTATTATTTTCAGCTTAACTCCAAATATTGCTTCTTTTTTCAAAAATCACAACTCTTATATCCAAACATCTCCTAAGAAAAAGAGGAGTTGAAGTTAAAAAAACATACATTTATGTAATGGTATTTGATTTGGCGCAAAGTTTAAGAAAGAACGAAAAAGAACTTTTGAAACCTCAGTTCTAAAATAGGTCATGCGTATTTACATGTCTATACACCATCTAATTAAATGTATAATAAAAAGTTTAATGTCAAATTATTTTTAAATATAGAAAGATATCATTCTTTAAAGAAAGACAATCTAGAGCACTAAGCTCCCGTTACGCACGAGGTTCGGGAAAGGGCCAGACCGCAAGGGGCTACTATACACGGCCTTACCATATATTTCTGTACGAGGCTATTTTCACGGCTCGAACCCGTAACCTTCTGGTCAAATGTCAGCAACTTTGCCAGCTACGCCAAGGCTCCGATCCCCTTCTTTTTAAGACGAGATTAAATATTTATTTTAAACATTGGCTTAATGGTGTATTATTCTTGCAGGGATGAAGCACTAGAATTCTTGAGAAACTCTGATATTGTTATCAAGAAACTTTTGAAGGCGCTCATGAAAGGACTAAACATAAATGAGATAGACCAAACTAAAGAATCACTTCTAATGGGTTCAAAAAGGATTAATCTTAATTACTATCCTAAATGTCCTAATCCTGAATTAACAGTGGGAGTAGGTCGTCATTCTGATGTTTCAACATTAACCATTCTTCTTCAAGACAATATTGGAGGACTTTACGTAAAAGAATTGGACAGTAATTCTTGGATTCATGTCCCACCAATTGATGGAGCTATTGTGATTAATATTGGTGATGCACTTCAAATTATGAGTAATGGAAAATACAAGAGTATTGAGCATCGAGTTATGGCTAATGGATGCAAAAATAGGATTTCAGTGCCTATTTTTGTAAATCCTAAACCTAATGATTTGATTGGTCCTTTGCCAGAAGTGGTTAAGAATGGAGAAAAGGATATTTATAAGCAAGTTTTGTACTCAGATTATGTGAAGCATTTCTTTAGAAAAGCTCATGATGGAAAAGAAACTGTTGATTTTGCTAAGATTAATTAAAAAAAGATGGCTGTGTTGGAAAATTAATTAATATTTTTTATACTAAGCTTATGGTTTTCCTAATTCATTTATCTTCTTGTAATGTGGAACTTTATTTTTTTTGTAATAAAAGTTTGATATGTATTCTATTTCATTGTCGATTTCACTTGGGATCAACTTGCGTTGTTCAAGATTACCTAAATAACTTCATAGGAAGTTTTATACAAACAGTTGGCCATATTAATTAGATGTTTCTTTTTTCTAATCATATACATTAATTATACACATGTAATTAATTAACTTTGTGCCTTTCATCATATAAAGTTCGGGACATTTGTATCGATACTCGCTTTTTGTGTCACATTTTAATTGTGTCTTCTTTGCAAAAAAAATTACAAGTACACCCGCTTTTCCGCATAACTTCAACACACAGTGCTAAAATAGCAAAAGCAATCAGGCAAAAATTCAGCATTCTAGTAGCCGGACTTAAAATTTAGCTCTAGAGCTGAAATTTTTGTGTTAGTTACTAAAAACTTCAGCTCTAAAGCTGAAATAATTGTATTGTAACTGAAAAACTCCAGCTCTTTAATATTGTAACTAGGAAACTTCAACTCTAAAGTTGAAGTTTTTATTTTATCACTTCCATAACTATCAAATATCTTTTTTGTCTTTTAATCTTCTATATAACTGCTCTAATTATTGGTCATAGCTTTTGTCATGATATACTACCGTCACATTAAATATCTCTACAATGGTGGCTCTATCTATTGCATGGTTCGTCTTTAATTTGTTGAGCAGTAGTATTAGTTTTTTCCTTGAGTTAATTTCTCTTAACTTGGGCAGTTTGTTGTTGCCTAGTTGAATAATTAATTCGTGTTGTTGCCTTGTTGAGCTTATGATGACTCCTGATTTTTCCTTGTCGTAGACAGCTTCATTTGGCAAAGATGACTGAAACTTCAGCTCTTTTGTAATTGGGAAACTTCAGCTCTAAAGTTGAAGTTTTTATTTTTGTAACCAGAAAACTTCAGTTACAGAGCTAAAGTTATTTAGTTAATTGTATGTTCACTACCACGAATGATACTCTTTTCACATAACTTCAGCTATAATTATGGCGCCACTATTAAAAGATGGGCGTGCAAAAATGGAAAGCGTAACAGAAGCAACCAAAATTAAGTCTTTAACACATACGACTGATCAAGTTAGAAACTTCTTTTTGTTTTATCATTAAAATAGTAGTTTCAGAATTGAATCTTAAACACATGGTAGGAGATCACGAGCAAGATCTAGGCAAATAAAGCATAAATAATGAACCGACCCACAAAATTAAATAAAGTAGCAGAGATAGAAAATAGCAGCCGAACAAAGAAGAAGAAGAAGAAGAAGAAAATGAAGGAGGAGAAAGGGTGTTAAAATTATTTAAAAACTGAGTACACGTTATAAAATTTTAAAAAAAATTGATATAGATTAAATAGAGGCAACCAAATAGGACATCCCGTGCAATTTCTACAGAAAGTTCGATACTCAAAAGTTTTTGTTCAATTGATTAACAAAACACAAATTGCTTTTCTTTAAAAATATTTTTTTCAAAGAGCAATTTTTAATAAACACATTTCAAAATAAATAGATTTTAAAAGATGAGGTTTAAAATGAGCACGAGTAGGTATTAGATACTCACGTTGAGGTTCTAAGTACTCGTGTTGAGCAAGATATGTACAGAGTACCCGTACAAAGTCTTTGAGAGGTTATGAGTACTCGTACTAACCACAACTACAACAACACTAACAACTACTATTACATCTTTGATATTGGAAAATTCATCGTGAATTGACAAACTCTACACTAATTATCAATCTACCACAATCCTTATCCTTTATCTGGACTTAAACCGATAGTATGTACAAACTCACACCAGGCAGACTTAACCACCCTTCCCACAAAAAAAAAAAAGAATTAACGTGAATCATGAATTAAATACTAAATACCCTCCAAGTACTTGAATTAAAGTGTTCCGTTTTGAATTTTTTTTATTATCAAAGTGCCCTACAACACGTGATTTGCTTGTAATCTGCCATTTCTTGTCTGCAAGCAGAACAATGGTGCGATTCACATCTCAACCAGTATCAAAACTGGTAATTCCTCTTCTGCAATTTGTGCCTGTTTTTAAATTTTAATACTTATTGGAATCATTCAATATCCTTAATATAGTATGTATTACCCTTTACTTCTTCCCTCATAATGAACATAATCTATTAATTTAGCATAATGTGGCCAAAAATGGCTCATTCCGAGAAAGGTCAAATGTCTAGGGAAAATCATCAAGATGCAAGTTAATACTAAGAGTTTAAATTTTGTATAGTGATAGACTGATAGTGTATCAATATGTCGCATAATGAAGTTAAAGTTGACCAACAACAATAAGTAAGTCTTACCCCTACAGGTTATTTCCAATAGACCCTCGACATCCTTCCCTCCAAGAACTCTCCACCTTGCTCTTGAGGTGACTTGAACTCACAACCTCTTGGTTGAAAGTGGAGGGTGCTTACCATCAGAGCAACCCACCTTGTCACAACCTTTTGTACTTAAACTATTATTGCACAAAAAAAAAAACCCAGTGTAACCCCACAACAAGTGGGGTCTAGGAAGATTAGTGTATACGTAGACCTTACCCCCACCTTGAAGGTAGAGAGGTTGTTTCCGATAGACCTTTGGCTCACAAAAGACGAAAAGAAAAGCAGTAGCACCAATAACAACAACAACACAGTAAGAAAACTAAGCGAAAGGAATAACAAGTAATACTACAAAAAATCTAACAATAATCGAATACAATACTAACACTACATGTATAACTTAAATCCTAAATACATCAAAAACAATAAACAAATCCAAACCAACAATTATTTCCAATTTAAATTACAAATCCTCATCATCAACCTTGTCTTGAGCACTTACAAAACCAAACCACCTTTTGGTTTTACAAAATTCCATGAGAAAATACCAAGCAATGGCAAAAACAGTGAGCAATGCACTGACTATATACACAGTCCTATGAGCAACAACCATAACATAAACCAGAAAACAAGAAGGAACAAAACACATAACCAATAGTCCTGGCATTGACAATGGCACTTGATATGGTCTCTTAGCATTAGGCATTTTCCTTCTCAACCACAAAAACGATGCGAATTCGAGCAACATCCCTAAACTATACAAGAAATTCACAGATGATACAATGTCTGCAAATGTCAAGTATGACACGACCAATGCTACTAATGTTGGTACACAAATACCAATCCAAGGTGTGTTAAACCATTCTGATCTTACACCAAAAACTCGAGGCAACAACCCCATTTCAGCCATTCCAAGAATTTGGTAAGCACAACTACTCAACTGAGCCTCATATAAACCAATCACTGACAATACAATTCCAAGTTCCATCCAATATTTCAACCAATTTCCAGCAATCATAGCAGCCAAATCAGCAAAATAGCCATCAGTCCATTTACCTTGTTCCAATGGGACAGCACCAGTAGTTCCCAACAGGGGTAACACATAACTAAAACATGTAACAATTCCAGCTGAAAAAAGTGCCTTAGGAAATGTTTTTTGAGGTTGTTCAACTTCACCAGCTAAAGTACTAGCGTTATCCCAAAAATTCAAGTTCCAAAAAAGGGTATTAAAGAACAAATTCCAATCTTTGTTAACACCCTCTTGACCTAAACTTAACCATCTACTAGGATCAATCTTGGGAATTGAAAATAAGGTAATTAACCAAAATGGACAAAGGGAAAGTACACCTAATACAACAGCAGTGTAACCAACTATAGACAAACCTAAATAATTCAAGAATGACAAGAACATAGTAATCAAGAAAATAGCAATATACCTAGGAAAACCAGAAGAAAGAATAGGAAAAACCAACTTAATATAATCTAAGCAAAGAACAGGATAAGAAGCTAAGTTACAAACAGCACTAAGTAATTTCCAAGAACCCATTAAAGAACCCCAAAATGGGCCAAAAGCTTTATCAGCCCAAATAACAAATCCACCATTACCTGGAAAAGTAGTGGCAAGTTCAGCTGTAACAAGAGCTTCAGGTACACTCCAAATAAATGGGAAGATTAAAAATCCAAGAATTGCTAGGAAAGGACCAGCTGCACCAATTGCTGCTTCTGCACCATAAGGACCACCAGAAACCTCAAAAAAGATTATGAAAATTAATGGGATTAAAGCTAATTTCTTGGAGATTTTTGTGGGGGTGGGGTTTTTGGGGGTATTGGATTGTTCTTCATCTTCAAGAAGTGGTTGAGATGAAGAAGAGATTTGAGGAGCTGTCATTTGGAGTTGTTGCAATGGAAGAGAGATTTTTTTGCCTTATTCTCCTTCCAAAGATGGAAACTTGGAGGTTGTATAATGAAGAAATGGTGGAAGAGAACATTCTTTTATATCTAGATTTAGATGCAATTTGAGTATTTCATTATTGTGGGGTCTACATGGATTGTGATCCTAAAACTTCTCATGTTTGGTGTTTGTTCTATTTTTTGGTCGAATGTAAGAAAATATTTATTGTTATGAAATAGTAAAAGAAAAAGAAAAATATTACAGAGAAAAGTAGGCACGAAGAATTCTTATTAATTTTGAAATCATATAGGGGAAAAGTGACTTAATCACTGAGTAATAATTCCTAGAATCTCTTTAAAATATAGACATTCACTTTAAATACAATTCTATTTATAACACTTCCTCTTGAATGTCGATTTAACAGAAAAAAGAGTAGACATATCTAATAATACGCCTTTTGGTTGCCTCGCTAAAAACCTTGCAAATAAAATCAAGTGGGAAAAAACCTTGTAAGGGAAAAGGAGTACAACGCATATTAACTCCCCCTAATAAGAGCATTAATTCACATCTTTAAGCATTTGAATTTCAATCTTGTGCACCATCTTCAAAAGATCTTTGGTGGAGATTTGATAAACAAATAATCCACATTAACTTTGAATAAATTTGTTTCACCTTGAAAGCATCATCCCTAATAGATGTATTGTCTTCATATGATCTTGTTGGAATTGTCAGTTCAATATCTTTATATAGATATAAAAACTCTTGCTACTATATTATCATGCCCATAGTTATAACAAGATATATTTGTGCACAAATTGCACTGAGGAAGTGGTACTTCAAGATCAAGAATAGTATATGCTTCAAGCAACTTAAATCCTTCATGGATCGTCATATAAGTTAAGTCATATAAGCCATATAATATACTTTAGAGTTTTCATGTCATGCTAGACATATAAGATATCGAAAACGGGTTGCACATACCATTGACTTTATACTTTCAATTGTTTGAACTGCATGTGCAAATACTTGTCGATCATATGAAACCAACTCTATTCGAATCGCATCTATTCTATTTGGCCAGTATTTTTGTGTCTTCATTCGACAAACTTAAGATCATCATCGATATTTAGCGCTATCATACATGTCGTCGATGAACATTTTATACCAGTTCCAATATTTTTTCATAAAGACATAACATAGACATATCTTCATTCATATTTTCAAGTACCTGAATCTCTTGTGAGATTTTATGAAGTGTTATGTTGTAACCCGGTCAGTCGTTCTAAGAGTTATATCATCGATTCCCCTATTTCTATTTCTTTAAGTGTTGTTCAACTGTGTTAAGTTGTATCGAGTTGGTAGGTTTGGGTTCGGAGGAGTTTTGGAATGAAATGATCACTTAGTCTCTTAGTTAGAAAGCTAAGTTAGAAAAGTCATTCGAAAGTTGATTTATGAGTAAAAGAATTTGGATTTGGATGTTTATAATTTGGTTAGCTTCGTTGGGTGATTTTACACTTACGAGTATGTCCAGAATATAATTAGAGGTATGTGGTAGAACTAGGCTTTAATTGGTGAAAGTTGGAAGTTTAGAAGTTCTTAGGCTTGAATTCGAGGTTGATTTAGTGTTTTGGTATTGTTTTGGTTGTTTCGAAAGTTCGGTTAAGTTCAAGTAGTGATATATGACTTATTAGAATTATTGGTTGAGGTCCCGATGGCCTCGGGTGAGTTTAGATAGGTTTGGGTTGTGTTGCGCTCATTTTTCTTATGTTTCGACATCATTTCTTCAAGCATAAATGATATTATATTGAACAAATGAGCTCCGATTTCTTTTTTATTAAAGCATACATATTGTAATAACGGACATGTAGCAAAAAGAATCATCAAATTTGACAATAGTATGAGAATTTTATGGTTATTTTGCTAAGAATTAGGTTGCCAGATACTTCAGATTAATTATGAAATTGCTACTGATGGCGTATTTAAAAATCTGCACTATTTGCAAATGTTAAAACCTACATATCTCATTCATTATAAAGTCAATTTGAGTGATTCAAAAGTCTAACTTGACTAAAATTTCACAAGAAATCTATTGGATCCATAAAATACGAGTTTGAGAATCATTTGGGACGAGAAACGAGGCCGAATATCTGGCAAAAAAATATATAAAACTAGAGTTGGTTCATTTGGTCATATTTTGAGTTGGGGAGCTTGAATTTGAGAAATGTTGGAGACGACTTTCACAATATGGATTGGGGTAAGTGCTCTTTACTCGGTTTTGGTTATATTTCATGAATCTACTTTGGTTTTTTGAAAATTTGAAGTGAAATTGAGGGAGTTAGGGTTTGAGTTTAGAGAGTTTTAAGTGAGGATTTGAGAGACCAAAAAAAATCAATATTAATGAATTTTATATGGTTAGACTTGGGAGAGGACGGTTTAATTTTTTGCCATTTTTGAGTGATTTCGATACGTGGCCCCAAGGGCCGAGTTTTGGCCGATTTTGGATTTTTGGCCTATTTCTGTAGTTTTTATGTTCGAATTTGATTATTTAGCCCATGTTGATAGTATTATTCTGATTTTGATTAGACTCAAAGTTTTTGGAGACCATGTCCAGAGACGAAGGCATCCTGGAGTAGGATTTTACGTTGTTGGGGTATGTAACAGTTTTAACCTTGGCTTTGTGGGTATAAACATGGAGAAATTGATATCATGTGATTGTTTGGTGGTGATGACCATGCTAGATGACGGGCGTGTGAGTATGCACCGCAAGGGATTGAGACTTATCCATCCCATGAGGCCTAATTGTAGTTATATGTGGTTGTGTATTTAATTGTTGTTGAAGTTGTTTTCCCTCGTGGTTGGATCATGCTTATATGTTATTCATTCTCACGTTATTTATACACAATCATAGAAATTATTGTATATGTTTATCTCAGTTTCTATTTTTTTCTAAGATGTTGTGATAATTGATGTGGGTTGTGTTCCCTTATTTGTTGATGATGGTGAGGCTAGTGGGGTACATGATTAAGTAAGGTCGAGAGCCTGGTTGTAAGGATATTAATACCATAGCCCATGAGTTGTCTGCATAGCACGTAAGTTGACCCGTGGTGGTCCAAGTATTGATACCATAGCGCGTAAGTTGTCTGCGTAGCACGTGAGTTGACTATGAGGATCCAAGTATTGATATGATGGCTCGTGAGTTGTTTGTGCTTAGCGCTCGGGCTTTGGAAGCCCCTCCGGAGTCTGTACACACCCTCAGTGAGTGCAGAGTGTGAGTGTTAAGTGTGAGTGCTGAGTGCGAGTGCTGAGTGATAGAGTGACATTATTGTGAGGTTGCATTTACTTTTGTTGTTGCTGCATTTACCTATGAAATTCTTTATGGTATTTGTTGGTTTTATGGAATTTACCTGTTTATTCATGTTTATTGTAAATTATGAAAATAAATAATTGGACCGTTTTACTTAGCTCGTCACTACTGCTCAGTTCCCTAGTTATTTCTGTTACTACTGAGGTGGTTGTACTCATACTACACCCTGCACTTTATGTGCATATCTAGGTGAGTTAGAGCACGACGATCGTTGGGTTTAGGCTAGCTATCCTTGGAGACTGCAAGGTAGCTGCTAGCATCCCCAGGGCCTTGTTACTCCTTTTGTTATTTTTTTTGGACTGTATTGATAGTAAGATAGTTATATTTCTTAGTTCATAGTTTTAGACGTTCATGACTTAGTGACACCTTGATGTTTGGGAATTGTTCTCGCATTTTTCTAAATTATATTTAGAGTTGATTTTATTTATAAAAAAAATAAATGTTGAAAATTTTATATTAAATTCTTATAATCGATTTTAGTAGTAATATTTTGGGAAATAAGCTTGCCGTGTAACACGATATGCACCATCACAACAATGGTTAGATTTTAGGCCGTGACAAGTTAGTATCAGAGTCTAGGATACATAATCTCACAAGTCATTGAATGGGCTTAGTAGAGATTTGTGGATCGGTATAGAGACGTCTATACTTATCTTCGAGAGGCTGAAGAACCTTTAGGAAAACATCACCTTCTTGAATTCTTATCGTACGGTATTGATTAAGTTTGAATTGTAATCTTTGAATTCTTTACACGTATTCGTATGCGCACACGAGCGCTGAGTATCAGTTGTTCATCGACAGATTGTGATTCCTTGGATGAGGTGTGAGATGTAATTTTTGTGTGTTGATGTTGGGCCAGTCATGAGGACTTGAGGCCGGGTTTTGATTGTAGATTGAGCACTAAGGTATTGATTGTGTGAGCGCGTGCTTGTGGACTTTTATGTTCGGTAGCGTCCCTATTAGTGAAAATAATGCCTGGACGGATACGTGGTGAGTATGATGTGACTGAGAGATGAGTTCATATGATTTGAGTGTGACGAGAAGGTATTGCTGAAGGTTTCACCTATTTGAGACTCCAGTTATTTTTTAGACTCGTTCGAGGACGAAAGTTTGTTTAAGGGGGGAAGATGTAACAACCCAGTCAGTCGTTCTGAGAGTTATAGCCTTGATTCCCTTATTTCTATTTCTTTATGTGTTGTTCAGCTGTGCTGAGTTGTATCGAGTTGGCAGGTTTGGGTTAGAGTAGTTGTGGAGTGAAATGATCACTTAGTTTATTAGCTAGAAAAGTTAACTGGAAGTTCACTTATGTGTAAACGTATTTGGATTTGTATTTTTATGATTTGGTTAACTTTGTTGGATGGTTTTAGACTTATGAGTGTGTCTGGAATATAATTTAGAGGTCTGTGGCAGAACTAGGCTTGAATTGGCAAAAGTTGGAAGTTTATAAGTTCTTAGGCTTGAATTCGATGTTGATTTAGTATTTTGGTATTGTTTTGGGTGTAACGAAGGTTCAACTAAGTTCGGGTTGTGATATATGATTTTTTGGAATTATTGGTTGAGGTTTTGAGGGCCTCGGTTAAGTTTTGGATAGGTTTGGGTTGTGTTGCGCTCTTTTTTCTTATGTTTCGACATTATTTCTTCAAGAATAAATGATATCGTATTGAACAAATGACCTTCGATTTCCTTTTTCATTAAAGCATTAGATACGTATCGTAATTATGGACACGTAGCAAAAATAACCATCGAATTTGGACATAGTATGAGGATTTTATGATCATTTTACTAAGAATTAGGTTGCCAGATTTTGCAGATTAATTATGAAATTGCCACTGACGGCGTATTTAAAGATCTTCACTATTTGAAAATATTAAAACCTACATATCTCATTCATTATAAGGTCAAATTGAGTGATTCAAAACCCTAACCTGACTAAAATTTCACAAGAAATTCATTGGTGGCATAAAATACAATTTTCGGAATCATTTAGCATGAGAAACGAGACAAAATAGCTGGTAAATAATATATAAAACTAGAGCTCGTTCATTTGGTCATATTTTGAGTTAGGAAGCTTGGATTTGGGCAATTTTGGAGGCAATTTTCACAAAATGGATTGGGATAAGTGTTCTCTACTCAGTTTTGGTTATATTGCATGAATCCATCTTTGTTTTTGGAGTTTGATTGATGAAAAGTGAAATTGAGGGAGTTAAGGTTTGAATTTTGGAGAGTTTTACGTGAGGATTTGAGGGACCAAACAAAATTCGATTTCGATGCATTTTATATGGTTATATTTATGCGTGGACGAGGTTTATGATTCTGCCATTTTTGACTAATTTCGAGATGTGGGCCTAAGGGCGAGGTTTTGACTGATTTTGGATTTTTGGCCTATTTATGTAGTTTTTATGTTCGAATTCGATTCTTTAGACCTTTTTGATAGTATTATTCTGATTTTGATTAGAATCAGATTTTTTGGAGACCGAGTCCAAAGATGAGGGCATCCTGAAGTAGGATTTTACATTACTGAGGTAAGTAAAAATTTTAACTCTGGATTTGATAGTATAAACCCCGAAAAATTGATATCATGTGATTGTTTTGTGGTGATACACAGACTAGGTGATGGGCGTGTGAGTGTGCACTGCGAGGGATTAAGACTTGGTTCATCCCGTGAGGCTGTGAGGCCTAATTTTTGTTATCTGTGGTTATGTGTTTAATTGTTGTTGAACTTGTTTGCCTTCATGTTAGAGATCATGTGTAGGCTTTATTCATTCTCACATTATTTGTACTCAATCATAGAAATTATTGTACATGTTTACCTTAGTCTCTATTTTTTTTTCTAATATGTTGTAATACTTTATGTGGGTCGTGTTCCCTTATTTGTTGATGATGGTGAGGTTAGTAGGGTACACGATTTAGTAAGACCGAGAGCCTGGTTGTGAGGATATTAATATCATAGCGCGTGATTTGTCCGTGTAGCACGTGAGTTGACCGTGCGGGTCCAGGTACATATACTATAGCGCGTGAGTTGTCCGCTTAGTATGTGAGTTGACTGTGCGGATCCAAGTATTTATATGATGCCACGTGAGTTGTCCGTGCTTAGTGCTTGGGCTTTGGGAGCCCCTCCGAAGTCTGTACGCACCTCCAGTGAGCGTAAAGTGTTGAGTGTGAAGTGCTGAGTGCTGATCCGAGTGCTGAGTGATTGCGTGACATTGTTGTGAGGTTGCATTTACTTTTGTTGTTGTTGCATTTACCTATTAACTTCTTTGTGGTTTTTGTTGTTATTCATGTTTATTGTAAATAATGAAAATAAATAGTTGGACCGTTTTACTTGGCTCGTCACTACTACTCAGTTAGTTATTTCTGTTACTAGTGAGGTGCTTGTACTCATACTACACCCTGCACTTTATGTGCAGATCTAGGTGAGCTAGGTCACGACAATCATTGAGTTTAGGCCGACTATGTTTGGAGACTGCAAGGTAGCTGCTAGCATCTGTAAGGCCTTGTTGCTCCTTTGTTATTTCTTCTTTGGACTGTATTGATAGTTTGATAGTTATATTTCTTAGTTCATTATTTTAGATGCTCATAACTTAGTGAGACCCCGATGTTTGGGAATCATTTTTGTATTTTTCTACATTATATTTAGAGTTTATTTTGTTTATGGAAAATTGAAATGTCGAAAATGTTATATTAATTGCTTAATTGATTTAGTAGTAATATTTTGGGAAATAGGCTTGCCTTGTAACACGATAGGCGCCATCACGATCATGGTTAGATTTTGGGTCATGAAATATGTCATGTATTCTTCTAGATCACTTGTCTTCTTATTATGATCATTTTCTCATCTCCTTTATTAAGAAATTTATTTGAAACCAATATATCTCTATGCTTTAAGCTTACCACAATCTTTGTCCTTCTTGGACTATTCTAATAGGAGCATTTGTAGTGAGAATATAGTTGCTTTCTTTGGGTCAGCAAATGGATCTAACATGATTTGTAATATATTGCAGATGAACTATTCTTTTATGAACTTCAAGTTCATATTATCTTATTCGACTATAGAGATGTATAGATAATAATTCATTCCATGTATCTTTTTCTCAGCTGTTGTATCATGTCTCCCCCTCATGTTAGAAAACTAACTTGCTTTCTCAAATTTGAAAATCCATCTTTGTGCGTTATGGTGTTAATTAGAATATACACCAAACATCAATAATAATAATAATAATGATAATAAGATGAAATTATTTGGTTCCTAACCCCGAACCACTTGTGAGGGGAAAAAATAATATACTTTCATATATAACATATATCAAACTGATATACAAAACTTTACTCTCATAAGCAATAGCTTATCTATTAAGTGGATGAACTCAATAAATCATTTTGCTAAACCAGCTGTTATGTAAACTAACTCATCAAGATAAATTATCTTGAATAAAAAATCTAGAAATTATGCTTTAAATCAAATTATTGAGCAAGTTACCTCGCAAACACCATGTTGGGGGTTAATAATAATCGCACATATAACCATCTCATTGATGCATCTTATGTGGTGTACATGACAGATGAATGGGCTCATATTCACCTTTGAAATTTCCAGCATTCATGTGATTCAATCTCATTTTTAGTTGGTCAATTAGTTAATGAGAACAAGCAACATAAGAAAATTATTAAAGAAATTTCTAGTTATTTAATATTTAACCATGTAATTTTCTTTTATTTTTGTACATCATACTTAAACTAACATGGCTAAACCGATTATACCAACTGAGTAAATTATCATTATTGATAAAGTTCAGATTTACACCATGAAGTGTGCAAGTATCAATGAACTCTAAGTTTATTATAATATGGTGTTTATATCAATAAACATCCACTTTATTGTGGTATTCGTTTATTTGTGTAGTACATACTGGAGGATAAAGAGGGTAACATTTCACATAATATTACCTCCGCTATAAGTTGTAGTAACAGAAGATATTAAATCTTTCTTTTATTTATAGTCTCAATATAACCAACCGCTTTCGTGAATATCTTATAAACTCAATTAAGTTTCTTTGAGACTTACTACAACATAATGCCTAATATAATCAATTTTATTCCTCCAAAATAATAATAATTGGCTCTTCTAGAGCTCTCGATTAATTTGGTGATATCACATATTCATCAACATCCATATGGTGTATATCTCTTTTAAAGAGAGTTATACCTTTATGGTTATGGTCAAACTTATATGTAAGATATGTTTCTTGTATTAATATTATTCTTTAATAATCACATTACCAAAATACTTGGGCGTGCAATAGATACGTGACAAATGATCATTCATGCCATAATAATGATATTATTTTCTTATATCATCTAAAATCTCATTCTAGAAGTGAGTGTTGTATATTCACTATTACTAGCACATTCATATTCTTCCAAGATTTAATATGTACTCATAAATCAGATATTGTCACATTCACATCATGAATGGACCATAATCATCTATATGTGCTTTATAAAATCTCATGTCAAATCGATGATAAATATTACTGTAACGACCTGATCGGTCGCTTTAATCTTTAGCGCATAGTTCAGAAGTCTGAAGCCATGATCAGCTTTATTTCAGGTGCTATGACTTGTACAGATCATCATCATTGGATTTTGGGAAGTTCGGAGTTGATTTGGAAAGAGAATTCTCATTTCGGAAGCATAAAGTTGAAAGAATTACCTAAGATTGGATCTTTAAGTAAACGATCTTAGAACCGGAATCTGAAGGTTCCAACAGGTTTGTATGATGATTGCGAACTTGTCGTATGCCCTGATGGGGTCTTGGATAACCCGAAGAGCGTTTTGGCGCCTATTGTGAAAGTTAGTATTTTTAAAGAAATTTCATGAGTTTGGCTTGAAGTGCATTTCAGTGTTATCGATGACAGTTTGGAATTTATGTGAATAGCTCCGTATGGTGATTCTAGAGTTAGGAGCACGATCAGAAGTGAATTCGGAGATTCCTAGGTCATTTTGGAGTCATTTGGCTAAAGATAGAAATTTGAAGGTTTTTGAGAAGTTTGACGGGGAGAGGACTTTTTGATATCGGGGTCAGAATCCAATTCCTGAAGTGGAAGAGGTATGTAACGGCAAATATGACTTAATTGAAAATTTAGAAGTCAATCGAACATGATTTGATAGGTTTAAACATCGTAAGTAGAAGTTGAAAATATCAAAGTTCATTAAGCTTGGATTGGGGCGTGATTCATGGTTCTAGTGTTGTATGATGTTATTTGGGGCTTCTATCAAGTCCGTATTATGTATTTAGACTTATGCAAGTGTTTGGTTTGGAGCCACGGGGCTCGGGTGTGATTCAGGATAGCTTTTGAGTGATTTGCTAAGAAATATGATTGCTTGTGCTGGTATGATCGCAATTGCGATGCTTTGGTTGCAATTGCGATCGTTGCATTTGCGAGGTTTTGTTCACATTTGCGAACATGGGTAGCTAGGGGATTCTTCGCATTTGCGATGATTGCGTCTCTTTTGCGAGGCCTGAAGGTTTCGCATTTGCGAAACCCTTATCGCATTTGTTAAATGAGCCAAATCAGTCAGGGGTTGCATTTGCGATGGAGTCTTCTCATTTGCGATATTCTTTTCGCAAACACGACGATGGCAGGAGGGGAGCGGGCTTCATATTTGCAAGGTTTTGTCATATTTGCAACCCTTGCATTTGCAAACTTGGTGTCGTAATTGCGACATCAAAGGCCTGTGTCCAGCTATTAATTTCGAGATTAAGACTATTTAGCTCATTTTCTTCATCCTCTTAGGCGATTCTTGGAGCTTTTGGAAGAGGGTCATCACCTAGCACTTTGAGGTAAGTATATTCTATATAACATAACTTAAATACATAGATTATGGGTAGATTAAGATGTGAAAATTTAGGAAAAACAAGGGTTTTAGATGGAAAACCTAGAATTTGGTAAAAACGAGATTTAACCATGAAAATTTTTAGGGAATGAAGTAAAAATCATAAATCCTTGATCCTCAGGTTATGGGTAATAAATTTCTTCAAAATGTTCTGGAATCCAGGCACGTAGGCCCGAGGATGAATATTAGGAACATTGCATTTGAAGTTAGGAAATTGGTTTAATAATTAGAATATGAACTTTTGAGCATGTATTGACAAGTTCTTGACCTATTTGAATAGTTTTGGAGTGTTCGGCTATGAATGTGGAGGTTTGAGCGTGTTCTTGAATCGGAATATAAGCTTCAGAGCGAGATGAGTATCCTTTCTAACCTTGCAAGAGGGAATTATCTCCATAAGTGAGTTAATTGGTTATGTGCTACTATTTATGGGGGCTACGTACGCACGGGGTGTCAAGAGTCCGTGCGTAGCTACTATTATGCTATTATCTGGGTGGTCTAGGACCCAAAAGCTTGTTGTACTTGGATTATTTGTAAACTTATTGACAGCTTGAATTGGTTTAATCACATCGAATTAGTAAATGAATTTAAAAAATTATTAAACATCATTTTCTTGACTGTTAAAGAGAATTGTTATTTCTTTGGGTAATTATTTCTCCCCGATGAAGTCTTGATTGACTGTTTGAATGCATGCTAATATGTGTACCTACGTTGCATGGATGATTCGCAAGTGGGGTGCTTGTTTATTTAGATTTGACTGCTTTTCATGGATAATTCGCGAGCGGAGTAATAGATGCATCTACGGTTCGAGCCGTTCGACCCTTAGTAGTGCACAATTTACATTTCTGTTGCATCGGGACGTACGACATCGGCATGATTTTCGCATGCTTGTATTACTTGCCTTGACATTATTTGGGATTGATATTTGCTTTCCTCGACTTGAGATAATTGGAAACTATTAGATCATGAATCCAGAGACTGTTAATATAAAAAGGAACTTTCACATGTTCATGCCTTGCTTGAATTTACTGTCATTCTTAATAAGTCCTTGGTTATCTGCATTAATAATGTATCGTTATTAGACCACTAGTAAGTGTCAAAGTCGGCCATCTCGTCTCTACATCTTTGAGATTATACAAGATATTCATTAGGTACACGTTATTTTCGTACTCATACTACACTTATGTGCATTTTTGTTGCACAGGCACTTGTATCTCTAGTGGCCTACGGGGCGTAGAAACATGGTTGATACAGAAACTTAGGTGAGTTGTACTTTTCGAGACAACCCGCAACCAGCAGAGTCTCTTTCATTTTTCTATATTTATTTCTGTCCAATATTGTACTTAATAAGGTTGTTTTACTTTATTATTTCATATAAATTGCTTATGCACTTGTGACACTAGGTTTTGAGATGATTTTCGGATTATTCAATAGTTTTTTGTTGATAAATTCATGGTTATTTCAATAAATTTTTTAATTCATTATTTATTGTATAAAGAAAAATAATTTAAACAAGTACTAAAGTTGGAATTTAATCAAGTATTTTGGTTGGCTCGCCTGATAGCGGTGTCCGGGGCCACCACTACCCTTATTGAGTTTTGGGTCGTGACAACATAGTATTAGAGAACTAGGTTCCTAAGGTCCCGCCATTCAAGATCAAGTCTAGTAGAGTCTCGTAAATCTGTACGAAGACGTCTGTATTTATTCTCGGGAGGCTGCATGATTGTTAGGAGTACTTGCCATATTGTTTCCTTATCGTGTAATTTTATTCCTTCAGTCTTATTCCTTTGTCTATTTCCTACTCAATCTTATGCGACATAAACCTCTTGTTATAAATTGAGAATTTAAGAATTATAAATAGCACTACAGATGTGGTGCGGGATGTTTCTCCCGGTATAGCTGATAAGATTATTATCGTCTCTTTGTGGAAGGATAATAAATTATTTCATACCAGTAGCGGTACTTCTTAGGGCTCTGAGGCTAGGCACAAGTTGCCACGGAACTTATAAACGATTGTTCCGCAGTATTGATATGATGGTGGGATGTTTGTCTATGTGTTGGGGCAGTGAATAACTGGAAGGGAGGTTGACTCAGTGCATGATCTAGTGATTTAGTATGTACTTCCTGGCAGGGGAAAAGCAATTGGCCTATGAATGTCCAGATTTGAGTTGATTGAGTAGCAAGGCTTGGTGTTGCTAGTGTGGTGGAGGTTTCTCATATGATGAGGTGTCATGTCCCTATTGAATGTACTAAGTTCGTCGGTGTTATAATCTGCAATAATTCGCCTTCGGAGTAGGAAATGGTGAGATAGGATTGAAGAAGCGACTGTCAGAGATCGCATGGTGCGGTGGTTCAAGATTGAATTGGTGTTTCTAATGTTGATAGCTCGAGAAAGATGATCTCTAGAAAGGTTGAAGTCAGTTGCGTTTGTGGGTCCAAGAGCTATGAAGAAGGATTTTATTTGAGGCAATAACTGAATAGCAAAGGACGAGGAAGGAAATGTGGGAAGCGTCAGGCGGTGTTCAAAAATTCTAAAAGGCCAGGTACATAAAGTGAAGGTCGAGTAGTTGATTAAGGAAGCGAGTTTGCCCAAAGTGGAAGAGTGGCGGAGTTGCATATGGGCTTTTTAGTAGGATGACCATGTACCTTAAAGAGAGTTCGGAGGGATTTGAGAATATTAGTGATTGGTGATTGGGGTGTACGGATTTAATCAGAAGTATGGGCTATTATGCGGCAGGAGAATTGGTATAACAGAAAGGAGTTGCTTAAAATGAAGAAGGATAAAACATAACTTTGAATGGGAAAGATGTTGTCGTACATTTAATTGATGTCCACGAGGGGTGAAAGGACTTATGCATCTAGAGGCTTAGCTTGGACTCAGGATGGATTATTGATATCATGGTGAGTGTACCCTGTGTAGCAGCATTTGAAGATTTCGGTTCCACAGGTGGATTATTCCATGCGAATAGGTTAGCGGTCACGTGGTTGGCGAAACTTTCGTGAAGAGTTCTATTGGTTACACAACAAAGAGATCGGTTGTGCAAATGTGTTTGATGATTCAGAATATAAAAGGGGGGGGGGGGGGGTTATAGAAAGATTTCAACAATTTTGGCGGTTGATTGCACAAGGTAGTGTCAATAAGAGAATAACAATCCTGGCAAATTCCAAAGTTGTGTAATAAATGGCTTCAAGCCAAGTGGGATAGCCCCACCTCCTATGATTGGGCTGTACGATTATCTTCTTGTGAGGTTTCAGGTTATCGGCATATTAGTAAGTTATTTTAGCAATGTGAAAAGAGAATAACTGGTAATTTGAGCAAAAGGGCTGTTATAGGTATGCTATCGTTGGCCTTGTTGGCTCATGTTCAAACTTGGGAAGTAATTATTTTGGGAGTTGTATCGAGAGGGTATGCTTGTGCTAGAAGAATCATGGAGTTGATTATATTCGGGCCAATTTAGAGTGGGCGACTCTAAGCAATGGTCCTACTAGATTCAAATGGGTAAGGTGTGGTGCCTAATGATTTTGAGCTTATAGGCACGGTTAAGAATCAAGCTTTGTAGCAGCATATGAGGAGGGACCCGAATGTTCTGTGATGTTTTGACTTGCAGTGTAGTAATTGGGAGGTACGAAGTGGTTCGTGGAATTTGAGACGGCATGGTCTCATGGTTCAAGGTCACTCGGGACGAATGCGGATGGAGTGTGTTAAATGTTGAATACAGTTATCATTGTTTCTATGGAAATCAAGAACAAATTGTAAGAAGATGGATTGGTTAGCCATAGTCGAATAGGCATGTTACTGGTAGTGATCAATTCTTTCAGCGTGATCAAGTTATGAAAGTGAATTGTGAGAGCGCATGCGAGGCCTGTCGGTCGCCGTAGATGGTGTTATTTAGAAAGTATTCTACTGTTGCACCCCGTTATGCAGAGGTGGGCCCCGAAAGGGCTATGGTGGCTTAGACCAATACTTAGAGATTTGCATATTTCCACGGTTATGAGAATTTACATGTGTGTTGCTATGGTTCTCCTAAAGCGAGTTAAGTGAAAAGCTTTTATATGATAAAGTGTTATTCTATTTGTGGTTCCGGAGACATGATGAAGATCGTGTTTATCGTATATTGGCTCGTTGGGTGTAGTGAGTGGTATGGAATTTGAAGTGAGGATAAAGGCTATGGTTCGATAACGATAAGTATGTCATGAGCTAGGATGAGCAAGAAAGGAGTTTCGATATTTAGGTAAGTTGGTGTTGTCTTCAGCGTCCCCTGAGATCGGTGTTTGGTGAAAAAAGGGCTTTACGTCCTGGTTAATGATTCTTGGTCGATTTTCAACATTAGTACGGCCGGTGTTTTAATGGTACAACCTAGTTAATTATTATGGTAGGTTGTGGGAGTGTGTCCCGCAGGGAGATTATATTAGGGTGGCATTTAGTCACTTCATTGATTATTAAACCAACTATAAAGGTTTTGATGGTGTCGTTAAATTTGGAATTTGATGTCGAGAGGGCACTCAGTTCATTGTGTTGTGGACTGTGGGGGATTACTCTGGTTGTGACTGTTGTTCTTGTGTGTTATGAGGAGAGGGAAGTCAGTATGGACCTTTGAAAGGTTATTAGCCTAGTTCAGTGCGATCAGAATCATCTTGAGGTATGTGGATGGATCTAAATGGGAATATGGCCTCTAAATCAGACCAGAGATGTTAATTTCAGTAATGCGCTCCTTATGGAAGAGTAGACAAAGTGTTGTTTTATTGTTAGCTATTTCATGTAATGATGTATTGATCCATACGAATTGTGAGACGACTTGGTAAATTTCTTATGTGTTGAGGTTCCACGTAGAGATGATGTTGTATGAGCGGGATGGCTTTTGAGATTCAGATCGCTATCGCACCTCAGATGTGCTTGAGTTTTGTAGCTTATGGCACTATATGTTCCCCCAGGGATGATATTGTGCACTTAGCGTGCTTGTGACCGATACTCGGTATTTTGTTGTAATGAGCAATTTAGCTCGATGTATATCTCCTTATATGAATTCTAAGTGTGGATCGGATGGCGCGTCGCCATGGGTACGTTATTTGGATCCGGTTGCGCGCCACAATAGTGTGATGTGAGTACATTTTTCTATATGCTATTTTTTATATGCTTTGTTTCCCATTTTCTAAGGTTAGTCCATAGTAATGGGTAGGTTGAATAGTTCCTTTCAAAAATCATTTTTTGTTGTATCACGTTTGATATGGTAGCCTATTGGCACATTCTAGCAGCATATAAGGCTTTTGGTCATATCGGGATGACTTATTGCCTAAGCAGTTCGTACTAGGCGAGACGAGATCAACGAATTCGAGATTAGTGCAATATGATTATATGACATATATTAAGGAGCTAATATCATTATTTGATTCAGAATGGGGTGATAGTTCTTGTCAGGTGTATAGACCCAATGAGTATTGATTCAGCAGTTAGTTATGAATTTTTACACATCTCTTGTGTCGGTATTGTAAGAGTTAGAATGAGACCATGTATGTCATGTGGTGCCATGGGAGCATCAGATTCGTGGAATTTTGACTAAATTGATCAGAGAATATCGTTGTGGTCTTATGAGTAAAATAGTGCAAGGTGTGAAATCAACTAATGTATGCAGTCATGTTTTGGTGTGGGTGTAGTTATTGATACGGCGTTCATATATTGGAAGCAGTCCTAGCAAAAATTTCGAATGTTGGAATTCGGCTCTATGCTTATTTTCTTGAATAAAAAGGGAATATCTTCAGAATTGATTGCGCCAATGTACTCAACTGAGTTGTGGTAGCACGGTAAGGTGTATGAATTGTTGAATAGTGATTTCATACTACTTAGTGTATTTCTCAGCACGTTCGAGGACGAAAGTATGTTTAAGTGGGAGAGAATGTAACAATCCGACTGGTTGTTTTAAGCTCTAGCATGTCGTTCAGTAGTCTGAGGCCATGAGAAACTTCATTTAAGGTGTCATGACTTGTACAGGTGGTCTGAATTGGATTTCAGGAAGTTCAGAGTTGATTTGGAAAGAGAATTCTCATTTCGAAAGCTTAAAGTTGAAAGAATTACCTAAGATTGGATTTTTAAGTAAACAACCTTAGAATCGAGATTTGAAGGTTCCAACACGTTCATATGACGATTTTAGACTTGGGCGTATGCTCGGATTGGGTCTTGGATGACCTGGGAGCGTTTTGGCGCCTATTATGGAAGCTAGCATTTTGGAACAAATTTCATAAGTTTGGCTTTGAAGTGCATTTCAGTGTTACCAATGTCCGTTTGGGATTTCGAGCCTGTGAATAGCTCCGTATGGTTATTTTGGAGTCGGGAGTGCATTCGGAAGTTATTTCGAAGGTCCGTAGGTCATTTTTTGAGTCATTTGGCTATAGATAGAAATTTGAAGGTTTTTGAGAAGTTTGATTGGGAGTGGACTTTTTGATATCGGGGTCAGAATCCATTCCGCAAGTGGCAGTAGGTCTATAACATAAAATATGTCTTGTTTGCAAAATTTGAATTCAATCGAACATGATTTGATAGGTTTTAACACTGAAAGTAGAAGTTGAAAATTTTAAAGTTCATTAAGCTTCTATTGGGGCGCAATTCATGGTTCTAGTGTTGTTTGATGTGATTTGAGACTTCGAGCAAGTCCGTATTACGTTTTTAGACTTGTGCGGGTAATTGTTTTGTAGCCCCAGGGGCTCGGGTATGATTTGGGATTACTTCGGAGTGATTTGCTAAGAAATAGGATTGTTGGTACTGGTATGATCGCAATTGCGATGCTTTGGTCATCGCATTTGCGAGGTTCCGTTCGCATTTGAAAATATGGCATCTAGGGGATTCTTCGCATTTGCGATGATTGGGTCGCTTTTGAGAGGCCTGAAGGATTCGCATTTGCGAGATCTTTATTGCGTTTGCGAAATGGGCCAAATCAATCAGGGGTCGCATTTGCGATGGAGTCTTCGCATTTGTGAAACTAACATTTGTGATCTTATTGATGCAAATGCGACGATGACAGGAGAGGAGCATGCTTCTTATTTGCGATATTTTTGTCGTATATGCAAACCCTGTATCTAGGTATTAATTTCGAGATTTAGACCATTTAGCTCATTTTCTTCATCCTCTTAGGCTATTCTTGGAGCTTTTGGAAGAGGGTCTTCACTTAGCACTTTGAGGTAAATATTTTCTACACAACATGAGTTAAATACATAGATCATGGGTAGATTAACATGTGAAAATTTAGGAAAAACAAGGATTTTAGATGAAAAACCTAGAATTTGGTAAAAAACGAGATTTAACCATGAAAATTGTTAGGGAATGAAGTAAAAATCATATATTTTTAATATTCAAGTTATGTTTAACATTTTTCTTCAAAAATTTCTAGAATCCAAGTATGCGGGCCCGGAGATGAATATTAGGAACCTTGCATTTAAAGTTGGAAAATTGGTTTAATAATTAGAATAAACTTTTGATCATGTATTGGCTAGTTCTTACCCTATTTGAATAGTTTTGGAGTGTTCGGCTCCAAATGTGGAGGTTTGAGCATGTTCTTGAACCGAAATATAAGCTTTGAAGCGAGGTGAGTCTCCTTTCTAACCTTGTAAGAGGGAATTATCCCCATAGGTGAGTTAATTGGTTATACGTATGCACAAGGTGAAGAGAGTTCGTGCGTAGCTACTATTATGCTATTTTCTGGGTAGTGTAGGACCGAAAAGCATGTTGTACTTAGATTATTTTTAAACTTATTGACAACTTGAATTGCTTAAATTACATCAAATCAGTAAATGAATTTAAAAAAGGAATAAACATCATTTTCTTGACCGTTAAAGAGATTTGTTATTTCTTTTGGTAATTATTTATCCCTGATGAAGTCTTGATTGACTGTTTGAATGCATGATTCGCGCGTGGGGTGCCTGCTTATTTATATTTGACTGTGTTGCATGGATGATTCGCGAGCGGGGTAAAAAATGCATCTATGGTTTGAGCCGTTCGACCCTCAGCAATGCACAATTTACATTTCTGTTGGATCGGGCCGTACGACCTCGACATGATTTGCACATGCTTGTATTTCTTGACTTGCGATTATTTGAGATTGATATATGCTCTCTCTGACTTGAGATAACTGGAAACTATTGGATTGTGAATCCGGAGACTTTTAATATAAAAAGGAACTTTCACTTGTTCATACCTTACTTGAATTACTGTCATTCTTAATAATTTCTTGGTTATTCGCATTAGTAATATATCATTATTGGACCACTAGTAAGTGTCAAAGTCAACCATCTCGTCTCTACTTCTTCAAGATTAGACGAGACATTTATTGGGTACACGTTGTTTTTCCTACTTATACTACACTTCTGTGTATTTTTGTTGCATAGGCACCTGTACCTCTTGTGGCCTACTGGGCGTAGCAGCATGGCTGATACGGAGACTTAAGTGAGCTGCACTTTTCACGATGTTCCGCAGCCAACATTGTCTCTTTCATTTTTTCTGTATTCATTTTGGTCCAATATTGTACTCTGGACGATTATTGTACTTTATTATTTCTTAGAAAATGCTCATGCACTTGTGAGACCGGGTTCTGGGATGATTTTTGAATTATTCAATATTTAATTTGTTGAAGACTTCATGGTTATTTCTGTAAATTTTATTATTCGTTATTTATTGTATAAAAAAAGATTTTAAACAAGTACTAAAGTTTGAATTTCATCAAGTATTTTGGTTGGCTTGCCTGACAGCAGTGTCTGGCGCCACCACGAACCTTAGTGGATTTTGGGTCGTGACAATTACTTTCATAAAGTAAAGAGTTATTTTGGGAATCCTTATTGTTCTCATTACCACAATGATGAAGATTATAATTTCGTCTATTGCCAAATCCACATCCATTGATATCATTCATAGTAATTATTTTTTATTCTTTTAGAATTTTAAATACTGTTATCACATTCTCTTACGGGAATAAGAATGGAGCAAATTCAATGGGACGTGTTTTTAATAGTTTGCCCACAATCATGCATGAATTTGATCAAGGCAAGACATAGAATTTTACCACTTCAGGTGATTATAATTTCTTACAAACTCCATTATAGTAATAATCAAAATTTATTGTCTTTTCTTGTACATAAAATCAAATTATAGAATTTCAAGAATTTAAAAGAGAAAAATAAATTAAAATACTTACCTTAAATCCAAAATTTATTCATGAAGGAAGTTTATGGAGCAATTGACAATCATTATGCTCAACCCAAAGCTTCTACTCAATTGGTTAGAGTCTCGTGCTGATAACGTGTTATGAAACAATAAAAGAAGAAGAAGAATATTGCAGGGAAATTAAGGAGAGAGAATTCTTATTGATTTTGGGACCAATTACAATACAATAGAACCCCTCTATTTATAAGGGTTCAGTGACTTAGCCACCAAGTAACAAATCCTAGAATCCCTCTAGAATATAAAGATTCACCTTAAATACAATTATATATATATATATATATATATATATATATATATATATATATATATATATATATATATATATATATATATATATATATATATATATATATATATATATATATATATATGTGTGTATGTGTGTGTGTGTGTGTGTGTGTGCGCGCGCGCGTGAGAGCACGTGATTTTTGCTCACATTAATTACTCCTACAAAATTCCCATAATGAGAATTTTCCTTTTAATTGTTTGGTTTTTTTAGGAATTATTGCATACTTTTCTTGTTTGTTTGCCTTTTTGTGTGCATATTTAATCTTTATTTAATTCAAAAATGCAAAAAAATATGTTGCATTTGCATTTATGATCCAATTTTATATTTTTAGGATAATTTGTTAATTAATGTTACAAAAATAAAAGAAAATAAAAAAAATAGTTTATTTTGCACTTTTAATTTTATTTTCGAATTTAGATATTTTTCCTTTAAAATGTGGTTGTTTGTGATAATAATTATTTAAAATTTGTTTAGTATTGATTAGGCTTATTTGATTTAAGAATTAATTTAGGTTTAATTTTATTTTTCTTTTTCTTTTTCTTTTTTTGTTTTCTAAAAAAGAAAATTAGAATAAAAAGGAAAAAGAATAATTTTTTGGACTGAAATTACCAAGCCCAAACCATTTAACCCATTATTCTGCCCCACACCCGGCCCAAAACTATATTTATCCCTAATCCAGCTTCGTTATCACTCAAACGACCCCGTTTTGCCCTATTTTAATCGCGACCGTTGGATCTCATCAATCCAACGGTCCAGATATATATGTCCAAACATCCTTACCCACATCACTGTCTCTTACACCCTTAAGAGACTCAAACCAAACTCCGCCTTAAACCACCGCTTGCCGCCCCCCGGAAATCACCATGACGGCGGCCCGCGGCCAAATACCACCACTTTTACACCATCGATTTTACTCGACCCCCTCTTCCCAAATATCCAATCACTTTTCCTCAAACCCACCCGCAATTACTCAAATACTAGATCAAAAAAACCAAACCCTAGCACTGCCCTAGTTTCTCCGGTGGCGGCGCCACCACCAACCACCCCCGAAATAATACTCCATTTCCTCTTCATCTCCTATTCCTTAATCCATGGTCAGTTATCCTCGAATCAACATTAAGCTCTTTGAATTTTGAATCCAAGTTTGACCTCTAGAAGTTCAAAGTCATTTTTCGTCAAGCCTAGTAGCATGCGCAACCTTGGGGTTGTGTTCTTTCGAGTTTTGAAGGCTGGACTTGCCGAAACTAGTATCGTTCAATTGTTATTGATAAAGAGTGAGGGATCGATATTAGTTTGGTTAAGTCCTTGGTCTCCATTAGTTTTTGGTCTAAATCGGTAAGTTTCTTTTTCTTTCTTCGGCTTTTTTGTTCGTTTTTTTTACTTCATCTCTTCCTTGTTATTTCTTCTGCCTCCGTATATATGAGCATGCTTTGAATGAAGCCAATTTTGAAGTAAGTTCCTCCCTCTAGGATAGTTTGTTTTTGTATTATTTGTGTATTTATTTCTGCTTCATCTCTTCAATTTTCTTTTTAAAATCTTAATCATATTCTCTGTTCTTCCCTTGATTTTATTTTAGGCTATGAAATTTTCTGATTAGACTGTTGATAAATTGTTAACTTAGTGTTAATTTCAATTTTGTTATTCTAGAAAAGATAATCATTACTTGTAGCTTAGATTCCAAATTTTGAAATCACTCAAATATTACTCTTTTCTGCTTATCATTAAGTTGGTTGGATTTCTGACCCCTTTTTGGTTTGGGCTTTAGGTCCATCTGATTCAGTCGCTTAGACTTGACTTGGGTCATTGACCCATATCTCATGTGAGGTTCAAGGGTAAAAACATGGTTATTATGGAGTAATTTGGGTAGTTTAACTTAGGGAATCTTTTGGTAATTGCCTAGGAAGCTTCCAAGAAGCTAAAAAACTGCCTTACTTGGAAAGCAAGGCAATAATTTAGGGACTAGGTAGAAAAAATAAATATTGAGAAAAGATTGAAGAGCAAAAATTGAACCCTTAAGGCCGCCCTAATAGCTTGCCTATAAAGGCATTGCTACTTGAAGCTCAAATAACATTTTAGAGGAGGATTTTAGAGATATTTCTGAAAAAGATTTTAGAGCAGATTTTAAAAAGAGAAAATCGAGATAAAACTCTGAAAAATCAAAAAATAGCTAGGAAATTATATAAAAATGAGTGTTCCGTTGATCTTCTTCTGTGATTTCTGAAGCTTTTAATTTTCTAAACAATCTCTGGTTCTCTTTGGGGCTAAAAATAGATTGAATTGGGGGTTTTTGAAATGGCTGGTTCAAGTTTTCTAGTTGTATTCTTTTCCATTAAGCTTTTTAAGCTGGTTTCACTGTTGACTGTTAAATATGGGTTAATTTGTGCTGCTACTCTATTGACCCTTCATTTCTTCTGTTTCTATTTTAATTTCTAGGTACACATTTAAGCTTTACTATTTGTAAAGTTGGATTTGAAGAATGAAATGAAAAGCAGTTGATTGAAGTGTAGTACCAGCTTATTTTTGATTTATTTGTGTTGTTTATGGATATTATGCTTCTTTTAGTACCCTGATGTAGAGTATTGTCCACTTATGTTCTGGTTTGGATAAGGAGTATTGACCTTGTATTTGCCTGGGAAGTGTCACGAAATGAGGAGGGAAACCACTTGTTTAGTTGAATTATTAGTTTAGACTTTGGATTAGGAGTGTTGTTATTGTATTTAATTCTGCTTGCTGAATCTCCTTCGTCAGATGATTTGGGTTTTAATAGCATTTAGAGCCTATTTGTTCATGTAATAATTATTGTGCATCGTGTTTGTACGCTCTATCATGTTTGGTCTTATTTCCTTTTTGAGCCAGTCATCTTTGTTGATGGCTATTGCTTGGCCAAGTTATTTTCAAGTAAATAAACCAGTTTCCTTACTGATATACGTCCGCTAATTATTAGTTTAGTTTAAACATTCGTTGTTAAAATAAATTGAAAGTTCCTTACGCCTTAATCATTTAGCTTAGTCCTTTAAATTAGCTTCAATATGTGCCGTATTAGACAATACCAAATAGTTTATGGCCATTCAAAATTTAGTCTAAATTCCCTTTAAAAATCGGAATAGAGGTGCGCCGCGCTAAATAAAATCTCAAATGCGTGGCCCTCATTTAATTATTTCTTTTAAAATCCTTAGAACTCGAGGCATGCCATCTACCAAATTTTCCGTGGCTCTCACAAAGTTAAAAATACGTTGTTGCTTTAGGCATATTTGTTTAATATTTTACTTTTCTAAACTCGGATGCGCATTTCATGTGACCAAAATTCAAAACTCATAACGTTAAATAAAATATGTCTAGGACGTATTTTAGATAACGTTGGTGTAGTCCAAAGACATATTTTAGATAACGTTGAAGTCTTCCTTAAAATAAATAAAATCAGTTTAATAATTTTAAATTGTATGATAGGCTAAAACATATATTAAAATCAGATAATTAGCCATTTATAATAGTTTAAGAAACCATGCTAGAACCACGGAATTCTGGGGTGCCTAACACCTTCCCTTGGGTTAACAGAATTCCTTATTCAAAATTTCTAGTTCGCAGACTTCATAAAGAAAGTCGAATTTTTTTCGATTTGGGATTTAAAATATACCGGTGAATTGGGACACTAGATAACAAATCTATCCCAAGTGGCGACGCTGAACAAAAAGCAAGTAAATAATTCTATTTCCAATAATGTCACTTAAATTTGAAAAACTCCCTTATACACTATCCCTTCAGGGGTGGTGTACTGAAAAAAGGAGGTGTGACAGCTTTGACGACTCTGCTGAGGATCGAACCCAGAATCTCTAGTTTAGGATTTACGAATTCAAGCCTAGAATAGCTGTTATGATTCACTTTATTTATTATCTGATTTTCCTACATGTTTGAGCCTAATGTGCTAAATTCTTTTAGCGCTTTGATAATTTTGTGAACTGTATATAAACTGATGCGAAACCCTTCTTCTATCTAAGTCTTCTAAATCATCTGGGAAGTGTGCACTTCGTGTAACTTCTTTTCTGTTAGAGACTTATCCCAAATATTAGAACGAGGTTCAGACAAGTTGCAAAGCTGGTGAAGCTTCTCTATTCTTGGTACGCTGCTTTCCCCCCTCCCCCCCCCCCTCCCCCAGCTTGAGTTGTCCGCTCGAGTAAGCCGGGTCTAGAACAATAAACCTTCGTTTTAAACCTAGTATAACAAAACCTCATACCGAATCCCTAGTAGGAACGTTTGTTTGCATCATGTACATTTGATTTTGGAGACTTAACACAGGGCTTGGGTCTGTCTACGACATGTGAACCTGAAATGAAAAGACCTTCCTGATGCATCCTACTTGCTACTTGTGCATTTATTTGCTTTGGATTTTGCATGTTGACCGGCTTGTAAATAATAGAAGAAAATTGGGAAAAAATAGCAGTGTAAGGGTTAAGAAAGATAATTACCCGTTTTGAAAACCAATGTCCAAAAGGTACTGAAACTCTGCCAAATTTTTGAAAAAAGTGAAAAGCAAGAAAATTTTGTTTTTAAAAATAGTTGTTTTTATTAAATTTGGCAGAACTACATGAGTCTGATTCTCACCAGATGTGAGATACGTTGGCAAACCTCATCGGTTCTGACACCAGTTTTCAAAAAATTCAAAAATATTTTCCATTTGTTCCTTCTTTAAAAAATATTTCCTTAGAAAATTTTAAAAAAAGAAAGTAAAAGTAGTTTTTAAACTAAAAATAAATAAATGATTTCCTTTTTTCTGATGTCTTTCATGTGAAAAAATAAAAAATAAAAATCCAAAATATGGATTTCCTTCATTTTGAAGTATTTTTCTAAAAAAAAATCCAAAAAAAGAAAATCAAAAACAAAAATCCAAAAATACTCTTTAGATGTCTTTCTTTGTAAATGTCCATAAAATTTTTGGAAATTGAAGTCCAACAATATTTTCATTTTCCTTTAGAAGTACTTTTGTGAATAAATAAAAACTCAAAAATTCAAAATATTTTCTTAAAAGTCCCTCTTTCGAAAATTAAGAGGAAACTTCTAAAATTCAAAAATATTTTTTTTCTTCCTTAGGAAAAAAACAAATTAAAATTCATACAAAAAATTCTTTTTATTTTTACTTTTGAAATTCCCAAAGTTCCAATCAAAGGAAAAGGAATTTTTAGAAGTCTTTCTTTCAAAAATAAGATCAAAATCAAAAACCCAAAAGAAAAATTCCCTTTCTTTTTTTAAAGCATTTTTAAGAAAATTCCAAAAAAAAAAATCAAAAATATTTTTCTTTTGCCTTGAAGCTTCATGGTCTGAGTTTTATAAAAGAAAAAAACAGAGTTAGTTAACTCAATTCCCAATCTTTCCGTATTACGCAAAATCTGATTCATGCGTGGTCATGATACAGAGGCAATCCCCATCGAATTCGATCATAGCTATAAGTAAATTGGGTGAAGAATAAACTGGAAAAATTAAAGAGATGAAGAAAAAAAAAGAGTGACAAAAATAGGAGAGCGACAAAATGAAAAAGAAAAGAGTGCAAAAATAAATGAGCGGCAAAAACGAGATCGAAAAAAAAAATCACGTGATTAAAAAGAGTCTAGAAATGAAGGAAAAAAGAGGTGAAGTTAGTTAAGGCCGGGATGAAATATGCAACTATACAAATACACGGTAGAAGCATTTAACTATTAGGTGCATTACATGTTAATGTGCGATTTCCTATATGATTAAATGTTTCAAAACTAACACGGTTGTTGGATGTGCAAAATAGCCAGATTTTGGTTGTTACTTTTGTTGCTAGTCTAGCCTCCCCTCTTTCACAAGATCCAAAGGCACAGATGGCCTCCGCAAAAAATTGACCACTCATCAGTCCCGAGGATAGCTCGGCATCGGCTATTCTACAGCTAGAATCAACAACTGTAGAAGAAACTAAGATATTGCATCTCCGCATATTGGAAATGTGAGACGCCTGGTCTAATTGTAGGGAACCACCAAGTGCAATCCTTGGGTTCCCTGAATTGATCCCCATGTCAGGTGAAGTTACCAATGTCCTGGTGACCAACCACACCCCCCATGCAGGCACCCTCTAATGACCTCCCAGGTTCCTGACATGCCTTATGTGGTTCGCCCCCAGGCACCGACTCTAAGGGAACCACCTCCAATGTTCACCTTTCAGGGTCCACAGCTTCAATCAGATATAACATATATGACACCATACTTTTTCACTCAACCTCACGATATGATCTCTTAGTGGAGCAAGAAAAGGTTGTTAAAAATCCCGAGCAAGAGGAAATTGCTCGGAAGATGAAGAGCCTGGAATAAAGCTTGAAAAACATGTAAGGTCTGAGTAGCCGAAAGAGGGTCTCATACTCTGACCTCTGTATGTTTCCCCATGTCCACTTGCCAGTTGGCTTCAAGATGCCAAAATTTGAAAAGTACGACGGGCATGGAGACCCGGTTGCTCATTTGAAACGATACTGTAACCAGTTGAGGGGTGCTGGTTGAAAAGAGGAGCTACTAATGGCTTATTTTGGGGAAAGCTTCAGCGGAATCGCTTCTGAGTGGTATACGGATAAAGAAATTTCTCATTGGCATGTGTGGGATGATATGGCCTGAGATTTTATTCGCCAATTCCAGTATAATGTGGGCATTGCTCCCGACAGAAACCCTTTGTTCAATTTGAATAAGAAAATCGCTGAAAGCTTTCACGAATATGCTGTCAAATGGCATGAGCATGCTGCCAAGGTAAAGCCTCCAATGGACAAAATTAAAATAGTCACGGGTTTTCTGCAGGCCCAAGAGGCTGACTACTTCCAGAACATGATGTCTGTTTTGTTTAAGTCGTTCGCTGAGGCTATCAAAATTGGGGAAATGGTTGAAAATGGTCTAACAACGGGCCGAATCTTAGGTCATGCTATTTTTAAAGCCACATAACCAGATGTTCAAAGTAGTTCGGAGGGTTTGATAAATAGAAACTTGAGTGAGGAGGGAGTTATGATGGTTTCAATCTCGACGGGGGCTCGCAGGTCATTCAGCCAATCATATGTGCCTCCTATCGTCCCACCACATTATCCCCTTCAAGATGTTGTTTATGCCATGGACTCGCCTCCCTATGCGGTGATGAATGCGCAACCTTACCCGCGGCCACAATATTATGCACAAAACCGAGCTCCACTTTCGAAAAATGGACATCCTTACCAAGCTCCATATAATCCTCAACCAAATGATTCTCAATACAATCCTTTCCCAAGAGTGTCTTTCAGAAAGAATCAGTTCACCTTTATTGGTGAATCATATTCAAACTTGTTCCAAAAGCTAATCAGGCTAAATCTATTGCAGTCAGTGGCCCCGAACAGGCTGAACCCCGAGTTCCCCTCACACCAAGCTGATGCAATATGTGAATAGCACTTTGGAGAAGTGGGACACAATATAGAGGACTGTTGGACCCTCAAAAGGGCAATTGAAGATTTGATTAAAGTTGAAAGAATCGCTTTTCGGGATGAAGGAGTTCCTGATGTGATGGACAATCTGTTGTCTGCCCACAACATCAGGCCAATATTCAGAATGATATATGAAGCTGAGGAGTTTGATTCAGCACTGAAGGTCATTGCATCCATTGCCAAGACAGAAGGAAAGACAAAAAGTGATCGCCAAACATGAAAATTCTCCATCAGACGGGAGCTGGTAGCCAATCTTGCTGTCCTTTTTGCGTCCGGATTATCTCAAGGTGTGATCTGTTTTACTTTATTGTCTTACTTTCGATGTAAACCCTTCTATCTTCAAAAACTGAAAAAATTAAAAAATCTAAAATCAAATGAAATTAATATTTCATTGTCCTGGAATGTCTCTTTTCTTAATCTTTTCATTTTTCTTAATTCTCTTTTCAGTTTTTTTAAATGCAGATTTCAATAACATGACATGCTTGCGGACTTCATGTCCAGATTCCAAAATGCTGTCAGACTTCAAAATAATGAATCAAGAGTCAAAATGCAAAGCAGATAAGTTTTAGGAAATAAAACAAAGAGTTGGAACAACTAAAGGAAAATTAGTTCCAGAATTAGAAAGGTCCATACATTACAACAAGAGTGCTTCAAAAAGAGTGCGTTGGACTTGGGACACATGGAAGGAAATGTCCCTAAAATAACTGTCAATGCAAATTCAGTGAAAATGTACTAAGTTGGATCCTCCGTATAGTTCTAATATTCTCCGGTTGGGATAAAGAAGTCTTTCATTCTCGTTGTCACACCTTCTTTTTTGCTATCCACAATGCGGCGAAGGGCGTAGATAAGGGAGTTTTTCCAATTTAAGGACAATCGAAATGAGATTCAACTATTTAAGAGAATTTCAGAGTCGCCACTCGGGAGATTTATGGTGTCCCGAGTCACCGGTTAGAATCTCGAATCAAAGAAAGAATGAATCTATTTAACAGTCCGCGAACCAGAAATCCGGGTAAGGAATTCTGTTAACCCGGGAGAAGGTGTTAGGCATTCCCGAGTTCCGTGGTTCTAGCACGGTCGCTCAACTGTTATATTTTGCTTAAATTATCTGATTTCAGAACATGTTTTAACTTATGTGCTTTTCAACTTTAAACTGCTTTTATTATTATTTTAATGAGAATTGCAACGTCGTTAGAACATGCCTCAAACCACGTCACATAAATGCACCCATGGATCTTGACACATTCCAACTTCGTTGAGATTCGGATTTGGGTCACATAAATGTGCACCCGTATTTAGGAAAGTAAAATGTTATTAAACACGCGCTTAAAGCAACTATGCGTTCGTGCTTTGCGAGGGACATGGAATTTGCTAAATGGCACACCTCGGAATCGAAGGATCAATTCAAGATTAAATGAGTGAGGTCCATGCAATTATCTTTTTTGTTGGGCATGGAGCGCCCCAATTATAATTTAAAAGAGAACTACATTTGGAGGACCATAAACTTTCAAACTGTTTTTATTTTAATTAAGGAAAATCAAGGTTATTTAAAACATATCGCAAGCCACAACACATGAACTGCGCTCGTGGTTCACAACATGCATTATTTAACCTTGTTTGGAATTGGAGCCGGGCCATATAAAATGCATCCACTGACTCATTTAATCTAATCACGTAGTTCAGTTGATGAATAACAACCTAATATCTATATTGTGACACCATTATGTCCAGCTATAACCAATCAGTAAACTTATGAACAAGTATAAATAATGTTCATCACTCAATTATCACCAAGCATGATTAGAAATCAATAGTGTGCAATATGTGATTTTAATGGAAACAACACAAACATGATAATGCAATCAGAAGAGAAAAATAAAGAAACAAACAACCATATTTCATATAAATTAACTGGAGAAACAAAATGCATATTCAACATTATATGATCAGATCAAAACCAGAATGAGAACGAAGTAATTGAACCTTACACTGAATCTTCACGTGGAGAAGAGAAAAATTAATCACCGGATGAGAACGGAAAGCTCGACGGTACTGCGATCCAAACCTCGACATTCGTCGGAACCAATGACGTTACTACTATAACGTTGGAGATACTAGAACTACAGCCACACAACACACGTGAAGGTACGCCGACGAACTGATTCTGGCAAAACTTACTACAAAATGTTACAAAATCCATAACCTGTTAGAACTACACCCACCCGACATAAAAGTAGAGCATGTGAGAACAATGGTGATGAGACACTGGACTGTTTTCTACTCATTCATCGTCGATGATGCGACTCCGACGATACAAATATAGTATAGGGTGGAGGAAAGGGAAGAAACAGCAGCGATGAGGGATATCAGCAACTGCTCCGGTGATGACTGCTGTGCGTGTGGTCGTCAGAGCTGTGGTGGTGACAAATGGAGGTGGAGATGGGATCATTTTTTTGTTGTGAAGATGTGCAATTGGCTGATTTTGTGAGATTGGGGTGGCGGCTGTTGGTTGCGTGGAGTCCTCTATGGTTCAGCTAGGGTGTTGCAAGGTTGAAGATGAGGTCTGATGGGTGGGAGAAGAGTGGACGAAGCTGGACGACTGGTTTTCGGCGAGGGTCGTTTGGGTTGAAGCTGGAGATGGTCTGTGTCATTTGGTGAAGAAAAAGGAAAAGATGCGCCTGCTCTTTTTCTGTATCGTTCCTCTATCTATTGTATATGTGTGTGTTTTTGTTCAGAAGCCCCAGCTACGCAGCCCCTCCCAATTTCCAGGCCTCTCTGCGTATCCCTCCATTGTCCGTGTATTGTGTGTAAAGGTTTTTAGGTTAGGGCGGATTTGGGTATTGTGTTGGGCCGACACGGTTTTGGGTTGGGTAGGGGTTAATTTGGGTTAGGTTTAAATGAAGAATGGGTATTGAAAAATTTGGGCTCACTTGTTACATGACCAATTCCGAATTTTCTTTTCAATTTCTTTCTTTTTTTTGTTTTTGTTTTAATTAATTTAAAAAAAACCTAACTAAATTCATAAATCAATTCAAATTGTAAAATTAAGCTAATTACCTAACTATGTAAAAAATGATCATTTTTTTGCGATTTTTGATTAATAATACAATTAACTCAATGTAATTAATTCCTAAATGCAAATTGAACTTAAGGTGGCATAAAATTAAAACTGTGACACTTTTCAATGCATTTATATGATTTTAAAATATTAAAAATGTACAAAATGTAACTAAATAAAGAAAAATTCCTAAAATCAACAAAAAATTATTTCAGTCTATTTTTTAGGAGCTATTCTCATGTAGGGAAAAAATCACGTGCTCACAGCTGCCCCTCTTTGCGCGGAAACAGAAGAGTTTTCGTGCAAAGATAAGTGAGCAAATACGAGCGATTTTTGCCCGTTTGAATACTCTATGGGAAGCATTTTGAAAAGATTTGACCACACCCTGCTTCAGAGGTTGCACCACATATCCTCGGATAAAGAGGAATCCGGTCAGTGTAGTTCAGTAGTGAGCGAGATGAAGGAGTATGCCGAGACGAAGATCCGGTCGAGGTGCCGTTACGCGAGGTTCCGGTCCGCGGTCCTGTTATTACATCAAAATCAAAAGAATAAAAAAGACTAGCTAAGCCTGTCAACTACGAGTTACAAGATTCCTATTTATAAGTCTTCTGAAGCTTGATCTTGAGCATGAGTGGTCTTCATTCCGACTTTAGATTTCAACCTTACACTTGTTATGTGCAGGCACTATCTCGTTCTTCTTCATCTTTTCTTAATTAGGACCGGACATATATCGCTTGCGACCTCAACCATGCCTTGAGAAATTCACATCTTTCATCTGCTTTTATTTGGATTAACTTCCTGCTTGCCTTCCTTTTTCTTCTTTTTTTATTGTGACTAACTTTTGTTGATTACCTCGGACTGTTGACATTGCATTCTTGCAACAAGCTTTTCTTGTTGCTGAGTTAAATTATAATCTGAGGTGTTTTTCCTTTCTCCATGTGGATGTCTGATTGCTGAACTCGAATATATTCCCTTGTCTCCAGGTGGGTGCCTGATTATCAAAACTTGACATTTGAAAGGTATTCCCTTATTCTACAGGTGGGCGTCTGATTACTAAGACTTGAATTCTGAAAATATTCCCTTGTTCTACAGGTGGGCGCCTGATTACCAAAACTTGAAATTTTGAAAAATATTCCCTTGTTCTCCAGGTGGGTGCCTGATTACTAAAACTTGAAATTTTGAAAAATATTCCCTTGTGCTACAGGTGGGCGCCTGATTACTAACTTGCATTTTTGAAAAATATTCACTTGTTCTACAGGTGGGCGCCTGATTGTCAAAAGCTTGAAATTTAAAAAATATTCCCTTATTCTACAGGTGGGCGCCTGATTGTCAAAACATAAGATTTTTAAAATATTCCCTTATTCTACGAGTGGGCGCCTGATCTTCGAGATCGAATGAAACTTAACTGTATTCCCTTGTTCTCCAGGTGGGTGCCTGATTACAAAATCTTGAATTCTTTAAAGATACTCCCTTATTCTACAGGTGGGCGCTTGACTACAAAAACTTTAAATTTTGAAAAATATTCCCTTATTCTACAGGTGGGCGCCTGATTTCCAAAACTTGAATTTTGGAAAATATTCCCTTGTTCTACAGGTGGGCACCTGATTATCGAACTTGCATTTTTGAAAACTATTCCCTTGTTCTACAGGTGGACGCCTGATTACAAAAACTTGAATTTTGGAAAATATTCCCTTGTTCTACAGGTGGGCACCTGATTACTAAAACTTGCCAGTTTGGTGCTGGGCGGATCCATGAATGTTAATTAAATCCTTAAATATCTCTAAATCTAAGCTAAGTCCCATTACCCAAGAGGGTCTAGATAATTCTTAACTGGTAGGGACCTGCTGGTGACCAATGATTAAACTACCTCCCATTATCCAGGCGGGTCCTGACAACTTTTGTTGACTGTTACTGGGGAAGTATCTAATCTAAGTCCCATTTTTCAGGAGGGTCCTGATGACTCTTCTTGACTCTTATTGACTCTAGCTGGGGAAATTTGAAATTTTCCCTCTAAATCCCATTTCAGGAGGGTCCTGACGACTCTTCTTGACTCTTATTGACTTTAGCTGGGGAGATTCTGGCTCTAAGTCCAATTTTTCAGGAGGGTCGTGATGACTCTTGCTGACTCAGCTGGGGAAATTTGAAATTTGCCTTCTAAATCCCATTTTCCAGGAGGATCCTGGCGACTCTTCTTGACTCTTATTGACTCTAGCTGAGGGAATATTTTCTCTAAGCTCCATTTTTCAAGGTGACTCTTATCGATTCTTGTTGACTCTGGCAGGGGAGAGTTTGGCTCTAAGACCCTTTTTTCAGGAGGGTCTTGATGACTCTTGCTGACTTAACTGGGGAAGTATCTGGGTTTTAACATGCCACCCAACTATTGTGTTCTAAGTTAAGTCCCATTTTTCAAGAGGGTCCTAACAACTCATAAATGAATCCTACTCAACATGCAAGTCATTTTTATACCCTTTACTATCCATGATTGCCTCTATCCTTTAAAAGAGTCCCGTTTTCCAGGAGGGTCCTGAGGGTTCCAACATAAATGCCGGTTCTAATTTCTGGTGGTTTCTGCGACTCTTACTGGGGAGGTTTTGGAGCTTTCCTATGTTACCCACACCCATTTGAGTTTTGGACTGCATTCGATCTCAACTTTCATGCCTCTTTTAACCTTTAGTTGTTTCTATTGGGTTTGGCTAGTCAAAGTTTGTCCCTTTGTGCTTTTGCTGGGGAGGTTGTTTATGACCGACTATGTCTCTTTTGAGTTTTCACTGAGTCCAATTTTTCAGGAGGGTCCTAAGATTTTGACCATACCTGTCATGTGCCTGCCTTCTCCCGTGGACGGCCTCCCTTAGGCTCTTCCGGAATTTTCTGCCCCTGTTTCAATCAAAGAAAACTTGTCAGTTTGCAAAGTGGTGGTTGGCTCGCTGTATTCTTATTGGAAGCGGCCTCCTTGTTGTCATATTCGGCTGTGCTCAAATCTCCATGTTGATGATGAGTTGTCTGAGTTGGTTGGCTGACCCCCTTGAACCTTTGCGGCTTTACTTTTCTCCCCATAATTTGATTATATTTCTAGCCCCTTTTTTCGGAACCCTTACACCTTCCTTGAGACTGCCAAGTTAGTGTATTATGCTTGGCTGACCCTCTGACCCCTGTGCGTTCTCTCTGCTCCTCCTCTTTGTGTTTTATTTCCTACCTTCTTCCAGAATTCTCTTTTGCACCTTCCCGATGACTGACGATTTGATATATCCCGCTGGGTCAACTCTCATGGACATTTCTTACTTTGTGTTGCGCTTTGGCCTTTTTTCGAGAAGCCTTATACCATTCTCTAACGATTGCTGAGTTAGAGTGTTATGCTTTTAGTCTTGTGTCTTTGTTTTGTTTCTCGTCCTACTGTTATATTTTCAAACCCCTGCCAGAAATCCATATCCCTTTTCTGAGACTAACCGGCCTATTTGGGATGCTCGTCTGACTCTTGGCTTTTATGCCCTCACTTTTGCCTCTTGCCCTATGTTGCACTCTCCATCCTAAATCGGAATTCTTTATGTCTTTCCCTGACGTATTACATTTAGTCAAAGCTTGCGACCTTGTGTCCTTTTCCATTTTCGTGTTAGGCCAATTTACTTTCCATCCGAATCTTTATGGTTTCATTTGCATACCTTTTGCTATGTGATATTCCTTTGCCTTGCCGATTCTTCTTTCTTCCATCAATTATAACTTTTATGAATCCTTCCCTTTGCCGTTCCACAGTTGTTATCTTTGTACACCTTTGGGCATCATGCACTTTGTCCCTTTGTGAGCTTGATAATCGGCTTTGAAATTCCTCTCTCTTGCCTAAACAAAACTCTATAGATTCGAGAGAAAGATGAAATGAAAAGACTCTTAATGGTATTTACGGTAAAGAATTCCAGACTCGCTTACAATTTGAAAAGAGAAGAAAGGAGACTTATCTGAAGAGGAACAACTAGTTTTCATGATCATGACATGCACTTCGGCTTGGTCGACCCAATCATTTTGATGACCGACCTTCTGCTTCTGTGCTTTTGCTGTCGTGACCCTTCTAAACCACTTCTTTCGACTAAACACTAGCTCGACCTGCTCTACTGTGTTCTTCCATCAATAACCTCTTTCTGAATTTTTCTTTTGCCTTACCTTGGCCTCACGGTGCCAGTGAGGGTTTTCACCGCTAAGACTCTCTCATTTTATTATCTCTTAAACTCTCATCGCCTTATGGTGCCAGTGAGGGTTTTCACCGCTAAGACTCTCTCATTTTATTATCTCTCAAACTCTCATCGCCTTATGGTGCCCGTGAGGGTTTTCACCGATAAGACTCTGTCATTTTACTATCTCTCTTGTCTGGCCCAAAGTGTTGTCCCTGACATGAATCCCTTCTTCCTGCTCAACTCGACGTCTTTTGAAGACTGATAAGAGGTCTTTCTTTGGACCGTAACATGGGCTTTTTGATAGGGTTAGAAAGAATGGATATCAAAGGCTCAATGTAATTCACATGGGTTCAAAATTACATCTTTCGGAATCAGATTTCTTACAACGACCACAACTTCTGCCCCAGTTTCTTTTTTGGGGACTCTTGCATTTTATTTTGATGAGACCAAACCGTGAGGCTGCCTACGTATCCTTTTAAAAGGAATCAGGTCAAACGTCGTTCATGACGATTCCTTTTTTTCGTTGTTGTCTTTCTTCTCCCCTTTCTGTTTTTCTTCTCCCTTTTTCTTTTTGTTCTTTTTTTTCCTTTTCTCTTTTCTCTTTTCTTCTTTTGTTTATCCCTTTTCTCTTTTATTTTTCCTTTTTTCTTCTCCATTTTTTCTTTTTCTTGTTTTTCCTTTTGTTGCATTCTCACACATGCGTTTCCGACTTTTGCTACTGGTTCTGAAAAAGGGGTATGAAAGAAAATAATCAAAACTCAAAAGGGTTAGCAAATGATAAAGTGTTTAGGTAGCAGAACAAAATGCCTTCGTCATTTCAATCTTCAAAATTTTCCAAGTACAAATAGATGTCAAGTGTACAATATCTAAAGAAAATCATACATAATATCTTTTGACAGCATCCGAATTGATAGCCATTTCCGCACATTTCCCTTCCACAACCTCATTGTGAATTCTGGGAATGTGCCTGAACTCCACTAACCGGAATCGTTGACAAAGATCATGCAAGCATTGCTGGTAAGGTATGAGTTTTAAATCTCTTGTCTCCTATTCCCCTTGGATCTGGTGTACCAGAAGGTCCGAGTCCCCCAAGACCAAGAGTTCCTGGACACCCATGTCAGCTGCTAATCTCAAACCCAAAATGCATGCTTCATACTCAGCCTTGTTGTTGGTGCAATAAAAACGCAGTTGAGCTGTGACCGGGTAATGATGCCCTTCTTCAAAAATGAGTACCGCTCCTATCCTGACGCCTTTCATGATAGCAGCCCCATCGAAGAACAATTTCCACCCCAACTTCTTATCCCTTTCCATTTCATTGACATGCATCACTTCCTCGTCCGGAAAATATGTGTTCAAGGGTTCATATTTTTCATCTATGGGATTCTTTGCTAAATGGTATGCCAATGTCTGTGCCTTCATAGCAGTCCTAGTTATGTAGATGATGTCGAATTCAGTATGCAAGATTTGCCATTTTGCGAGCCTCCCTGTGGGCATGGGCTTCTAGAAAATGTATTTCAATGGGTCTAGTCGTGAGATGAGATAAGTGGTGTATGATGACAAATAATGCTTCAACTTCTGGGCGACCCATATCAAGGCGCAGCATGTCCTTTCTAGATGAGTGTACTTAACCTCAAAGGCCATAAATTTCTTGCTGAGGTAGTATATGGCTTGCTCTTTTCTCCTAGTAACATCGTGCTGACCCAACACGCACCTGAATAAATTGTCCAGGACTGTCAAATATAAGATCAGAGGCCTTCCTGGTTCTGGCAGGACCAGTACTAGCGGGTTTGACAAATATCCTTTTATTTTATCAAAGCTTCATGGCACTGTCCTGTCCATATCACCACAACATCATTCCTTAGAAACTTAAAGATGGGCTCGCAAATGGTCGTGAGCTGGGCGATGAATCGACTGATGTAATTCAGCCTTCCCAGTAGAATTATTACTTCTGCTTTGTTTCTGGGTGGCGGCAACTCCTTTTTAGCTTTGATTTTTGATGGGTCCAACTCGATGCCTCGGCGTCTGACTATGAACCCTAACAACTTTTTCGAGGGAACCCGAAATGCACATTTTGCCGGGTTGAGTTTGAGATCATACCTGCAGAGCCTCTGGAAGAATTTCCTCAGATCTTTGACATGATCAGATTGCTTTCTGGACTTCACAATCACATCGTCCACATAAACCTCGATTTCTTTATGCATCATATCGTGGAAAATTGTTGTCATTGCCCTCATGTATATTGCCGCAGCATTTTTCAAACTTAAAGGCATGACCCTATAGCAGTATGTTCCCCACGGTGTGATAAATGCTGTTTTCTCAGCATCTTCTTCTTCCATTAAAATCTGGTGATAGACTGCATAACAATACAAAAATGCCCCGATCTCATGCTTCGCACAATTGTCAATCAATATGTGGATGTTCGGCAAGGGGAAGTTGTCTTTTGGACTTGCTTTGTTGAGGTCATGGTAATCAATGCACACTCTAGTTTTACCATACTTCTTTGGTACAAGCACGACATTAGCTAACCAGGTGGGATATCGTGTGACTCGGATAACTTTTGCCTCAAACTGCTTGGTCACCTCTTCTTTGATTTTCACGCTAACATCTTTAAACTTTCTCAACTTTTGTTTGACGGGAATGCAGGCTGGGTCAGTAGGTAATTTGTGGACTACCAAATCGGTGCTCAACCCGGGCATGTCGTCGTAGGACCATGCAAAGACATCCTTATACTTTAGCAATACTTCAATTATTTTCTCCCTAAGCTATGGCTCCAGATGGACGCTTATTTTTGTTTCTCTAATATTATCCGGGCTTCCCAGATTGATTACCTCTGTATCATTCAGGTTTAGTTGTGGTTTTTCCTCGAATTGGGTCATCTCTTTACTAATCACATCCCATGCCCTCTTCTTATCGTACCTTGGTTCATCCTCGTGTTATATTTCCTGGATTATTATTTCTAGGCTAGGCTTGTTGCAAAGATTGGGCCGAGGAGTCCTTATGCATGTCAGATCGCTGGAACCAGCATAAAAATAACTGTACAGAAAGAGAAAAGAAAGAAAAGTAAAGAAAAATGGAAACTATCAGCATTGCTGAAAGGGAAATTGCCTTTTATTAGAATCAAAGATAACAGAGTTTACACATCCAAATGGACGGAAATAACAACCGAGTGACGCTAATACAAACTAGACTGAAAGGAAAATCAAAGCCGACTACCATGACTCCCTCCGAGTGGGAAAAGCCCAATTATTGATTTTTGCACGTGCTCCCATGAACTGCACATCTGCCTTGCTCGATCCTTCTCCCGCTTCTACAATATTCACCTCATTGAACAATCTTCCTAACTCCTTATCAAGATCTCCGTCTGCGTCAACCAGCGGGCCGTAAATTTTGGGACTGGGGCCATTTCTGGATTTGACAAATGATTTAGACACCTTGGGATAGGCTTCCGGAGGGCCTAGGCCTTTAGTCTCAGCTTTCTGGCTCGCCTTATTTCTACGACTGTGGATTTGAACCCTAGACCAAAAGTGTCTAGATTCTTAGGAAGGGGCATTGGTTGCGAAATGCCTTGCAGAGAAGCTCCCAACCCTCTGCCGGGTACAAGGCCATTACTCAATATTTCTGAAGCTACCATGACGGATGCAGTTGTTATCTTTGGGGTTACAATACTTTCACCTTCTGGGATCTTCCGGACTGACACCGTATCAAACACTTGGTAAGCCCATGGCCCTTTGTTGTCCTCAGATTCAATGAGAGGCACCATGACATCACCCAAGGTACACTGATTATCTTCTCCATGTACGACAATCTCTTGCCTATCCCACTCAAATCTGACCATCTGGTGCAGTGTAGATGGTACTGCTTTGGCTGCATGAATCCAGGGTCTGCCCAACAACACATTATAGGAGACCGATGCATCCAACACTTGGAATTCCATAACGAACTCGACGGGCCCTATAGTTGCTTCCAGCACTATATCTCCTACGGTGTCTTTACCTCCGCCGTCGAAACCTCAAACACAGATGTTATTTTTTTAACCCTTTCATTTTCCACCTTCAGCTTGGTCAATGTGGATAGTGCACAAATATTTGCACTGGACCCGTTGTCGACCAAAACACGATTGACCACGGCATCTTCACATTTCACAGTCAGATATAGAGCCCGGTTGTGCTCTGTACCTTCCATAGGCAATTCATCATCGGAGAATGTGACCCGGTTTACCTCGAATATCTTGTTTGCAATCTTTTCATAGTGGTTCACTGTTATCTTATCTACAACACGAGCTTCATTCAAAATCTTCATCAACGCCGGACGGTGCTCATCTGAGTGAATTAGTAAGGACAACAAAGAGATCTGGGCTGGTGTTTTCCTCAATTGTCCTATGATGGAGTTATCTTGCATTTTCATTTTCTTCAAGAATTCTTCTGCCTCTTCTTCCGATACGGCTTTTTTCACTGGTTCCGAGTTATCTTTAGAGATTCTGCTCTTTCTCAACTCTTTTGGGGTAAAGTACCTTCCTGATCAAGTTAAGACTCATGCCTCAAATACTTCCTCCCTAACTTCTTTCCCTTTGTACATCACTATAACTTGTTCATATCTCCAAGGAACGCCTCTATTGCTGATGATTGGTAGATGGATAACTGGTTTTGCAATAGTTGGATCTATGCGGACACCTTCCACAACTACGGCGAGTTCTTTAACCGCCCCTTGTACTGTTACCTTTGCTTGTTCTCGCTTTGGCGCACATGCTGAATTCCCCTGTGCTACAACAGTTTTATTGCCTTTCTTTGCCCGGGTTTTCCAGCTTCTTACTGCTTGCGACCTTGGTTGGCTTACTGGCTTTGATCATCATTATCGTTTGTGAAGGTCTTCTGAACTCTCCTGTTCTCTCCTCAATTTCAATCACGTTGGTTTCCTGATGGGTTGGCAGTGGGTTTCGATTAATATTGGGCACCTCCAGAGTCTGCACCTTGATCTTGTGAGAGTCAATAAGTTCTTGAATGGTGTTCTTTAAATGCAAACATTTTTTGGTATCATGCCCTGGTGCATCGAAACAATATTCACAGTTGATCGAATAATCTAAATTCTTTTGGGGAGGATTTGGCAGCTGTGCCTCAATTGGTCTTAATATATCCAGTTGTCACAGCCGGTGGAACAGGCTAGTGTAAGATTCTCCCAGCGAAGTGAAAGTCTTCATTTTCTGCACCCTCTCATTTCTTATGGCCGGATTGCCTTGGAAGGCTGGCCTCGTGGTCTGGTGGTAAGCTCTTGGAGGCGGGTATTGATTTTGTTAATTTGGGTAATTGTTTTGATTGGATGGCTCATGCCATTGTATGGAGGGTTGGGTATTTGCTTGTGCATGATGGACTGAGAAACAAGGTTTTGGTGGTGGATAGTAATGTTGCGGTGGGACATATGAAGGATGTGGGTATGTCTGGTGGTGAGGACGGGGCTGACCGCAATGAGATGGTGCTCGAGGCCCGACCTAGGTTCCCGACTCTACTATTGCTACTTCCTCTTTCTTCTTTTTCCCGAAAGCTCCCCCAGCTCCGCCCTGGATGGCTTGAGTAGTTGCCTTAATTGACGAGTAGCTCATAATTTTATTGGATTTGAGGCCTTCCTCAACCATACTTCCCATCTTGACCACTTCGTTGAAAGACTTCCCTACTACTGATACCAAATGCCCAAAGTAGGTAAGTTCCAGAGCTTGCAGAAAACAGTCAACCATCTCACGCTCCTTCATGGGAGGATAAACTCTAACTACTTGCTCCCTCCATCGGAAATCATACTCTCTGAAACTCTCGTTGTGTTTCTTCTCCAGCTTCGTCAGAGATAGGCGATCCGGGACAATCTCGATATTCTATTGAAAGTGGCATGCAAATGCTTGCGCCAAGTCATCCCAGGTGTACCATCGGGTGGGATCCTGTCAAGTATACCACTCCAATGCCGATCCCCTCAAACTTTGGTTGAAGTATGCCATTAGTAGTTCGTCTTTTCCTCCTGCTCCCCTTATTTTACTGCAAAACCCTCTCAAATGTGCGACTAGATCGCGGTGACCATCATATAAGTCAAATTTGGGCATTTTGAAACCTGGAGGGAACTGTATGTCCGAGAATAAGCAAAGATCTTTGAAGGCCACACTCACCTGGCCGCCTAATCCCCGCATGTCCCTAAACGATTGTTCCAGAATCCGGACCTTTCTGAGCATTTACTCCTGTTCGGAATCTTTGGTCGGCTTTTCAGCTCTCATTGGGATTTTAGGATGAGGAGCATAAGAGTGAGGCTCTTGGGTTATTTAGGCAGGTTCTGGGGGAGAGTATTGAGGGTCATAGGTTTGAAGCAGCGGCCCACTGGACGACCTATGCAACGCATGAGGCGGAGGTGCCACATAGATGGGAGCGATTAGCGAGGGAGGGTGAAGAGTGACTTTGGGTAATGGGATTGGTGGCTGAGAGGTAGCATCCCGATGCTGTGGGTATATAGGAAAACTTGGGGGCGGATCAGTGACGGATTGGTCAGGTGCTTGAGCTAGTGGCGGTATGAAGGTTGGGTTTGCAAGATAGGCCGAGGGTGGCTGTCCTCTTGCCCATGCCTGGTACATCTTGGCCATTTGGTGATTAAGGTCATACATTTCCTCTTTCATAAGTTAATGTCCAATTCCTCCACCTCCTTTGAGGGGTCAATAATGCTGACATCATCTTCTTGGTTGGCCATGACTTTTTTGCTTTTTGACCGCTTGTTGTAGGAGTGAGTTTCCAGAATGCCTGTGAGCACAACTCACCTGTCTAATTTGGAACTGGAATCACAACACCAAAGACTCGTTAGTGGTTAGATTCTTGACACAAAAGTGACCACACATTGGGTATGTATGCACAATTGGTTCCTACATGGGGAAGAAAATCGATTTATGGATGGAATCAAATATGCAGTATTTACAGACTGTCGTCCTCCTCATTATAGTCCTCCTAGAATCCAGAGCATTTCGTCGAAATACATCCTGTCTTTTCACCTTAGTAGTCCAAGTCGAGAGGCGGGGAGCACCTCAGTATACGATCGCGCGCAGTAACTGTGGTTGCTTACGTCATCCCGACTTTTGTTTGCAAAACTCTCTTTTGTTTTTTCACTATGCTCTCTCCATCCTATATTTATTCAGTTTCCAATTCTATTCAATTATGGTCAAATCCTATGTAGATTGCCTACGTATCATGACCCCCACATGAATCAGAACGAGCGTAGTTCTTGGTACATCACATGTTTGGGAAATTTTTTATAACAAACTGTAATTACAAAGACTTGAAAGGTGACAAATCAAACAAATGCTGACAAACGAACTACAGACTCGAACAACAACTAACTAACAGATTTTGAAAGGAAATTAATTGAGAGTACAATCTTTTAGGAGTACTTTTATGCTCAAGTGCCCATGGGCCTCGCGGGGCATCATTCGGCCTTGCCGATGGCTTGCATGCTAAACTCCCTTAGGTGGTGGAGATCTTCCATCATTTGATGGACAAATGTCATGGCAGCGGCGAAAAACGTAGATTTTGTCATGTCCTCACGGTGGTTGCACTTCGTGGTAATATAGTCTGCAATTGCATGTATTCTTTCCCTGATAACACCCTTTTCTTGTGATTGGCGCCCATTTTGTTCATCCTTCGCCTCTAGAGTTTGCTTGGCTACCCGGTTTAGTTCCTGGATGCGCCTCAAATCTATCTCCAATTTTTCTATTATTTTATAGCAATGTTCTCTTTTAGCTTTGAGGTCCCCAACTTGCTTGATAGCCCTCCGCTTTATCCCAGCAATCTCATCATCATGCTTTTCCTTCCGTTTCTCAATGATGCGGGCCCGTTCCTTCGCATGTTTAGCTATTTGTCTTCGGACCCTAGACAGCTCGCATTAGGCCTTATTCAAGTCGAAACCATATTCAATTACCTTTTGTCTCAAACTGTCTATGAGCTTTTCATCTTTTGCGCTCCTGGCGGGACTCTCTACGGCTGCTTGCATCTTTTGGATTTGGGCTCGTAGCACCTCATTTTCTTTAGTCAGTTTTTTCTTTCCTCCTCGTCTGCCACGACTTGAAAGCCATTTTCGAATTGCAATTCTCGGACTTGCCTTTCCAATCTTCCTATGGTGGCCTTGTACTCATTTTCCTTGGCTAGCCAGTCCCATTATTTTTGTGACGTTTCAATGAACTCCTGGAGGTGAGGCCTTTTGGGAAAACTCTCAAACTCAATTTCTCTCCTGTACCAGGCGAGGGATCGTGGTGATACTTCGCCTCTTGCCCGATCCTGTACGCAAGTGTTGGCAATTAGGCATTGGCATTCATTCCAGATCTTGCGAACCATTGCTTCGGGGAACTGACCATCGGGCCCAATCTCAACTATCCAGATGCTGAGATCTTCGTCTTTCGGTACTATCTGGCATCTTCCGAGTTGTCTCAAGACCCAATGAGGGGTATAAGTCTGGATACTCCTAAGGCCCATCGAGAAAAAATGTGGTTCTGTCGCCGGCATGTACACGATCTCATCCACTGGCAACCATCCTAATGTCCATTCTATTTGACTGGTAGTGAGGAACTGGAGGTAAGATCTTGCCCTAGGCATAACCTATATACAAAGAGTTCCAACTATCGAATCAAAGCAAAGAGGAACCTTTCCCCAGTTAACAAGAGAAAGAAAGGAAATGAGCCCATTGATTCACCTATCTGAAGCCCATTTTGCTGCACCTTCGGGTAGTCTGAGCTTTTCAATTCTCATGGGAAACTTCTCTATGCAAGTTTTCTAGGTGGACACATAACTCATGAATCAAGAGCGGTGGCATAGATGCTCCGTCTTCCACATTTGCAATAATAGGTTACACCCTTCAAAGAAATCGTTTCTGGCCTTGCAAGCTGTGAGAGCGCAAAAGATTTCAGCTACTATCATGGGCACGAGTGTGCAGTTGGCCTGCGTGCGTAGGGTGCTGGAAACCCCTGCTATCTTGATGTCAATGTTCCCGTCCTTTCTTGGAAATATCAGAAGCCCTAGAAAAGCCACCATAAAAGCGAAACGTCTGTGTTCTTCCCATTTGACACGGTTTCCCTTACTACAGACTTTGTTCTCTGGATTGTTAAATGCCCCTATGTGACCGTATATTGAACAGGAATGAAAAAGTACAGAACCCTGCTGCCAAGTTCGCATCATGTACAACTCTTCTTATTTTCAAGGTATCTAAGAATTTGTGCACCGTTATCACTCTTGGAGAAACCAGGTAACTGTGTCTTAAAGGAAGTTCCCCATTTCCAATGTATCCCGCTATTTCTTCCAACGTTGGAGTGAGTTCAAAGTCTGAGAAGTGAAACACATTGCGTGTAGGGTCCCAGCATGTAACTAGTGCTCTTATGATGTCTTCTCGGGGCACAATCTCTAATAACCCCGGGAGGCCCCCAAACACTTCTTTATCTCATCATGTCCTTCCCTGCCCAAGTCATTCCACCACAACCACAGCTCCAAAGGGATTCAGCTTACTAGTGAAAAAGGTCCGATTTGAATTGTGCTCATCCTGTACATTTATTAAGGTGAACTAGTAACGTGTAAATTTATTCATGTTTGACTCTTAAAAAAGAATGAAAATATTTTGACAATAACAGCGCCACTCGATTTATCCAGGATGGCCAGTGAAATATTGATTATTATTTAGGGAACTTTTGGACAAGGGAGGTTGGACCCGATGGGGGTTGCCTACGTATCCCACCCTCGGTGAGAATCAAATCGGCGTAGTTCGGGCAAACAGGATATGGGAAAAAAATAAAAACAGCTATTTTTTAAAGAAAACAATTTATTTTGTCTCTTTTTGAAAAATGATGAAATATGTAAACTATTTTTGGATTTTCCCTTTTTCGTTTTTTTATTTTCAAGAAATAATAAAAAGTGCAAAAATATTCTTTTTTTGAATTTTTCACATATGCTTTGTCTCTTTATTGGATAAAAATATAACAAAAACATAACTAAATCCTACTTGCTTTATCTTCACCTTTCACCCTCTTTTCTTTTCATTGTTTTTCTCTCTTTTTTTTTCTCTTTTTCATTTACCCTCAGCCCTCTTTGGTCCACCAAATGACCCTTTAACCTTGGAGAAATGCAACATGTATCACAATAGGATGCATTAGGATTGTCTATTATTTTGGGTACACCTCTCCTAGACGGACCCAACCCCCGTGTTGAGTCCCCTAAGTCAAATGCATGATGCAGATAAGCGTTCCTACTAGGGACCCAGCATGAGGTTTTGTTATACTATGTTCAACACCTGGGTATTTGTTCTAGACTCTGTAACCGAGCGGACAACTCGACTCAAGAAGGGGCTACGTACCGGGGACTCGCAAGATCGTCCGTCTTTGTAACTTGTCTAAGCCTCTTTCTTACTTTAAGGTATGACACTAACAGAACAGGGAGTCTCGACCAGCGAGCACATCCCCGAAGATAAAGAGAGAAGAGATTTGTAACAGTTTATATACAATTCAAATAATATCAAAGCGCTAAAAACATCATTTTGCACATTAAGTCAAAATGTAAAATAAAATAATAAACAAAGCCAGATACAACAATTATTCTAAGCTCGAATTCTTGAACCCTGAACCAGAGATTCTGGGTTCTTTCCATAGCAGAGTCGCAAGAGCTGTCACACCTCCTTTTTGGCTATCCACAACCCGGCGAAGGGTGTAGATAAGGGAGTTTTTCCAATTTAAGGAAAATCGAAACGAGATTCAATTATTTAAAAGATATTCAGATTCGCCACTCAGGAGATTTATGGTGTCCCGAGTCACCGGTTAGAATCCCGAATCGAGGAAAGAATGACTCTGTTCAATAGTCCGCGAACTAGAAATCCGGGTAAGGAATTCTGTTAACCCGAGAGAAGGTGTTAGGCATTAGCGAGTTCCGTGGTTCTAGCACGGTCGCTCAACTGTTATATTTTGCTTAAATTATCTGATTTTAGAACATATTTGAACTTATGTGCTTTTCAACTTTAAACTGCTTTTACTATTATTTTGAAGAGAATTGCAACGTCGTTAGAACATGCCTCAAACCACGTCACATAAATGCACCCGTGGATCTGGACACATTCCAACTTCGTTGAGATTCGGATTTGAGTCACATAAATGTGCACCCGTATATAGGAAAGTAATGTTACTAAACACGCGCTTAAAGCAACTATGCATTTGCGCTTTGCGAGAGCCATGGAATTCGCTAAATGGCACGCCTCGGAATCTAAGGATCAATTCAAGATTAAATGAGCGAGGGCCATGCAATTATCATTTTTGTTTGTCATGGAGCTCCCCAATTATAATTGAAAAGAGAACTATATTTGGAGGACCGTAAACGTTCAAACTGTTTTTATTTTATTTTGGAGGACCGTAAACATTCAAACTGTTTTTATTTTATTTAAGGAAAATCAAGGTTATTTAAAACATATCGCAAGCCACAGAATATGAAATGTGCCCGTGGTTCACAACCTGCATTATTTAACCTTGTTTGGAATTGGAGTCGGGCCACATGAAATGCATCCACTGACTCCTTTAATCTAATCACATAGCTTAGTTGATGAATAACAACCCAATATCTATATTGTGACACCATCATGTCCAGCTATAACCAATCCGAATAAACATATGAACAAGTATAAATAATGTTCCTTAACTCAATTATCACCAAGCAGGATTAGAAATCAATACTATGCAATAGGTGACTTTAATGGAAACAATACAAACATTATAATGCAATCAGAAGAGACAAATGAAGAAACAAACAAACATATTTCATATAAATTAACTAGAGAAAAAAATGCATAGTCAACAGTATATGATCAGATAAAAACCACAATGAGAACGAAGTAAATGAACCTTACACTGAATCTTCACGCGGAGAAAAGCAAAATTAATCACCGGACCGAGAACGGAAACCTCGATGGAACTACGATCCAAACCTCGACATTCGTCGGAACCAATGACGTTACTACAATAACGATGGAGATACTAGAACTACAGCGACATGACACACGCGAAGGGACGCCGACGAACTGATTCTAGCAAAACTCAATACAAAATGTTACAAAATCCATAACCTATTAGAACTACACCCATCCGACATAGAAGTAGAGCATGTGAGAACAATTGTGATGAGACAGTAGACTATTTTCGACTCATTCATCGCCGATGATGCGACTACGATGATACAAATATTGTTGAGGGTGGAGGAAGTGGAAGAAACAGTGGCGATGAGTGATATCAGCAACTGCTTCGGTGATGACTGTTGTGCGTGTGGTCATCGGAGCTGTGGTTGTGACAAATGGAGGTGGAGATGGGATCCTTTTTTCGTTGTGGAGATGGGCGACTGGCTGATTTTGTGAGGTTGGGGTGGCGGCTGTTGTTTGCGTGGAGTCCTCTAGGGTTCAGCTAGGGTGTTGCAAGGTTGAAGATGAGGTCTGATGGGTGGGAGAAGAGGGGACGAAGATGGACGACTGGTTTCCGGCGAGGGTCGTTTGGGTTGAAGTTGGAGATGGTCTGTGTGTTTTTGTGAAGAAGAAGGCAAAGATGCGCCTGCTCTTCTTCTGTATCGTCCCTCTATTTATTGTATATGTGTGTGTTTTTTTTCAGTAGCCCCAGCTGCGCAGCCCCTCCCAATTTCCAGGCCTATATATGTATCCCTCCATTATCCATGTATTGTGTGTATACGTTTTTAGGTTAGGGTGGATTTGGGTATTGGGTTGGGTTGGGTCGACCCGGTTTGGGGTTGGGTAGGGGTTAATTTGGGTTGGGTTTAAATGAAGAATGGGTATTGAAAAATTTGGGCTTACTTATTACATGACCAAATTCCGAATTTCTTTCGATTTCTTTCTTTTTTTGTTTTTGTTTTAATTAATTAAAAAAAACCTAAACTAAATTCCTAAATGAATTCAAATTATAAAATTAAGCTAATTACTAACTATGTAAAAAATGATCATTTTTTATGCTTTTTGATAATAATACAATTAACTCAATGTAATTAATTCCTAAATGCAAATTTGAACCTAAGGTGGCATAAAATTAAAAATGTGACACTTTTCAACGCTTTTCTATGATTTTAAAAATATTAATAATGTACGAAATGCAAATAAATAATGAAAAATTCCTAAAATCAATAAAAAATTATTTCGCTCTATTTTTTAGGAGTTATTCTCATGTAGGGCAAATATCGCATGCTCACACTCATTACCCAAATATTATCAAACCTTTGCAAACCCTTTGAGCCGGATCCCATTCTTTAATTACCCTCTTTGGAACCTGGAAGTGTTATTGAAATTTTTTTTGAAAAAACAAGATCAAACAAAATACAAAAAAAGGAAGAAAAGACAAAGAAAATGAACAAAAAAGGAAGAGAAAATATGAAAAAAGAGGGAAAGGGAAAGGAAAAAAGAAAAACAAAGAAAACAAAACAAAAAAGAAAGATCAAAGAAAAATAAAAACAAAGTTCTCCTGAACTACGTTCAACTTGATTTCGAAAGAATACGTAGGCAGCTTCTCCCTGGGGTTCAGTCACACCAAAATAAAAATCCAAAGTCCCCCAAAAAGTGAAACTGGGGAAAATATTATAATGGTTCGGCGATGATCCCGCCCAAAAGGTTCCAAAGTTGTAACTCAATCCAAATCCTTTTTAGCCAAACCCTGTACAAGTCCTTCTGATTAATCGGTGACAATGTTCAAGGATAAGAGAATACAACTACTTGGATCCGATGCAATCCAAGTCGAGAAAAACAAAATGAGAGAGTCTTATTGGTGAAAACCCACACGGGCAACGGAAGGCGATGGTAAGATGAGAAAAATCAAAATGATAGAGTCTTGTTAGTGAAAACACACATGACACTATAAGGTGACATTGAGAAGAGAAATGAGAGAGGTCAGCCAGTGACAACCTGCAAAGGGCACCATTGATCGAAATGAAGATCCTCGCAGCCATCGCCATCGACAAAGTCCTGGCAAGGTTTCTCGAATTCTGAAAGAGAAGTTGTGGAAAATTTCTGAGAGTCGGACGGTCAAAACAAATCAGTCATCCGGTCCAAAAGGCATGTCATGTTCATTGAAGTCCGCATGTACTCCAGATAAGTCCTTCTTTCCTTTCCCCGAGAGGGACACTTCTTGTTTTAAACTCATTCTCCTTTCCATTGTTTGTTTTCTTTGAATCCCTTTTGGTCTAAAACTGTAACAGAAAGAAAGGATGGCAAGACTGATTTATAGGGTTCTCATTTAACACAAGACAATGTGCAAAAAGCACCCAGCCTCAGCAGGTGCATAAAGTCGACCTCGACTGGCCATGGTGGCCGATGCTCCATAATTGAAAAATCTTGGAAGGAGAAAATCAAATCGAAGTGCCTATAATGGAAAATGAAGTCGAAAAGGTTGAGTCCCACATGGCCAACAATCTCGGCAAAAGTTTTAAAATCCTAGGTACCAAAATGATCTGAAATTAAAGATGGAAGAAAGAAGCTAGAAATGAAAGGCCTACAAAAGCAACACAAAGTTGGAAGAGGTTAAGTTCCACACGACTAGCCATTTCAGTAAAGTTTGAGGAGTCAAAAGTTCCCCCAACGTTCCCAAAAAAAAATGAAAAAAAAAACAAAAAAAAAAGAAAGAAAAAAGAAAAAAGAAAAAAGAAAAAAGAAAAGGAAGTCAGAAAGGAAAGGCCTACTAAGGAAAAACAAAATTCAAAAGGTTGTGTTTCACCGACCAATCATCATGACAAAGTCTGGAAAAGCCAGAGTTTTCTCCAGAGACAAAAATGCAATTGGTGTTCTGTTGCAGTTGAAAGGCCGAAATCAAGTGATGAAAACAATCAAGGCCACAAAACCAACCACCGTTTCAAACCAACAATTGTTCTTTGATTGAAAAAAAATTTAAAATGGGAGTAATCCAAGCAACCATGCAAGAAGCAGGTGCAACCAAAAAGGAAAAAAATGCGCAAGTGCTAGACACAACTTTGAAGCAACGAATCAACCTAAAAGGGAAGTTTATTTTAAAATTCTTTCCTGCATTTTCACTTTAAAAAATAATAAAAAATGAAATGAATTGAAATAAAAAAATGAAGAGAAATAATAAGAAAATAAAAAAAGGGATAGTTTAGAATCTCAAATATCAATCTTTTCTGCTTTTCCAACATTAGGGCTCCAATCCCTAAGTTGAGATTTTTAGACATAGGGCCTCCATTACATGGTCGTCTTTTACCAATATTAGTGCTCCAATCTTTGAGTTGATATTTTTAGACATAAGGCCTCCATTCTATAGTTGCCTTTTTACACATATTAGGGCTCCAATCCCCGAGTTGAGATTTTTAGACATAAGGCCTCCATTTCCTAGTCGCCTTTTTCATCAACATTAGGGCTCCAATCCCTGAGTTGAGATTTTTAGACATAAGGCCTCCATTCCCTAGTCACCGTTTTTACCAACATTAGGGCTCCAATCCCCCAGTTGAGTCTTAGACATAGGACCTCCATTCCCTAGTCGTCTTTTACAAATATGGCTCCAATCCCTGAGTTGAGTTTTTTAGACATAGCGCCTCAATTCCCTAGTCGCCTTTTAACCAACATTAGGACTCCAATCCTTGAGTTGGGTTTTTATACATAGGGCGTCCATTTCCTAGTCGCCTTTTTACCAACATTAGGGTTCCAATCTCTGAGTTGAGTTTTTAAACATAGTGCCTCAACCCCCTAGTCGCCTTCTCCCAACATTAGGGCTCCAATCCCTGTGTTGCGATTTTAGACATAGGGCCTCCATTGCCCAGTTGCCCTTTACCAACATTAGGGCTCCAATCCCTGAGTTGAGTTTTTAGACATAGGGCCTCCATTCCTTAGTCGCCTTTTTATCAACATTAGGGCTCCAATCCCCGAGTTGACCTTTTAGACATAAGGCCTCCATTCCCTACTCGCCTTTTTCATCAACATTAGGGCTCCAATCCTTGTGTTGAGATTTTTAGACATAGGGTCTCCATTCCCTAGTCGCCTTTTTTACCAACATTAGGGCTCCAATCCCTGAGTTGAGTTTTTAGAAATAGGGCCTCCATACCCTAGTCAACTGTTTACTGACATTGGGGCTCCAATATTTGAGTTGAGTTTTTTGACATAGGGCCTCAATTCGCTAGTCGCCTTTTCGCCAATATTAAGGCTCCAATCCCTGAGTTGAGGTTTTAAAGATAGAGCCTCCATTCCTTGGTCGCCTTTTTACCAACATTAGGGCTCCAATCCTTGAGTTGAGTTTTCAGACATGGGGCCTCCATTCCCTAGTCACATTTTTTCATCAACATTAGGGCTCCAATAACTGAGTTGAGTTTTTAGACTTTGGGCCTCTATTCCCTAGTCGCCTTTTTACCAACATAAGGGCTCCAATCCCTGAGTTGAGTTTTTAGACATAGGGCCTCCATTCTCTAGTCATCTTTTTTCACCAACATTAGGGCTTCAATCCCTAAGTTGATATTTTAGATATAAGACTCCATTTCCTAACCTTTTCCCATCTAGATAGAAACAATTCTTATTTTATTTACTTTCGAAGGAAAAAGAAAAAATAGAATAAGTTCATACACTTGTCACAAATAACTCACTAAATTTTCCTAGTGAAAACTGGGGCAAAAAATTTTGTTCGTTTGTTTGTTTTGGCATCTAAGCAGGTTTGACTTTGAGGCACATGATATGAGATGGCCGAAAGAATGAGCCTCGGTATTGAATAAAGAAAAGAAGAAAAAAGGAACAAAAGAAGTGAATTCAAAATGCCAAAGCGGACAGAGATGAAAGCTGGTCATGATATGGTTGAAGTCACAAGCTTCGCATGTCCCACTTTCAACCAATGCTAAAGAAAGAACCAGCACCAGCAGCTGACGAGCATCAAGATTCAGATCAAAGTATACCCCAAAAATACACCTAAGACTCAAGATCATGCTTTAAGAGATTTACAAATATGAATCTTGTAACTCGTAGTTGATAGGCCTAGCTAGCTTAGCTTTCTGATTTTTCTTTTGGTGTAATAAGGAGGTCGGCAAGTAGTGGCAGCAACAGTAACGGTGAAATCACAGTTTTCCTGTAGTCCCCAGCTACCAAAACTTTCAGAACTACACTGATCTGATTCCTTTATAACCAAGGATATGTAGGTAACCTCTGAAGCAAGGTTCGGTCAGACATTTTTCATAAATGCTTCTCATGGAGTGTCACGCAAGCAAAAGTCCCTCACAATTGCTCATTTTATCTTTTTCCGAAAACCCTTCGTTTCTACGAGCAAAGAGGGGAAAATCTGAGTATGTGATTTTTGCCTCGCATGAATTACTCCTACAGAATTCCCAAAATGAGAATTTTCCTTTTAATTTTTTGGTTTGTTTAGGAATTATTGCATAATTTTCCTTTTCGTTTGCATTTTTGTGTGCATGTTAATTTTTATTTAATTCAAAAATATAAAGAAAATATGTTGCATTTGCATTTAGCATTATCTGATTTTATATTATTAGAATAAGTAGTTAATTAGTGTTACAAAAATGGAAGAAAATCACAAAAAATAGTTTATTTTGTGCTTTTAATTTTGTTTTCGAATTTACATAGTTTTCCTTTAAAATGTGATTGTTTGTGATAATAATTATTTAAAATTTGTGTAGTATTGATTAGGTTAATTTGATTTAATAATTAGTTTAGGTTTTATTTTATTTTTATTTTTGTTTTTACTTTTTGTTTTTGTTTTTAAAAAAAGAAAATTGTAATAAAAAAGAAAAAGAATCAGTTTTTTGGAATGAAATTACCAAGAACAAACCATTTAGCCCGTTAATTATGCCCCATACCCGACCCAAACCCACATTTACACCCGGCCCAGCTCCTCTATCACTTAAACGACCTTGTTTTGCCCCATTTTAATCGCGACCATTGGATCTCATTAATCCAACAGTCCGAAACTATGGTTCGTTTAATATATATATATGTGTGTCAAAACGACCTTCCCACCATCACCGTCTCGTACACCCTTCAGAGACTCCAACAAAACTCCGCCTTAAACCGCCGCTTGCTGCCCGCCGAAAATCGCCCACGGCAGCCCGGCGGCCAAATGCCACCGCTTTTACACCATTGGTTCTGCTCCACCCCCTCCTTCCAAATCTCCAATCATATTTCGTCAAATCCACCCGAAGTTGCTCAAATATTAGATCGAAAAAATCAAACCGTAGCGCTGCCCTAGTTTCTTTGGTGGTGGCGCCATTACCAACCACCCCCAAACTAACACCCCATTACCTCCTTCATCTCCTATTCCCTAATCCATGGTCAGTTACCCTCGAATCAACTTCAAGATCTTCGAATTTTGTATTCGAGTTTGACGTCTAGAAGTTCGAAGTCATTATTCGTCAAGCCTGGTAGCATGCACGACCTTGGGGTTTTGTTCTTTCTAGTTTTGAAGGTTGAACTTGACGAAACAAATATTTAAGCATGCTTTGAATGAAGCCAATTTTGAATTTAGTTCCCCCCTCTAGAATAGTTTGTTTTTGTATTGTTTGTAAATTTATTTCTGCTTTATCTCTTCAATTTTATTTTTAAAGTCTTAATCATATATTCCGGTCTTCCTTTGATTTTATTTTAGGCTATAAAGTTTTCTAATTACATTGGTGATAAATTATTAACTTAGTGGTAATTTCAATTTGGTATTTTGGAAAAGAAAATCTTTACTTGTAACTTAGATTCCGAATTTTGAAATCACTCAAATATTTCTCTTTTCTGCTTATCATTAAGTTGGTTAGATTTCTGACCCCTTTTTGGTTTGGGTTTTAGGTCCATCTGATTCATTCACTTAGACCTGAACCTTTGGGTTATTGACCCATAACCCATTTGAGGTTCAAGGGTAAAAACAGGGTCATTAAGGGGTAATCTAGGTAGTTTAACTTAGGGAATCTTTGGGTAACTACTTAGGAAACTTCCTAGAAGCTGAAAAACATCCTTACTTGGAAAGCAAGGCAATAATTTAGGGCCAAGTAGCAAAAATAAAAATTTAGAAATCATTAAAGGGCAAAAATTGTACCCATAAGGCTTCCCTAATTTCTTGCCTATAAAGGCATTGCTACTTGAAGCTCAAATCAGATTTTAGAGGAGGATTTTAGAGATTTTTCTGAAAAAGATTTTAGAGAAGTATAAAGAGAAAATCGAGATAAAACTCTGAAAAATAAAAAATAGTTAGGAAATTTCAGAAAAATTATTGTTCCATTGGTCTTCTTCTGTCATTTATGAAGCTTAATTTTCTAAAAAAATCTATGATTCTCTTTGGGGCTGAAAACGGATTGAATTGGGGTTTTTCAATGGTTGGTTTAAGTTTTCCAGTTGTGTACTGTTCCATTAAGCCTTTTGAGCTGTTTCACTGTTGATTGTTAAATCTGGGCTAATTTTAGCTGCTACTCTGCTGACCCTTCACTTCTTTCGTTTCTATTTTAATTTCCAGGTACACATTTAAGACTTATTGTTTGTAAAGTTGGATTTGAAGAATGAAATGAAAAGCAGTAGTTTGATGTGTAGTACCAACTTATTTATGATTTATTTGTATTTCTTTTGGATATGATATTTCTTTTAGTAGCCTGATATAGAGTATTGTCCAGTTATGCTCTGGTTTGGATAATGAGTGTTGTCATTGTATTTGACTGGGAAGTGTCACAAAAAGAGGAGGGAAACCACTTCATTAGTTTAGACTTTGGATAGTGGGTGTTGTTATTGTATTTAATTCTTCTTGTTGAATCTCTTTACTCAGATGATTTGGGTTTCATAGCATTTGGAGCCTATTTGTTCATGTTATAATTATTGTGCACCGTGTTTAGTTATTGGGGTTCAGATAGGTCTCTTCAAAATTTTTAAGTGTTACCATATTGTTTATCTTTAATTTCTTGCCATGAATGGGAATTATTTTGATTTGGAATTTAAAATAGTTTATGATATTGGGAATCACATTGCCATATGTCACTTCAGTTTAAAAATGGAATTATAGTTGTTGCTTCAGTTTTCAGATGAAGTTTCCTACATGTTGTCCTTCAATTATCTAATGTATTTTCCTGCTCATAGTACTGATGCCCAAATATTTGCCTCGCAGGGACTCGACCCTGAGTCTATATCTCTAGGCGCTATGCCATTTCACTAGATTTGGGCTCATTTTGGGCCCAAACTTGAAGGCCTTCGTAAATAGGGAGTTTGTATGCTCTATCATGTTTTGTCTAATTTCCTTTTTCAGCTAGTCATATTTATTGATAGCCATTGCTGGCCCAAGTTATTTTCAAGTAAATGGACTAGTTTCCATACTAATATGCATTCGCTAATTATTAGTTTAGTTTTGTCACGACCCAAACTCTACTCCGATCGTGATAGCGCCTCTCGTGCAGACAAGACTAGCTAGACCATTACAGAATAGCTCATTTAAGTAGTAAAACAGTTCATAAGAAGTTTAAACATGCTTTAATGATATTAATTAGCGGAAGTACAACCCAACACAGCCATACTCAGGGTGTCATAAGTCACGAGCATCTATTAGAGTATAAATACAACTACAAGGTCTAAAATATATGAAACAGGACTACTAAATAAAGGGAGAAAAGTGGTGCTGTGAACGCTGATAGTCACCTTGCCAACTTTGATAAATCTGCCTCCGATCAGTCAAAACCCGCTACCGGTTGTATAAATTCCTGCATCTGCACACAAGGTGTAGGGAGTAAAGTGAGTACTCCAACTTAGTGAGTAATAAAGGTAAATAACAACTGAGCAGTTAGAAATCACGTAAAGCAAACCAACATGCTGTATAGAAATAGTGTAAAACCTTCTGAGAAAACAATGAACCTATGAAATCATTGGAACATCTTAGCTCATTTTAAACCTCTTTTGAAAGTAACTTGTTAAACAGTATGCAAATGAATGCAAAACAGTTAGTGGCGATAGGCACATAAAATCCGCCCTTCGGGCTCAAATATTATTGTATAACAGGTAAAATAGTAAGTAAATATGAAAGAAGAACACATAAAGGTTCGCCCCTCGGGAAATATCTCAGGACAATACCAGCCCCTTGGGCTACCTGACAGTCACTCGTATCAGACCCTCGGGCTACCTCGCAGTCACTCGTATAAGCCCATCGGGCTCACCCTCAGAACAGTATCAGCCCATCGGGCTCACTCACAATCACTCGTATCAGCCCCTCGGGCTCACTCTCAAAATAGTATCAATCCCTCGGGCTACCTCACAATCACTTGAATCAGCCCTTCGGGCTCACTCTCAGAACAATTGGTACCCGTGCTCACTATGGGTGTGCAGACTCCGGAGGGGCCCCTTATGGCCCAAGTGCAATATCAAGCCACCTCGTGGAATCATCACTCTTCACTCGGCCTCACATCTCTCAAGCCACCTCATGGCATATAAATGTATCTCAGGCCCTCGGACTCATATCACTCAGAAAATCCTCACATATGGCCGTCGGCCTCACTCAGTCCAAAAATCATCACAAGCCCCTCAAGAATTAGTAAAACAGTAGTTCTCAGTCCAAAACATCCTTTAGAAATACTATTAAAGTTACAATTCTGAGTAAAAATGGCTGAGTTTGTAAAACACTAGATATCAACAGGACTGAGTTCAAGCAGTGAGAAAATAATAATAAAAATCCCATAAGGAGTTCAAATAATTGGCACGAAGCTCAAATATGGCAATCAACCCAAATCATGATGATAACAAGTAAGTTTCAGTCAAATAGACTGTAAAATCATCAATCGGGACGGACCAAGTCACAATCTCCAATGGTGCTCCACCCCACACTCGCTATCCGGCTTGCAAGTTGCCTCAATTTAGCACTACGATGTGCAATCTAGGGTTCCAAACCCTCAAAATATTATTTACAATCATTACTCACCTCGAGCCGGCGAAATCTCTATCTCGTGACGCCTTTTGGTAACGCGATGATTTATTCTCATACCTATGAGAAAGCGAACCAGATGATGCGAACGCAAAGCACAAGGTCAAGGCCCTCCATAAACGCGAGACCTAGAACGCAAATGCGAAGGCCAAACTAAGGCCAACCCAAATTCCTTCTGCGCGACCGCGATTGCACTCACGCAACGAGATACATAGCATCCCAGCCTTCCCCGATCGCGAAGCCCCTATCGTGAATGCGAAGGATAAATTCCTAGCCTTCCTCAATCCTTCTACATGATCGCGATGAACCCCACGCAATCAGGAAAGCTTAATTTCTGCTGCACCTGAACACAAAAATCTGCAAATTCAAAATACCAAAAATGGTCCGATTGGCCATCTGAAACTCACCCAAGGCCCTTGGGACCTCAACCAAAAGCATCAACACATCCTAAAACCACATTTAAACTTTTCACATTCATCAAAACACCTCAAACAACATCAAATTACCCAAAACTCATTGAATTCAAGCCTAAGTCTTCTAAAAACTTCCGAAATACGCTTTCGATAAAAAAGCTAACCAAACCAAGTCCAAATGACCTGAAATTTTGCATACACATCCCAAATGACGTAACGAAGCTTCAGCAATTCTTGGAATTCCATTCAGACCTTCAGATAAAAAACTCACAATCAACCGGAAATCGCCAATATACTAACTTCGCCAATTCAAGCCTAATTCTACACCGGACCTCCAAAACCAATTTCGATCACACTTTCAAATCATAAATTACCAAACGAAGCTAACCAAATCATAAACATCCCGAGTCGAGCTCATATACAAATAAGTCAACTCTTGGTCAAACCTTTCAAATTCACAACTTTCAATTGAAGTTGTTCTTTCAAATTCATTTCAATTTTCCTGAAACCAAAACTAACGATCTTCATCAATTATAATACGTTACATGGGGAGAGTCATTCCCAAGAACTGGCGATCAAAGTGCTGGATCTCAAAACGACCGGTCAGGTCGTTACATCCCTCCCCACTTAAACACACGTTCATCCTCGAATGTACCTAGAGTTGTTCTAAAAGCCAACCAATCGTTGAATAACATTACCATGCATATACCTGGGGGTGATCCCACATAACCCTATATCATATAGGTCCGATAACACATTTTAACTGAAATTACACAACCAATCTAGCCCATAAATCATAGAACCACATTTCCACTTCTGAAACCATCAATACGATTAAAACCTCGCACATATACTTTGATAGGCCCTAAGAAGTTGTAATAACCCCTGCCTGCAACTTCAAGTGCAATTATCTGATATACCATGTAACGCAAACACATGTAGTGATAACTTTCACTCACAGCAGTTGCACACAACACCTGAATACCGGTAGAAAACCTCTTATCAACTAAAGTCTCATTCCAACACTTCCATATACTGCCAATGATAAATGAATCATGAAATAAACCATGACCATTTCTCAGATCAGCCATCCATAATGGTACTTCTCCTTTGGCAAGGACCATAGCAAATTTCTGAACTAAACCTTGATATTTATCCATCAAACATGATGAAATCAAATTCGTTTGTATTCAATATAGACCCCAACGACCTCATCTTATCCAGCATAATTACTCTGGTAACATGACATGCCAAGATAGGCTAATGCCACAACTTGCACAGTCCGCGCACCAATAAGCAACAATCCGAACATACATCATGAAACTGACTCAAACGAAAGAGTTGTACCTCAAGCTCACCAGTACAACACACATTGAGAACCCGTCTTGCATCATAGAAATAGAATACACGAATCTAACCCCCAAGGTCATATCTCTACATAACTTCGCTGCAGATGCGCAATCCGATCCAAACAGTGTTCCACATAAAATACCTCAAATCACTATGTTCGAAATTGACAATAGCGCACAATTTGATGCCTGGAACCAAAGAAAATCACTACACCCACGGTGAAACAAGTAACATATACCACGCAGACCCGATAGGACATAACCAATACTCCATCCACCGCTCAACACCACATTACTTTCCCCGCTCGACTTCCACTATGAACCCCAATAGAATTGCACCTGCCTATAACCAACAAATCATAACGTCTTGCAACACAGAGAGGCCACTCATAGTTCTCCCATGTCACTAGTAAGCTCAATAATGGTCAATTCATCATATCCCTCAACAATAAAATTTGGGGCTAACCAAGACGACTCAAGCTAGAACATGCATCCACTTTGGCCTAACGATGAACTCTTTATCAAGGAAATATTGAAGTTGTTCCTTCCACTACTATAACTCCTACCGGTGCCATACGACATGGTGCTCAGCACCAAATTAATAACAAAATCAACAACCTCGCCCGGTGACATGCCCGGCCAGAATAAACACATCCTAAAAGTCCCTCAACACCGGAACTGAATCAATATCAGGGGCCTCAGCACTGACTCTCATCACAAGAGCCTAAGAAGAAAGACAATCCTTCCCAGCCATCAGCTGGTCTTCGAAATATAAAACCGATTCACCATGATATACTCCGACGCACCTTGCCACTCAACACGTGGCATTTCTAGCATAACTCGTAGCGCAATAGTCGAGAATAATCCAAAATGGAGATAACCAGTCTAACCCCAATATCCTATCTAATATATAACATACCAAGCAATAAAAGATCCACTCGGGCCTCCCAAATACCGATAGTCGCTAAACAATGCCGACATAAATAGTCCATATCCACAACATAGCTTGAATATAAGAACTTTTGTCTCTAATCCACACGGCACATGAATCACTATACCCGATCCCAATTCTGCAGTCTGTATACATGCCATACCTATAGTACTCAGTCATTTCATGAGAGATACTAAAATATTCTTCTATGCCATCAAGCAAACTCAAATGTCTTCCATCGATATAGCCTGAAAGTGCCACAATACTACCGAAGTGCCATCCACTTAATCTTATTGCCCCTTTTTTGAAACATATACTTTCGTTAGATCACTACAAATTAACAATTCAATTTTCTTAATGATCTGAGGCTACCCCTCTGCTCAATAGTTTTATGAACTCCTTTTCAGAACTGAACAGAAACCTCACACACGCAAATCTCGATCCTCCACAACAACCCGTATATACCATACCATACTAGGATAACATGGGAACTTCATCTCCCTTCTGAGCCACAAACGTCTACGAACTCAACTAGTCCAGAACATTCTATTGGTCCAATCTAGAAGAAAAAACACTATACGTCCCATGCTCTGCATTCCTATAGAAGATATACATCTTCAAACCACTGTAAGAACCATCAAGAACTCTCCAAGTTTCCTTTGCACAAATCAGACCTGCCAAGACTGAATTCTTCTAACTTGACCAAGCTAATCAAGCCATCAAACCCTAAGACCATTGCTGCAAAATACCTGTAAGAACTCATTACCTCGAACACATAAGGAATTAATCATATCCTTACCAAACCGGTCAAGCCTACTATCAAGCTAATCTAACTATCTAAGTTTCCTTCTGATTCACCTTCAACTTGATATTCCCTCTTGCTGTGCACCACAGGTCCTCACCCCAAACTCACCACACGAGACTCAAGCATAAAACCATACTGTCTAAGAACCATAATATGCTGAATACTCTCTCATTCATTCTTAAAAACATCATGTTTTCGAATACTTTAATATGAAGAACTTCCTGCGAATCTAAATCCGTTACATTTACTTTCTTGATACCGATACATAGAATCCCATAATTCACACAGAAATACAACAAATCTTGACCTCTTCCAATGAAAATAATATTTCTAACTGCATATGCAACTTTAATGTTTGCAAAATCTTGAACACATTAAACCATTCTCGCAAGTCATCCACGCTATTCAAACCGCAATTACCCCAATCAAAAGAACTGACAACCTGTGCCTTATTAGCACTTCAGACACTACAGAATACAACCTCATCCCAATACTACCAAGCAACTTACTGATCTATGCACCGAGCATCTTTTACCAATAACGACTCAAGACATTGTGAGATTCTCTTAACCTATGAAGCATGACATAAACTTTGTCAAAATTTTCCTTTACTCGAGGCATCCTCGGTCTTAATTTCCATACGCCGTAACTGATTCACCAGTACACGTTAACTGGAATTAACATAGCACATAGCCGTGCAATCTCCTAATCAATAGCAGATTCTCCCACTTAGCTCGAAGCCATAGACCAAAACACACAATAACTCATAATGCATATACCCTATTGCTGCCATAATACCATAGTGAGATTAAACTCAATCCTTCATAAGCTCGTGAAACACAGACCATCTGGTACTTAAAATCTTCTGAAAATGTCGCATTTATCCTCGCAACAGTCAAGCCCACTCTGTTAAGCCACCCAAATAAAAATTTCAACACATATTTTTCAATTGTAAATGAGATCTTCTAACAGACAACATAACGATCATACAACTTTAGAAAACTCTGCAGGATATAACCCACCTGCTTTGTCTTCAACTAGCATTTCTGTATAGCTTCAACCATCACAAACATTACGCAATCACTTAGCCTTTGTGAGTCGGAACTTATACCGTAACATGAAATTTACTTCACTCCCAACTAGGAAACACGAAAAGATTCCTCACACGCCTATAACTCGGGGTTATACCTCGAATCACGATGGAATTCAAGCACCTAATAGTTCTTCTATCCTCCAACAGACCTTTCTCGTCATTTTTCCAAATTATATGAATATGACTCGCAGTACTAACATACTCGTCACATAGCTATCCAGCCATCACTCCCACTAATAGAGACAATATCAAACATATAATTTTGAAACACTTACTCACATAATCAGCACCTCCGTGCTCAAGCCATACGCGAGGATCTGACCTCAAGTTCTCTAGAGTAGCCCAACATCAAACTCACAAAGCTCACATCTCACCCCTCGATCGGAAAATCACAAGCCATCAAGGCACATCCGACACTGAGCGCTTATGCGCGCGTCTGAATGCGTGGAAGGAATTTCAAGAGTTACTTTTCAAGCTGAATCAAGGATGCATGATGAGAATTCAAGAATATGAATTTTTCCTAAAGGTTCTGCAGCCTCTTGAGGATAAACAAAAACGTCTCCGTACCGATCCGCGAGACTCCACTAAACCTGCTCATGACTCATGAGACCTAGTAACCTAGGTTTTGATACCAACTTGTCACGACCCAAACCCCGCTTCGATCGTGATGGCACCTCTCATGAAGACAAGGCTAGCCAGACCATTACAGAACACCTGTTTTAAGCAGTTAAACAGTTCATAAGCAATTTAACATGATTTAATGATATTAATTAGTGGAAGTACAACCCAAAATAGCCCTAATCGGGGTGTCACAAGTCAAAAGCATCTATTAGAGTATAAACACAACTACAAGGTCTGAAATATACGAAACAGGATTGATAAACAAAGTGAGAAAAGTGGTGTTGCGAATGCTGACAATCACCTTGAGAACAATAACTCTGCCTCCAATTAGTCAAAACTCGCTACCGGGTGTAAAAATACCCGCATCTGCGCACAACGTGCAGGGAGTAAAGTGAGTACTCCAACTTAGTGAGTAATAAAGGTAAATAACAACTGAGCAGTAAGAAATCACGCAAATGAATGCAAAACAGTTAGTGTCGATAGGCACAGAAAATCCACCCCTCGGGCTCAAATACCACGGCATAACAGGTAAAATGGCAAATAAAGATGAAAGATGAATACATAAAGGTTTGCCCCTCGGGCAATAACTCAGGATAGCACCAGCCCCTTAGGCTACCTCACGGTCACTCGTATCAGCCTCTCGGGCTCACTCTTAGAACTCTATCATCCCCCGGGGCTACCCTACAATCACTCGTATCAGCCCCTCGGGCTACCTTACAATCACTCGTATCAGCCCCTCGGGATCACTCTCAAAATACTATCAGCCCGTCGGGCTCACATTCAGAACAATAGGCACCCGTGTTCATTGTGGGTGTGCAGACTCCGGAGGGCCCCCTTACGGCCCAAGCGCTATATCAAGCCACCTCGTGGGATCATCACTCGGCACTTGGTCTCACATCACTCAAGCTATCTCGTTGCATATAAATGTATCTCAGGCCCTCGACCTCATATCACTCAGCATATACTCACATATGGCCCTCGGCCTCACTCAGTCCGAATATCATCACTAGACCATGGGGCATTAGTAAAATAATAGTTCTTATACCAAAACATCATTTAGAAATGTTATATAAGTTTCAAATCTGAGTAAAAGTTGCTGACAGGACTCAGTTCAAATAATAAATCAAACAGTGAGGAAATAGTTATAAAAATTCCCAAAGGGGTTCAAACAATTGGCACGAAGCCCATATAAGGCAATCAACCCAAATCATGATGATAACAAAAACGTTTCAGTCAAATACACGGTAAAATCGTCAATTGGGACGGAGCAAGTCACAATCCCTAACAGTACTCTACCCCACAATCGCTATCCGACGTGCAAGTCAGCTCAATATAGCACTAAGATGTGCCGTTCGGGGTTCCCAACCCTCAAAATATCATTTACAATCATTACTCACCTCGAACCGGCGAAATCTCTAGCTCGCGGCGCCTTTGCCCCTCAAATCGGCCTCCACACGAGTTAGATCTATCCAAAATCAGAGCAAATACATCACAATATACTAAGGGAACAAAGCCAAAGCGAAACAATCAGTAACGGGCATAAATTCTGAAATTACCCAAAACCCGAGCCTCGAACTGACTTCTCAAAACTCAGAAAATTTTACATCAACGGGTTCCTTATCTTCCTACGAGTTCATACATACCAAAAGTTCTCAAATCCGACCCCAAATGGTCCTCCAAATCCTCAATTAGAATTTCAAAATTCCAAGCCCTATTCTTCAATTTTTAGCAATAACTCAATGATTTTCTAGGTGGATTTCACAATATAAATGAGTTTTAAGTTCAAAAATCTTACCTTCAATCCATTCCCCTTGAATCCTTCTTTAGTCCCCACCAAGAAGCTCTCAAAATGGTCAACCATGGATGAAAAATGACCCCTAATCGCGGATGAAGTGACTTAAAACATTCCACCCAACACTGACCATTCCTTCATCACGATCGCGGCACAAGCCACACGATCGTGAAGCACAAATGACAAGGCCCTCCAAATTACTCTACGTGAATGTGACCACAACACTGCAAACGCGACGATTTGTTTCTCACACCTATGCGAACGCAAACCAGATGATGCAAACACGAATCACAAGGTCCGGGCGCTCCGCGAACACGAGACCTCGAATGCGAACACAAAGGCCAAACTCAGGCCAACCCAAATTCCTTCTACGCGACCGCGATTGCACTCGTGCGAACGCGATACGTAGCATCCCAGCCTTCCGCGATCGCGAAGCCCTTATCGCGAATGCGAAGGCTAAATTCCTGGCCTTCCTCAATCCTTCAACGCGATCACGATGAACCCCATGCAATTGCGAAAGCTAAATTTCTGGTACACCTGAACACAAAAATCTTCCGCTTCAAAATACTAAAAATGGTCTGATTGACCATCCGAAACTCACTCGATGCCCTCGGGACCTCAACCAAAAGTACCAACACATCCTAAAACCACATCTAAACTTGTCCCAACCATAACAACACCTCAAAATACATTAAATTATCCAAATCTCATTGAATTCAAGCCTAAGTCTTTTAAAAACTTCCAAAATACACTTTCGATCAAAAACCCAACCAAACTATGTCCGAATGACCTGAAATTTTTTACACACATCCCAATTGACATAACGAAACTTCAACAGCTCTCGAAATTCCACTGCGACCCTCAAATTAAAATCTCACCTATCAACCGGAAATCACAAAAATACTAACTTCGCCAAGTCAAGCCTAATTCTACACCGGACCTCCAAAACCAATTCCGATCATGCTCTGAAATCATAGATAACCCAACAAAGCTAACCAAATCATAAATATCCCGATCCGAGCTCATATACAAATAAGTCAACTCTTGGTCAAACCTTTCAAATTCACAGCTTTCAACTGAAACTTTTCTTTTAAATTCATTCCGATTTTTCTGAAACCAACACCAACAATTTACATCAGTCATAATACATTTACACGGGGCAAGTCATTTATGAGAACTTGCGATCAAAGTGCCAGATCTTAAATCGACCGATCGGGTCGTTATAAGTTTAAACATTCGTTGAAAAAAAATTGAAAGTTCCTTAGGCCTTAATAATTAGCTGTCCTTTAAATAAGCTTCAAGGTGTGTCGTATTAGACAATACCAAATAGTTTATGGCCTTTCGAAATTTAGTCTTAATTCCCTTTAAAAATCGGAATTGAGGTGCGCACGCTAAATAATATCTCAAATGTGTGGCGCTCATTTAGTTATTTCTTTTAAAATCCTTAGAACTTGAGGCGTGCCATCTAGCAAATTTTCCATGGCCCTCACGAAGTTAATAGCATGTAGTTGCTTTAGGAACATTTTTATAATGATTTACTTTTCGAAAATCGGGTGTGCATTTCATGTGACCCAAATCCAAATTTCACAACGCTAAATAAAATATGTCTCGGTTTGCGGGTTCATTGGCGTAGTCCAAAGACGTGTTTTATATAATGTTGAAGTCTTCCTTAAAATAAATAAAAGTGGTTTAATCATGTAAAATTGTATCATATGCTAAAACATGTATTAAAATCAGATTATTATCCATTTATAATAGTTTAAGTGACCGTGCTAGAACCACGAAATCCGGGGTTGGCTAACACCTTCCCTCAGGTTACTTTTTCAGAATTTCTGGTTCGCAGAATTCACAAGGAAAGTCGAATGTTGCTCGATTTCGGATTTAAAATAAATCTGTGACTTGGGACACCAGAAACAAACCTATCCCAAGTGGAGACTCTGAACAAAAAGCAAATAAGTAATCTCATTATTAATAACGTCACTTAAATTAGAAAAACTCCTTCATACACTATACCTTCGGGGGTGGTGTAGTGAAAAAAGGAGGTGTGATAATATATATATATATATATATATATATATATATATATATATATTAAAAGCACGAAGGCCCTTAGCAAATTGTCGTTTTATTTAAATAATTTTTTTATATTTATAATTTTGAAATCAAGTAAATTTTTAACTATATCACCCTTCCATATGTGAACTATGTATGAACTTCATATATTTGGAACTTTAATTTTAGTAAATCTTCTGCCTTATATAAACTCTTTCGACTAACATACAATTCATATTTTAATATCTTTGGTGAACGTGGGACTAACATTATTATTACTATTTAACCGCAAAAGTGGTAGAATCGCATGATTTTCTTTCTAATTCTTATTGTAGTCATTATATAATCATATTTCATGAAGTTGTTATTTTACCTTACCTAATAGTCTTTAGCTTATTTTATGTTTAACTATTTCCTAATTTTTTCAATGACATGAACATTAGGCTTAAATGTCTAAATAACAAATTCAAATTATAAATGACTTTCATGAGATTATGAGTGTCGCCAGTTATGTTACGTATTAATCAATAGGCTAATAAATCTAAGTACTCAAATAGTATATTTATGTATCAATCTATTTATCTATATTTATATATATTTATCGATATTTATATCTATATTATTATAAAAGTACGAATGTTAATTTATGTCTATCTATATCTATATTATTATAAAAGCGCGAATGTTTTTTTTTTGGTAATTAAGGATTTTATTAATCACCAAAGATATTTCAATACAAAACAATAATTCAGCCAATGCATAGAGGACTATCATACCTAGACTGTATACCAACTATCTCTATTACTATCTAACCAATTTACAGGAGATATTGCTGAAGCTGTTGTCTAATTTTGGGGGTTCCTCTAACATTACAAGCATAAGCTAGGCCCTGAGTAGGGTGTCACTACTGCGGAAAACATTCTAAAATATCCTCGCATTTCTCTCCAACCACAAAGCATAGAAAAATTCAACTGCCACCATTTTGAATATGTTAGCTCTAATAGATTTTCCTTTAGCTTTACTAACTATCAATTGTATAAACTGGTCCCAGTTCTACATACTGGGGTGATCTTCTCTGAGTCAGGACAGTATTTGGTCCCTTAAGTCTGTTGCAAATGGGCAAGTATGGAATAGATGGTCTCTGGTTTCTGTGCTTGCTGGCACAGAACACATTTGTTGTCCACAATCATTCCCCAATGTATTAGCCTATCCTTGGTTGTAGCATGTCATGAAGTACCAACCATAAGTTGAAAATAGCCTTGGGCCTAGCATAATTCTGAGCAGTTAGATTCTTCCATGGGACTCTCGGGAGCTGGCCAATCTGAAAAGGATAGAGTTGTCTAATGGAGCATACTGGCATGTGAAGGCCTTGGTGTTGTTGTAGGAGACCTCTTGCTGCAATTATCTTTCGTACCATCCAACTAGCTTTCTTGGGGATAGGAGTGTTCTCCAGTTGATGTTGTTTTATATAAACAGTATGAATCCATTTGACCCACACTGTGTCTTTCTTGTAAGCCAAATCCCAGCAAAGTTTAGCAATAGCTGCCTTGTTCCACAAATAGAGGTTTGTGAGGTTCAGCCCCCCAGCTGACTTAGGCAAACGCATTTGTTCCAAGGCAATGTAGGCCTTCTTAGTAATAACATTTGATCCAGACCAGATGAAACTTCTGCAGACTACTTCAATTAGCTTTAGGATCTTTGTAGGGATAAGGAATAGTTGTGCCCAGTAAGCCTGTATACCAAATACCACTGACTGTACCAATTGCATCCTCCCAGCATATGACAACTTTCTAGCAGTCCATGAGGTGATCCTAGCAGTGATATTTTCCACCAGAGATTGCCACAGAATCAATGCCATCTTCTTGGTGGATAGAGGAATGCCCAAATATTTGAAGGGCAATTCTCCATACACATAACCTAGGTAGTCAGTAATCTACTGTTGTACTTCAGAACTAACCCCTCCAAAGTATACTGAACTTTTGCCCAGGTTGGCTTTCAGTCCAGATGCTTCAGTGAATTGGGAGAAATACTGGAACATGATAATGACAGAATTAATTTCTCCTTTAACAAACAGAAGTAGGTCATCAGCAAAACTTATGTGAGTGATGCCCAGTCTTTTACAGCCTGGATGGTATAGAAATTCTTGGTCTTTCCACAGTTCAGCCAGAGATCTGCTTAGATACTCCATGACATTGCAAATAGGAATGGGGAGATCGGATCACCTTGTCTAAGACCTTTAGCAGCTTTAAAAGGTTCAGTTATTTTCCCATTAGTCATCACTTTATAGTCTTACTGTTTGAACACACTCCATGATCCTATTTGTGAATCTGGCTGGAAAACCCAATCCTTCCATTACCTGTTGCAAGAAGATCCATTCAACAGAATCATAGGCCTTCTGCAGGTCAATTTTGATCATGCATCTAGGAGTCACATGGGATCTGGAATAGTTTTTGATCAACTCATGAGCCAGGATGACATTTTCTGCAATCTTCCTGCATGGGATGGAACCTACTTGGGCTTCACAAATGATGCTAGGCATGATTTTCTGGATTCTGTTGGCTAAGATCTTGGAAATCATTTTGTATAAAACTGAGCAACATGCAATTGGTCTGTATTCTTTTACTGTGGTTGGGTTAGGAACTTGGGAATAAAAGAAAGAGAGGCACAATTTACTGGTTTATACATCTTGGTAGTTCGGAAGAAATCCTTGATTGCACCTATAATCTGCTTGCCAATGATATTCTAGGTCTTCTTGAAAAACACTGCATTGTATCCATCAATTCCTGGGGCTTTGTCATCCCCAATTGCCTTTAAACTCTCCAGAATCTCAAGTTCTGTAATATCAGAACTTAACTCCTTCTTCTGTTGATGTGTTAAGCTAGGACCATTAGTCATATACATTCAGTTTATGGCTGGCAGGGAAGCAGCTGATGTGCCCATTAATGACTTATATAAGTCAATGATCTCCTTTTTAATGTCATATGGATTAGTAACCTTGATACATCAGCTGTAATAAGCTCTATGATATGCTTGTATTGATTTCTTTCCTTCAGGACAGCAGAGAAATACTTGTTGTTATAGTCACCCAGTTGGATCCATTTAACCCTGGACTTCTGTTGTAGCATACTTTCTTCAATCAAGGACCACTTTTCCAGCTTCACTGTTGTTTCTTTCTCTTTAAGTTGCATCTCATCATTGTATGCCAATGCCATCTGATTCTGGATGTCCTTCAATTCTTGTCTACTATGATCAATTCTCTGACTAATGTTCTTAAAATCTTTAGTGTTAAAAGATTTTAGGGGGCCTTTGAATGACTTGAGATTGGACCACCCTGATTTCATAGAAAACTAATTATTGTTGTGCCAGTTATCTTTGACCAGCTGGAAAAAGTCTTCATGATTGGCTCATGTATTGAAGAATCTGAAAGGAATCTTCCCTTTCCTATTAACTCTGCCAGTGTAATCACCATAGGGTTATGATCAGAGATTAGGGGATGATCATATACAGTTTGCACATGACTCCAGTTAATCATCCACTCATAATTGCCAAAGACTCTGTCCAGTCTACTACATACTCTATCACTGCCTGTCTGCCTATTTGTCCAGGTGAAATATTCCCCTTTCTAGGGAAGTTCTGAAAGTCCAGCCTGTTGAATGTATTGAGTAAACTCTTGGATCTCTGCTTGCTTCACTTGATTACTTTACTGTCTATCATTGGCATACAGAATAGCATTAAATTCTCCAGCAACTAGCCAAGGCTCAGTAATAGCAACAGAATAATCCTGCAGATTTTTTCATAGTGATCTCCTCTGGTCCATCCCATTATAGCCATACACCACAATGAGGTAACAGATGGCATCTCTATAAATGTTTCTGACTCTACAATGAATCAGTTGAGCCTCCTCCTGGATACCAGTGACTCTGATAAACTTTGTATCCCATATAATCCATACTCTACCATTTATGGAACCCTGATAATTTGTTTGTAAATCCCAGCCAGGAACCAACAGCTTAGCAATTCTGCCTGCATTCTTTTCTTTTACCTTGGTTTCTACCAGACCAACAAGGTTAATGTTATTTTTCCTGATATGATCCCTAACTTCTTTTTTTATACCTTTTATTCACATCGCTAATATTCCAGATTACTCACATCATTGAAAGTTTCTAGGTCCTCCTTCATCATCTGGATGAATCTCAACTCTACTAATAGACATTGCTTCAAAACGATTACTAACCACAATATGGGATAAAGGTGGGAAGTTGGTGAGGTTGAATTCAGGGGATTGAACTTGCTTCCCTTTCTCTTCATGTTTATTCTTTCCTGTTACCAGTGATAGGGGGTCATTAGGCTCTCTCTAAGATTCACTGCTCTGCCTTGTCTCAGTTTGCTGTATCGGAACCTCCTGCTGATTCTGAACAGTCTGAATTGGAGCTTTGGTTCTCCATTCCTGAATCACTTTAGGTTTCTTCACATGAGGAGGATGGATTGGTTTTGGATTCATCAAACATTTGTGCCCAACCGTAAGACATTTTCCACAGTAAGATGGTTCGCAGTCATAAACCACTTCTTGCAGAAATTTCTTCCCATTAGCATCCATTAACCATATATCCCTAGGTAGCTCTTTGGTAACAATCATCTCTATGAGCATTCTAGCATAGGAAATTCTAGATTGTTTGGTTGTACATTCATCCGCGAAAATAGGTTTCCCTAACACACTGGCTATTCTACTTAAGGATCTCATTCCCCAACAAGACATAGGAAGTTTAGGAATTTGACCCATAGTGGAATCTCGACAGGGAATTCCTCGGTGAAATCAAAATCTGACGTCCATTTCTTAAGAATCATGGGCATGTTTGCAATTGAATAAGGACCAGCACATAAGACTTCTTTGGCATCATCAATTGTTCTCAACTTAACAATGTAGTATCCCTCCTCGTGATAAAACAGATCTGGTTCTGGTACATGTGACCAGTGGAGGTTGATGATTCTCCTCATCGCATTATACCCAGGCCCATCCCCTAAAATATACACAGTTAGGGCACATTTCCACTTATTCTCTTCCTCCTCCACCTCTACTTTATTCAGCCGACCTACTGGTTGACCTTCAATCATTATAGGGGGGATGTATTCTACTGCCATACTATTAGATGCAAATCGCTTCTTCTGAAAGAGATTAGCCCAATTCCTCTTTGGTACATCTGTTTTGTTTGAAATCTCCTCCACTTGCTTCGTTACACCCTTCGCTGGTTGAGTTTGAACTGGTATAAGCTTCTGCATGTGTCCACTTTCACCGGCTATCTGCTTCATTGGAGCTAACGGTGCTTCAATCGAAGCAGGATAGCTTCGTTCCATCTCCATTACCGCATTAGGTTGTTGTGAAATCAAAGGATTCTCACCTTCGCATGACGAATCGACTGGTTGCTCAGCTGCAACAGTGGTGGTCAGATTCTCCGTAGATGATTGATTAATGGTTGTGATGACTCTATCTATTGTTGAAATCGGAATTTTTCTGGGTCGTCCCCTACCTCGACCCCTCCCTCTCGCCATAGCCACGAGCTCGGCGTACGTTAACTAACGTGCACCGAGAGAAAGAACGAAGAATAAAGGACTAGAAAAAAGTGCGAATAATAAAACGCTAAATGTTGAACAACTAAAATATTCTTAAAATATTAATTGACTTTTACGTCCTAGAAAAACTAAAGTACAAATAAGTTTTTGGGTGTGCTTGGTATAAACGGAAAATATTTTCCAAGAAAATATTTTCTTGGAAAACAAGTAGTAACCTTATTCATTTTTTGGTGTTTGGTACGCAAATTAAGAAAAATAATTTTTCAAAAGTATTCATCAATAATTTAAATATAATAAACATGAAGTCATACACTTTCAAACCAACAATCTTCCAAACCCACACATATTATATACTTTCGAATCCACTAAACTTTTAAAATCGTGAAATTTCGAACCTGTAAAATTTATAATTTCTAGATCCGTATACTTCCAAACACATAAACCTCTAAACTCATACTTTTGGAACTTGTAAAATTTTGAACCTGTAAATCGGTAAATAAAAAAATAAAAACTGAAAAATATATTTTAAAAAAAATTCGGGGGGTGGGGACAGTAAAAATAAATAGAAACTTAAATTACAAAACGAAGTAAAAAAAATTTTGGGGGAAGGGGGTGAGGTGGGGGTGGGTGGGTGGATGGTGCAGAAAAACAAAAAAAATAGAAATTTAAAAATATTTTAAAAATTAAGGTAAAGAAAGTAATTTTTTTGCGATAATCAGGGGTGGTGTGGGGTGGAGAGATAGTAGGGTGGATGGTACTGAAAAAATTAATTTTTTTCTAAAAAAATTCTTTTTTGGAGAAGGGCCGGGGTGGTTGATGATGGTGGGGAAGATTGAGAAGGAGTTTTGGAAAATGTTCTGTCCTCTCTTGATACGGAAAACATTTTCCTCCAATTGGAAAAAAATGAGTTCATAAAAACAATAATTCTCAAAATATTTAAGCCAACCAAACATACAAAAAATTAGAAAATATTTTTCAAAAAATATTTTCCTTTAAATTTGATACAATTGTAATTGCCTTTAAATTTGCTACTAAGCATGATTGCACTAGAATTTTGACGTCTGCAAAATCTAGGATTCCGAACATTAACATTAGCCAACTTTAAAACTATTTTTGGGACTTTGAAACCAAATAGATCTCTTCAATAATTTTATTCCCATAAGAACTAAGTAATTAACTTTTATCGAAAATAGGAATTCTTAGTGTTATTTGCTAGGCTGAGGTACCAGTAAGATTGAAAAAGGTTTTATAATTGAATTTCAATTGATCAAATCACTACCAGTAAGCATTTAATATTTAGACTAAAAATATTATATGGAAGAAAAAGTAATGGATTTAAGAGCTGAACCATCAAGTACTACTAATAGATTCAAATTTAACGAGAAAAAGAATATAAATATATACCTAATAGAATTATACTTATGACATCAAATGAATAGAAAATATGAAAACAAAAATAAATCCAACATTCAATGATTTTTTTCTTCATTTCGAAAATGGAGAATAGCATATAATAAGAGAATTTTAGTACTCATTAAGAACAATTGGTTGTCTATGATTATAATAATGAAAGTTGCTTAATAAATAAAAAATTTATATCATCGAACTAAAATTCAAGTTGTCCAAAATACATGATTAAAAAAAGTAATCTTAACTAGCACGATATGTCGATTATTTAAATAAAATATTAATTGTCAAGTTTCCTGATAGAAATAAAATATTTTTTAGTTTTTACTGTGCTTAAGATATTAAAAAACAAAACTTTAAATTATAAGTAAAACCCATCTTCTTCGTCAAATATACCACAATGGTTGCTATCACTTCGACTCCCATTCAAATTTCTCTACATCTACTGGTTCTATTTTAACCTTATTTTTTCCATTATCTTTCTTACCTGCTTCTTCTTCGTTATTTTCTTTTCGTGCAGGTGACTCCCAAAACTATCCATCATTTTCATAGGATTAGATCAACATCTCATTAGAAGCAAATTATTTTTTAACGGAATGAAAATGCTTACTCTGACTTTCTCATCTTCCGCTACTTTTACTTCCTTCATTTCAAAAGTATTTTCATTATTCCAAAAAAATCTCAAAATAATTTGGACAAGCCAAGAAAATCCCTCTTCAAATATTATGTAACGACCCACCTAGTTGTTTTGCCTTTTATAACCTTGTTCCCATAAATAAAAACTCCTCATGCTTGCATTAGATAATTTATGACTTGCGGGAATGATTGGTTCGGGATTTGGAAGAGTTTTGGGTGAATTATTCCCATTTGATTCCTTAAAATTTTTCTTAAAAGACTAAGTTTGACTTTGGTCAACTTTTAGAGCAACGAATGAAAGTCAGTCTTTTAGTAAACGTATATAAGCAGCTGTTTAGTGTATAAGCAAGTCTTTAGTGGTCGCACCGAAAGTACGGTGGAGGGTTGCTGAAGATGATGTTAGGCGGCGTTCAGAACCATTCTTGAAGTGAATGAATTAGAAAGAAGTAAGGAAATGAGACGACTCTTTCTTGAACTATATCATAAACAGATCTTCCCCTCCACACCAATCACGAGTTTTTCTCTATTCCTCTCTATATCGTCGTAACGCCCTTAATGCTAGGTTTTGAAAAAGAATTTTCATGACAGACCATGATTCATGATTTGACGGCCCCGAATGGTCCGTAAGAAAATATGGGACCTGGATGTATGCCCGGAATCTAATTCCGAGGTTCCTAGCTTGAGTAATAAATTTTTATTAGAAATTATTAATCTAAAGTTTTAAGGATTTAAAGAAACTAAGTAATCATTGATTTTCTAGGTATCGGGCTCATATTTTGGTTCCGAAGCCCGGTACAGGTCCGAAAATATCATTTAAGACTTGCCTATAAAATTTGGTGTCAATCCGAGTAGTTTTAGGGTGTTTTTGCCCATTGGAGGAAATTAAGAACTTGAAGTTCATAAGTTTGATTTATTTAGTTTTAGGGGGTAAATTCTAGAATTAGAGTTGTGTCGGGGGTTTCGAAGGTTTGAGTAGGTCCGTCTCGTGATTTCAGACTTGTCAGTATGTTCGTCCGGGGCATGATAGACCCGAACATCAATTGGACGAGGGTAGAGTGAAGTGAAAATCTTGGGAAGGGGCTGAAGGATTGCTTCTTCTGTCATAACCGCATCTACAGTTCTTGGATCACAGAAGCGGGATTGTAGATGCAGTCTTTCCATCGCAGAAGCGGCCCAGGTGGCAAGGCCAGAAACCACAGATGCATCTCTCAAGCCGCAGAAGCGGCTCCACAGATGCGGCCTTGAGACTGCAGATGCGGTCCCAGGCTTCTCCCCCATTTTTGCAGATGCAATTAAATCCTCGTAGATGCGGGACCACAGATGTGAAAATCGCGGTGCAGTGAGGTTCATTTAATACAGGTTCTAAGTCATTTTATCACATTTTCCACTCCTCCTTTGGGCGATTTGGGAACTTTTGAGAGAAGGTATTCACTTAGCATTGTGAGGTAAGTTTATGCTACCCATTCTTAGTTTAATACTTGCATATTAGATAGATTAAACACAAGAAATTAAGTAAAATTAAGGGGTTAGAGCAAAACTAAGGTTTTGGTAAAACTTGGATTTAACCACTAAAGTTTTTATGGAATAAATTAGAAATCACAAATTATTGATCCTTAGGGTATAGAGAACAACTTTCTCCGAAAATTCTTAGAACCCGGGCACGTGGGCTTATCGAAAATTAGGAAACTTGTATTAATGGTTGAGAAATTTCATAAATAGCTAGAATTCGATCTTGTGAGTCCATATTTATCAGTTCTTACTTCATTTAGCTAGTTTGGGATTGTTCGGCTTCGAATTGAGAACTTGGGATCATTTTTTATATTGAAAGTGCACTTTGGAGCAAGATAAGTCTTCGTTCTAACCTTGTAAGAGGGAATTGTTCCCATAGGTATAATAATTGAGTAATTGCTACTAAATGCGGGTGCTACGTACGCACAAGGTGACGAGAGTCTGTGTGTAGCTACTATTATGTTAATTGACCGGGTAGTTTAGGACTGACATCATGCTGTAATTGCAAACAGCTCTATGATTAATGCTAATATGATCACTTAGGATATGCCAAAGACTTAAAAAGGAATAATAGTGAACATGTATGCTTGTGGAAAAATTTTACGAATTTATTTGGATATAAATGCGCCCTTGTGTGTACTCTTGATATTTCTTGTATTTGTGGATCGGGCCGATCACCTCGGTGCAAATAGATGCATGTATTGTTCTTGTCGTTTCACCTCCGGCGGTGCACAATTTATTTTTTGTTGGATCGGACCGTTGACCTCGGCATAATGTGCGCATGATATGTATGTGAAGACTTATACCTAATTTGTTTTGCTAATATTTCGAAATATAAATAGCTAACTGGAATATTGTCAAGAACATGATTTTTTACCTCTTGTTATAAACTGTTGAATTTTGATGAGTCACATGTTTAGTGTCGCACTTCATTATATTATTTGGCCCTAGTAAATATTAAGTCGACCTCTCGTTTTTACTTGTTTGAGATTAGACGGGATACTTACTGGGTACATATTATTTATGTACTCATACTACGTTTCTGTACTTAATTGTACAGGACCTGAGGCAGGTACATCTAGCTATCAGTCTGGTGCGTGCCCCTGATTCTTCGATCGAGACTTCCACAGTGAGCTTCTCCCTTCCTATGCCGTTCGCAGTCGGATGAAGTCTTTCCTTATTTTCCTTTTGTTGTTTATTCTGTCTCAGACAGTAGGATAGTGTTATTCTTTTGTTCATTCTACTAGTTTCCCATTACTTATGACATCAAGTCTTGGCACACACATTAGTAGACATTTATTTTTGGGTTGTATAATCACTTTGATACATTATTGATTTTTTCTGGAGTTATCTTTAAATTTGAGAATATATTACGCATATTTCTAGTAAAAGGAAAAAATGAGAATTTAATAAATCCTTCCGCATTGGCTTGCCTGATGTCATTGACCCGGATTTTCCACCCTCGGGGGACTTGATGGTGCCTATTCGCAGAAGCTAGGCAAACCACAACATAATAAACTCCTAACTCTTTTAATTTAAATCCTTTTATGAATCATAACAACAAGCGTTAAACATTCCAATACCAACTGTATATGAAATTAAAGCGGAAGATTCAAATTAAATAAGCTAAGCAATACTGCGAAAATCAACATATGCCTCTACCCAAAAACTGGCGTCACAATATCCACGGACTACTAAAAGTATTAAATACACCCGTTTGAAAGAAATAAATTACTATTTGTCTTGAATACATGAGATAACAGAATGAACTATAAGATAGAGGAGACGTCAGGCCTGCGGACTCCTGCAAGGCTACCTCAGAGTCTCGGTGCACTGAAGGCTGGCTGCCGAATTACTACTAATGATAAGACGCTGCTCCGTAATCTGCATACAGTGCAGAGTGTAGTATCACAACAACTGACCCCGTGTGCTGGTAAGTATCTGGCTTAACCTCGGCGAGGTAGTAACGAGGCTAGAACCAGACTCCAGATAAACCTGTGCAGATATATAATATATGGTGGAAAAATAAACAGGTAATAAGCAATTAAGGCCGGGGAAGGGGAACATGCTGCGGGGGTAGCAGATAAAATAGAATATCAAAGATCAATAAGGAAGCTATAATTTAACTTATAACACGAGTAGAGAGAAATAAAGGGAACTTTCACTTCCAATTTCATCTTGTTGCATGCGTGCAACCCGATCCCATTTCTCATATCTTGTGGTAAGCGTACCACCCGTTCCCATTTCATGAATCTTTTGGTAGGCGTACACCTGCTCTCATTTTATCATATTTTGTAGTAGGCGTACGACCCACTTCCATTTCATCATATCTTGTGGTAGGCGTACCACCCGATCCCATTTAATCATATCTTGTGGTAGGCGTACCACCCGCTCCAATTTTATCATATCTTGTGGTAGGCTTACCACCCGCTCCCATTTCATAATTCTTGAGCCACTCCCATTTCATAAATCTTTAGCCGCTCCCATTTCATATAATCACATAATCATAAGGAATCCCGACAAGGGAACAAAGAAATATAATAACTTCTTGGCAACGGAACAAAAGCAATATTAAAATTTCCCGGCAAAGGAACAACAATATCAAACCAATCATCCCAGCAAGGGAGAATCAGCTATAACCAACTTTAACTTGGCTTGTACTCAGCTCAATTAATGAAAATTCTCAATCATAATTAAGATCTATGAGGATAAAATATAGTAGATCTTTAGTTAAAGCATCCGAAATGCCATTTAAGAACATAACAACTTTCAGTTTAAGAGTCACGGTCATGTTCGACACCAATGTATAGATACTTGTCACCATGCCTATACGTCATACTCAAAAAGAAGCAAGTAGAAAATATGACAACTCCTAATCCCTCAATCTAAGGTTAGACCGAACACTTTCCTTAGTGCCTTGTGTTGGAAATCATGTATATCTATTATGTGTGCGCTTTGGTTGTATGAGCATGATTTTCAGGTATAGGTTTTGATGAATGACAAACAATGAAGTCAAAGCGTCAAACAATGATATAATATGACAAACTATCAAATGGCGAGAAGCATATTGATGACGGGATTGCATAGACAAGCCAAGTCGAGCCAAAGAGTTCAAGACCGAAGACCCAAGACGAAGGGCGTTAGGTAGAACCAATGTAAGAACAACGTTTAAGTTATCTTATCTTTTGGCTCAACATTAGGTCATCATAAATATGCATAAAATCATTTTATTAAAGTAAATCATTTTATTAAATCATATATATCATAAATATTTTTAATATACTTCAAACAAAATGATTTTAACATTTTTCATTATTAACCAAAATGGGTTTTGAAGTAAGTTTTCAATTCTGGTATACACAGTGTATATTAAGTGTATATCAATGGTATATAATAGATCCGTTGCCAAAGTTTTGAACACTGGAACAACATAATCGATTATATGAAGTACACAATCGATTATATGAAGTCAACAATCGATTGTCTACTTTTAACAATCGATTATTTTGAGACTGTGCAACCGAAGTTTTTAAATATCAAAACAATCGATTGTCTTTGTCCCACAATCGATTACCAACAATCGATTGTCATTTTCATACAATCGATTATATTTTGACCGTTCCCACAATCCTAAATTGATTTTTGAACGTTGAATACAATCGATTATTTAGAGTTAACAATCGATTGTTTTGCCTAAAATCAGGAATCTGTTTTAACGTTGGTCAAACAATCGATTGTCTACTCCAAACAATCGATTGTCTGAGCATGGAATCAGGGATTTTATTTGTCAATTAAGCAACGGTCAGCACCACTTTTTCACCTATAAGAAGAGGTCTTTTGAGCTGATTTTAAACACACAACTCTTGCATATATTGATATACATATTGATCATTTTCAAGCATCATTTTAGAGCTTTTGTTGAGCCATTTGATAGACAACTTTGTGTTGTTCATAGAGCTTATTTTGTTTCCCTTTATCCACTCTATTGAGAGAGTATTTGTTGTAAAAGAGAGTTGTTTTGAGAAGAACATATCTTCTCATTTGTCGGGTTTGCTAAGTACCCAAAGTCTTAGTGGTTGAAGTCATGGGGTGAGGTATCCTCAAGCAAGTGAAGTCTTAAGGTGCGGTATCCTTGAGCAACTGTAACGGTTTGTTAAGCACCCGTAAGCTTGACGAAGATAGTGGAAATCTCGAGAGAGTCTCTCGGGGACTGGACTAGCCACGGGTTGTGGTGAACCAGGATATATCGGTGCGTTCGTTCTTATTTATTTACTTATCGCACTCATTTATTTCCTGCAATTTTTAAATTCCGCAAGTTTACGCTATTTTTATTATAACGCTATTCACCCCCCCCCTCTAGCGTTAAGCGTATTATCTAACACCTTGAACACTATGCAACTCTCAATTATAGCTTTGTCCCTTGATTCCACCGCCAATTCGTTCGTATCTAATCACAACTTACTTAATTACATCAATAAATACTAAATGAATCAACCCCAATGCATTAAAATGAGTTTTCCAAAGTTGTACCCAAAATTCAAAAATCGCCCCGAGGCCCACGTGCTCAAAACCCGAGGTTCGAACCAAAACTCGATTACCCATTCCCCCACGAACTCAAATATGTAACTTGTTTTGAAACCTCAAATTGAGGTCCAAATCCTCAATTTTTGGAAAACCTAGGTTCTATCTAAAACACCTAATTTTCCCCATAAAAATCTTTGCTTTTAAGTTGAAATCATGTTAAAAGATGCTAATGATTGAAGAAAACTAGTTAAAAACAACTTACAATTTATTTGGAGAAGAAAGGTTACTTGAAAAATCGCCCCTTATGTTTTTAGGATTTTGAAAACTGAAAAATAATTGAAAATCTCGTCTATTTATACCCCTCTCAGACCCCCTGTGCGGACAGAACAAAAAGGACTGTGGTCACACAGGTCTTCCTGAAGATGTTGCGGTTCAGCACCTTGTGCGGACTGCACAAAGGCGACTGCGGCTGCACAAGCTCCAGTGCGCACCGAAAAAAGTCGCACGCGGCCGTGCTAGCCCCTCCGCGGTCGCATGCGATTTCTCGCGGACCGTGCTGCCGGGTTCATAGACCTGGAACTCCTCTGAACCTGAAACATCTGATTTTTAAGCCTAAGACAACCCCAAACCTACCCAAAACTCAACCGGGCACTCAAAACTCCAACCCAAGTATACACACAACTTCAAAAACATCCTACGGACGTATTCGTATAATCAATCACAAAAATAACATCACGAACATCGAATTAAACCTCAAGATCACTGAAATTTCTCAAAACTCCTTTAAATATCAAATTTTCCAATTAAGGTCCGGGTCACGTCAAACGATGTCCGTTTTTAACCTAATTTCACAAGAATGACTCAAGTCATATATAAGACTTGTACCGGCTGCCGGAATCAAAATACGTGCCCGATACCATCAATTTCTAATAAGATGTTATTTCAAATTTCCTTAAACATTTCCAAAAAATAGTTTTTCTCAAAAATTGATTTCTCGGGCTTGGGACCTCTGAATTCAATTCGGGGGATACCCAAGTCCCATATTTTCCTACAGACCCTGTAAGACCTTCGAATCACGGTCCGATCCGTTTATCCAAAATATTTATTGAAGTTAAATTTATTCATTTTAACATCAAAACTTAACATTTTTACGCGCTCCAAAATATTACCGTAGACAAAATTTCATATTTAAGCTTATTGATTACGCGTTCGGACCGTGCACGCAAATCGAGGCAACTCTAAATATGGTTTTCAAGGCCTCGGAAGCACAGAATTTTATTCGAAATTGGGTCATCACATTCTCCACCTCGAAAATAATCATTCTTCCTCTAACGGACAGAAGAAGGAAGTACCTGGGTCGGGGAAAAGATGAGGATAACGGATCTGCAATCGAACTCGAACTCCCAGGTCGATGCCTCACGAGGCTGGCCTCTCTACTGAACACGAAGAGAAAGGAAACTCTTGGACCTCAACTGATAAACCTGCCGGTCTAGAATAGCCACCAACTCCTCTTCATAAGATAAGTCCTTGTCCAAGTGGATAAAGCTGAAATCTTACACGTGGGATGGATCGCCGTGATATTTCTGAAGCTTAGACACATGAAACACTAGATGCACCGCTGAGAAGCTCGGCGGCAATGCAAGTCTATAAGCCATCACTGCCACTCGATCAAGAATATCAAACGGGCCAATGAATCTAGGGCTAAGCTAGCCCTTCTTCCTAAATCTCATCACGCCCTTCATAGGTGACACTCAGAGCAATAACCGCTCACCAACTATGAAAGCCACATCTCAAATATTGCAATCTTCATAACTCTTTTTCCTGGACTGAGCTGTGCGAAGCCTATCCTGAATGATCCTGACCTTGTCCAAGGCCTCCTGAATCAGATCTGTACCCAACAACCGAGTCTCTCCCGGCTCAAAATATCCAACTGGAGATTGACACCGGCTACCATATAAAGCCTCATTAGGAGCCATTTGGATGCTAGACTTGTAGCTGTTGTTGTAGGCAACCTTTGCTAAAGGCAAAAACTAATCCCACGAACCTCTAAAGTCAATGACACAAGCTTGGAGCATATCCTCCAAAATCTAAATAGTCTGCTTGGACTGACTGTCCGTCTGGGGATGCAGTGTCATGCTCAACTCGACCACTGTGCCTAACTCTCATTGAACTGATCTCCAGAAATGCAAGGTAAACTACGTACTTCGGTCCGAAATGATAGATCCATGCACACCATGAATACGAACAATCTCTCTGATATTGATCTCAACTAACCTCTTGGATGAGTAGGAGATTGCCATAGGAATGAAATGCGCTGACCAGCCTATCAACAATGACCCTAACTGCGTCAAACATTTTTCGCGTCTGTAGGAGTCTAACAACGAAGTTCATAGTGATCTGCTCCCGCTTCAACTCCAGATGCTCAATCTTCTGAAATAATCCACCAGGCCTCTGATGCTCAAACTTAACTTGCTGACAATTCAAACACCGAGCCATATATTCAACGATATCCTTTTTCATTCTATGCCACTAATAATGCTACCGCAAGTCTTGATATATCTTCGCGGCACCCAAATGAATAGAGTACTGGGAGCTGTGGGCGTCCTCTAAAACCAACTCTCGAAGCCCATCCACATTAAGCACACAAAATCGACCCTGCAATCTCAAGACTCCATCGTCACCAAAGGTGACCTTCTTGGCACCTCCACATTGCACCGTGTCTCGAAGGACACACAAATAGGGATCATCAAACTGCCGATCACGGATACGCTCCAACAATGAAGAACGAACGATCGTGCAAGCTAATACTCGACTAGGCTTAGAAATATCAAACCTCACAAACCGGTTGGCCAAAGCCTCAACATCCAAATCAAGCGACCTCTCACCGACCGGAATATAAGCAAGACTGCTCATACTGGTTGACTTTCTACTCAAAGCATCAGCCACCACATTGGCCTTTCCCGGGTGATATAAGATAGTGATATCATAATCCTTCAACAACTCCAACCACTTTCTCCGCCTCAAAGTCAACTCCTTTTGCTTGAACAAGTACTGAAGACTCTTATGATCTGTGAACACCTCACGCGCCATGACATATAAATAGTGCCTCCAAATCACCAATGGGTGAATGATGGATGCCAAATCTAAATCATGAACTAGATAGTTCTTCTCATGAATCTTCAACCGCCTCGAAGCGTAGATAATGACCTTGCCATCTTGTATCAACACTGCACCAAGCCCAACACGGGTTACTCATTCCCCCACGACCTAAAAATATGTAATTTCTTTTGAAAAATCTAGGTTCTACCCAAAACACCTAATTCCCCCATGAAAATCTTTGATTTTAAGTTGAAATCATGTTAAAAGATGTTAATGGTTGAAGAAAACTAGTTAAAATGACATACAATTGATTTGGAGAAGAAAGGTTGCTTGAAAAATCGCCTTTTATGTTCTTAGGGTTTTGAATAATGAAAAATAACTGAAAATTTTTTCTATTTATACCCCTTTCAGACCCCCTGTGCGGACCGCACAAAAAGGACCGCGGCTGCACAGGCCTTCTTGAAGATGCTGTTGTTCAACACCTTGTGTGGACCGCACAAAGGTGATTGTGGCCGCAAAAGCTCCATCACGGACCGCACAAAGTCATTGGCGGTCGCGCTGGACCATCTGTGGTCACACACGCTTTCTCGCGAACCGTGCTTGCGGGTTCAGAGACTTGCGACTCCTTTGAACCTGCAATATTTGATTTCTAATCCTAAGATATCCCGGAACCTGCCCAAAACTTAAAGCCCTCAAAACTCCAACCCAAGCATATTCACAACCTCAAAAACATCCTAGAGACGTATTCGTGTAAATAAATCACCAAAACAACATCAGGAACATCGAATTAAACCTCAATACCACTGAAATTTCTCAAAACTCCTTCAGAGAATAAATTTTCCAATGAAGGTACGGATCACGTCAAACGATATCCGTTTTTAACCAAATTTCATAGGAATGACTCAAGTCATATATAAGACCTGTACTGGGCACCGGAAAAAAATACGAGCCCGACACCATCGCTTTCTAATCAGAATTATTTCAAATTTCCTTAAGCATTTCAAGAAAACAATTTTTCTCAAAAGTTTATTTCTCGGGCTTGGGACCTCAAATTATATTCCTGGAATACTCCCAAGTCTAATATTTTCCTACGGAACCTCCGAGACCGTCGAACCATGGGTCCGGGTCTGTTTACCTAAAATATTGATCGAAGTCAAATTTGTTCATTTTAACATCAAAACATAGCATTTTTAACAGAATTTCATATTTAAGCTTTCCGGTTACGTGCCCGAATTGCACACGCAAATCGAGCCAACACAAATGAGGTTTTCAAGGCATCAAAAGCACATAATTTGATTAAAAAGGTAATGACCCTTTGGATCATCACATCTGACAATGGTGTCGGGCGCCATCGTGACCTATTATGGAAATGGGTCGTGACAACATGATATCCGTGCACTAGATTCACGTTGTTCTCACAAGTTATGGGAAAACCTAATAGAGTCTTGTAGATCGGTACAAAGACGTCTGTATTTAACTTCGAGAGGCTATAGTGTAGTAAAAAAGACTACTCTTTATTCATTTCCTATCGTGCAGTGATTGGTATTCAAAATTTTCCTCTATTATTCTCTCTCAGATGGTGAGGACGCGTGCGGCTGATGTTCCAGACCCGGGCGGAGCTGCTTCCCCCGTTGCTAGAGGCTGAGGCAAAGGCCAGGGGAGGGCAGAGGCCGGGGGAGGGAACCGGCCCGTGGCAGGGGATAAGGGCGTCCTAGAGCTATTCTAGTAGCACCAAAAGTAGATCTGCGGGAGATCCTCCTATCAAGCAGCATGGCGAGACACCCGCAACTGAGCCCATGCTATCAGACTTTATGACGATATCGGGATTCCAAGAGTTCATTGGTCGTATACTACGGTTCATGGATTTTATGACTCAAGCTGGTTTATTTCCAGCAGATCCAGCTATCCGACAAGTAGGAAGGGGAGCATAGATCCCTATTGCCCAGGCTCCTATTCATGCAACTATGGTATATCAGACTTCAGGTGCACTACCCACGGATGGGGCTCAGCCAGTTGCTGTAGTGGAACCCCACCCCAGGCCAGCTGCGAAGGGTGATCCGCAGAAGTTATTAGACAGATGGACTAGACTTCGCCCTCTAGTCTTCGAGGGTGAGCTCCATGAGGATGCTCAGGACTTTATACACAGGTTCAGGGATAAACTGCACAACATGAAGATATTGGAGTCGCATGGGGTTGACTTTACTACTTTTCAGCTTGAGGGCAAGGCCCGTAGGTGGTGGTAGTCCTATGTTCTTTGTAGTCCAGGAGGTTCTACTCCCATCACTTGGTGTCAGTTTGCATAGTTATTCTTGGATAGGTACATTCCACATTCGGAGAGGGAGGAGCTACTATATTAGTTTGAGCATCTGTAGAAGGGTCAGATGTGTGTGACAGATTGCAAGGCAAGGTGTTCCGAGTTGTCTCGTCATGCACTCATGATACTTCCTATAGATGGAGAGAGAGTGCGGAGATTCGTTGTAGGGTCGCACCCCGATATTCGACTTGGAATGGCCCGAGAGTAGAGACGGGTATAGAGTCAGCTAGTGGTTGAGATTGCTCGCAGGATTGAGGGATATCTATAGAGGGGTAAAGAATTGATGCAGCACGATAAGAGGGCTATATTTGTTGGAGAGTTCAGAGGTGCTCCGACTAGGGGTAGGGGCCAGTTTGGGAGGGCTCAGCCTTGTATGCCCTCTTATTCAGCACAACCACCTACTAGAGGTGATCTAGTGTGCCTGTATTTCAGCACTATGCCCGAGAGTTCTTATCGCTCACCAGCTATTCAGGGTTCCTCCAGTGGGTATTCAGGTCCTTTCGATTCTTTTGGTTCCTATTTCAGTGTTGTGCCAAAGAGTTCATACCGTCCACCGAATATCTAGGCTTCTTCTAGGAGATCTACGGGCTTGTAAAGTCAGTCATCAGGGCAACAGGTTACCACACTGCGTAGTTTTTTTGAGTATGGAGACCCTGGTCATATGAGGAAACACTACCCCAGACTTCGGGACAAGGCCGTGCAACAGGATCAACAGCCTATGATTTCAGCACCAGCTGCCCAGCCACCTAGAGGTGGAGGACAAGCCAGTAGAGGCCGTCCTAGAGGTGGTGGACAGGTAGGGAGAGTCTATCCAGCTACTGCTCAGTCAGGTGGAGACCAGCTAGCCAGCACTCCAGCCAAATTCTATGTCCTTTCGCCCAGGCCAGATACATTGGCCTCAGATGCCATCATCACATGTATTATTTCTATCTGCGGTAGAGATGCTTCGGTGTTATTTGATCTGGGTTCAACCTATTCCTATGTATCATCACTATTTGCTCGATTCTTGGTTATACCTCCTACACCTTTGGGCACTCCTGTTCATGTGTCCACTTTTGTGGGCGATTTTGTGGTGTTAGGCCGGGTCTACCAGTCCTGTGTTGTTACATTCTATAGTTTCGAGACTAGAGCAGATCTTCTGTTGCTGGATATGATCAATTTTGAAGTCATGTTAGGCATGAATTTGTTATCTCTATATCATGTCGTCCTAGATTGCCATGCTAAGACTGTTTCACTAGTGATGGCAGGGTTGGCAAGGTTGGAGTGGAAGGGTTCCATGGTTGATACCCCTAGTAGAGTTATTTCTTTCTTGAAGGCTAGGCGTATGGTCGAGAAGGGGTCTATGGCCTATCTAGCTTATGTTCGAGACACCACCACAGATTCTCTGACGATTGATTCGATCCCAATAGTTTGAGAGTTTGCCGATGTTTTTCCTTTTGATCTTCCTAGCATGTCATCAGATCGTGATATCAATTTCTATATTTATTTGGCTCCAATCAGTCAGCCTATATCTATTTCACGATACTGTATGGCCCCTAATGAGTTGAAAGAGTTGAAGGAGCAGCTAGAAGAGTTGTTGATGAAGGGGTTTGTTAGGCCCAATGTTTTGCCTTGGGGTGCACCAGTGTTATTTGGGAAGAAGAAGGATGGGAATATGCGAATAAGCATTGACTACCACTAGTTGAATAAAGTCACTATCAAGAATAAGTATACATTGCCTCGTATCGATGATTTGTTCAACCAGTCGCCGCGTGTGAGGGTATTCTCCAAAATAGACTTGAGGTCAGGGTATCATCAGCTAACGATTTGGGACTTAGATGTTTCGAAGACTGTATTCCGGACTAGATATGGCCATTATTAGTTTTTGGAAATGTCCTTCGGTTTGACTAATGCCCCAGCAGCATTTATGCATTTGATAAACAAAGTATTCAGACCTTATATTAATTCCTTCGTCATCGTCTTTATTGATGACATCTTGATATACACGTGTAGCCTGGGGGAGCACGAGCAACACTTGAGAGTAGTACTTCAGACCTTGAGAGAGCAGAAGCTATATGTAAGTTCTCCAAGTGCGAGTTTTTGCTAGAGTTAGTGCCATTCTTGGGAAATAATGTATTAGGAGAGGGTATTAGGGAGGATCCCAAGAATATTGAAGCAGTTCAGTGTTGGCCACGTCCTACTTCAGTGATCGAGATAAGGAGTTTCTTGGGACTAGCAGGTTATTACCGGCTGTGAGCACATGATTTTTGCCTCGTTTGCAACGTTCCTCTAAATTCATAGACTAGAATTTTCTTTATTATTTGCATTTTAGGAGTTAATTATGTGATTTGTGAGTTGTGTTTATTTGCATTTCTAGGAATTAATTATGTGATTTGCATTTATTTGTACTTTAGGAATTAATTGTGTGCTTTAGTGTTTATTTGTGTCTTTCCTTTATTATTTGATTTTTTTGTGTTTGAGTGCATTTTAATTCATAAAAATACCGAAAATAGCATTTTTACATTTAGGATACCAGTTTCAAAATTTTCACGTCCAGTGATTAATAGCATGGACAAACAATTAATAACAAAATCAGTTCATTTGCATTTTTACTTTTGAAGTTTCATTTGTTAGTTTTTTTTAAATTAGGATTTAGTTGATTTTAGGAAAAGTAATTAGTTGAGTTGTAGAATTAAATAAAGTCCTTGTTTTGATTTTGTACTAAGCAAAAATTGAAAAAAAAAGGATAAAAGGAAACTAGGAATTAAACTGAATAAAAGAAGAAGGAAAAGGATTTTTGGGCTGGACCTGGCATATACCTCCAGGCCCAAGCCACACACCCTCAACCGGCCCAGTTGCTTTCCAAACCGGTCTGGCATGTGACCAAAACGACGTCGTTTGTCGACGTTCGATCCTGACCAGCCATGTATTTTATCCAACGGCTCACGTGGAGCCTCACTTATTAAATAAAAGTCTCCAAAGTTATGTATTAGCTTCAGATACAAAACACACCTTCCTCATACAGTATGATCCCCCTCCACCGAACCACCATCCGCTGCCGGCCAAAAATCACCGTTGGCGGCGGCGTAACGCCAATAGCTCCCAAATTTACACCCTAGAACCCTCTCACCCTCCTCTTCCCAACCCCATTGAGATCACCCCTCGAAACCTTCCCCAACCCGTCAAATATTCATTAAAGCATGGAAGCTCCGATATCCACGGCGACGGATGGTGGCCAACGACCTCCATATCGATACCATGGGACCCACTTACCCGAGTTGTCCTAACCTTGCCATTGGCCACTCTCGAATGTCATTAATACTCTTTGAATATGTGTTGGAAGAGGGTAGATCCGCCATGCATGACACTGGTTGTCGTCCAACGCCTCTCAAACACCACACCCACCTCCCTCTACCCCTCATCTACCCAAAAGCCCACCTTAACCCACTCAAACAGCCCCAAAACCCCTCTAGTGGCAGCACCAACCAGTTGAAGCTTAAGTCCAAGTTTCAAAATTGTTTGAGCGATCATTTAGGGATTAAAATTGATTTTAACAAATGATATATTGAAGAAACTCAGTAAGTCCACCTCTCTCACTTTTGTTCTTTTATTTATCATTTTTGTTTTTCATTGTTCTGCCTATTTTATTAATTAGGTTGAGTTTATTTCAGTTATTTTAAAATTTAAACGGCATCTCAATAGATTTGAATCTTGTTCTGATTGAATGGATGGTTGTTAATTTCGTTTGTGAAATTGGACGATAGGTTTTGTTTAATCTCAATAGTTCGTTGATTCCAGCAATATCATTCTTGACCTCTATATCTCAACATTGGTTTAAATTCATGCAATTAGGAAAGGGTCTTGACTGTTCTGATTCTCATGTTTGTTCATTAGTGTCAGTAATCTCCTGATTGTTTTTAGTTTGAAATGTCGGTTAATGGCTCACATGTTATGAAGTACCAATTGCTGAGTTTTGAATAATAACTTCCCATGTATTGGGATTGATCTCTAATTTGATTGCTGAAGTTAGATTGTTTATCCTTTAGTGGTGTTATTTGGATTGGTTATTGCTGTTACGATTAGGAAATTAGTCTTAGAAGTTAGCTTTGGCAACAAATAGATAACTTGAGGGCAGTACAGGATGTTCCCATTCAATTCTGATAAATTTAGGACAAATAAGTGTAATATGGACTTTTTAGGTTGTTTTTGGTAATATTAGGAACAAATAAGGGTAATATAGGTAGTATATAAAGGGTAGAAAATGGTAGAAGTCTTTATACTTTTCTAGAAGGGGTCTTTAATACAAAATCAATACTACTGCTGCTATAACTTGGGAAACAAGTCAGGAAATGATGGTTCAAATAAGTAAAGTCTGAAAAATTAAAAAGGGACTATAAGGCAAAACAAAATAGGAGTGATGCCCTAACCTTTGGCTATAAAAATGGGAAAATCACTCAAGAAAAGGGGAGAATCTAAAAAAACACCCCTTAATTCTGTCAGAATTTTGAAGCTAAAAACTCTTGAAATAGCAACAATTTTATTGTTCCATTGCGTATTTTGAGTAGCTTTTGGTCAATTTATGTTTGGAAATCACTCGGAATCAATTAATATAGAAATTGTTGTATTTGGATTTTAGCAGTGTGGTTCTGAAGTTGTTATGCCCCCAGTTTGTTTGGAGCTTCATTATTTTTACTGTTTTTCCTGGGTTTGAAAGTGGAAACTTGAAGTTACTGTGACTTTGTTGGGTTTTGAGTATATATCTGGGTTATCAAGCTGTATCTATTCCTGGCTACTGTGGTTGAATTTTAAGATCTTCCTTCCTTCTATTTTACATTTAATTTCTAGGTACACATCCTAACATTTCCAGATGTAAAAGGTGGATATGAAGATGCAATAGAAAGCCTATTTGCTCAGCATTTGTTCGTTAGCTTCAGTAATTTAGAATGTTTTCTTTGAGGTGTATATTTCAATATTGAACATTTAATTCGAATAAGGTAGAGCAGTATAATGCATGGATATGAGGTGTAAAAAATGTTGTTTAATATGCTGGAAAGATGAGGTGAACTTGTAAGTTAGTTTAATTGAAGTAGATGCATAATGGAGAAGTGTTGTTTAATATGCTATTCATTTAAATGTTGGGTTTGTAATTGAAGGTGATGTAGTTAGGTGACTGGTATACCCTGCCCATACGCAAGAATGCCATATCACACGTTTAGCTCTTTGGATTTGGGTAGACATCCACATCTTTGTTAAGTGACTTTTGTTTACTTTTGAATTTGTGATCAATCGGCTACGAATCAAGGAATTAGTTCTCATCTGATTGGTTGCTCGTTCCGCTTGGCCCAATATCCGCGCATATAACCATTTAGGAGGCCATTAGCCCAAATATACGGGCTGTCTCAGGCATCCAAGGACTGTACTGCCGAGCTGGGCTTTGCTTGAGGTCTAGCTGTTACGTGAACTGAGTCTGTTTAAGTATAGCATTAACAATTCACCCATATAGATAGTTGTTAAAGTCGTGAAAAATAACAAATAGCTCTTTAATTACCTTATTTTTTTCAAAAACACTGAGTTTCAAATATTTAGAATTTGAGATGAGCCGTTTAGCGAATTTCCACAGCCTCTCACAAAGATAATAATGCGCTAGCCGATTTAGGGTATGTCTTTAATAATTCTATCTCCTTAAACACATGTGCGCATTTATGTGACCCAAATCCAAATCTCGAGGAAGTTAAAATGTGTCGAAAACTATGGGTGCATTTATGTGACGTGGTTCGAGGCATGTTTTAACGACATCGCAATTCTCTTTAAAATAATAATAAAAGCGGTTTAATGTCAAGAAACACATAAGTTAAAACATGTTATGAAATCAGATAATGTAAGCCAAATATAGCAGTTGAACGACCGTGCTAGAACCACGGAACCCGGGAATGCCTAATACCTTCTCCCGGGTTAACAAAATTCCTAACTTGGATTTTTGGTTCGCGGACTGTTAAACAGAGTCATTGTTTCCTTGATTCGGGATTCTAAACGGTGACTTGGTACACCATAAATCTCCCAAGGGGTGACTTTTAAATTCTCTTAAATAATTGAATCCCGTTTTGATTGTCCTTTAATTGGAAAAAATCCCTTTATTTATGCTCTTCGTGGGGTTGTGGATAGCCAAAAGGAGGTGTGACACCGGCAATTCATACATGGATTTTCATCTATTGCTTCACCTTTGACTAGACTGACCCATAAGGGTGCTCCATTTTGTTGGTCTGATGATTGTGAGGAGAGCTTTCAGAAGCTCAAGATAGCTTTGACTACAGCACCAGTTCTTGTATTACCTTCCGGCTCAAGGATGTATACGGTGTATTGCGACGCTTCACATGTTGATTTGGGATGTGTATTGATGCAGTAGGGGCGAGTTATTACATATGCTTCACGTTTGCTGAAGATTCATGAGAAGAACTACCCAGTGCACGACTTAGAGTTGGTAGCAATTGTTCATACTCTTAAGATATGGAGGCATTATCTGTATGAGGTGTCATGTGAGGTTTACACCGATCATTGCAGCTTGCAGCATTTATTCAAGCAGAGGATCTTAATTTGAGGCAGCGCAGGTGGCTTTTGTTACTAAAGGATTATGCGTAGCTTAGCATTCATTCGAATAGCAGAGAGACCACTAGATTTGGACATTCAGTCCTTGGCTACCAAGCTTGTGAGATTGGACATTTTCAGAGACCAACCGAGTTCTTGCATGTGTAGTCGCTCAGTCTATATTATTGGGGTATATCAAGGCTCGGTAGCTCTATGATCCACATTTGGCGGTTCTTAGGGAGACAGTGCTTCAAGGGGATGCCAAGGAGTTTGTTATTGGCGAGCATGGTATTTCTCCCTCCTGGGTCGTCTATGTGTTCCTAATATTGATGTTTTGAGGGAGATAATTCTAGAGGAAGCTTACAATTTGTGGTATTCCATTCATTTGGGTGCCACGAAGATGTATCATGACTTGATGCAGCATTATTGGTGGCGAAAGATGAAGAAAAACATAGTAGAGTATGTGGCTAAATGTTTGAATTGGCAGTAGGTCAAGTAAAAACACCAGACGCCGGGTGGCTACTTCTGTAGATGCCTATATCGGATTGTAAGTGGTACCGTATCACCATGGATTTTGTATTTGGGTTTGCGTGGACTTTGTAGAAGTTTAATTCATGTGTCGGTCATCGTTGATAGGTTGACCAAGTCGGCTTACTTCACTCTAGTGGCGACTAATTATATAGTGGAGAGGTGTAGTCAGATTTTCCTATTTCCATCATATCAAACACAGTCCCTCAGTCAAGTTCCCATTTCTGGAGAGCCGTTCAGAGTGAGTTGGGGACCTGAGTAGAGCTTAGCACACATTCCATCCTCAGACTGATGGGCAGTCAGAGTGAACATTTCAAATTTTAGAGTATATGCTTAAAGCATGTGTGATTGACTTTGTAGGGCAGTCGGATCAGTTCTTGCCCTTGGCAGAGTTTGCATATAACAACAATTATCAGTTCAGCATTGATATGGCTCAATACGAGGCTCTATATGGTCGCCATTGTCGTTCTCTTATCGGATGGTTCGAGCCTGGTGAGGCTAAGTTGTGTGGTACAGACTTGGTACAGGATGCCTTGGATAAGGTGAAGTTTATTTAGGAGAGGATTCGCACAACTCAGTCCAGAGAAAAAGATATGCAGATCAGGAGGCACGTGATGTACCATTTATGGTTGGCGAGAAGGTTCTCTTGAAAGTCTCTCCCATGAAGGGCATTATGTGGTTCGGGAAGAAGGGCAAGTTGAGCCCAAGGTTTATTGGCCCTTTTGAGGTGTTGAGGAGAGTTAACCTATGAGCTTGCGTTAACCCCAGCTTATCAGGAATTCATCCAATTTTTCATGTGTCGATGCTTCGAAAGTATCATTCCGACTTTTCCCACGTGTTAAACTTCAGTATTATTCAGCTGGATAAGAGCTTGGGTAATGAGGAGGAGCCAGTTGCAATTATTGATAGACAGGATCACCAGTTGAGATCCAAGAGGATTTCTGTGATAAAGGTCCAGTGGAGAGGCCAACTAGTTGAGGAGGCGATCTAGGAGTCCGAGAAGGACATGCGGAGCAGATATCCCCATTTATTCAGCAGCTCAGGTACTTTTCTATATCCGTTCGAAGAAGAACGTTTGTTTAAGAGGTGGATATTGTAATGACCCGCCTGGTTGTTTTGCCTTTTAGAACTCAGTTCCTTTAAATAAAAACTCCCTATGCTTGTTTTAGCTAATTTACAACTATGGGGGAATGATTGGTTAGGGATTTGGAAGATTTTTGGGTGAATTATTCCCATCTGATTCCTTAGAATGTTTCTTAAACTAAGTTTGACATTGGTGAAGTTTTGATCAAATAGACCTGGATTTGTGATATGAGGGCCCCGGAGGGTCCGTAGGAAAATATGGGACCTGGGCGAATGGTCGGAATCGAATTCTGAGGCTCCTGGCCCGAGTAATGAAATTTTATTAGAAATTGTTAATCTAAAGTTTTAAGGATTTAAAGAAACTAAGTAATCATTGTTTTCCTAGGTATCGGACTCATATTTTTGTTCTGAAGCCTGGTACAGGTCCGAAATATCATTTAAGACTTGCCAGTAAAATTTGGTATCAATCCGAGTAGTTTTAGGGTGTTTTGGCCAGTTGGAGGAAAATTAAGAACTTGAAATTCATATGTTTGATTTATTGGGGTTTAGGGGCTGAATACTAGATTTAGCGTTGTTTCAGGGGTTTAGAAGGTTTGAGCAGGTCCGTCTCGTAATTTCAGACTTGTCGGTATGTTCCGGCGGACCCGAAAGCTCTAAGCGTCAAGCGGGCGAGGGTCGAGTGAAGTGGAAATTTTGGGAAGGGGCTGAAGGATTGCTACTTCTTTTATAACCACATCTGCGGTTCTTGGACCGTAGATGCGAGACCGCAGATGTGGTGTTTCCATCACAGAAGCGGCCCAGGTGGCAAGGCCAGGAACCACAAATACAGCTCCCAAGCCGCAAAAGTGGCTGCGCAGATGCAGCCTGGAGACCACTGATGTTGTCCTAGCCTTCTCCCCCATTTTTTGATAAGGTTAAATCCTCGCAGATGAGGTCCTCTGAACGCAGATGCGGGACCACATATGCGGCCCCCTGACCATAGATGCGAAAATCGCTGGGCAGTGAGTTTCATTTAATATGGGTTCTAAGTTATTTTATCAAATTTTCTACTCTTCCTTTGGGCAATTTGGGAGCTTTTGAGAGAAGGTCTTCACTTAGAATTATGAGGTAAGTTTATTCCACCCACTCTTAGATTAGTACTTGAATATTTTGTAGATTAAACACAAGAAATTAGGTAAAATCAAGGGGTTAGAGCAAAACAAGGGTTTTGGTAAAACTTGGATTTAACCATGAAACTTGTTAAGGAATCTATTAGAGATCATATATTATTGATCCTTAGGGTGTAGAGAACATCTTTCTCCGAGAACTTTCATAATCTGGGTACGTGGGCCCGGGGTCAAAAATTAGGAAACTTGTATTAATGGTTGATAAATTTCTTAAATAGCTAGAATTCGATTTTGTAAGTCTATATTAATTAGTTCTTACTTCATTTAACTTGTTAGGGATCGTTCGGCTCTGAATTGAGGACTTAGGCTCGTTTTTATTATTAGAAATGCACTTTGGAGCAAGGTAAGTCTCCTTTCTAACCTTGTAAGAGGGAATTGTCCCCATATGTATAATAATTGAGTAATTGCTACTAAATGCAGGGGCTACGTACGCACAAGGTGATAAGAGTCCGTGCGTAGCTCCTATTGTGTTAATTGTCTGGGTAATTTAGGACCCACATCATGCTGTAATTGGGAACACCTATGTGATTAATACTAATATGATCACTTAGGATATGCGAAAGACTTAAAAAGGAATTATTGTGAACATGTATGCTTCTGGAACCATTGTACGAATTTAATTGAATATAAATGTGACTTTGTATGTATTCTTGATATTTCTTGTATTTGTGAATCGGGCTAATCGCCTCGGTGTAAATAGATGCATCTATAGTTTGTGTTGTTCGACCCTTGGCAGTGTACAGTTTATTTTCTGTCAGATCGGGTCGTCGACCTCGTTATAATGTGCGCATGATATTTATGTGAAGACTTATACCTGATTTGTTTTACTAATATTTCGAAATGTAAATAGCTAACTGGAATATTATCAAGAACATGATTTTTACATCTTGTTATAAACTATTGAATTTTGATGGCTCACATGTTTAGCATATCAATTTATTATATTATTTGGCCCTAGTAAGTATCAATTCGATCTCTCGTCTCTACTTCTTCGAGATTAGATGGGATACTTACTGGGTACATATCGTTTATGTACTCATACTACGCTTCTGTACTTAATTGTATAGGATCTGAGGCAGGTACATCTGGCTATCAGTCTGTTGCTTGCCCCTGATTCGTTGATCAAGACTTTCACTGTGAGTTGCTCCCTTTCTATGCCGTTCAGCAGCCGGTTGGAGTCTTTCTTTATTTTTATTTTGTTGTCTATTCTATTTCAGACAGTAGGATAGTGTTATTCTTTTGTTCACTCTACTAGTTGTCCATTACTTGTGACACCAGGTCTTGGCATACACATTAGTAGACATTTAGTTTTGGGTTGTATAATCACTTTGATACACAATTGATCGTTTCTGAAACTTATTTTTAAATTTAAGAATCTATTACTCTTATTTCTGGTAAAAGGAAAAATGAGAATTTAAATTAATCCTTCCGCGCTGTCTTGCTTGACAATAGTGTCAGACGCTATCATCACCTACTATGAAAATGAATCATGACATATTATCTCTCTCTACACCTTTAAAATTCCAAAGACCATCAAGCTTCATTAATAAACTCTTCTTAATTTTTAGGGAGGAGTATCGAGAAAACAAATAGGATTTAGAGACGATGGGAAGAAAAACCTGATTGTTGAGAAAGAACAAAACAAAGTAAAAGAAACGAAATAAAAGAAAGAAAAAAAATCATTTAAAATCGTTCAAACAATTTTATTTGATCTGAATCGTTCAAATAAAGAATCATATAAGTTTTCTTGTTTCTTCATGCGCCTCATTTTTGTTGGTAAACCACGCACTGGCCATGTAGGCATAGTAGAGTATATTAGGTACAGTCTGCAAAGGTTGAATGTGTCAAATTATTTTTATCCGTAAAAAGTGTGTAACAGGGATTTGGTTCATATTTCAAGGGATAATCTACGTATTTTCCTATATATACATATACATATATATACATATATATACATATATATATATATATATATATATATATATATATATATATATATATATATATATATATATATATATATATATATATATATATATATATAGATATGTATATGTATATGTATATATGTATATGTATATATGTATATGTATATATATATATATATATGTATATATATATATATATATGTATATATATATATATAATGTGTATATATACATATATATAGATATATATATATATATATATGTATATATATATATATATATAATGTGCTTATTTAGAAATATGAAATGTTTGGTCCAATCAGAGAGTACTTCTGAGCAGAAGTAGAAGTAATTTTTCTGCTTCTAGCAAGAAATTACAAATTTTAGCTTATTCTAAAAAGTAAAAGCAGAAAATTAATTTTTTCAAGATAAAAATAACCTTAACATAAAAATATTTTTTTTAAATTATCTCTTATTAATTAAACATTTAATTTTTTTTATCTCTATCATACCCTTCCGCTAAATTTTAATTTGTAACTTTATTTTATTCTTCTTCTATTATTCCTATTTGGAACAATATCTCTATTATAAATAGATATCTTTTTTATTCTACCGCTATTTTTCTATTTTGTCTCCGATTACGGTTTAAAATAACAAGGTTGATTACCAGATTCAAGCACTTTTTTCATAAAATGGTTTCATTTTTTTGTTTGTATACCAGTAGTATGATCTCTAGTCAGTTTTATTTATATTATTTTGACGTGCATGCATATAATATAGTTTATATAATGCAATAATACCTAATTTTTATTTTTTCAAGAATTAATGGTGTTTTTCATATTGTAAGCACATATGTCCTTACGACTATTATTGCTTTTATATAAATATATTTAATATTGATCAAATATTTAATATATATTACTTCATATTTTATAATTTAATTGCATAAAAATAAAAAATTAAATTAAATTGTTTTAGAATAAATATTTTAAAGTTTCCTTTTTAAATAATATTAGGAGAAAATGCATAAAGACCTCACTAAACTTGTTCAGAAAAAATTATTTACACACTTTAACTTTACGGGTGCCCTAACACCTCACTATTCTTGTCTAAACTAAATTTTATGCCTCCTTCAAATATTGAACCAGTTTTGTGGTGGGTTGTGTTAACATGCACCATATACCAAATACTGAACTATTTCTTTTTTTCCTATTCACTTTTTCTTTCCTTGTTCCACTTTCTTTTTCATTATATCTTCTCCAGCTTCCTTCATCATTATTTTCGCACCCAGCCACCATGAAAGTTAGTCACACCCATAACCTCCCTTAAACCCATAAATTTTATCTCTGAAAAATCAAAACTACCTCCCCTACCACTCCACTTTAGCATCTCTAATTTAACCATTTTTCATTCACAATCTCACAAAAGAATAGCCACACATCCATATCTAAAATAGAACAAGAAAAAATTTCTCGTGCAAAAAATAGTATTTCAAGATCTCCAATCAAGTATTAAAATTATTCCAACTTAAATCTGTGACTCAATTGCTTAAATAATTATGTTTCTATCAAATCGAGCAGATTAAAGGGATAAAATATATAAGCAAAAAACTGTGAGTTTGTAAAAGTAAGTGAATATTACGGAGAAATAAGAGGAGTGGGAATAGAGATTCAACAAGAAGAAAAAAAGAGAAGCAAAAAATAAACCATGATTTAGTTTCAAAAAATAGGGAGGAAGAGAGTGACAATGGTTCTGTTAAAATGAAGAAATAGAAAGAGAAATGAAAAAGAATCAAAGTATCCAATAGAAAAGTGAAACCTGGACAAGTAAATTAGTTTTAAGCTGTTTTTCTTTTTGCCTCACGTGCATCTACGAAATGAACTACACTTTTCATGACAGGTCATCACTCAATGGGATATTAAATTTAGTTCGGAAAGGGTTATATATGCCAGTGACCTATGCGAATTAGGATAAATATGTTCGTCGTCAAAAGTTTAGCACAAATATGTCCAATTCGTCCAATACTTGATCATTCATACCCTTAGTTTAACGAAATCATTATTTTATCTTTCTTAAATAACTAATAACCGGACCCAACAAAAATATACTGACCCGATCCATTAGGCTCCGACCCAATCTTATTTCAAAGATGTTTTTTGATATATTTATTTTTGTTTGATCGAGAAATTATGTGATAATCGTATTATTTATTTGAGTAATTTGATAATAGATTTATTTTTTGGTTATACATCCTTTCGAGAAGTAATCCTACTAAAAGTAATATTACTTTTAGCCATTCATGCCCTTAGTTTAATGGAATTACTATTTTATCTTTATTAAATAATTAATAACCGGACACAATAAAAATATGTTGATTCGATCCCTTAGGCTCCGACCCAACCTTATTTCAAAGATATTTTTTGATATCTTATTTTTGTTTGATTGAGAAATTGTGTGATAATTATATTATTTATATGAGTAATTTGATAATCGATTTTTTTGTTATACGTCATTTCGGTAAGTAATCCTACTAAAAGTAATAATTGATATTTATTTATTATTTTAATAATAGAATAAATGAATTAGTTTGTGCTTTCTTCAACCCATTTACTTTCTATTTTTATTTTTCTCATAATTTATTTGTATTTTTCACCAATCTATTTTTATTAATTAATTATTTCATAAACAAAAATACACAACTAATTTTGCATCAATTAGAACAGTCGGTAAGAGTTTATTTCATGTCTGTTGCGTCGCAATTATGACTGGCCAATCCTGTAGGAGAATGTATTCATCCACTGATTTGGTTGCAGCAATGTTCACAAACATAAATTGAATGAAACAATTCCACTTGCCTTTCAGAAGCTCGAAAGCATGACCTAAGTGTAAGTTCTTACTCTCTGGTTTAATGATAACAACTTTAAGATGTGTATTTGTATTTATGAAATAGTTAATTAATAAAAGCAGATTGGTGAAAAATATTAATAGACTTTGAGAAAAATAAAAATAGATGGTAAAATGATTGAAGAAAGTACAAATTAGTTCGAATATTATACTATTAAAATAATAAATAAATATCAATTATTATTTCTAGTAGGATTACTTTCTGAAATAATGTATAACAAAAAAAATTAATATTCAAATTATTCTAATAAATAGATATGATTATCATACAATTTCTCAATCAAACAAAAATAATATATCAAAAAATATCTTTGAAATAAGGGTGGGTCGGGGTCCTAACAGATCGGGTCAGCTGTCATGACCCTAGTTCGCCCTCCGTGAACCATTATCACGGCACCTAGTCTCCTATGACTAGGTAAGCCTAACAATACGGAAAAGTAAACCAATACGTGAAAGAAGTAACTAAAAGATGAAATAGTGAAATAAAAGCAGTGATTAACAAAGCCGCTCGGCATACACAATAACAACTCTCGAACTAATACTGTTGAACCATGTTCCGCTAAATGAAACTTTTCATGCTTGCTTTAGCTAATTTACGACTTGCAGGGACGTTTGGTTCGCGATTTGGAGAGTTTGAGTGAAATGTGCCGATTTGATTCCTTAGGATTTTTCTAAAAGACTAGGTTTGACTTTGGTCAACATTCTGAGCAAACGGATTCGAATTCGTGATTTGACGCTCCCAGAAGGTCCGTAGGAAAATATGGAACCTGGGGGTATGCCCGAAATAAAATTTTGAGGTTCCTAGCCCGAGTAATGAAGTTTTAAGGATTTAAAGAAACTAAGTAATCATTGATTTCCTAGGTATCGGGCTCGTATTTTGATTTTGAAGCCCGGTACATGTCAAAAATATCATTAAGACTTGCATGTAAAATTGGGTGTCAATCCGAGTAGTTTTATGGCATTTTGGCCTGTAACAGGAAAATTAAAAACTTGAAGTTCATATGGTTGATCCATTTCGATTTAGTGGGTAATTTCTAGATTTAACGTTGTTTCAGGTATTCCGAAGGTTCGGGTAGGTCCGCCTCGCGAGTTCAAACTTGTCAGTATGTTCGGGCAAGGCTCGAGAGCCCCGAGCGTCAATAGGTCGAGGCTTGAGTGAAGTGAAAATTTTTAGAAAGGGCTGAAGAAATGCTGCTTCTTTCATAACCACATCTGCGATTCTTGGACCGCAGATATGACCCTCCCATCGCAAAAGCAGCCTAGGGCGGCCCAGGACATTTTCGCAGATGTGGCTCCCAACCCACAGAAGCGACGTCACATATGCGGCCAGGAGACTGCAGATACGGTCCCAGCCTTCCCTTCCTTTTTTCGCAAATGCGGTCGCATTCTCATAGATGCAGTCCCCTGACCGCAGATGCAGAAACGTTGAACCAATGAGGTTCATTAAAGACGGGTTCTAAGTCATTTTATGACATTTTCACTCCTACTTTGGGCGATTTAGGAGCTTTTGAGAGAAAGTCTTTACTTAGTATTGTGAGGTAAGTTTATTCCACCATTCCTTATATTAATACTTGCATATTAGGTAGATTAAACACTAGAATTTAGGTAAAATCAAGGGGTTAGAGCAAGACCTAGAGTTTTATTAAATTTAGATTTAACTACGAAAATCGTTATTGAATTAATTAGAAATCATATATTATTGATCCTTAGGTTTTAGAGAATAACATTCTTCGAAACATTTCGTAATCCAGGCACGTTGGCCCGGGGTCGAATTTTAGGAAAACTTGTGTTAAGGGTTGGGAAGCCTCTTAAATAGCTAGAATTCGATCTTGTAAGTCTATATTGACTAGTACCTCTTTTATTTAACTAATTTGGGATCGTTCGGCTTCGAATTGAGGATTCAGGCTCGTTATTGGTATTGGAAGTATACTTTGGAGCGAGGTAAGTCTCCTTTCTAACATTGTATGAGGAAATTGTCCCCATAGGTATAATAATTGAGTAATTGCTACTAAATGTGGGGGCTATGTACGCACTAGGTGACGAGAGTCCATATGTAGCTACTATTATGTTAATTGTCCGTGTAGTCTAGGACCTACATCAAGTCATAATTGTGAATATCTCTATAATTATTGCTAATATGACCACTAAGGATATACTAGAGACTTAAAAAGGAATAATAGTGCACATGTATACTTGTGGGACCATGGTATGATTTATTTGATAATAAATGCACCTTCGTGTGTACTCTTGATATTTCTTGTTATTTGTGGATGGAGTTAATCGCCTCGGTGTAAACAAATGCATCTATGGGTCGTGCCATTTGACCCTCGGTAGTACACAGTTTATTTTCTATTGGATCGGGCCGTCGACCTCGGCACAACGTGCGCGTGATATTTATGTGAAGACTTATACCCAATTTGTTTTGATAAGATTTCAAAATGTAAATAGCTAACTGGGATATTGTCAAAAACATTATTCTTACCTCTTGTTATGAACTGTTGAATCTCGGTGACTCACATGCTTAGCGTAGCACTTCATTATATTATTTGGCCCTAATAAGTTTCAAGTCGACCTCTCGTCTCTACTTCTTCGAGATTAGACGGGATACTTACTGAGTAAATATTGTTTATGTACTCATACTACACTTCTGTACCTAATTGTACAAGATCCGAGGCAGGTACATCTGGCTATTAGTCTTGTGCGCACCCCTGATTCATCTACCGAGGCTTCCATGGTGAGCTGCTCTTTTTCTATGCCGTTCAGCAGCCGGATGGAGTCTTTTTTTGTTTTTGTTGTCTGTTCTATCTTTGACACTATGATAGAGTTATTTTTTGTTCATTCTACAAGTCGACCATTACTTGTGACACCAAGTCTTAGCACACACATTAGTGGACATTTGCTTTTGGGTTGTATAATCATTTTTATTCATTATTGATCTTTTATGGACTTAAGATAAAGTTTGAGAATCTATTACGCTTATTGTTGGTAAAAGTAAAAATGAGAATTTAATTAAGATTCTGCATTGGCTGGCCTTATAATGGTGTTGGCGCCATCACGACCTATTATGGAAAAGGAATCGTGACAATATGGTATCAGAGTACTAGGTTCACGTAGGTCTCACAAGTCATGGGCAAACCTTATAGAGTCTTGTTGATCGGTACAGAGACGTTTGTATTTATCTTCGAAAGGCTATAATGTATTAAGAAAGACCACTCTTTATTCGTTTCCTATCGTGTAGTGATTGGTGGAGTAAATTTCTCCCTTCTACTCTCTCACAAATGGTGAGGACACGCACCGCTAATTTTCCAGACCCAGGCGAAGCTGCTTCCCCCTTTTCCAGAGGTCAAGGTAGAGGCGAGTAGTAATGGACGAGGGTGTCCTAGAGCTATTCCAGTAGTACCACAAGCATATCCCATGAGAGATCCTATTATCGAGGAGCAAGATGAGATGCCCGCAGCTTAGCCCACCCCGACAGACTTGATGATGGCACCGGGATTTTAAGAGGTTATGGGCCGTATGATTTGGTTTATGGATTCTATTACTCAGGTTGGTTTATTACCAACGGATCCGGCTACCTCACAAGTAGGAAAGGGAGCATAAACCCTACTGCTTAGGCTCCTAGTCATACAGTTGTAGTGTAGCAGACCCGGGTGCACTACCCCAGATGAGACCCATCCAGTTACCACAGTGGCGCCCCAGCCCAGACCAACTGTGGAGGGTGACTCGCAGAAGCTATTGAACAGATGGACTAGACTCCACCCTCCAATTTTTGGGGGTGAGCGCCATGAGGATGCTCAGGACTTCATAGACAGGTGTAGGGACAGAATGCACAACATGAGGATATTGGAGTCGCATGGAGTTGACTTTACTACTTTTTATCTTGAGGAAAAGGCCTGTAAATGGCGGCAGTCCTATGTTCTTAGCAATCCAACAGGTTCTCCTCCCATCACTTGGGATTAGTTTGCACAATTATTCTTGGTTAGGTACATTCTGCCTTTACAGAGGAGTAGCTACGTATCACTTTCAGTATCTGGAGCAGGGTTAGATATCTGTGATCGATTACGAGGTGAGGTTTTCTGAGTTGTCTCGCCATGAACTCATGATACTTCCCATAGATGAAGAGAGAGCACATAGATTTTTTGTGGGGTTGCACCTCGGTATTTGATCTGGTATGGCCCAAGAGGTAGAGATGGGTACAAAGTATTACCTAGTGGTTGACATTGCTCGTAGTATTGAGGGATATTGTTAGAGGGGTAGAGAGCAGATGTAGAAGGATAAGAGGACTAGATTCGCCGTAGAGTTAAGAGGTGCCCCGGCTAGGGGTAGAGGCCACTTTGGGAGGGGTCAGCCCAACATGCCCCCATATTCAGCACCACCACCTACTCGGGGTGCTCCAGCGCGCCCCTATTTTAGTGCTATTCCCAAGAGTTCTTATCACCAGCCAACTATTCAGGGTTCCTCAGGTGGGTATTCAGGTCCTCCAAATTCTTCTGGTTTCTATTTAAGTGCTGTGCCACAGAGTTCATGTTGCCCTGTGGCTATCCAAGCTTCTTCTAGTGGAATTATGGGTTTTCAAAGTCAGTCATCAGGTAGCAAGTCGTCGCACCGCATAGTTTTTTTGAGTGTGGAGACCCTGGTTATATGAGGAGACACTGCCCCAGACTTTGAGGCAAGGCAGTGCTGCAGGGCCATCAGCCTATGATTTCAGCACCAACTGCCCAGCCACCTAGAGGTAGAGGGTAGGCTGGTAGAGGTCGTCCTAGAGGTAGAGGTCATACAGGGAAAGGTCAGCCAGCTACTGCTCAATCAGGCGGGACCAGCCGACCAACGCTCCAGCTAGATTCTATGTTCTTTCGCCTAGGCTAGATGCACTGGTCTCAAACGCCATAATCACCTGTATTATTTCCATTTGTTGTAGAGATGCTTCAATATTATTTTACATGGGGTCTACTTATTCATATGTATTATCTATGTTTGCTCGTTTCCTAGTTATTTTTCCTGAGCCTTTGGGCACTTTTGTTTATGTGTCCACTCATATGGGTTATTCCTTGGTTGTGGATTGGGTCTACCATGTGTGGTCATGTTCTGTGGTTTCGAGACTAGATCTGACCTCCTATTTCGTGACACAATCGATTTTTATGTCATCCTTGGCATGGACTGGTTATCTCTAAATCACGACGTCCTAGATTTCCATTCTAAGACTATTTCACTAGTGATTCCAGGGTTGCCAAGATTTGAGTAGAGGGGTTCCACTGTTGATACACCTAATTGGGTTATTCTTTCCTGAAGGCTTGGCATACGGTCGATAAGTGGTGTGTGGCTTATCTAGCTAATGTTCGGGACACCATCACAGAGTCCCTGACGATTGATTCAGTTCCCCTAGTTCGAGAGTTCACCAATGTGTTTCCTTCTTAACTTCCTGACATGCCATCGGATCGTGATATTGATTTCTGTATCTACTTGGCTCCAGGCACTCCGCCAATATCTATTCCACTATATCATATGGCTCCGAAGGATTTGAAGGAGCAACTTGAGGAGTTATTGGCGAAGGGGTTTGTTAGGCCCAGTATGTCGCCTTGGGTTGCACCAGTGTTATTTGTGAAGAAGAAGGATGGGACTATGAGGATGTGCATTGATTACCGCCAGTTGAATAAAGTCACCATCAAGAACAAGTATCTGTTGCCTCGTATCGATGATTTGTTCGACCAGTTGCAGGGTGCGAGGGTGTTCTCTAAAATAGACTTGAGGTCAGGGTATCATCAACTGAAGATTCGGGACTCGGTTGTTGCGAAGACTGCATTCCTGACAAGATACGACCATTATGAGTTTTTGGTGATGTCCTTCGGCTTGACTAATGCCCCAGCAGCATTTATGAGTTTGATGAATCGGGTATTCAGGCCTTATATTGATTCCTTCATCATCATCTTCATTGATGACATCTTGATATATTCTTGCAGCCTGGGAGAGCACGAGCAGCATTCGAGAGTAGTGCTTCAGACCTTATGGGAACAGAAGCTATATGCTAGGAGTATGAGTTCATGGTTCGGTTTGGATCAGTTTTTTCATAAAAAGAAACCAAACCAAGTAAGTCGATTTTTCAAATATTAGAACCAAACAAAACCAATTAAGCCGGCTTATTCTTTATTTGGTTTATGTCATTTTTGTCACATTTTTGTTTTTTTTGGTTATTTGCTAGTTTTTTCTTAAATATAAGACATACACTACCACACACATATTCCGGAGACTACATTTTCAACGTAACACTATCAAATCAATTACTATTTGAGATATCTATTATTTACCAAAATATATTAATGATAATTGAATCAGATAGTAATGAATAATTTAAGGACTCAATTAAAAATATATGCTTTTAACATGAAATGGATTCTTATATTTAACAAAATAAAACTACAAATTAAACTAGAATATAAAGGTAAAGAATTGTACTAAAAGTGCAAACAATTAACATTCACCATAAAAGTTTTGAAGCTTTATATAAAAATATACATATATATAGGTGTAATAATAGATTTGAAATAACTACTTATTATAGTTGGTTTGGTTCCCTTTTTTGGTTATTTTTTAATTAAAACCAAAACCAAACCAAATTTGATCGCTTTTAAAAATTTAAAACCAAAACCAAACCAAGCCAAAAAGTATCGGTTTTTTCATCGGTTTGGTTTGGTTTTCGATTTGGTTTGGTGTTTCGGGTGTTTAGAACACCCCTACCAATATTATTGAGGTAATTAAGAGTTGGCCACGTCCTACTTCAGTGACCGAGATCAGGAGTTTCCCGGGGCTAGCAGGATATTACCAGTGATTTCGTGCAGGGCTTTAAATCTATTGCATCACCTTTGACTAGATTGACCTAGAAGGGTGTTCCATTCCGTCGGTTTGATGATTGTGAGGAGAGTTTTCAATAGCTCAAGACAGCCTTTACTATAACACCAGTTCTTGTATTGCCTTCCGGCTCAGGGGTGTATACGGTGTATTGTGATGCTTCACGTGTCATTTTGGGATGTGTATTGATACACGGGGGAGAGTTATTGCATATGCTTCATACTAGCTAATGATTCATGAGAATAACTATCTAGTTCATGATCTAAAGTTGGCCACGATTGTTCATGCCCTTAAGATATGGATGCATTATCTGTATGGGGTGTCATGTGAGGTTTCTACTGACCACCGCATCTTACAACAATTGTTCAAGCAGAGGGACCTTAATTTGAGGCAGCTCAAGTTGCTTGAGTTACTAAAGGATTATGAAATCACCATTCTTCATCACAAGGCAAGGATAATGTGGTCACGGATGCCTTGAGCAGAAAGGCAGAGAGTATGGGTAGCTTGGCGTTCATTCCAGCAGCGGAGACACCATTAGCTTTGGACATTCAATCCTTGGCTAACAGACTAGTGAGTTTGGACATTTCGGAGACCAACCGGGTTCTGGCATGTATGGTTGCTTAGTATTCATACTGAGAGAGATAAAGGCCTGATGGCTCGATGATCGACATTTGGCGGTTCTCAGAGAGACGGTAATTCAAGGAGGTGCCAAGGAAGTTTCTATTGGCAAGGATGGTGTTTTACGGCTTTAGGGTCGTCTATGTGTTCCTAATGTTAATGGTCTGAGGGAGAGGATTCTAGAGGAGGCGGAATTCAATTCATCCGGGTGCCACGAAGATGTATCGTGACTTGAAGCAGCATTACTGGTGGTAGAGAATGAAGAAAGACATAGTGGAGTACGTATCTAGATGTTTGAATTGCCAGTACGTCAAGTATGAACACCAGAGTTCGGGTGGCCTATTTCAGCAGATGCCTATACTAGAGTGGAAGTGGGAGAGCATTACCATGGATTTTGTAGTTAGGTTACCGCGGAGCTTGCGGAAGTTCATTCAGTATGGGTCATTATGGATAGGTTGACCAAGTAAGCTCACTTTCTTCTAGTAGTGACTACTTATACAACGGAGAGTTATGCTCGGATTTATATTCAGGAGATAGTCTGGTTGCAGTTTCTATTATATCAGATAAAGGCCCTCAGTTCACTTCGCATTTCTGGAGAGGTGTTCAAAGTGAGTTGAGGATCCGTGTAGAGCTCAGCACAACATTTCATCCTTAGATCGACGCGCAATCAGAGCGGACTGTTGAGATTTTAGAAGATATGCTTAGGGCGTGTGTGATTGACTTTGGAGGTTAGTGGGATCAGTTCTTGCCCTTGGTGGAGTTTGTATATAACAACATCTATCATTCCAACATTGATATGGCTCCATACGAGGCTCTATATTGTCGTTGTTGTTGTTCTCCTATCGGATGGTTTGAGCCTGGTGAGGCTAAGTTGTATTGTACCAACTATGTACAGGATGTCTTGGATCTAGTGAAGTTGATTCAGGAGAGGCTTCGCACAGCTCAGTCCAAACAGAAAAGTTACGCGGATCAGAAGGTGTGTGATATATCATTCATGGTTGGAGAGAAGGTTCTCTTGAAAGTCTTGCCAATGAAGGGTATTATGAGGTTTGGGAAGAAGGGCAAGTTGAGCCTAAGGTTTATTGACCCCTTTGAGGTGTTGAGGGGAGTTGGGGAGGTTGCCTATGAGCTTGCGTTACCCCCCAGCTTATCAAGAGTTCATCTAGTTTTTCATGTGTCGATACTTCAAAACTATCATGCCGATTTTTCCCATGTGTTGGACTTCAGTACTATTCAGCTGGATGAGAGCTTAGGTTATGAGGAGGAGCCAGTTTCCATTATTGATAGGTAGGATCGCCAGTTGAGATCCAAGAGGATTTCTATGGTAAAGGTCCAGTGGAGGGGACAACCAGCTGAGGAGCCAACATGGGAGTCCGAGGAGGACATAGAGAGCAGATATCCCCATTTATTCAGCAGCTCAGGTACTTTTCTATCTCCGTTCAAGGACAAATGTTGGTTTAAGAGGTTGATAATGTAATGACCGCCTGGTCGTTTTTCCTTGTTGGACCTCGTTCCCTTAGATAAAACTTCCCCTGCTTTCTTTAGCTAATTTACGACCTGCGGTGATGGTTGGTTCAGGATTATGAGAGTTTTGAGTAAAATATGTCCATTATATTCCTTAGGATTTTCCTAAAAGACTAGATTTTACTTTGGTCAACATTTTGAGCAAACGGATCCGAATTTGTGATTTGACACTCCAGAGGGTTCGTAGGAAAATATGGGACCTGGGCGTATGCCCGGAATCGAATTCCAAGGTTCCTAGCCTATGTAAATAATTTTTATTAGAAATTGTTAATCTAAAGTTTTAAGGATTTAAAGAAACTACGTAATCATTGATTTCTTAGGTATCAGGCTCGTTTTTTTTTTTGAAACGTGATACATATCCAAAATAGCATTTTATACCTGTAAACCTGGGTGTCAATCCGAGTAGTTTTAGGGCGTTTTGGCATGTTGGAAGAAAATTAAGAACTTGAAGTTCATAAGGTTGATCCATTTGGTTTTAGGGGGTGATTTCTTGATTTAGCGTTGTTTCGGGTGTTCCGAAGATTTGGGTAGGTCCGCCTCGTGATTTCAAGCTTGTCGGTATGTTCGGGCGAGGCCCCGCAGCGTCGAGCATCAATCGGATGAGGCTTGAGTGAAGTGGAGATTTTGAGAAAGGGCTGAAGAACTGCTACTTCTTTCATAACCTCAAATGCAGTTCTTGGATCACAGATGCGGAACCCCAGATGTGACCCTCCCATCGCAGAAGCAGCCCAGGGCAGCCCAGGCCATATTCGCGGATGCGGTTCCTTAGGCGCAGAAATAGCGCCGCAGATATGGCCCGGAGACCACAGATGCGATCCCAGCCTTCCCTTCCTTTTTTGCAAATGCAATTGCATTCTTGCAGATGCGGACCGCAGATGCAGTCCCCTGACTGCAGATGTGGAAACCGCTAATCCAATGAGCTTCATTAAACACGGGTTCTAAGACATTTTTATGATATTTCCACTCCTCCTTCGGGAGATTTGGGAGCTTTTGTGAGAAGTTATTCACTTAGCATTGTGAGGTAAGTTTGTTCCACCCGTCCTTATATTAATACTTGCATATTAGGTAGATTAAATACTAGAAATTAGGTAAAATCAAGGGGTTAGAGCAATACTAAAAGTTAGATTTAACTACGAAAATAGTTATAGAATTAATTAGAAATCATGTATTATCGATCCTTAGGTTGTAGAGAACAAATTTCATTGAAAAAAATTGGAATCTAGGCACGTGGGCCCGGGGTTGGTTTTTAGGAAACTTGTGTTAAGGGTTGGGAAGTTTCTTAAATAGTTAGAATTCCATCTTGTGAGTCTATATTGACTAGTTACTCCTTCATTTAACTAGTTTGGAATCGTTCGGTTTCGAATTGAGGATTCGCGCTTGTTATTGGCATTGGAAGTATACTTTGGAGCGAGGTAAGTCTCCTTTATAATCTTGTAAGAGGGAATTGTCCCCATAAGTATAATAATGAGTAATTGCTACTAAATATAGAGGCTACATATACACTAGATGATGAGAGTCCGTGCGTAGCTACTATTATGTTAATTGTCCAGGTAGTCTAAGACCCACATCATGTCATAATTGTGAATATCACCATAATTATTGCTAATATAACCACTTAGGATATACTGGAGACTTAAAAAGGAATAATAGTGAACATGTATACTTGTGGGACCATGGTATCATTTATTTGATTGTAAATGCACCTTCGTATGTACTCTTGATATTTTTTGTTATTTGTGGATCGGGATGATCACCTCGGTGTTAATAGATGCATCTATGGTTTGCGTCGTTCGACCCTCGGCAGTACATAATTTATTTTCTGTTGGATCGGGTCGTCGACCTAGGCACAACGTGCGTATGATATTTACGTGAAGACTTATACCTGGTTTGTTTTGCTAAGATTTCTAAATGTGAATAACTAATTGGAATATTTTCAAGAACATGATTCTTACCTCTTGTCATAAACTGTTGAATCTCGGTGACTCGCATGTTTATCCTAGCACTTCACAGTATTATTTGACCCTAGTAAGTATCAAGTCGACCTCTCGTCTCTACTTCTTCGAGATTAAACGGGATACTTACTGGATACATATTGTTTATATACTCATACTACACTTCTATACTTAATTGTACAAGATCTAAGATAGGCACATCTGGCTATCAGCCTGGTGCATGCCATTGATTCATCGATCGAGACTTCCATGGTGAGCTGCTCCATTCCTATGTCGTTTAGCAGCCGGATGGAGTCTTTCTTTGTTTTTGCTGTCTATTCTATCTCAAACAGTAGGATAGAGTTATTATTTTGTTAATTCTACTAGTCGCCCATTACTTGTGACATAAAGTCTTGGCACACATATTAGTGGACATTTATTTTTGGATTGTATAATCATTTTGATAGATAATTGATCATTTCTGGACTTAAGTTAAAGTTTGAGAATCTATTACGCTTATTGTTAGTAAAAGTAAAAATGAGAATTTAATTAAGATTTTGCATTGGCTGGACTGACAATGGTGTCGGGCGCCATCACGACCTATTATGGAAAAGGGGTCATGACAAAACATTTCCCAAATACCGTAATCTCATGATTGCAAGCCTCTGAATGTCTAAAAGCATCCACTCCAAAATATCTAACAAAGAACGAAAATATAGAAGAGCTGGAACAAAAGGAAGAGTAGAAATGGACTCTTTGGTATCGGACGCGGAAGATATACCTCGGAGTCTCTATGAGCGTCTCGCCTCACGAGTGATAAGTCAAAGTAGAGGTACCTGGATCTGCATATGAAAAACATGTACAAAAAGGGTTTGAGTACTCCACAACGATACTCAATAAGGTCCAAGCCTAACCTCAATCGGATAGTGACGAGGAAGGTCAGGGCCCTACTGAGATTAAATAAAATATAAGGTAGAACAGAATAGTCGAAAGATAACAACGAGAGCTAAAATAAGATAGTAAGGGTAACAAAAATAACTAGAATGGAGGCAAGCTGTCACAAGAAATGTCACTTTTCACAAATATAATTATCAGGGGATCTCTTAGTTTCCTCAATATATTTCAGGGATCTCTTGGTATCCCGAGGATCTCTTTGTATTCTCAATATGTGCGAGGGATCTCTTGGTATCCCGAGGATCTCTTGGTATCCTCAATATGTACTAGGGATCTCTTCCTATACCGAGGATCTCTTTATATCCTCAATATAGGCGAGGGATCTCTAGGTATCCCGAGGATCTCTTGGTATCCCGCACTTCAGCTCAAATCATAGATACATACAAGGGTTCTCCCGGGATGCTGTCATGTAGTCCCAAAGTAAAAACACATAGAAATGGCACAAGAATACTTAATTAAACTCAACTTCACACCACGGTAGATCAGGAAAATCTATCCTAGCATGCTTCATGTAATACAAATAAGGCAGTTAAAGAAAATAGAGCTATTAAATTAATTATACATGTTTCGCTAAGCTAACAGTATGTTTAAATTCCAATTAATGTAAGTAGGAAAGGGAAAATACAATTAATTATATTTTTAATGAAAATAAGATATTTAACAATTAGCACAAGTACGCACTTGTCACCTCATGTACAAGGCATTTCATTTATGACGATATCAATCCTAAGGGAATCTCAACTACACAAGGTTAGACAAGCCACTTACCTCGAACCGGCTCAATAATCAACCCAAGACCACGTTCTTCCCACGAGTACTTGACTCAGAATGGCCCAAATCTATTCAGTTAAATTGCATGATGTAAATAATACTTCAATTAACTGATCCTACAAAGAAATTCTAAGCTAATACGCGAAATTAGGTAAAATAACCACAACACCCCTCGGGCCCACGGCTTGGATTTAGGTGAAATTTAAAAATTCAGAATCCTCATACTCTCACGAGCTCATATGTATATAAATTACTCCAATCTGACATCAAAATCATGATCTAAACTCAATTGTTTGGTCTAGGAACTTTCTCCAATTTTTCTCCACTTTTAATTCGAAATTCAAGGATGGATATTTAAGTGTAGATTCATCGAAATCAATCTATACCGAACAAGAATTACTTACCCAAAACACTCAGGTGAAAATATCTCTTCAAATCGCCAATCCCGAGCTCCCAAATCAAATTTTCCAAGTTTTGAACTAAAACCTCGATTCCGTCCCTTTTCTACCTAGTGAAACCGCATCTGTGGCCTTGGAACCACATTTTCGGTACCACTTCTGTGAAGACATGGTCGCATCTACAACAATTCACTTAAAGCCCAGCTTTCGCACATGCGGTTAACCTTACACAGTTGCGGTGCTGCTTCTGCGGTGAAGCTCCCGCTTCTATGGTCCCTGTTGGCTTCTCCCTTTTCCGCTTCTGCAATATCTCCGCTGCTTCTACGGCTCCGCACCTGCGGAACCCAACCGCGGGTGCCGTTATGGCAGATATTAGCAGCTTCCGCTGCCACAAACAACTTCCAATTATTTCGACAACCATCTAAAATAGAGGTCCCCGGGACCTCAACCAAAATCAAAAACACATCTAATACAGCAATCCCAACTTATACAAATCCTTAAAACACCTCATACAAGAACGAATCAACTACGGATTCAAGCCTAAGAACTCCAAAACTCTAAAAATATGCTTTCGATCAAAAAGTCTATCAAACCTCATCCAAATGACATCAAACTTTGCACACACGTCACATTCAACACTGTAGAGCTATTCCAACTTCTGAAATTCTATTCCGACCGTCAGAGAAAAATCTCACTATCAGACCGGAAACTTCAAAAATTCAACTTTTGGCATTTCAAGCCTAAATTAGATACGGACCTCTAAAATATAATCTGATCACACCCCTAATCCTGAAATCACTCAATAGAGCTAATAGAACCATCGGAATTCCATCCTGAGGTTGTCTTTAACCGACTACGATAAAAATTCCAACACTTAAGCTATCATTTAAGAACTAATTGTCCCAAAACTCTCTAAAACTAAAAACTGAACATCCCAGCAATTCAAATTAGCAAAAATAAACACGAGGAAAGCAGTTAATAATGGATCACGGCATAAATTCTTAAGACGACCGGCCAGGTCGTCATATCCTCCTACATTTAATCATGCGTTCGTCCTCGAACGAGCATAGAGACGTACCTGAAGTAGTGAAAAGATGAGGGTAATGGATGCGCATATCCTGCTCGGTCTCCCAGCTTGCCTCCTCGACCGGTTGACCCCGCCACTAAACTTTTACTGCTGCAATGTTCTTTGACCTCAGCGTTCTAACCTTCCTGCCCAATATTGCCACTAGCTCCTCAACATAAGATAGGTCGTTGTCTAACTGGACTGAACTAAAATCCAACACGTGCGATGGATCACCGTGATACCTCTGATGAATCAAAACTTGAAATATTGGATGAACGCCTACCAAGCTGGGAGGTAAGTCAAGCTCATAAGCAACCTCTCCAACACGCCTCAATATCTCAAAATGTCCAATAAACCTCAAACTCAACTTCCTTTTCTTCCCAAATCTCATGACGCCCTTCATAGGCGAAACCCAAAGAAGAACCCGCTCTTCAACCGTATAGGAAACATCATGAACCTTCCGGTCCGCGTAACTCATCTGTCTGGACTGGGCTGTACGAAGTCTATCATGAATCACCTTAACCTTCTCCAAAGCATCCTAAACCAAGTCTGTACCCAGTAATCTAGCCTCACCCAGTTCAAACCGACCCACCGGAGATCTATAACGCCTACCATATAAAGCCTCATACAGTGCCATTTGAATGTTGGACTGATAACTGTTGTTATATGCAAACTCCGCCAATGGCAAAAACTGATCCCACGACCCTCCAAATTCAATCACACATACACGGAGCATATCCTCAAGAATCTAAATAGTTCACTCATCTAAATAGTTCACTCAGACTGCCTGTACGTCTAAGGGTGAAATGATGTACTCCAGTCCACCCGAGTATCACGACCCGGAATCCTCACCTTCAGGAGTCGTGATGGCGCCTACTCGTGAAAGCTAGGTAAGCCATGAAATTCAGAAATATTTAACTCATTTGTTTTAATCCCTTTTAACAACTCGCATTTAACAGGTGATAAACAATTAACTAACAGCAAAATATCAAATTTAGCATTTTAGACAAATAGAAAGCAAAAACGTACAAAAGCCCAAACATGTTCTACCCGGCACCTAGTGTCACAACGTACACGAACTATTTAAGAATGCTAAATACAAGAGTCTGAAACAATGAAATAAAACTTTTTCTCGGCACAAAAGGAAACAATGCACAAACATATAGATGAGATGACGCGCTTACAGACGCCTGCAGGACTATCTCAGGATCTCGTGGACTGAATGCTGGCTCCTGAACTACTGCTGCAGCACACCGTAAGCTACTCCAGTATTTGCACATAAGTACAGAGCGTAGCATTAGCATAACCGACCCCATGTGCTGGTAAGTGTCTCGCCTAACCCCAACGAGGTAGTACAAGGCTAGGATCAGACTCTAGGTAAACAAGTGGAGTTATGTAGTATATGGCGGAAAATAAACAAGTAATAAGAAATATAAAGGAAGGGAATACATGCTTCAGGGGAACAATTTAACTTAGCGGAAACAATAAAGATGAAGGATCAGTACAATATCTAAAACAACATAATCATATTACTGTTGCGGCGTGTAACGCGATCCATATGTATATATATACTGTTGTGGTATGATATATATATATATATATATATATATATATATATTCATTAATAACAATGTTGCGGGGTGCAACCCGTTCCATATGTACAACTTATAGTGATCTCAATAACAATCCCAATATGGGAATCCAACAGTATAAGTATATATGTCCCAGCAAGGGAGAATCAGCTATAACCAATCTCAATCCAACATCTGACGTCTCTAATACCATCACTTCTAACTCATAATTAACTTTCACAAAAATAAACTAAGGCTTTGCTAAATTCCACGGATTTACTCATTATTTCAACCATCACATTTATTCAAGAATTCAACAAGTATCAATTTTAGACCCATGGTCATGCTCGACACCAGCGTATAGATAATCGTCACTATGCCTATATGGCGTACTCAATAAGAAAAACATAGGAATTATGACTCAACTCTTAATCCTTCAAGCTAAGGTTAGAACGAACACTTACCTCAATTATCTTGAACACTATTGAAGTCTCAATTATAGCTTTGCCCCTTGATTACACCGCCAATTCGCTCTTATCTAATCACAAATTACTTAATTACATCAAATGAACCAACCCCAAGGCATGAAAATGAGTTTTCCAAAGTTTTGCCCAAAAAGTCAAAAATTACTCCCCGGGGCCATGCAGTCAAAACCCGAGGTTCGAACCAAAAACCGATTACTCATTCCCCCAAGAACTCAAATAAATAATTGGTTTTGAAATCAGACCTCAAGTTGAGGTCCAAATCCCAAATTTTTGAAAAACCTAGGTTCTACCCAAAACACCCAATTTCCCCCATGAAAATCTTTGAATTTAAGTTGAAATCATGTTAAAAGATGTTAATGATTGAAGAAAACTAGTTAAAAGTTACTTACAATTGATTTGGAGAAGAAAGGTTTCTTGAAAAATCGTCTCTGATGTTTCCTGTCTATTTATACCTCTGGTAGACCCCTGTGCGGACCGCACAAAATGGATCGCGGCCACACAGGCTTGCGAACCTGAGGGCCTGTGACACTGTGCGGACCACATAAAATGGAGTGCGACCACAAAACACCCACAGCGCCCGCAAAAAAGCGATGGCGGACCGTGCTGGCTCCCTCCGCGACTGCACACGATTTATTACGGGCTGCATTAGTGGGTTCAGATAGCTGAATAGCTCTGGACCTGCAATATCTGTGCTAGTAAGCCTAAAACCTTCCGAGACCTACCCAAAACTCACACGAGCCCTTGGAACCCTAACTAAATGTACTGACCACCTCAAAAACATCCTACAGACTTATTCGTGCAATGAAATTGCCAAAATAACATCATATACATCGAATTAAACCTCAAAATCCAGGAATTCTTTCAAACTTCTTACAACATGAAATTTTCCATTTAAAGCCTAAGTAACATCAAACGACATCCGTTTTCAACCAAATTTTACAGAAATGACTTAAGGGATATATAAGACCTATACTGGGCGTTCGAACCAAAGTACGGTCCCGATACCATCATTTTCTAATCAAATTTCCTTTCAATTTTCCTTGATCATTTTCGGAAAACAATTTTACACAAAAATTCATTTTTTTTTGGGCTTGGGACCTCAGAATTCGATTCGGGGAATACCCCCAAGTCCTATATTTACCTATGGACCCTCCGGGACCGTCGAATCACGGGCCCGGGTCCGTTTAATTTAAATTTTTACTGAAGTCAAATTTATTCATTTTAACATCAAAACTTAGCATTTTTCACGGAATTTCATATTTAAGCTTTCCGGCTACGCGCCTGGACTGTGCATGCAAATCGAAGCGACTCTAAATGAGGTTTTCGAGGCCTCGGAAGCACAGAACTCGATTATAAAAAATAGGTGATGACCCTTTGGATCGCCACACAAAGTACCCAACTCATGTTGAATAGCCCTCCAAAACCGTGATATGAACTTAGTACCTCTACCTGAAATAATGGAAACTTGAATACCATGCAGACGAACATTATCTCGGATATAAATCTCCGCTAACCGCTCTGAAGAATAGATAGTGCACACAAGGCAGATATACACAGACTTGGTCAGCTGATCTACAATCACCCAAATGGCATCGAACTTCCTCAAAGTCCGTGGGAGACCAACTACAAAGACCATGGTGATCCGCTCCCACTTGTACTCTGGAATATCTATCTGCTAAAGCAACCTACCTGGTCTCTTGTGCTCATACTTCATCTTATGACAATTGAGGCACTGAGCTACAAACCCAACTATATCCTTCTTCATCTGCCTCCACCAATAGTGTTGCCTTAAATCCTAATACATCTTTGCGGCACCCAGATGGATGGACATACCGTAAACTGTGGGCCTTTTCAAGAATCAACTCTCGAAGTCTATCAACATTGTGTATACAAACCCAGACCTGAATCCTCAATACCCCAGCATCACCAATAGTCACATTCCTAGAATTGTCATGCTGAAGGTTGTCCTTGAGGTCAAGAAAATGAAGGTCATCATACTGACACTCCCTAATACAATCAAATAAAGAAGACCGAGAAACCACGCAAGCTAGAAGCTGACTAGGCTTCGAAAGATGCAATATCACAAACTAGCTAGCCAAGGCTTGAACATCCATCGTCATAGGGCTCTCTGCTGCTGGTAAATAAGCCAAACTCTGCAAACTCTCTCCCGGCGGCTCAAAGCATCGGCCACCATATTGAGGTGATACAAAATAGTGATGCCATAGTCCTTCAACAACTCTAACCACCTCTTCTAGTGCAAAGTAAGATCCTTCTGCTTGAACAAATGTTGTAAACTCTGATGATCAATATAAACTCATAAGGCACACTGTACAAATAATGACGCTAGATCTTCAAGGCGTGAATAATAGTAGGTAACGCAAGATCATAGACAGGATAATTATTATTATGTATCTTCAACTATCTGGACGCGTAGGCAATCACCCTACCTTCCTGCATCAACACCGCTCCAAGTGCAACCCTCGAGGCATCACAATAGACAGTATAAGACCTAGAACGTGTAGGCAATATCAAAATTGGGACTATAATCATAGTTGTCTTGAGCTTCTAAAAGCTCGCCTCAAATTTCGTACACTGGAAACGGAGCACCCTTCTGGGTTAATCTGGTCATAGGGGCTACAATAAATGAAAAACCCTCAACAAATTGATGGTAATAACCCGCCAAGCCAAGAAAACAATGAATCTCTGTCACTAAAGATGGTCAGGGCTAACTCTACACTGCTTCCACTTTCTTTGGATCCACCTTTTCCCCTCACTAGAAACCACGTGACCTAATAATGCCATGAAATCCAACCAAAATCACATTTCGAGAACTTAGCATACAACTTCTTCTCTCTCAGAGTCTGAAGAACAGTCCTCAGGTACTACTCGTGATCCTCCCAACTACGAGAATATACCAGAATATCATCAACAAATACACTGACAAATGAGTCAAGATATGGCCAGAACACACTGTGCATCAAATGCATAAAGGCTGTTGGGGCGTTGGTCAGCCCAAATGACTAACAAGGAACTCGTAAATGACCGTATCAAGTCCTGAAAGCAGTCTTCGAGATATCTGGCTCCCGAATCTTCAACTGATGGTACCCTGAATGTAAGTCAATCTCAGAGAACGCTCATGCACCCTATATCTAGTCAAATAAATCATCAATACGAGGAAAAGGATAATGAATTTTCACTGTAGCTTTGTTTAACTGGCGATAATCAATGCACATACGCATAGAACCATCCTTCTATTTTACAAATAAGATAAGAGCACCCAAAGATGATACACTGGGCCTAATAAACCCTTATCGAGCAATTCTTGTAACTAATCCTTCAACTCCTTCAACTCAGAAGAAGCCATACCATACGGAGGGATAGAAATGGCTGAGTTCCCAGCACCAGATTAATGCCAAAATCAATATCTCTATCGGGCGACATGCTCGGAAGGTCAGCTGGAAACACATCAGAAAATTTCCATACTACTGGGACTGAATCAATAGAAGGGATATGATACTGACATCTCTCACATAAGCTAGATTTTTGTCACACCCCTTCTCAACCATATACTAAGCCTTAAGGAAAGAAATAACTCCACTGGATTTAAAGCACCCCTCCACTTAACACGCGGTACACCTGGCATAGCCAGCGCCACAGTTTTTGCGTGACAATCAAGAATAGCATAATGCGGTGACAACCAGCCCATGCCCAAGATAATATCAAAATCAACCACATTGAGCAACAATAAATTGGCTCTAGTCTAAAAACCACTAAGATCAACAGAAAATGACCGATAAATGCGGTCCACAATAAGAGAATCTCCCACAGAGGTAGAAATATAAAGAGGGGAACTCAAATAATCCCTAGATACACCCAAATACGGAGCAAAATAAGAAGGCATATAAGAATAAGTGGAGCCTGGAGAGAATAGAACCAATGCATGTCTGTGACAAACCAAGACAATACCTGTGATGATAGAATCGGAGGCAAAAGCCTTGGTACAAGCAGGAAGGGCATTGTATCTAGCTTGACCTCTCCCTCTACGGTGACCTCTACCTCCCTGACCTCCACCCCTAGTTAGCTAAGCGGGTGGGGTAGAAACTGGTGATGTGATCATAGCCTGAGAACTCTGCGAAGCACGCTGTGACTGAGAAGTCTGTGGGGGTACACCCCTCCCAATTCTAGGGCAATCCCTCACTATATGGCGTGTGTCATCACACTCAAAGCAACCTCTGGGAGAACGTGGCAGCTGTGATTAGCGCAGGCCAGGTCTGCTGTACTGACCTTTGAAAGCACCACATATAGGAGGCGCACTAGATATCGGAGGTGCATAATAAGGCGCATGAGGCCTAGGAGGAGCTGGAATACCACTAGCTGCTAGAAGAGATGAATGAATAGGGAAACTCATATAACCCCTACCATTACGACATGTAGTTGGGGCACGGGCACCAGAACCCGACTCTCGAGACCTCTTGGCCTCTCTCTCCTCTTTCTCTCCCTAACATGCATAACATCAATCCTCCTAGCAATGCTCACCACCTGCTGATAAGAAATATACATCTCCAATTCACGAGCCATACTAGACTTGATGCTGGGAATAAGCCCCTCAATGAACCGCCAAACCATCACGCAAAGTAATAGAAACCAAGGCCGGTGCATGTCTAGCCAAACAGGTGTAATCAGCAGCATACTCACAGACAGTCATAGCACCCTCACTAAAATGCACAAACTCTGCATGCTATGCATCCCTAAGGCTCTGAAGAACATACTCTCTCAGGAACATAGCTGAAAACTGAGCCCAAGTCAGGGAAGCTGCCTCATCCGGACTGTTTAACTCATAAGTATTCCATCACTCATAAGCAACCCCTCGAAGCTAGAATGTGGTGAAGGAAACCGTACTCGATTTGGAAATACCCATGGTACGAAGAATATGGTAGCACTCATCTAGAAAGCCTAGGGCATCCTCTGATGCTAGACCACTAAATATAGGAGGCTTGTAAATTTTGAACCTCTCAAGCCTATGCTGCTCATCCTCGGAAGCCGTTTCCCTATCTATCTCGGGCTTATCTGTAGCTATGGGTTGTACCTAAATAACCTATTGGACCTGATCAAAATGCATTCGCTACTCAAGAATGTGGACGACGGGAGTCTGTGCTCCTCCCCCGGCCTGGGATGTAGCTGCAGCAAGGGGAAGCAACCCTGCTTGAGCTAAAGTGGTGTACATGATCATGAATTGTGCCAAAGTCTCCTGAAGTACTAGCATGGTAGTAGCATTAAGCGTATCAGGTTCTTAGGCTCTGACTGGCACTACTGGTGGCTATTTGGTGGTAGCTCGCGTGGGTGATCTGGTTGCACCGCATTCACATCCGGCCTCTACCCTGGCCCCGACCTATGACGGTTGTAGTAGGGTGCACGGGCACCTGATCATCTCGGGTAGCACGTGTCCTCACCATTTGTGAGAGAATAGAGGACAAAAGTTTAGAATTGAGATATTAAAAATCTCGCACGACAAGGAAATCAAATGAAGTGGAATTTTCCTAACAGTTACACAGCCGCTCATTGATAAGTACAGGTGTATCCGTACCAATCAGCGAGATTCTAATAAACTGGCTTGTGATTCATAAATCCTATGAACCTAGAGCTTTGATACAAATTTTTCACGATCTCAATTCACCCTCCGTGAACCATCGTAACGGTACCTAATCTTCTACGACTAGGTAAGCCTAACAATGTGGAAAAGTAAACCAATTTGTGAAACAATTATTTAAAAGCTGAAATAGTGAAATAAAAACAGTAATTAACAAAGCCGTTTGACATACACAAAAACAACTCTCGAACTAATACATTTTCCAAAATCTCATGATCACAAGCCTTTGAATGTATAAAAGAATCTAACTCAAGAATATCTAACAAAGAAACGAAAGTACAGAAGGGCTAGTACAAAAGGAAGAGTAGAAAGGGACTCTTAGCTCTGCAGACGTGGCAGATATACCTTGGAGTCTCTACGAGCGCCTCGCCTTATGAGTGATAAGTCTATGTAGAGGTACCTAGATTTGCACATGAAAAACATGCGCTGAAAGGGCATGAGTACACCAGGGCGGTACTTAGTAAGTGCCAAGCCTAACCTCGGTCGGGTAGTGACGAGGAACGTTAGAGCCCTACTAAGATTTAATAAAATATGAGGTATTACTATATAAGGTAGAATAGTATAGTCGAAAGATAAGAGTTAAAGCTAAAACAGGATAGTAAGGATAACACAATAATTGGAACGGAGGCAAGCAGTCACAAGAAATATCACTTTTATAGATAACTATCTGGGGATCTCTCAGTATCCCGAGGATTTCTTGGTATCCTTAATATAGGCCAGGGATCTCTTAGTATCTCGAGGATCTCTTGGTATCCTCAATATGTGCTAGGGATCTCTTGGTATCCACACTTCTGCTCAAATCATAAATATGTACAGGGGATTTCCCGGGATGCCGTCCTATATAGGGGTGTTCAAAATCAATCTGAAACCGAAAACCGAACCGAGCTGAATCTTAATGGCTTACTGATCGGGTTAACGGATTAACGGATGGGGAACAGATTGAAATTGTTTTATTAATGGCTCATCAGTATTGGGGTGGATTATTTAAGTTTTTAACGGATAATCCGTTAACCAATTAAGAATATATATATATATATATATATATATATATATATATATATATATATATACATATATATATATACATATATATATATATATATATGTATATATATATATGTATGTATATATATATATATACATATATATATATGTATATATATATATATACATATATATATATATGTATGTATATATATATATATATATACATATATATATATGTATATATATATATTTATACATATATATATATATATTAAATATAAAAAACAAAAACCATTGACCCTTCTGTAATTCTGAAAAGTATAAACTTCATGAAGATGTTTTTTTTTACATTATAATATGTTCTTTTGTGTACTGCGTAATATTATATTTTTCAATTGCTTATTAATTTGGAATTATGAATTCACAAATCGAAAATTTTATCTGAACTTGTGGCCTCTATTTTAATATTAAATTATATTGTTTTACTATATTCTCGTGATTCTGAGGAAACAATAAACTTCCACAATAAACAGAGAAGAACCATATGATCTGTATGGATAAATTGTACTATCTAGCTAATTTGAAGTCTTAAATCTTACCATTGATACCATCTACCTTCGAATTTATGCCCTTAAATTGCTGCAAATGCCCAAAAAAGGTTATCTTTCTACTATCTCTCATTCTATTGTCATTTATCGTAGTGTACAATATAGATTGAGTTAAGCCGATAAATCGCTTAATAAACCGCCCGACAAGAGGTAAACTGATACCAATCCGTCTGATATCTTATCGGGTGGCTAATTGAATATTATATTTAAAATCTGATAACCGTAAAGCCAAACCATTAAGAGTAAATAACCGCCTGATACACAACCCTAGTCTCATAGTGCCGAAGTAAAACGCACAGCAACAGCACAAGAATACTCAATTAAACTCAGCTCCACACCAAGGTAGATCAGGGAAATAAAGCCTAGCATGCTTTATGTAATACAAATAAGACAATTAAAGCAAATAGAGCAATTAAATCAACTAGACATGCTTCTCTAAGCAAACAGTAGGCTTGAATACCAAGTAATGTAAGTGGGAAAGGAAAAATATAATTAAAGCTATTTTAAATGAAAACATGATCTTCAACAATTAGCACAAGTACACACTAGTCACTTCACGTACAAGGCATTTCATTTATCACGATATCAATCCTTAGGGGAATGTCCCCTACACAAGGTTAGACAAAGCCACTTACCATAATCAACCCACCCATGTTCTTGCCATGAGTACTTTACTTTGAATAGCCCAAGTCTATTCAATTCAATTACATGATGTAAATAACACTTCAAGTAAATGATTCTACAAAGAAATTCTAAGCTAGTACGCGAAATTTGTTAAAATAACTAAAATGCTCATCGGGCTCATATCTCGGATTCGGGTGAAATTTACAAATTCTGAATCCTCATACTCTCACGAGCTCATATGTATAAAAGTTACTCCAATCCAACATCAAAATCATGATCTAAATTCAATTGTTTGCTGTAGGAACTTTCTCCAATTTTTCCGCAATTTTTCATCATAAATTCGAAATTAAAGGGTGGATTTAAGTGTAGATTCACGAATATTAGTCTAAATCAAGAAAGAATTACTTACCCAAAGCACCCAGGTGAAAATATCTCTTCAAATCGCCACTCCTGAGCTCCCAAATCAAAATTTCCAAGTTTGGAATTAAACCCAAGATTTTGTCCCTTTTTTCTGCCTAGTGAAACCACTTCTGTGGCCCTGGGACCGAATTTACGATCTCGCTTCTGCGAGGACATGGTCGCATCTGCGTTATTTCACTTAAAGCCCAACTTTCGCACCTGCGGTTAACCTTACGCAAATACGAAGCCGCTTCTGTGGTGAAGCTCCTGCTTCTGCGGTCCCTAATAGCTTCTTCCTTTTCTGTTTCTGCGATATCTATGCCGCTGCTACGACTCCACGCCTGCGGAACCCAATCCCAGGTGCGGATATGATAGATATCAGCAGCTTCAACTGCTACAAACCACTAATTCTTTCGACAACCATCTGAAATCATCCCGAGGCCGTAGGGACATCAACCAAAAGCACAAACACGTCTAATACTGTTGTGCCAACTTATACCAATCCTTAAAACACCTAAAACAACATCTAAACGACAAATCAACCACGGATTCAAGCCTAATAACTCCAAAACTCTAAAAATACGCTTTCGATCAAACAAACCTCGTCCAAATGACATGAAACTTTGCACACATATCACATTCAACACTACGGAGCTATTCCAACTTCTGAAGTTCTATTCCGACCCTCGAATCAAAATCTAACTATCCGACCAAAAACTTCAAAAGTTCTACTTTTGACATTTGAAGCTTAAATTAGCTGTGGACCTCCAAAACATAATTATATCACACCCATAAGCCCGAAATCACTTAATGGAGCTAACAGAACCATTGGCATTTCATTCCGAGTCCATCTTCACACTGTTCCGACTATAATTAAATTTCCAACACTTAAGATCTTATTTAGGGACTAAGTTTCCCAAAACTCTCCGAAACTCAAAACCAAACATCCCACAATTCAAAATAGCAGAAATAAACAAGAAAAAAGCAGTTAATAGGAGATCGGGGCGTAAATTGTTAAAGTCGACCAGCCGAGTCGTCAAATCAACAGATTTGGGTTGGATCGAATTATTAATTATTTAAGAAAGATAAAATAGTGGTTCTGTTAAACTAAGGGTATAAATGACCAAGTATTGGATGGATTGGGCCTGTATGTGTCAAACTATTAACGACGGGCATATCTGTCATAATTTGCATAGTTCACTACATATATGTCCTTTTTCAAATTTAGTTTAGATAAGAATATTGGGGTGTTAGGACACCTGTAAAGCTTAGGTGTGTAAATAATCTTTTCTGACAAGTTTAATGGGTACTTTATGCATTTTCTCTAATATTAATTGTAAACTAAATATTTTTTGTCCTTATGATACTCAAAAATACTTTTTGGAAAGATTGAACAAACATAATTTGTTTATCAAATATCAAAAATATTTCACAAATAAATTGGTCAAACACAAATTGCTAATCTCCTAAAGTATTTTTTTCGCAAAGCACTACTAAATAAAAGTATTTTTTAAAATAATGTTTTTAATAGCTTGACCAGAGACTCTAATTTTGTGTCTCATACAACTGACGTTAGTTGTATGAGGTTCCTTTTTATCTCACAAAAGTATGAACCCCCAATCTTACATTTCAAAATCCATAAAATTTTGGATCCATGAAATTGTGAGAAAAAATTGTCTCATATAACTAATATAAGTTACATAAAACACAAAATAAAATTTTTCATGATCTCATAAGTAGAAAAATTCCCACAAGTGAGGTCATTGAGATTTACATAGGATAATTACGGGTGTCATACTCGAATTGAAGTATATAATATTTTTACTAAAGCTTATATAAAATGAAAGAATCACCGAGTAGCTTTTGTTTCTGCTAAAATCTAGATCATAGTCAATTATCCTTTCCTAATTTTTACCTTCTTTATTAGTCACTAGATCACAACTGAGGAAGAGGTAATAAATAATTATAATTCTTTTTTTCTTTTCTTTTATTTTGGAGTATCTATAATATTTCTTACTTCTTCTTCAACATAATTCGAATCTAGGACCTATTGATCATGGGTAGACATGTTTTTATCAACTGAGCAAGATTATTTTTGAGCCACCTCTCCCTCCTCCCTCCCCTCCCCCCCAAAAAAAAGAAAAAAAATAATTAATGAGTGTTATGAAATATTATTTTATAGTGAATGTCTATAACTCCTAAAAAAGTTACTTCCATTACTCTTTTCCATTAAGTAGATAACTCCCATTATTTTTTATCATTATAGTTGTAACTTTCACACCTCCATAACCTCCTCATGATCTTTCCACATGATCTTAATTAGGGATGGGCATAATATCGGCCGAATCGAAAAAACCGGACGAACCGTAAATTTTGGTTTTTCGATTTCGGTTTAATCGGTAATTCAGTCGGTTTGCGGTTTTTAATATATTAGATTTCGGTTTGTCGGTGTGGTTTGCGATTTTGGTGTATCGTTTTTCGGTTAAACCGAAAAGTCGAAAGTTTGGAGTTTGGACATGAAGTGCTATTGGCAGTATTTCTCCGGATACTACTTTCCACTTAGGATAAGTATATTCTTTTCTACATAAATGGACTCTTCAATTTGAATTACTCCCTCATCTCTGCAATTGAAATCGCCATTTTTTTGCTTTAGTTAGCTACTGCTACTTCATTTGCAAAATTCTTCTTCCTCACAACCGTTTAAAATCGAAAAAAAACCGAATCGAACATTAAAAAAATCGCACCGAACCATAGATACTTTGGTATGATTTGGTTATTAATATTACAAAACCGAAAACGGATAAACCGAACATACTTTCATAAAAACCGACCGAAGACGCCCACCCCTAATCTCAATAGTTAATATCATGTTTATAATATTATTTTGTATACATCAATGTCATCATATAAATAGAGGATTTGAACATTACATTGTATATATTTGAATACATTGAAGAAATAAGAATCTCTCCTCTCTTTCTCTCTACATTATTATTTATTTTCTTATTTTATATTATTACTTTAAGCTAAATTTTGTAACACGTTATCGGCACGAAGCACTCATTTCATAATTTTCTATCAAAATTATGTTGTAGGTGCTTTTTAATTTCCATGGCATTGGCCAATACTAATTTAGCGGCAAGGTAAGTAGATATTGTGAATACGTTTCATATCCATGGAAAAGAAAAGGTAAGTAGATACTTTCTTTTGTTAATCCGTGCCTAAGAAGGAGAGATCTGACAAATTTAAAATGAAAGTATTGGTTAGGATTGAGTTCTGCTCATTATACTCAAATCAATCTCAGAAATAAGAGTTTACATGCACATTTTCAATTCCGCTCGTTGTATACGTTTGACTTTGATCAAATTACTTTATACGTAAGCAACCAAGGAACCTTTATTTCATTCGTGAAATTCATATGTTATATAGCTGTTGCATGATCTTATTAATATTAATCTAGTGCATGTAGATTAATACATATCTACATTATTGTAAACAAAATCAAGAATATTAGGACACACAATCGGGTAGAGATCTATATAAACATCATTATGGACTAATTAAAGTGGTAATACTTTTTGAAGGAACAAGGGTGAGTCATAGTGCATTTGGTATATTATGATATTGGTTAAGGGTAAGATGGTGCCTTCAAGTCCCAACACATCATGAGAATAAGATATCAGGTTTAAGTCTTGATGCACCATGATTATAAGAGTTGAGTTTGAGTCATAACTCATTTTGGCCTAACATGCATTTATATGAGTAAGGCATTGGGTTTGAGTCCTAGTGCACCGTATTGATGATATAATGACGACTAAAGAAAAATGGTATATTTTTCATGAAATGTCCCACTTGATGTGCTCTCTTGAAGTGAATGCGATAGCGGTGCATAAAAAGTCTAATGAAGACAAGTGGTTGACCAATTGATCAAATAATAATAGTCATCATTATGGTAATGGTAAAAAAGAAAACAATAAGGGTTCTCAAAATAGTCCTTCAAAATGTGAAGGCAATATTTACCACCAAATTGGTATAAAAAAACAATAAAGCATATCGCTGATTATGATCCATTCCTTGAAGAGGATGTGATATATGATAAGCATTGAGAATGCATACTCATTCCTGAAGGTGAATGTGGCAATATGTGTAAAAGTAATGAATAAAAACATGCAATGCATGCTTGGATGAATACTACAACTCATATCTAAGGGAGGTTTGAGAGAAATAAATATAATAAATGTGGTTATATTAATACGTCATTGGTCGCGTACATGTGGTACGCCAAAAATATTTTGCCATGTCTTATAAAAGATTATTAAAGGTAAAATTAAAGCAACAAATAATTTTGCTTATAATGATTTTGACCATGACAATTATTATGATATGATTTTCTCCGTGAAGGAGACATTCACCATATGGATAGTGTGACAAAAGATCTTGTAGTACAAAATTATTAAGAGCTCTGAAAGAGCGAATTTGTTATTACCGAATAAATAAAATTATTCATGGCATTGGTGGTAGTAAGTTCCAAAAGAAATTTTTTGAGTTTCAAATGTATTAGCCAAAGTGGTTGGCATATTAAGACTATAAATCAAAGGAAGATTGATTATCTTCATATTACTATAATCATACCATGTAAATATGAAAGCTTATCCGATTTTTCTTCTATTTATACTACAAATGTATAAGCATGGGGATGGAATCACATGCCATGGTAAATTAAATATTTACTAGAATAAATATTAGTTGGCATGACCGGTTGGCCATGTCGGTTCAATTATGATGCAAAAATTAATTGAGAATTCACATTGGTATATATTGAAGAAATAGAAGATTCTTCAAGAATTCTCTTGTGCTGCTTATTCTCATGATATACCAGTCAAGGTTGGATTGAATCCCTTAAAATCTGAAACGTATAAAAGGTGATATATATATATATATATATATATATATATATATATATATATATATATATATATATATATATATATATATATGGGCTAAGTCACCTGCCATGTGGATCGTTTATTATTATATGATTTCAATAGTTGCATCTATTGTATAGTCACATGTGCGTTTGTTATCAACTTGCAATTTGGATTTTGCAAGGTTGATTGCTCAAATTACTAGAGCACAGTTCCAAAATATAAATTATGATGACTTTTGTTGATATTGTTGGTTTAAATTCGAGTTGGTTTAGCAGAAATTGTTGCCTCTAATTATACCCAAATCATTGCTCATGAGAACAAAACTCCCAAAATAGAAATTTGGTATGAGGTTTAATATACAACACCCCTTGTATGCATCTAGCCAACAAGTTATGATAAATTCTCCCTATAATAATTGGTTTAGGGTCAAGAACCAAATAATTTTCATCTAGAAATATGATTGTGTTATATGATTTAATTGTGCTGCCACAATGCATAAAGATGAGTTCCCAAAGAAAGTTGAAAATATGTTGGTGATCCCGACATTAGTGGGAGAAAATGGACAACTGAAAATAGTAATATATGGAATGAATTATTATGAGTACACCTAGATCCTCGTACAAGAAAATGTGAACTTGAAGTTCAAGTGATAATTCATTTCAAAAATATTGCCAGGCGCATTTGCTGACCCAAAGCTAAATGTCATATTTTAGCTTTTAAGGCTCCAAACAGAATAAATTCCATGATATAGTCTATGGGACGCATGAAGCATATTAGACTAATCGGTTCCAAAGATAAAAGTCCTTGAAGTAGGAGGGAGAAAATGTTCAAGATGATCATAATAAGAAGGCAAATACTTTATAAGAACACCATGACATAACATTTTATAAGACCTCATGGGAGAGGCTGAGATACCTGAAAATAATAAGATCACGATAAGCTATGTCTTTATTAATTGATGATGGAACCGATGTAAAATGACTGTCGGTGATGTTGTTAATATAATGTAGCGCTCAATATTATTAATATTGACGAAGATCTTGAGCTCAAATCTGTCATGGAATTTGGAGAGATGTATGATTGGCCAAATGAAAAATATGCAATAAAAATTGACTTCATTTAAAAAATATGAAGTTGGACAAATAGTCCCAACAACTGAAAGTATAAAGACTATATGGAGATATTGAAATATGATTAGTATAATATTTCAAAAGGATACTTGATGTAGATTTGTTTATTTTAACAAATATTGTAAAGATTTTGTTGGTTATGCAAATGCAAGCATTTTTCTGAAGTCCGTTCTTCAAACATTCTATTTGCATGTGAGAGTACTACCATATTATCATCTTACAAGGCAGTTAATTGTTGATACTTATTCAAGTCATGCCAAGATAAGAAACTGAAAAAGCAAGGGGCTCAATACACAAGAGACGTATGACTAGACTTTGAAGAGAAGATTCCAATAATACTGAAGATAATATTGTTTGCTTATATTAATTGAAAGAAGGACTATCGAAGGAGGCAAAATAAAGAACATTCACCAAATTTCTTCAACAAATTTGTTTAAGTGATAATTTGACAAACTTCTTTACAAGACATTGTGGATTTCAATATTATAAAAGTTGTTATACAAGCTTGAAATTCGTCGACTCTGAAGATAAAGTGATGTTTTCATCAGGGGAGACAAATACGCACTGTACTCTTTTTTTCTTAACAATGATTTTATCCCACTGAGTTTTTGAGGCAACATTTTTAATAAGGCAGTAAATAATGTGTATTACAAGATATGTGTACTCTTTTTTCTTCACTAAAATTTTTTAAAAAAAGGTTTTATCTTAGGAAGGTTTTAACGAGGCACATTATCTATAGACATCCAAGGGGGAGTGTTATGAAATATTATATTATAGTGGATGTCTATATAACTCCTAAAGAAGTTACTCTCACTACTCTTCTCCATTAAGTAGATAACTCCCACTACTTTTCACCATTACTGTTATAACTCACATACCTCCATAACCTCCCCATGATCTTTTATCATGATCTAAACCGTTAATACCATGTTTATGATATCTCTTTGTACACCTCAATGTCATCCTATAAATAGAGGGTTTGGACATTACATTATATACACTTGAATATATGGAAGAAATAGATTCTCTTATCTCTTTCTCTCTATATTATTGTCTATTTTTTGTTTTATATTATTATTTTGAGCTAAGTTTTGTAATAATGAGAGAATTTTCATAAAACACAATTATAAATAACAAAACCTTATTACAAACAATTATAGTACTTACTCTAAATGACACGAAAAAACAGAAAGGTTCAGGGATGAAAATGTAATTTTACTTGAACACATCATTACTTCTCTAGCTGTTAGGTTAGTGGACCAAAGTAAACGCAGAACAAAAGCCAAAACTAACTTCCAACAGTTGAACACTGTCAGATTAAAACATGTTATTGCAAAGTTGGGGCTGTCCATCTGCTTCTTTAATATTCTGCAGAAGACATAACACTTCAATTTTCAACAATCCAACAACTAAAATCCTCATATATTCTTGTCCTAGAAAACATGGTAGATGTTTTTCTTCATCTTCTTTGAACTATAAACCTTTGCCTAAGTTGGTTTGTCTTCATGGGATTGGAATTGAAGACATTGCTGATGTTATCCATAACAAGGTTAGTCACTCCACTTCATATCTTTGTTTGATATGTACAAAAAAAGTTCAATCTTTTTACCCCCTTATTCTTGATTTTTCCTTTTTGTTGGTTCTTTTGTGCGAAGTTGGAATCTTTATGTTTCAATTAGGCTAATGTCCAGTTGGATTGTCATTGATGAGATATGGAGGGTCAGTTTCAAAAGATGATTAAAGTTTGATATAATATTTTTCCATTAGCTAAATTAGGTGTAAAATGTGTGTAAATTTGTCAATTAGGTCCCAAATTGGTTGGGAACATTATGTATGATGAAAATTTCTCATTTTATTTTCCTTTTGTTGGTTCTTTTGTGTAAAGAAACAACCCCTCCGTGTACACACTACCCTCCCCAAACTCCACATGTGAGATTTTACTAGGTCGTTGTTATTATTGTTGTTGTTGTTGGTTTGTTTGTGTAAAGTTGGAATCTCTATGTATCAGTTAGGCTGCAGTTTAGTTGGATTGTTATTGTGTATGGTGAGAGTTGGAGGATCAGTATCACAAATAAGATTAAATCTAGATTCAATCGTTTTCTGACTACTCTCTAATATGTGTATGCGTTTGTCAATTAGTTCCCAAATTGGTCTGATTTACACTATGTATGGGGGGTAAGAAACGTCCACTTCCAACAAAGAGGATGTGAGTTCGAGTCTCCCCAAGAGGAAGGTGGAAAGTTCTTGGAGGGAAGGATGTCGGGGGTCTATTTGGAAACAGCCTCTCAACCCCAGGGAAGGGGTAAGGTCTGCGTACACACTACCCTCCCCAGACACCACTATGTGGGATTATATTGGGTTGTTGTTGTTGTATGGCGGAAAATGTCTCAGTTCAGGACTATGTAGGCTTAATATTTATACTATATGGAGGGTCAATTCCAAATGTATGATAATATAAGAAGTTTTACAGGATGTTCATTTTCTTTACAATCTCAAAGAAAAGGTGGGGAGTATTTTAGTTGCATTGTATTTGTATTTATGGATAGTTAACATCCATCTGTTCACCATAAAGAGGGGATTCTAACATCCATCTTTTCATCTTTTTCATTTTCTTGAGCCGAGGGTCTATCAGAAACAGTCTTTCTACTTCATCAGGGCAGGGGTAAGGTCTGTGTAGACACTACCCTCCCTAGACCCCTCGCATGTGGGATTTTACTAGGTTGTTGTTATTGTTGTTGTACCATTAGTATGGTGAAAGATGTATCATTTGGTTCTTATTCCAGGCATTTGTGCCTAAACCTGGAAAATGGGGCAACTGTCTTGAGAATGAACAGACTAGGCTCTCATAACCTTATGAAATCCCAATAGGAAATGGTTTGATTAGGCAACGTAAAGTGTGAAAGCAATGTTCTACCAGAAGAAGCATCGATGTGGAAAGATTTGTCTCATAAATCACATTACTATACGAGGGATGTGCCTTTATGTGTTATCAATTTGTTTTTAAAACAACACACAGGTTTTGGTTGCAGCAGCGGTGTCTGCAGCGGTTGGTCAGCTGATGAAGCCTTTTACTTCAACTCTATTTTATGGCAATGAATTCAATTTCAAGGCTGTCTTTCAGGCTGGGGGTTTTCCTTCCACACACTCATCTGTACGATTTTCATCCCTCTATGCTTGTGCAACCTTGTTTAATGTCACCTATCATTTACACGACCTGATTCTGAAACCAAACTTCACTATAAACTAAACAAATTTTCAATCCCAAACTAGTCTACATTAAATGAATTGAAGAAATTTTAGTTATATATACAAAGACCAGCTCTTTATCTTATTTCTTTTCTGTCTCGTTTAATTTCATCTATCTGCAAATGACAGGCAGTAGTCGCCACAGCCACCTGCCTTGCCTTGGAAAGGTACTTTATTCCACGTCTGTTTTGCCTCTAGAGGAAGTCCCACTTAAATTAGAACTTGGGAGAAAGCACGCGGTGTGGCATTTACTTCTATTTCCTGACTGGTTGTCTTTGTCTAACTATGGATGACATGCTATCAGTGCCGTACCTGCAGGGGGTTTTCTGATTCAATTTTTGGTTTAGCTGCGGTTTATGCTGGGCTTGTGATGTATGATGCGCAGGTATGTGTTGGAAACTTGAGTGTCCCTTCTTTCTTTTTCCAGCATTACTTCAAAAGAAATTTGCTTTCAGAATTTCGAAGTTATTTGACCCTCACATCCTGATATGAGAATATAAGAGATTCCTTTTGCGCTAAGAATGGTAGTTCTCACATTAAAAAAAGGGGCTGCTGCAGAGGCAGAGAAGAATGATATTACTCTTGGTGTGCACAAGCTGTCCCGGACACCACTGGCATTAAACAAAAAGAATGGGATAAATCTTGATGGTACCATTTGATGTTATTATCAATATAAGTTGGATTTTGAAAACCAGGAATCTGATCAGCTGGTGTTCCAAGGTTCCCTGTGGGATAACTAGTCTAAACACAAACCTTGAAGTGTGAAATTTAGCAGGAGACAGGAGTGATTTTTGCATATATTACCTTAAGAAGGCACTCAACATTCTTTTGTTGAAGTGTGAAGGCACTATGCAGTGACAACAAAAGCAGAAAGGATATTTCCCTACGAAGATAAATTTCACGTTACCGGTCATTTCCCCTGCTAAACAGATGTGAACCACCTAGATTCCAAATAAAAGTCTTTATGGTATGTGGGTTGGGCTAAATTTCTCTTTGCGTCATTAGGTGGTTGAAAACATACTTAAATATGAATATTTCCACTAAATCGAAAGTGACAGAACAATACTTAGTTGTAAAGAGCCTTTATTTGTTAGTCTCGCTGTTTATCACCTCAAGGAGCAACGCGTTCCTAGTAAAGCAAATTTTAAGACCGAAAGCATATATGTGGAGCAACTGTTGGTAAGTTAAAGAACATGAAATTCTCTTGTCCTACCTAGAAAGGGAAAGATGATACAGGAAGGGATTTTTCTTCTATATTATTTTTTCGTCTCGGTAATTATAAAAATCTGAATTGCGGCAGCCAAAATTTCCCTGCTTTTAATTAGTTCAGATTAGGTGGCGAAATGCAGTGGTAAAACTTATCAATCATGATAAGAAATAAGAAGATTATTACCTTTTCCTTCCCTTTTCTAAAAATAGTTTTATTCCTTTTCCTTTATACTGGTTTGTCTGACCTTCAATATTTTGCTCTGTAGGGAGTTCGAAGGGAAGTAGGCATTCATGCAAAAGCATTCAATAAAGCTTTGTTCAGAAATCAAATAAACTCAGTTCCATCTACTAACGAACTTGATGTTTTGACGGATTCTATACAAGAGAAATTATCCTCAGGTGCAGAGAGCCTTGATCCTCGATCATCAGAGGAATCAAGTCCTTTACAACCAAGGTTGAAGAGTGTTACTCTATTGCTTAAACCCGATGAAAGACGAGTCTCATCTACTTTTGCTCCATTGAAAGAACAAGTTGGTCATACAGAGGTTGAAGTCATAGCAGGTGCATTCTTGGGATTCTTTGTGAGTTTGGCAGTAAGTTTGACGTGACCCCTCGGTCGTTAGTATTTACTTTGCATTATTTTTGGCCAATGAGACACCACAGTAAATCTGTATACGGCATATTTACAGTGTAAAATGGAACTAAAATCCTTCTATATACCAAGAAAATTTCACTAGCTTGCCTTCATGCAGACCTGATAGTGTACAATTCTTGAGTGAATCAGGTTTTCATAACCTGGTATCAATCTTGATATTAGCACTAGATCGACAGGCGAGATTGGCTTTGGTATAAAAATCATGATCCGCCTATGAATTTAAGCACGATCCACCTACAAATTTCCCTTCTTTTTTGGTTCATGCTTATGCTGGTGCTGTCTCTGTCGGTATAACCTTGAAACCGTACATGTTAGTTGTTTTAGTTATTCTAAATGTATGATGTTATAAAGTCCTACCGCTGTTTTCACAATGGCATTTGAATGACATAATTAAATAAAGTAAAATATACCCACTCTAATAGCTTAAAATTTTAGATAATATAGTCACACAATTCAACATTGATATCCGAGCAAGTAGTGAGATAAGCACTATTATGGTCCGGGCCTGGCTAGGGACCGGCCCAGGACCACGGTCCTAACGGGCCTAGCAGGCCGGTTCTGGTGGGCCTGGGCTCTAGTGGTGCTGTCACATCTCCTTTTTCCGCTTACATGTGGTTACCCCGAAAGGTGACACGTGTGTATGAGTTTTTCCAATTAAAGTGAAATTATTCGAGATGGAATTAATTATTTGTTTCAAGAGTCGCCACTTGGGATAAGTTTGGGTTTTGGTGTCCCAAGTCACCGGTTTATCTGAAATCCCAAATCAAGGAATTCTGTTCACCCAAGGGAAGGTGTTAAGCGACCTCAGATCCCGTGGTTCTAGCATTGTCGCTTAAACTCATAATAAGTGGCTAAAATATGATTTGCTATACCTGTTAACCCGTAATTTAGATTATTAATCGCTTTTAACATCTTTTTTAGGAAAATTTGCAATGTTATTAAAACACGTCGCGAATCGCGTCACATAAATGCACCCACAATTTTAGACATATTTTAATTCCATTGAGAATAAGATTTGGGTCACATAAATGCGCACCCGAATTTAGGAAGGTATTTTTATTAAACAACGCGCCTATAGCAACTACGTCTTTGACATTCATGGGAAGGCCGTGAAATTTGCTAAACGACACTTCCTATTTTTCTATGTGTTTTAATGAAGTAAGGAGCCATCACATGGTATTTGCTTGAATTAACGTGGCTCACTTTATTTTATAAGGATATTCTAACACATGCTAAATTCTCTACTCTTGCTGGTGCTTAAATGCAAAAATCATTTTATGTATAGACTATGTATTTAGAAAACAATATATGCCTCTTAGCCTCATTCATGGCTAATTGCACTCCCCGGACTCACGTTTGGGCTGGCCCAGAACACATATTGTGTTTGGCCACTGTCGGGCCTCTCAACTGGGCCTAAAGTTCATTTTGGACGGGGAGTCCATACGACCTAGTTTCAATAATGCTTTTTCAGTTCAAATATATACTCAAGATTAATCGTCTATACATTTATATAGAGGACCCTAATGATCCATTTATATCCATTTTTAGTATTAGATTTGGACTAAGTGATTCATATACTCGTCAGTCGGAGTATATGAGTCCAATTTTCACAATGTGACTATGACTGATTACAACCTATAGATTTGAGACAAAACACTGTTAACATATTAAATTTGAGTGAACTACGTCATACACAATGACTGGATTTTAATAATTTCTAAGCTAATATTTCTGGATTCCCTTATTTCTAAACAAACATGAAATGACTATCTAAAGCAGCCATACATTAACTACCACCACTAGTGATTGTGTCCAGTTATTACAAGTAAATCAATCTCTAAAATCCAATTATTACAAAAATGAACCAACCTAACGTTTAATTACAACATGATGAATATTTTACTACTACAACTATATCCAAACTAAATAAGGGGAAAATAGGGAAAGGGTTTAAAATAGTACAATGAATTCAGATCTTCCATTTATGAGTACTTCATACTTGAGCTTCAAATACATCAATGAAAATTGGAAGTTACCTGTAATTCAGCAGAAAACAAACCCTATGAGTAAAGGTAATGAGTGAGCTAAGCAATCAGCAGCCAAACACACAATTCATCCAGGACTTCAGCAGAGTTCTTAGAGAGTTAAGTCTTCAGAAAAATGACTCAAACAACACTAATGGTATGTTTTGCAGATATAGGAGAAAATAGTATGTATTTTAGCTTTAGGACTCAAAGAGAAGATTACGGATCCCTTTAAAAATTGCCCAGATGGTTTCTTTCATAGTAGAGCCTTAGGGCATCATATTTTCTCTTGTTTGCTTTTAGTCCTTGCTCCAGATTTGCATTTTTCCTAAATGGTCCATCATTTCCTAACTTGTGCCTCAAGTTTGAGGCAGAAATTGTGTTTTAATCCCTCACTAGAATGTTCTAGGGGATTACTATCAGATTTTCAAAGGTTCAAATCCCTCTTATACCCCTACTTCCTTTCCTACATTACCCACTTGATGTTTTAACCTTAGTCAATTCTTTGGTTAAGTCAATTATGGTCAAGTTGGGTCAAATTTGGTCTTGGACCAACATGTTTGTTTTAAAGTTCAAGATTAGCCACAACTAGTGAGGTTTTACAATGGGTGCCTTAATGTGATTTTCCAGAACCAAACATTATACAGGATAACTTATTCACAATCAAAAGCTATAAATTAAAATTCCTAGAATAGGGAAACCATCCCTCAACACTTAACTTTTAGGAATAAACCAATTAAAACACTCAAAGATGAGAAGGATACAACAGAAAGTGAACCTTTAGCTCAGGAATCAAATTAAAAGGGTGAAGGCTATTACTAGCAATTAAAGGTCTACCCAACAAATCAGCCTAAACGTAAAAATCAAAATCATTATGGAAATCAAATACTTAGGAACATGAACAACCAAACAAAACCAGAATTATGGAATAAACAAGTGAAGATCAGAAGATGGAGGTCAATCGAGCCCTAAAAATCACATTATTGAAGATTAAACAAAACTAGGTTTTCTAGAATCAATAGGCTAATGCTTAACATGATACCAACACTATTCAAGAGATGAAGGGATTTCAGATTATTGACAAACGAAGCATATGGCCATTTAGACCTACTTCAGGGAAGATTGTGGACAAACAAACAATTATTTAAAGAAGTTGATCAACCTATGAGCTAAATAGAAAACGATAAACTACTTAGGCAAATACATACAGAAGAAACCAAATAATCATGCAAATATGTATAGAAGAGATGAAGTACTTAGCTTCTTTATGCATGTCCAATTTAGACCTTTTATAAGCTCTTAATCCCTTTCACATGGGTTTCGAACCTCCTAAACGATGTATAACCGATTTAAGAGGTCAAGGAAGGGCTTTCAAGGTTCTGAGACTTCAGTGAGGTCTCAGATATGGATTTATTCAGTGGCTGAAGTTGATTGGGGTTCGTGGGCGGTATGGTTGGGGAAAGCAAGGGTCAGGGATTTCCTAGGAGGATTTTGAGCCATTTTCGACGGGCTTTGAGTTTTAGGGTTGGGCTTTGAATTGATATTCGAAGGGTTTGGATTGGTTTTGAAGGGTGTGACATACATGGTCGGAAAGAGGAGATTAAGGTACTTTAGGGGTGTAATTTTGGAGGGCTTTGGAGTTAAGGTCGCCAGAGATGGGGATTCCGACGACCTTTTTGTGGATATTCGAGCCAACGGGGGGTGCTCAAAATGAACAGACTATAGGACAGGGAAGGGGAGGTCCTACTGGTTCTATGGTGTAAAGCTGGAAGGGTTTGGAACAAGGTCTCTGGAGACGGTGGTTCCGACGACCCTGTTTTTGAATATTTGAGATGGAGTGGACTTGTTTGATAGGAAATAACCACAGGACGGGATACAGGAGGTTGTGATGGTTTGGTGGTGATAATCTGGGCAGGTTTGGTTACTGGCCGCCACCGTGAGGCGATTTCGACGGCGGCGTTAGGGTGGTAGGCTGGTGGTCAAGGGTGGTGTTATGTCTGTGGTAGACGGTACGAGGAAGAAGGGAATCTGTCTCTAAGTGTATTAGAGACGTTTGGACATATGTATATTACTTGGGAGGGGATTTTATGGCCGTTGGATGAGATGAGATTGACGGCTGTGATGGTGGGGCTCCTAAACGGTGTCATTTGGTTCGTTACTATGTCGACTGGACCAGGATCTGTCACTTGGCTGGGGCTTTGTGTTTTTTAAAGGGGAATCATGTTTGGGCCACTCAGGTCTGGCCCAATTATGGCCCGCCTGAGTGGATGTGTATATATGCGCGCACACACACACACACACACCCTGAGTGGATGTGTATATATGCGCGCACACACACACACGCACACACACACACACACACGCACACACACACACACACACACACACACATATATATATATATATGTAACTTTTTCTTTTGATTAAATTAACTACTAACTTTATTTAAAAACCACAAATTCCTAATTATCACAAATAAAACTAAACCAAGTCAAAATTAAACAAGAAATAATTTCAAATGCCAGGCATATATATATATATATATATATATATATATATATATATATATATATATATATATATATATATATATATATATATTGTATTTCAATTTGTACAATAAACCTATTTAAAAATTATATTCTAAACAATTTTAAACATGCATCAACAAACACGCACTGGCACACGACCAAATTCTAAAAAAATAAAAAATTAAATTTAAAGAAAATCCTAAATTTTGAGAGTCCTGTAGGAGCCGTTTCTACAGGGTAAAAATCAAGAACACGAAGATTTTTCGTGCAAAGATATGTGAGCAAATATTAGCGATTTCGTCCGATTGAATCCTCTATGTGAAGCATTTGAAAAATTTCTGACCGAACCCTGCTTCAAAGGTTGCCTACATATCCTTGGCAACAAAGGAATCAAGTCAGTGTAGTTCTGGAAGTTTTGGAAGTTGGGACTACTAGGAAACTGCCATTGGGAAGTGTAGGGAAAAAATTATGCCACTCATGCTTTCAATTATGCCGAATCTTGTGCTTTAAGGTGACACCTGCTCAGACAGCAAAACAAGCAAACAAACGAAATTTTCTGCCCCAGTTTTCACTAAAAATTTTCCTGAGTTATTTGGTAACACACATCTACTTTATTAAAAACAATAAGGATCGTAATTGTATATCCCTTGGAAAGATTGCCAGGTTATGCTGGGAGGAGAAATTGTTCCTGCTGGGGGATAAGATGAGAATCCTCGGGTTATGCCAGGATAAGAATGAAAAGGTCTCTGTGGTGATGGAAAGAAAAGATCCGCGAGTTATGCCGGGATAGGAAAGTTCCTGCTCAGGATGGGTTATGAAGAAATTCCTAGGTTATGCCAGGGGAATCCGCGGGTTAGGCCAAGATGAATGAAAAATCCTAGGTTATGCTAGGGGAATCCACGGGTTATGCTGGGATAAATGAAAATCCTAGGTTATGCTAGGGGAATCCACGGTTTATGCCATGATGAATAGAGATCCTGAGTTATGTCAGGGGAATCTACGAGTTATGCCAGGATGAAAGAAAAATCCTAGGTTATGCCAGGGGGGATCTGCGGGTTATGCCGGGATGAAGGGAGATCTTGAGTTATGTAAGGGGAATCCACGGGTTATGTCGGGATAAAAGAAAAATCCTAGGTTATGCTAGGGGGATCCGCGGGTTATGCCGGGATGAAAAGAGGTCCTGAGTTATGTCAGGGGAATCCATGGGTTATGCCGGGATGAAAAGAGATCCTGAGTTATGTCAGGGGAATCCACGAGTTATGCCGGGATGAAAGAAAAATCCTAGGTTAATGGGGATCCGCGGGTTATGCCGGGATGAAAAAAGGTCCTGATTATGTCAGGGGAATCCACGGGTTATGCCAGGATGAAAAGAGATCCTGAGTTATTTCAAGGGAATCCATGGGTTATGCCGGGATGAAATAAAAATCCTAGGTTATGCTAGGGAAATCCACGGGTTATGCAGGGATGTAAAGAGATCATGAGTTATGTCAGGGGAGAATATGCAAGGCAGCGGATGACCTCAGAGATCCTTTTGACTGTGCTGGGGTAGAGGAGAAAAGGAACAATCTTTAGATTACTCTAAGGGTAGGGGAGTGTTAGCTCCTAGACTATGCTGGGGAGTGGGAAGTGTAGGGAAAAAATTCTCAGGTTATGCTGGAGATGTGGAGGGAAACTTCCTCGATTTATGCTTGAGGGGGTGGAAGGAAATCCTTAGGTAATGCCTAGGAAACCCCCAAGCTGTACAAAGGGGAACTAAGGATTGGGGGTCCTTATTTCGGGTCGTTCTTTGTTTCTCGGGCCTTGGGTTGTGAGCTTTGTCCCACTTTTGATTTTGGGCTTGCTTTTGGGACTTTTGATAAGAATCAACATCCTGATCGACTTAAAAACAACCCCTGATTTTGCTTCAACTTCATGCCTCTTTGACTTTAAATTTCTTTCCTTTTATTTCTTTACTTTGGGACATTAGCTGTCATGATCAACCGGTATTGGACAAAAAGTAATTGACCATGTCGGTCATCCCCCTAATTCTTGCAAGGAGGAAACCGCGAAGGTGGCCCTACTACCTTTCTCTATTGAATGGTGAGGTAGTTAAAGTGGAAAAGAGTGAAGTATGAATTTAGAGAGGTATGCATTTTGAGGGAAAAGAGGGAACTTAACTGGAAATACAAGCCGGCTTTAAATGGCGACGACATGCTTCTTGGACTGGATACCCGGCCCGAATCCATTTTTGCTTTCTAACTTCAACTTTTCCAAAAACCAAAGAAACTTACTCAGACCTGGGCAGCAATATTTCCTCTTTTCGGCCGACGGCGCCCTTTGCGGGTTTTCGCCAATCGACCTCTCTCATTTCTCTTCTCCCGTCGCCCCATAACGCTCTTTGTGAGTTTTCGCTAAATGGACTCTCTCATTTTGTTTTTCTCTGCTCACCGTCACCGTATGGTGCCCGCAGGTTTTCACTAATAAGACTATCTCATTTTATTTATCTCCCGAATGTGATTGATGCCGAACTCTAACAACGGTATCTTATCCCCGGGGATCAATAACTATATGGCCATTCAGACGGATTTTTAACAGGACCAATGTATTTCTGCCCCAGTTTCGATTCTCTTGGGTGAATGGGGTTTTTATTTTGATATGACTGAACCTCGGGGAGAAGCTGCCTACATATCATTTCGGAATCAAGTCAGACATAGTTCAGGAAGTTTTTCCTAAACTAATTTTGTTTTGTATTCTCTTTTATTTTTGTTTTTTTTTTGGTTTTTTTTTTGAATTTTCCTTTTTCTCTTCCTTTCTCTTTGTTTTGAATTTTCTTTTTCTTTTCTTTCTGGGTTAAAAAGAGGGTGGGGATAGTGGGAGAATAAAGCTTTTGTCCTTTCAATCCACCGGGGTAATTGTTGCAGGGGATTTAAACATACTACCTTTTTACGGCGTCGGCATTTACCGCTGCCTCGGGCTCATCTCCTTCAACGTCGCCCAAGTACAGTGCTCCTCTAGGCAATATCTTCTTGATGATGTATGAGCCTTTCCAAGTTGGAGCGAATTTTCCTTTGGCTTCTTGATGATGGGAAAGTATCCGTCTCAAAACGAGATGTCCGACTTCGAAATTCCTAGGGCGCACTTTTTTGTTGTAGGCACGGGCCATTATTTGTTTGTACAACTTCCCATGGCATACCGCGGCCACTCGTTTCTCATCGATAAATGCCAATTGCTCTAACCAGGTTTTGACCCATTCACTATCTTCGATTTCTACTTCGACAATCATTGGGAGCGAAGGGATTTCCACCTCGGCAGGTATAACAACTTAAGTTCCATAGACCAGTAAATAGGGGGTCGTTCCTATAGATGTACGTACCGTGGTACAATATCCCATCAGTTTGGGAGGCAGCTTTTTATGCCATTGCCTCGAGCTTTGAATCATTTTCCTCAAAATCTTCTTGATGTTCTTGTTGGCTGCTTCGACCATACCATTAGCTTTAGGTCAGTAGGGAGTGGAGTTTCTGTGTGTTATCTTGAACTATTCACATATCTCTCCCATCAGCCGAGGGTTTAGATTAGCTGCATTGTCAGTAATGATGACAACGGAGATCCCAAAGCGGCAAATGATGTTGGAATGCACAAAATCCACTACCGGTTTCTTGGTAACAAACTTGAGGGTGATGGCCTCCACCCATTTTGTGAAATAATCAATAGCGACCAATATAAATCTGTGCCTATTTGAGGCTTTTGGCTGGATCGACCCAAAGACGTCCATACCCCAGGCAGCAAATGGCTAGGGTGCTGACATACGATGCAGCTCATTTGGTGGTGCATGAATCAGATCACCGTGCACCTGTCATTGATGACATTTCCGAACAAAGCTGAAATAGTCCTTCTCCATGGTCATCCAATAATAACCAAATCGGAGTATCTTCTTTGCCAGTACATAGCCATTCATATGGGGACCACATACGCCCGCATGTACTTCGTGCATAATTCTCCCAGCTTCTTCAGCATCCACACATCGCAAAAAATTAAGATCTGGAGTTCTTTTATACAAAGTGTCACCACTTAAGAAGAAATTGCTCGCATGCCGTCGGATGCTCTTCTTTTGTTCTCCGGTGACTTGCTTAGGGTACTCCTGTGTTTTTAGGAATATGAAGATGTCGTAATACCAAGGCTGTGGGCTAGGCTCTGCTTCGGTTGCATTGCAATACCCATGTCTTTCTTTGATTTGGATTTGTAAAGGATCAACATAGGCATTGCCAGGGTATGGCAGCATGTAAGCTAAGGTTACAAGTGCATCTGCTAACTCATTGTGGCAACGAGGAATGCACCTGAACTATACCGACCTGAACCATTTACTGAGGTCTTCGACATGCTGTCTATACGAGAGGAGCTTAATGTCCCTTGTCTCCCATTATCCTTGAGCTTGTCGGATGATTAGATCGGAATCCCCCATGATTAGCAACTCTTCGACATCTTGGTTAATAGCCATGATCATGCCCATAATGCAAGCCTCATATTCAGCTGTATTATTAGTGCAAAAGAACCGAAGTCTGGCTGTAGCTGGATAATGCTGGCCTGTAGGTGAGATTAGGATTGCCCCGATCCCTACTCCCTTTGCGTTTGCCGCTCTCTCGAAGAACAATTTCCAGACGGGGGTGTCCTCAGCTGCTATTTCCAATGAGTTCACTTCTTCGTCAGGGAAGTAAGTGTTTAAAGGCTGATACTCGTCATCAACGGGGTTTTCTGCCAGATGATCTGCCAGTGCCTGAGCTTTCATCGCCGTACGAGTGACATAAACAATGTCGAACTCGGTAAGCAGGACCTGCCATTTGGCAAGTCGCCCTGTGGGCATTGGTTTTTGAAATATATACCTTAATGGATCCAGCCTAGTTATGAAGTACGTGGTATGAGGTTGCAGATAGTTCCTTAGCTTTTGAGCTACCCATGTCAAGGCGCAACATGTTCTTTCTAACAATGTGTACTTGGCATCACAACTGGTAAACTTTTTGCTCAGATAATAAATGGCCTGCTCTTTCTTTCCTAGGGCGTCATGCTGCCCGAGAATAAAACCGAAAGAGCCTTCCAAGACTGTCAGATAGAGAAACAGTGGCCTTCCTGGTTCTGGCGAAACTAAAACTGGTGGATTGGACAAGAATTGTTTGATTTCATCGAAACTTTCCTGACACTCGACCGTCCACTTAACTACCGCATCTTTCTTTAGTAGCTTGAATATATGCTCACATGTTGAAGCCAAATTGGCGATGAACCGGCTGATGTAATTTAATCTTCCTAATAGAGTCATAACATCCTTTTTGGTCCTTGTCGGGGGCAGCTCCCGAATGGATCTGATCTTGGTTGGATCTAATTCAATGCCTCTCCGACTGATGATGAACCCTAAAATTTTTCCCGACGGAACTCCAAATGTGCATTTTGCTGGATTCAATTTTCAAATTATATTTGCGGAGCCTTTTGAAGAATTTCGTCAAATCCTTTACATGATCTCCCTGAGTTTTAGATTTGATAATCACGTCATCCACGTATACCTCTATTTCTCTATGCATCATGTCGTGGAAGATGGTGGTCATAGGACCACACAAATATGTCTGTGAATTCCAACACGAGTTGAACCAATAAATCACATATCTCTTCATTTACGTGGATGCTTATTTAGTTTCTTTTATTTCATCGAGATCGCCCAGCTTAACCGGTTCAGTATCATTTAAGTTAAGCTTAGGTTTGTTCTCAAAGTGTTCCAATTCTCGAGTGATTTCCCTAAAAGCGTCTTCTTCATTATATTCCGGTTGTTGGTTCGTTATTTCACAGACAGGCAGCGGGTTTGGGTCGTGGAAAGAAGTCCGCAAGCATGTCATTTTATTTAAAGTCGTATTATTGGGACTGAAAGAAAAGATGAAAAATGAAGAAATACAAAAATCAGAGAAAGGCAGAGAAATTAAAATGACAAAATATGGATTTTATTTGGAAGATAAACAGGGTTTACAATGAAGATTTTAAGTGCTAAAAAGGAAAACAAACAACTGAGCTACACCCTGAAATAGCTCGTGATGTGGGGAGAGGTATCAAGGCGAGAATACCGGTTTTCCCGCCTGACCGGAAAGGATGTGGCCTTCCAATTTTGATGTTTAGCATCTTGCCCTATATACAGCACTTCGGCGCTTGAACCTTCTCCCCGTTGGACCATGTTTACATCATAGAGCAACTCTCTCACAGCCCCACAGATCTCATGAATTTCTTCTGCCGTGAAGGTTTCTTCTTCCTCTTCTTCACTATACTTTGGTTTTATAAACGTTTTGTACAAGTGAGGCAGGATTCGTGGTAAGGTCCATCCTTGGCACTTTCTGCGATTAGCCCAGGTGATATCTTCTGTGGTTGGATGAAATCCCAATCCAAAGAACTTTTCTATGGAAGGCAAGGCGACCGGGTTGGTTATTCCTTGTAGGGAGCTTCCGAGTCCCTTGCCTGGCTTGAAGCCTTGGCGTGTCATTTTCTTTGCTACCATAATTGAAGCATTTGACAGAAAAGGCCAAGGAAGCGGCTTGCCCTCTTCATGCTGATCAGCTACTACGACTTCAAAAGCTTGATAGACTATGTGTTCACTACCTTCCTTGGCTTCCAAACAGGGAACAGAGGGGTCCCGGTAAATTGATTGTTCGTCCTCTTCATGAACTACAATCTCCTGATTTTCATATTCAAACTTCAGCATTTAGTGCAGGGTCAAAGGCACTGCCTCTGATGCATGAATCCACGGCCTTCCCAGGAGGTAGGTTTAGGAGGTGTCCATGTCCAACACCTGGAATGTTACTTCGAAGTCGACTGGACCAATGGTGAGCACCAAATCGATTTCACCTATAGTATCCCTTTTTATTCCATCGAAGGCTTGGACACATACTTTGTTAGGAAGGATCCTCCCTGTCCCGATCTTCATTCTCTGCAAGGTATATAGTGGACATATGTCTTAGAATACTCCCTGTTTTGAGGCCATTTTCCACTATATCTACGATCTTTACTGCCTCTACGAATGGTTTGCCCATTGCGGACATCATGTTCTGAAAATAGTCTACCTCCTGTTCTTGCAAAAAGACAGTGACCATTTCTGTTTCGTCCATAAGAGTCTTCACCCTCGATGCTTGATCTCGCCATTTAATAGCATACTCTCTGAAGCTCTCAGCAGGTTTCTTCTTTAAATGAGCTAGGGAATTCCTATCCAGGGCGATGTCGATATTGTAATGGAATTGTCTTACAAAGTCCCGGGCCAGGTCATCCCACATGTGCCATCGTGTAATTTCTTGATCTATGTACCATTCGGATGCAATACCCAGTAAACTTTCCCAAAGTACGCCATCATGAGTTCTTCCTTCCTACCGGCTCCATGTAATTGATTCCAATACTTTTTCATATGGGCGATGGGATAGCCATGGCCATCGTATTTCTCAGATATTGGCATTTTAATCCCTAGAGGAATATCTATATGGGGGAACATGCACAGGTCTGAATAGACTACACTTTTCTGTCCGCTCAGCCCTTGCATATTCTTCAAGCTTTGCTCAAGACTCTTTATTTTCCTTGTGATCTCATCCTGCTCGGGTGCTTTAGAAACTTTGTTTGGCACAAGGGTAAGTTCATATGTTGGATAAGGGTAGTTGTATGTAGGATACGGGGGAGGCTCATTTTGGTAGTTTGGAGTTTGGAATGTAAAGGCTGTAGGGTCAAATACGGGCCTTGGTATTGCAGGTTGTGTAGTAGCTGCGCACGGAGGGGCTGCAAAGATGTTGGGAACTAGCCCGGATACAAACATTGGAGTGTGGGCTTCAGAAGGCGCCCCGACAAAATTGGTTGAAATAGTGTGCTGGCCCAGGAGAATGCTCGGGTGACTGATAGGAATAGTAGAAGTACCCCCTGACCGCGGAAATAGCTCGGAAAATCTAGGGATGGCACTGGGAGGTTCCTTTCCATTGGTCCATGCATCCCACATTTCCATGACCTGGAGCCGCAGGATCCTGTTCTCTTCAGCCGCTGCAGATTTAGAGGCCGGTATTCCTGTGATTGGACTGTCTTCTGGAATAGGTACGGTGGGTAGAGACATCTCAGTCGACATCTGTGTATTTCCCTTTGACCGAGTGAAGTATCTGTGTGAAGCTAGTTTACCGCAAAACCAACCACTGTTCTAAACACCTGAACTGTAATTCTAGAAAATATAGTTAGTTCGAGGTAGATGACAAACAGGAAATCACATGTTGAGCATGATGCACGTATGCAGATAATAGGTTTCTGTATGCTTGCCACAGTCGCATGTGTCATCCCGACATTTTTATTTCAATTTCCTTTTGTTCTTTCCCTTTTATTTCCCCTTTTTATTATTCCCCACTTTATTTATAAAGAATACATTTGAATCCTATAGATATTGCCTACGTATCATGACTTTGCATGAATCAGACCGAGCGTAGTTCATGAAAATTAAAGGTTAATTACGCTGCAAAATATTTTGGGATTTTCAATTTTGATAAAGATCTCAACTTTGCTTACAACGGCTAATAGAACAAAAAACACCTACCAGACTAGGACTTAATACCCTTACAGACTCGAAAGGACAACAGACAGACTTATTGTTTTAGAAAATATATAAGTCTATGAATACGTTAACACTTCAATTCTTTTGGAGCTTGCGGGGCATCATTCAGGTTTGCCGCAGGTTTGCGCGCTAGAGTTCCTTGGAGATAGTGGAGGTTTTCCATTACTTGTTGGACAAATGTCATCGCATCGGCAATAAACATGGATTTTGTCATGTCCTCACAGTGATTGTATTTAGTGGTAATATAGTTTGCACTTGCCCGTAGCTTTTCTCTGATAACCTTTTTTTCTTGTATCAGACGCCTTATTTGTTCGGCCCGTGCTTCTAAAGTTTGTTCGGCCGCCTGATTTAGCTTTTGAAACTGCCACAAATATCTTTCCAACCCCGCTATTACCACATAGCAATGCTCCCTCTCAGCTTTGAAATGCTTGGCGTGCTTGGCAATTTTCCTTTCAGCAATGGTAACCCTCTGTTTTAGACCAGCACTTTCATTGTCGCTCCCTTATTTTAACTGCTCCAATATGCGCGCCCTTTCTTCAGCACTTTTAATCAATTGCTTTCGATCTTTATACAATTCACCCTCTTCCTTGTTCAGGTCAAAACCGTATTCGGTTACTTTTCGTCGAAGGTTCTCTATGAGCTTTTCATCCTTTATATTCCTTGTAGGATTTTCTGCGGTTGTTCTCACTTTCTGAATCTGGGCTCACAGGGCCTCACTTTTTTTAACCAATGCCTTATTTACTCCCTCGCTGGATAAATTTGGCGGGTTGTTTTCAAATTGCAATTCTCGAATTTTCTTTTCCAGCATGGTTCTTTTGCTAACCAATCCCACTGCTCTTGTGATGTTCCAATGAACTCTTGGAGGTGAGTCCTTTTGGATGGTCTTTCGTGCTCGATTTCTCTCCTGTACCAAGCGAGGTACCCGGAAACACTTCAGCCTTGGCAGGATCCTGTACACAAGAGTCATCGGTTAGATATTGGCATTCGTTCCAGATTTTGCGGACCATTGCTTTGGGGAACTGGCTACCCGATCCAATTTCGACTACCCGGATGCTGAGATCTTTGTCTTTTGGAACTATCTTGCATCTTCGGAGTTGTCTCAAGACCTGATGTGGGGCGTAAGGCTGAATGCTTCTAAGGCCCATGAAGAGAAAATGTTGTTATGTTGGGGGCATATACACAACTTCGTCCACGGAGAGCCAACAGAGTGTCCATTGTATTTGATTTGCAGAAATAACCCGGAGATGTGACACCCACTCTGCAACACCCTCTGGTAATTTAAACGCATTCACCCAGTTGTCAACTTCTTCTATGCAACCTTTTCTCGGCAGCCCACAATTCATGAACCGAGGCATGTGACATGAATGCTCAATCATCCAGATTTGCAAGAGCAAGTTACAACCTTTAAAGAAATCCCCTCTTGCTTTACAAATGGTAAAGGCTCGGAAGATATCAGACAGGATCATCGGAGCAAGATTACTTTTTTCCTGAGTTATCAAAGTGCTAACGACCCCTGCTATCCATATATAGATGTTCCCGTCTTTCCGCGGGAGTACTAAATGACCCAAGAAAGACACCATGAACGCAAAATATCGATGCTCCTCCCACTTGATCTGATTACCCTTGCTACAAATGACGTTTTTAGAGTTGTTGAATCCTCCGATGTGGACATATCTTTGGTATATGAACTGGAGGGTGAAAAATCAAGCAGAAAAGTCGGGGTTGTGAATCTTTCTACAAAATTTCAAAACATCCAGAAATTTGTGCACAGCGAGGGCTCTGGGTGCTATCAAGTATTGATGTCTTAAAGGGATGGTATGGGTCCCGATGTATCCGGTCATTGCCACTCCCTTCTTTTAACTGCTCCAATATGCGGGCCCTTTCTTCAGCACTTTTAGTCAATTACTTTCGAGCTCTAGAAAATTCACCCTCTTCCTTGTTCAGGTCAAAATCGTAATCGGTTACTTTTCGTCGCAGGTTCTCTATGAGCTTTTCATCCTTTATATTCCTCGGAGGATTTTCTGCGGCTGTTCTCATTTTCTGAATTTGGTCTCGCAAGTCCTCGTTTTCGTCAACCAATGCCTTCTTTTCTCCCTCGCTGGCTGCAGTTTGCAGGTTGTTTTCAAATTGCAATTCTCGAATTTTCTTTTCTAGCACGGTTCTTTTGCTAACAAATCCCACTGCTCTTGTGATATTCCAACAAACTCTTGGAGGTGAGTCCTTTTGGATGGTCTTTCGTGCTCAATTGCTCTCCTGTACCAAGCGAGATACCTCTGAGACACTTCACCTTTGGCAGGATCCTGTACACATGTGTCAGCGATTACATATTGGCATTCATTCCAGATTTTGCGGACCATTGCTTCGGGGAACTGGCTACCCGGTCCAATTTCGATTACCCGGATGCTGAGATCTTTGGCTTTTGGCACTATCTGGCATCTTCCGAGTTGTCTCAAGACACGATATTTGGCATATGGCTGAATGCTTCTAAGGCCCATCAAGAGAAAATGTGGTTCTAGTGCGGACATATACACAACTTCGTCCACGGAGAGCCAACTAAGTGTCCATTGTATTTGATTTGCAGAAATAACCCGGAGATGTGACACCCACTCTGCGACACCCTCTGATAATTTAAACCATTCATCCGTTTGTCAACTTCTTCTATGCAACCATTTGTCGGCAGCCCACAATTCATGAACCGAGGCATGTGACATAAATGCTTAATCATCCAGATTTGCAAGAGCAAGTTACAGCCTTCAAAGAACTCCCCCTGCTTTACAAATGGTAAAGGCTCGGAAGATATCAGACAGGATCATCGGAGCAAGAGTACTTTTTTCCTGAGTTATCAAAGTGTTAACGACCCCTGCTATCCGTATATATATATATTCCCATCTTTCCTCGGGAATACTAAAAGACCCAAGAAAGACACAATGAACGTGAAACATCGATGCTCCTCCGACTTGATCGGATTACCCTTGCTACAAATGAGGTTTTTAGGGTTGTTGAATCCTCCGATGTGGACATATCTTTGGTATATGAACTGGAGGGTGAAAAATCAAGAAGAAAAGTCGGGTTTGTGAATCTTTCTACTAAATTTCAAAACATCCTGAAATTTGTGCACAGCGAGGGCTCTAGGTGCTATCAAGTATTGATGTCTTAAAGGGATGGTATGGGTCCCGATGTATCCAGTCATTTCCTCCAAAGTCGGGGTTAGCTCGAAGTCTGAGAAGTGGAAGACTTTGTGGGCCGGGTCCCAGAAAGTGACTAAGGCCTTTATGATATCCCACATGGGGTTGATTTTCAACAAGATAGTGAGGCTTCCCAGATGTGCGTTGACCTTTTTCTGTCCAGCTTCTCTGAGGTCATTCCACCACAGCCGCAACTCCAAAGGAATTTTTTCATTATCATGCTCATTCTGCACATTTATTAGGGCAAATTAGTATTCTCAAAACATTAAAGCTAACATTTTATAAATTTTGTTTTAAAACAGGAACCGACTTTGCGATACAGCCTTTTGACACTTCGGCGAGAAGGTTTTTTAGGTTGTTCCTGCTACCATTCCGAACAAAAATTCAGAAGTAGCCATTTGCGCAAGATTAGCCTTCCGGCGTCCCTTGTGGCAACATTAAGCTATTATCGCAATGATGGCACCATCCAACTCTTTTAAAAGTAAGAAAATAAACTCGGGCCTTTTTGATAGTTTTGAAAAAGGGGTTGGACCCGGCCAAAATAATTTATCAAAACCCGCAGACATTATTGAAAAACTCCAAAATTTGGTGCCTTTGTTTTGTTGTTTTTTGTGTTTTGTTTTTTTTTGAAAAATCCGGCAGCATTTCGGCGCTATCTAAGCATTGGATTTAAAAGGGGCTACCCAAGCACTGTTTATTTTTCTCAATTATTCCCTTTTTATACAGGCCGGTCGACATGCAAATCCAAGGCAAATAAATGCGCAAGTAGCACGTATAAATGCATCAGTGTGGTCTTTTATTTCAGGGCACCTGTCCTCGACAAACCCAACCCCTGTATCGAGTCCCCTAAGACAAAATGCGTGATGCAAATAAACGTTCCTACTAGGGATCCGTCATGAAGTTTTGTTATACTAAGTTAAGAACCTCGGTATAGGGTCTAGAGTGTGTACCAGAGTGGACAATTCAAGTCGGGGAGGGGGCTACGTACCGGGGACCCGCGAGATCGTCTGTTTTTATAACTAGTCCTGCCTCTTTCATATTCCAGGGTACGACACTTACCAGGATAAGGAGTCTCAACCAGTAAGAACATCCTTGGAGGTGAGAAGTGAAGGGTTTCGTAACAGTTTATATATACACTTCAGATAATATCAAAGTAGTAAAACATGTGACATTTAGCACAGAACAGGTAAGCAAATCAGAAGAAGCCAAGTATAACAGTGATTGTATGCTCGAATTCTTGAACCCTGAACCAGAGATCTGGGCTGTTGAGTCCCAGCAGAGTCGCCAGAGCTGTCACACCTCTTTTTTCCACTTACACGTGGTTACCCCGAAAGGTGACATGTGTATAGGAGTTTTTCCAATTAAAGTGACATTATTCGAGATGCAATTAATTATTTGTTTCAAGAGTCGTCACTTGGGATAAGTTTGGTTTTTGGTGTCCCAAATCATCGGTTTATCTGAAATCCCAAATCAGGGAAATGTTGATTACCCAATTGGAGTCTGTGAACCAAAAATTCTTGAGCAAGGAATTCTGTTGACCCGAGGGAATGTGTTAGGCACCCTCGGATCCCGTGGTTCTATAACGATCGCATAAACTCATTATAAGTGGCAAAAATATGATTTGTTATACTTGGTAACCCATAATTTTAGATTATTAAGCGCTTTTAACATATTTTTTAGGAAAATTTGCTATTTTATTAAAACACGTTGCGAATCGCGTCACATAAATGCATCCGCAATTTTAGACATATTTTAATTCCATTGAGAATAGGATTTGGGTCCCATAAATGCGCGCCCAAATTTAGGAAGGTCTTTTTATTAAACACGCGCCTATAGCAACTACGTCTTTTACATTCATGGGAAGGCCGTGAAATTTGCTAAACGGCACTTCCTATTTTTCAATGTGTTTTAATGAAGTAAGGAGACATCACATGGTATTTGCTTGAATTAACGTGGCTCACTTTATTTTATAAGGATATCCTAACACACGCTAAATTCTCTACTCTTGCTGGTATTTAAATGCACTAATCATTTTATGTATCGACTATGTATTTGAGAAAACAATACATGCCTCTTAGCCTCATTCATGGCTAATTGCACACCCTGGACTCACGTTTGTCCTGGCCCAGAACACATATTGTGTTTGGCCACTGCAGGGCCTCTCAACTGGGCCTAAAGTTCATTTGGACGGGAAGTCCATAGGACCCAGTTTCAATAATGCTTTTTAAGTTCAAATCTATACAAAAGATTAATTGGTTATATATTTATAAAGAGGATTCTAATGATCCATTTATATCCATTTTTAGTATTAGATTTGGACTAACTGATTTATATACTCGTCAGTCGGAGTATATGAGTCCAGTTTTTACAATGCGACTATGACTCTGATTAACACCTATAGATTTGAGACAAAACACTGTTAACATATTAAAATTTGAGTGAACTACATCATACACAATGAGTAGATTTTAATAATTTCTAAGCTAATATTTCCGGATTCCCTTATTTCTAAACAAACATGAAATGACTATCTAAAGCAGCCATACATTAACTACCAGTGATATTAATTGTTCATACTTAAAATTAATTCAAATATCCAGTTATTACAAGTAAATCAGTCTCTAAAGTCCAATTATTAAAAAATGAACCAGTCTAACGTTTAATTACAACTTGATGAATATTTTACTATTACAGATATATCCAAACTAAATAAGGGGAAAATAGGAAAAAGGGTTTAAGATAATACAATGAATTTAGATCTTCCATTTAGGAGTACTTTATACTTGAGCTTCAAATACATCAATGAACATTGGAAATTACCTGTAATTCAGAAGAAAACAAGCATATGAGTAAAGGTAATGAGTCAGCTAAGAAATCAGTAGCCAAACACAAAATGCATCCATGACTTCAGCAGAGTTTTTAGAGAGTTAAGTCTTCAGAAAAATGACTCAAACAACACTAATGGTATGTTTTACAGATATAGGAGAAAATAGTATGTATTTTAACTCTAGGACTCAAAGAGAAGATTACGGATCCCTTTAAAAAATGCCCAGATGGTTTCTTCTATTGTAGAGCCTTAGGGCATCAGATTTTCTCTTGTTTTTTCTTTTAGTCCTTGCTTGAGATTTGCATTTTTCCTAAATGGTCTTTCATTTCCTGACTTGTGCCTCAAGTTTGAGGCAGAAATTGTGTTTTAATCCCTTACTAGAATGTTCTAGGGGATTACTATCAGATTTTCAAAGGTTCAAACCCTCCTATAACTTCCTTTCCTAAATTAGCCACCTGAAGTTTTAGCCTTAGTCAGTTCATTGGTTAAGTCAATTATGGTCAAGTTGGGTCAAATTTGGTCTTGGACCAACAGGTTTGTTTTAACGTTCAAGATTAGCCACAACTAATCAGGTTATAGAATGGGTGCCTTAATGTGATTTTCCATAACCAATCATTATACAGGATATCTTATTCACATTCAAAAGCTATAAATCAAAATGCCTAGAATAGGGAAACCAACCCTCAACACTCAAATTGTAGGAATAAACCAATTAAAACAGTAAAAGATGAGAAGGATACAACAGAAAGTGAACCTTTAGCTCAGGAATCAAATTAGAAGGGTGAAGGCTATCGCTAGCAATTAAAGGTCTACCTAACAAATTAGCCAAAACATATAAATCAAAATCATTATGGAAATCAAATACTTAGGAACATTAACAACCAAACAAACCAGAATCATGGAATAAACAAGTGAAGATCAGAAGATGGAGGTCAATCGAGCCCTAAAAATCACATTACTGAAGAATAAACAAAACTAGGCTTCCCATAATCAAGAGCCTAATGCTTAACATGATACCAACACTACTCAAGAGATGAAGGGATTTCATATTATTGACAAACGAAGCATCTGGCTATTTAGAGCTACTTCAGGCAAGATTGTGGACAAACAAACAATTATTTATAGAAGTTTATCAATCTAAGAGCTAAATAGAAAACGATAAACTACTTAGGAAAATACATACAGAAGAAACCAAATAATCAGGAAAATAAATACAGAAGAGACGAAGTACTTCACTTCTTTATTCATGTCCAATTTAGACTTTTTCATAAGCTCTTGACCCCTTCCACAGGGGTTTCGAACCTCTTAGACTATGTATAACTAGTTTAAGAGTTCAAGGAAGGGCATTAATGGTTCTGAGACCTCAGTGAGGTCTCAGATCTGGATTTATTCAGTGGCTGAAGTTGTTTGGGGGTCGTGGGTGGCATGGTTGGGGAAAGGAAGGGTCAGGGATTACCTAGGAGGATTTTGAGCCATTTTCGACGGGTTTTGAGTTTTAGGGTTGGGCTTTGAACTGATATTCGAACGGTTTGGATTGGATTTGAGGGGTGTGACATATATGGTCGGAAAGAGGAGATTAAGGTGCTTTAGGGGTGTAAACTTGGAGGGCTTTGGAGTTGGGGTTGCCGGAGATGGGGATTCCGACGACCTTTCCGTGGATATTCGAGCCGATCGGGGAGGGGATGTTCGAAGGGAACAGACTCCAGGAAAGGGGAGGTCCTAGTAGTTCGATGGTTTAAATCTTGAAGGGTTTGGAACAAGGTCGTCGGAGACGGTGGTTCCGACGACCCTATTTTTGAATATTCGAGACGGAGGGGACTTGTTCGACGGGAAATAACCACAGGAAGATATAGGGGAGGTTGTGATGGTTTGGTTGTGTTAATCTGGGGAGGTTTGGTTACCGGCCGCCGCCGTGAGGCGATTTCCGGCGGCGGTGTTAAGGTGGTAGGCTGGTGGTCAAGGGTGGTTCTTAGGTGGTCAATGGGTGGTGTTATGTCGGTGGTAGACGGTACGAGGAAGAAAGGAATCTGTCTCTAAGTGTATTAGAGACGTTCGGACATATGTAGATTATTTGGGAGGGGGTTGATGGCCGTTGGATTAGATGAGTTTGATGGCTGTGATGGTGGGGCTCTTAAACCGTGTCGTTTGGTTCGTTACTATGTGGACTAGACCAGGGTCGGTCACTTGGGCCGGGGCTTTGTGTTTTTTAAAGGGGAATCATGTTTGGGCCACTTAGGTCTGGCCCAATTGTGACCAGCCTGAGTGGTTGTGTATATATACACCTATATATATATATATATATATATATATATATATATATATATATATATATATATAATTTTTTTCTTTTGATTTAAATTAATTACTAACTTTATTTAAAAACCACCAATTCCTAATTATCACAAATAAAACTAAACCAAGTCAAAATTAAACAAGAAATAATTTCAAATGCCTGACATATATATCCTTTTTTTATTTTAATTTGTAAAACAAACCTATTTAAAAATTAAATCCTAAACAATATTATACATGCATCAACAAATACGCACTGGCACACGATCAAATTCTAAAAAAAAATGAAAAATTAAAACTAAAGAAAATTCGAATTTTTTAGAGTCCTGTAGGAGCCATTTCAACCGGGTAAAAATCATGTGCTCACAGTTGCAAAAGCCCGCCGTGGTCAGGTTCAACAAAATAAGACCTTGAGACCGGGACCGTCAAGCCCGGGACCGGCAGGCGGGCCTGGGCAGGTTCAACTGCGCCTAACGGGCTCCAATGGTAATACTGCAAAAACAAATTAATTAAAAAGGGCCAACGGTTTCAAAGAAACTGACTATTGCTCAATGTTGGCCATTAGTTGAGAAAATCACACAGAAAATAAGCTGATGGTCATCAAGGCTGCTCTCCTATGCTGGTCGACTTCAGTTGATAAAATCAGTTTTGTTTGGTGTACAAGCCTATTGGTCTCAAATATTTCTACTGCCTAAAAAAGTTCTGAGTATGACTGAAGCAATATGCAGATCCTACCTTTGGACAGGTTTAGCTACAGTGTCAAGGAAAGCTCTGGTTGCCCGGGAAACTCTCTGTGTGTCATTCAGTGCAGGGGATTAAATGTGCTGAACTTGATCAAGTGGAACAAGGCTGCTGTTGCAAAACAACAATGGGCACTGACCAAGAAGAAGGACAGTCTGTGGATAAAATGGATGCATACTTTCTAATTAAAAAATTATTGTATTGATGACATGCCAGTGCCTAGAACTACTGCTTAGGCAATAAGGAAAATCTTTGGGTCGAGAGAGTTGATAAATGGCATTGCAACTCTTCAAGGTAATCTGGACAGTCGACTGCTTCAGCTACATAGGGGTGCTTCATTCAGCATTAAGAAATTATACAGACTCCAACACCCTCAATACCTTAAAGTACAGTGGAAGAGCATCATACTGCAGGCTCTGTTAAATTCTAGGTACAAATTTATATTGTGGCTGGCTCTGCATAAGAGATTGGCAACAGTGGAAAGACACCAAGAACTCAATATCCTGATTCCACAGGAATGTACGTTCTGTGGAATGTCTCCTGAGACTTTTGATCATCTGTACTTTGACTGCGTGAAGACTAAAGCACTTTGAGTCGACTTCTAAACTGGCTGGGTTATAAACGACCCATTTCTGACTGGAAGAAGGAATGTGACTAGGTCAGTAAGCTGGCAAGGAAGAGAACTGGTGTAGCAGAAATCACTGCCTGTCTGTTTGGGATCTTGGTGACAGTGATATGGAGAGAGCGCAATAAACAGAGATTCCAAAGAGGGAAAATGCTGAGCGATAATGTCTGTAGGGAAATAGCAATCCACCTCCACTTAAGAGGAGCTTCAATTCATAAATGGAATGTTGCATTATTAAGCTTAAACCATTACCCCTAGGGTGCTCTTAGACTGAATTGTTAGATACACTATCAAATAGTGATATTGCAAACTCTTGTTAGTTGATAATAGATGTGGTGACTGTATAGCATGAGAGTATAGATGGTCAGCATCTAAGTTTGTACTTGTATTGTTTTTTTGATGGAATGGAATAGAAAATCTATTTATTCAAAAAAACATTTATATATCTTCTTATATATTACCAAAAGAAAGCGAATACTAAACATTGACTAATATAGTAAAGAAAACAATAGAACAAACGTTATTGGTTATTATTTTTAAATTTAAATATATATAAAAAATAAAAATATGAATTATAAATGTTTGATATCGAATAGGCTCGATTGGGGGCGCATGTTAGCAAGGCTAGCTAATCTGCGCGTTCAGCCATGGCTAGACACAGGAAGAAGACTCAAGTGACAATGGATGCAAAGGATGACGACAGTAGAATAGTAACACCTGCACTCAATCAACCTACTCGCTGGTTAACAGGCATGGGATCGGCACCTACAATTTTTCATAAACCAGCTAGGGATGATGGAAACAATGGAATGATAATAACACCGGAGACATGAATTCAACAGAGATTGCACCCGGTAACTTTTGGAAGATTTTTACCACAACAATTTAGACCAATTAGTGAGGGAATTGATGAAGATGAGGAGCAAAATTTGGTGAAGGACAACGCAGAAGCACAACAAGTCCACCGGCGACTCCAATTCTCAGCACAAGCTAATCCAGGTCAGATCCGCAGGATTTGGGAGGTTCAAAGGGAGTTGAAGGCAAAAGAGAAGCCATGCAGAAGGATCGAAGCTCTCAAAGGGGGAAACCACTATGTTATGTACCACATGCTATGCGGGATGGTACATTTGTCCTACAAATTGAAGAGGAGGATACAAAGGAACAAGAAACATACTGGAGCAATGCACTGGTGGGTTATGTGCTTGGAGAAGACCCGTATGAGCGAACAATAGATAACTACATTACAATCGTGTGGAATTTTGTTGAAAAACCTCAAATGTTGTATCATGAGGAAGGGTACTATATCTTCAGGTTTTGATAATAGTGAAGATAGGGATCTAGTCCTTCAAGCATGTCCTTACACTTTCCATAACAAACCATTTGTGCTGCAACAGTGGAGAATGGATTTCAGATTTGATCCAGGAAGTGTGAGTGTAATTCCCTTGTGGATTACTTTCCCATGACTTCCATTGGGTTTTTGGTCAACTGAAGCTCTTAGTAAGCTAGCTAGCGTGGTTGGGAAGCTTATGTATACTGATAGAATTACTGCTGAATTGGAAAAGGTATCCTACGCAAGAGTACTGGTGGAAACAGATATATCCCAACCCCTTCCTGATAGTTTTGAATTACAAACAAATAGGGGAGTTATAACTCAACAGATTGAATATGAATGGAAGCCAAGGTATTGTTGTGAATGTGTAATATTTGGCCATAATTCAGAGGAGTGCTGGTATAAGGAGCTGCAGGAAAAAGAAGAGACAGCAAAGCCTCAACCAAAGGAAGCAGGGGAAAAGAAACTAGTACAGAGAGGGACTTTGAAATGGGTTCCAAAAGATAAGAAGGAAGATGAGGTAGACCAACAAGGTAGGCAAGCTGGGGACAATAAACAAACAACTGAGAATGCAGAAGGCAGGGTTGTGGATAAGGGGAAAACAAAAGGAAAAAGTGTACAATAAAGTGCAGAAGCTTTGGTGAACACGACTAACAGATTCTCTCTACTGCAACTAGGTGAAGATCCAGGGGACGCTGGCCCATCCAGCTTCACCTTTAAATGATATTCTGCACATGGAATATAAGGGGCTTTAATAAGGCCCATAAGCAGAAGGAGTTAAAGCTCTTTCTGAGGAAACATAAAGTTGATTTTATTGGTTGTGTAGAAACAAGAGTTAAAGAAGTGAAGGCAAAAAGGATTATGACTAAAGTATGGAGTGACTGGAGATACAACTGGAACTATAATGAGCACCCAAATGGGAGAATTTGTCTAATGTGGAATCCAAATGTTGAGGTGAAGATCTTGAAGACCGATGAACAATTTATACATTGTGAGGTCAAAGAAAGAAGCACTACTTTCAAGTCACTGATAACAGTAGTGCTGAAAACAATGAGGTGAATAAGAGACATCAACTATGGGAAAAACTGGTGAACTTAGGAACAACTATACAGGATAGCTGGCTGCTCAGTGGAGATTTCAATAATGTTCTCCACACAAATGACAGGATAGGGGCACCAGTTATGCAACAGGAGATACAAGGCTTCCAAGATACACTAATTACACTGCACCTCACTCAGGTGAAGAGTTTTGGATGTTTTTACACATGGTGTAACAAACAAAAACCAGAGAAAAGAGTCTATAGCAGGATTGACAGGGCATTTGGCAATGTGGAGTGGATACATGAATACAACCATATTGAAGCAGATAGTGTTGAATCCTGGAGTATCAGACCACTCCCCTATCCTAATGCAATGCAATGATGTGGATCAAAGAAGAAACCTGCACCCTAAGCCATTTAAACCGTATAACTCTGTGATGGAACATGCTGATTTTGCAAGCATAGTGGAAAGGGTATGGAACCAAAGGCCAACTGGAGGAAATATGCAGTGTATGGAGTAAACTAAAAGCCTTGAAAATGGAGTTAAAGGAATTGAACACCTATATAGCATTGTATAGGATTCACCTCAGCAAGCCTAGGCAGAAGCTGGAAGTCATTCAGACTCAGTTAAAGATCAACTGCATGGATCAAGACTTGATTGACCAAGAAAAAAGGGTGCTGATGGAAGTTGAGAATGGAGCAACATAGAGGAGCAGATTTTACACCAGAAGTCTAGAGCACAATGGATTGCTTGTGGAGACTCAAACACCAAGTATTTCCATGCTCAATTGAAGATGAGGACAAATATAAATACCATAAACTATATATATAATGAAGTGGGAAACAAGCTGTGTGACCCTATCCAAGTGGAAGAAGAGATTACAAAATATTTCAAGAAGATATTAGGGGAAAGCAATATTACTTGTCAATGTCCAAACACTGAGGTTATCCATCAGGGCCTTGTCTTGATTTGCAGCAAAACGAAGAACTAGTTAAGCCAGTTACAAGGGAAGAAGTACTTATGGAAATAAAGGATATGCCTCATGATAAGGCGCCAGGTGTGGATGGATTTCCAATAGAGGCTTTCACAAGGCACTGGCAAGTTCTTGGTGATGACATTTATGAGGCTGTGCTGGAATTCTTTATGACTGGAAGGCTGCATAAAGGATTTAGTAGTACTGCTATAACTCAAATTCCTAAAGTGCAAAATCCAAGCCAAGTGAAGGATTATAGGTCCATCGCATGTTGTAGAACTCTATATAAAATCATCACTAAGATACTTACAGCTAGATTGAAAGCAGTCATTGGAGGTCTGATTGGGAAATCTCAGTCAGTATTCATTGAGAGTCGCAGCATCACAGATAACATCTTGTTTACGCATGAGCTATTCAAAGGTTATACCAGGAAGGGCATTTCTCCAAGATGTTTCCTTAAATTAGATTTGAAGAAAGCTTATGACACAATTGAATGGTGCTTCTTAGAAAGACTGCTTAAGGATATGGGATTTCCTTATAAATTCATGGGGTGGATAATGGAATTCATATCATCAGTCAGTTATTCCCTCAACATAAATGGTGGGCTCACAGTTCCTTTTAAAGGCAAAAGAGGCATAAGGCAAGGAGATCCTATGTCTCCCTACCTTTTTGTCCTGGCTATGGAGTATTTGCAAAGGGAATTCATGCAATTAATGAAGAGGAAAGAGTTCAAATTCCATCCTAGGTATAAGAAATTGGGAGTGGTACATGTATGTTTTGCAGATGATCTACTTATGTTCTGTAAAGCAAATATTCAGTCTGTTAAACTACTCAATCAGGCCTTCCAGAAATTCTCAAAAGCATCTGGGCTCCAAGCAAGTGCTGAAAAGAGTGCTGTGTACATAGCTGGAGTTTCAAATGGGCATAGGAAGGAGATTCTGCAAGAGCTGGGTTTTCCTGAAGGTAGACTTCCTTTCAAATACCTAGGGGTGCCTTTGGATTCTAAAATATTAACCATTGCTCAATGTTGGCCATCAATTGAGAAAGTAACTCAGAAAATAAATTGCTGGACGTCAAGATTACTATCATATGCAGGGCGAATTCAGTTAATAAAGTCACTATTATTTGGAGTGCAAGCCTATCGGTCTAAAATTTTCCTATTGCCAAAGAAAGTGATGAGGATGATAGAAGCAATTTGCAGATCTTACTTGTGGAAAGGCTCAGCTACTGTGTCGAGGAAGGCCTTGGTTACTTGGGAAACAATATGTTTGCCATATAGTGCACGTAGGCTAAATGTACTAAGCTTAATTAAATGCAACAAGGCTACTATTGCAAAGCACTTATGGGCAATGGCCAAAAGAAAGACAGCTTATGGATTAAGTGGATGCACGTCTATTACATAAAGAATCACAGAACTGATGATATGCATGTTCCTAAAACTGCTACTTGGGTAGTAAGGAAGATCTTTGAGTCAAGAAAGTTGATCAATGCAATTCCAAGCATTCAAGGGAATCTGGAGAGTAGTCTGATTCAGATGCAGAGGGGTGAGCTTTTCAGTATAAAAAAAATTGTATAGGCTTTAATACCCTCAATACCAAAAAGTCAAGTGGAAGAGCATCATGTTGCAGGCTCATATGCATCCAAGATACAAATTCATATTGTGGCTTGCGTTAAATAGTAGATTGGCAACAATGGATAGACTTCAGAAGTTTGACATACAAGTTCCATAGGAATGCACATTCTGCGGGCAAGATATCGAGACCTTTAACCATCTGTTCTTTGAATGCTCGCAGAAAAAGGCACTATGGAGTTGTCTTCTAAGTTGGCTGGGATATCACAGACCCATATTTGACTGGAAGCAAGAGATTGAGTGGGTAAGTAAGATAGCAAAGAAGAGGAGTGGAGTTGAAGAAATCACTATATGTGTAATTAGGATTCTGGTGAATGTGATATGGAGAGAAAGAAATCAACAAATATTTCAAGGAGCGAGAATGCTCAGACACAATATCTGCAAAGAAATAGTCATCCACATGCACCTGAAGGGAAATTCAATTCACAACTGGAAGGAAGTGTTGCTGAGGCTAAACTGCTACCCTTAGGATGTACAGTCTGTTATGGTTCTATGCAATGTCAATAGTGATAGAGGAGAAATGCTCTGTATACTCTAGTACAAGATGAAACTGCAGACGAGTGTTTAGAATAGAGAAGTAGATGGTCAGCATCTATGGCATGTAATTGTACATGTTTTTTGATGAAATGAAAGCAAATCTGTTTATTCAAAAAAATAATAATAAAATAAAATAAAACTAACATATATATATATATATATATATATATATATATATATATATATATGTTGGTTATTTATTTGAATTAATGAATATAGATATCTTATGATTAAATATAATTAAAAACAAAACATAAATATATAAAATAATAACTACCCGTTAAAATTAGGTGGGAGTTGTTTCAAGTTGGAGTGTATAAATTATCTTAAAATAAAAAAGGAAAAAAAATTAGCTATAAAAAATCTATCTATATAGAATAGGAGAAGCAAAATCACTACATTAAGACAAGTGTCTTAACCACAAAATGCCAAGTGGCTTTGTTTAGAAAAAATAAACTACTTTTCTAACCAATTTGTTTTGAATTTTGAATTTTGAATTTTGAATTAATTGGTTACACTAATTGAATTAATAAATATAGATATCTTATAATTATTTACAAAAAACAAAAATACAAAAAAATATTCTACTCATTCAAATTGGAAAGTAGTTTCAAGTTGGAGTTTTAAAATTAATTTACAATAAAAAATAAAAGGTTAAAACCTAGCATTTCAAATCTATCTATCTATATAGAATAGGAGAAACAAAAGCACTACATTAAGACAAGTGTCTTAACCACAAAATGCCAAGTGGCTTTGTTAAAACAAAATAAACTACTTTTCTAACAATTTTTTTTTTGAATTTTAAATTTTGAATTAATTGGTTACACTAATTGAATTAATAAATATAGATATCTTATAATTATTTATAAAAAACAAAAATACAAAAAAATATTCTACTCATTCAAATTGGAGAGTAGTTTCAAGTTTGAGTTTTAAAATTATTTTACAATAAAAAAACAAATACTTAAAAACTAGCATTTCAAATCTATTTATCTATATAGAATAGGAGAAGAAAAAGCACTACATTAAGATAAGTGTCTTAACCATAAAATGCCAAGTGGTTTTGTTAAGACAAAATAAACTACTTTTCAAACCAATGGTTTTTTTGAATTTTGAATTTTGAATTAATTGGTTACACTAATTGAATTAATAAGATATCTGATAATTATTTATAAAACACAAAAAAATATTCTACTCATTCAAATTGGAGAGTAGTTTCAAGTTGGAGTTTTAAAATTATTTTACAATAAAAAACAAAAAGTTAAAAACTAGCATTTCAAATCTATCTATCTATATATGTATAATAAAAGGAAAGGCAAAAGCATATTATTAATACAAGTGGCATAATCACAAAAGGCCAAGTGTCATTGTTAAGACAAAATAAACTATCTTTCTAACTATTTTTTTTAATTTTCAAGTAATTAGTTACTCTTTTTAAATTAATAAATTTAAATATATTATAATTAGCTATATTAAAAAACGAAAATCTAATAAAATTAACTACCCATTCAAATTGGAGAGTAGTTTATAATTGGTGTTTTAAAGTTATTTTAAATAAAAAATGAAAAATATTTATAAATTAAATTAGCTACAATAAAATAACGAAAATATTAATTAAAAAACCTACCTATTCAATTGGGGAATAGTTTTAATTTAATTTTTAAAATAATTTTAAAAATAAAAAATAAAAATATGGAAATAAAAAAGTGCCAATTCAAATTGGGATATGGTTTCTATTTGGAGTTTTAAATTATTTTAATATAAAAAAATAAAAATTACAAATTTAAATTGAGAATTAGTTCCTTTCTAATATAGTCTGAAAACTCCTAAATATTGCGAGGAAAGCTCTCGGCGCAAGATAAGCAAGGTGTGCTAACTTAAGCCTTCAGCCATGGCAAGACGAAAAAGAAGGACCGAAGCGACAATGGATATTACGGAGAGGAATGGTAGAATAGAGACGCCTGCTCTTGACAAACCCGCTCACTGGCTAACAGGAATGGGTTCGGCACCTACAATTTTTCACAACCCTAGCAGGAACGGAAATACTGGAATGCTAATAACACCTGAAACTGGAGTGCAATAACGATTACAACTGGTTACTTTTGGAAGTTTTTTACCAAAGAAATTCCAACCAATTAGTAAGGGAATCGACGAAGGCGATGAGGGAAATCTGGTGACAGACAATGCCGAAGCACAACAAGTCCATCGACGACTTTAATTTTCAGCACAAGCAAAGCTAGATCAGATCTGCCAGGATTCCGGAGATTCTAAGGAATTTGAAGGTAAGAGGGATGCCATGCAGATGAATCGAAGCTCTCAAAAAGGGAAGCTGTTGTGCTATGTACCACCTCTATGCGTGATGGTACATTTGTGGTACAAATTGAAGACGAGGATACAAAGGAACAAGAGGCATACTGTAGCAATGCATTGATTGGGTTCGTGCTTGGAGAAGACCCGTATAAGCGAGCAATGGATAATTACATCACAAATGTATGGGATTTTGTTAAAAAACCTCAAGTGATGTATCATGAGGAAGGTTACCATATTTTCAGATTCGATAATAGTGATGACAGGGACCTTGTCCTCCAGGCAGGTCCATACACTATCCATAACAAGCCATTTGTGCTACAACAGTGGAGAATGGACTTCAGATTTGATCCAGGCAGTGTGAGTGTAATTCCTCTGTGGATTGCCTTCCCTGGCTTGCCTTTGGGTTTTTGGTCAACTGAAGCCCTCAGTAAGCTAGCTAGTGTGGTTGGGAAGCCTATGTACACTGACAGAATTACTGCTGAATTGGAGAACGTATCTTATGCAAGAGTACTGGTGGAAACAGACATATCCCAACCCTTGCCGGATAGTTTTGAACTACACACTAAGAGGGGAGTTATCACTCAAGAGATTCTGTATGAATGGAAGCCAAAATACTATTGTGACTGTGTAAGGTTTGGCCACAACTCTGATGATTGCTGGTATAGGAAGATGCATGGAAGTGAAGAGTTAGCACAGAACCAAACAAAGGTAGCAGGGGAAAAGAAGCAATTGCAAAGAGAGAACTGGAAATGGATACTAAAAGCCAAGCAGAACGATGAGGTGGTTAAAACTGCTAGGATAGTGAAGGACAACAAACAAAATGCTGACATTGCAGGAAGCGGGGTGATGGATAAGGGGTTTTCAAAAGGAAAAAATGTACAACATTTACTGAAACTTCAGTGAACATGACAAAAAGATTCTCCTTACTACAGATAGGTGAAAACCCAGGGGACGTTGGTCCATCCAGCTTCACCACAAAATGATTTTCAGCACATGGAATATTAGGGGCCTTAACAAGGGCCATAAACAGAAGGAGCTAAAACTCTTTCTGAGAAAGCATAAAGTAGACTGTATGGGATGTATAGAAACTAGAGTAAAAGAAGCTAAGGCAAAAAGGATTATGACAAAACTAGGAAGTGACTGGAGATATAGCTGGAACTATAATGAGCACCCAAATGGGAGAATTTAGCTAATGTGGAATTCAAATGTTAAGGTGCAGATACTGAAGACTTATGAACAGTTTATACACTATGAGGTAAAATAAAGAAGTACAAATTTCATAACACTGATAACAGTAGTGTATGCAAATAATGAGTTGAATAAGAGATAGCAACTATGGGGCAAACTGTTGATCTTAGGAGCAACTATTCAGGAGAGTTGGCTTCTCAGTGGAGATTTCAACAATGTTCTCCACACTGATGATAGGATAGGAGCACCAGTTATGCAACATGAGATTCAAGGTTTCCAAGACACAATCAATGCCCTGCAACTCACTCAGTTGAAGAGCTTGGGATGTTTTTATACATGGTGTAATAAACAAAAGCCAGAGACAAGAGTGTATAGCAGGATTGACTGGGCATTTGGAAATGTGAAATGGATGCAGGAGTACAGTCATATAGAAGCTGATGTATTGGCCCCTGGAGTATCAGATCATTCCCCTATCCTTTTATTATGCAATACTGAGGAGCAAAGAAGGAACCTACATGCTAAGACATTTAATACATCTGTGATGGAACATGCTGATTTCCCTAGCATTGTGGAAAGGGTATGGAACAAAAGCCAGCCTGGAGGGAAAATGCACAGAGTATGGAATAAATTAAAGGCCCTAAAATGGGGTTAAAGGAATTGAATACCTATATGACAATGTATAGGATCCACCTCAGTGAGGCTAGGCAGAAACTGGAAGCTATACAGAATCAGTTACAGATCAATTATATGGACCAAGGCTTGATTGATCAAGAAAGAAGGGAGCTTATGGAAGTTGAGAAATGGAGTAACATAGAGGAGCAGATCCTACACCAGAAGTCTAGAGCACACTGTATTGCATGTGGAGATTCAAACACCAAATATTTTCATGTTCAATTTTGAAGATGAGGACAAATTTTAATACTATAAACTCTATATATACGCAAGAGGGAATTAAATTGTATGATACCATACAAGTGGAAGAAGAGTTTATTACATATTTCAAGAAGTTATTGGGGGGAAACAATAGCATCTGCCAGTGCCCAAACACTGCAGTAATCCACCAGGGTCATTTTCTTAGCTTGCAGCAGAAAGAAGAACTACTAAAACCAATCACAAGGGAGGAAATACTAATGGCAATAAAGGATATGCCTAATGATAAGTCACCAAGTGTGGATGGTTTTCCAATTGAGTTATTTATAAGGCATTGGCATGTAGTGGGGGAAGACATTTGTGAGGTTGTGCTGGAATTCTTTCTCACTGGAAAGTTGCATAAGGGAGTTAGTAGCATTGCTCTGACACTAATTCCTAAAGTGAATAATCCAAGCAATGTAATGGATTACAAGCCTATTGCATGTTGTACAACTCCATACAAAATCATCACAAAGATCCTTACAGCTAGGCTGAAAGCAGTTATTGGCCATCTGGTGGGTAGATCACAGTCAGCTTTCATTGAGGGTCGCAGCATTACAGATAACATTCTGTTTACACAAGAGCTGTTTAAAGGCTACTCCAAGAAGGGTATATCACCTAGATGTGTTCTTGAAGTAGATTTAAAGAAAGCCTATGACACAGTTGAGTGGAACTTCCTAGAAAGACTGTTGCGGGACTTGGGATTTCCTTATAAGTTCATTGGGTGGGTAATAGAGTGCATATCATCTGTCACCTATTTTTCTCAACATCAATGGTGGACTCACTGTTCCATTTAAAGCAAAAGAGGCATAAGGCAAGGTGATCCTACGTCTCCATACCTATTTGTTCTGGCTATAAAGTATTTACAGAGAGAATTCATGCAAATGATGATGAGGAAAGAGTTCAAATTCCATCCTAGATGTAAGAAACTGGGTGTGGCACATGTCTGCTTTGTGGATGATCTACATATGTTCTGTAAAGCAGACATTCAGTCTATTAAACAACTCAAGCAAGCTTTCCAGAACTTCTCCAAAGCTTCTGGACTTCAAGCAAATGTTGACAAAAGTGCTGTGTACATAGCAGGTGTATCAAACTGGCAGAAGGAGGAGATCTTACAGGCACTTGGTTTCCCTGAAGGCAGACTTCCATTTAAATATCTAGGGATGTCTCTGGATTCAAAAAACTGACTACTGCTCAATGTTGGCCATTAGTTGAGAAAGTCACACAGAAAATAAGCTACTGGTCATCAAGGTTTCTCTCTTATGCTGGTCGAGTTCAGTTGATCAAATAAGTTTTATTTGGTGTACAAGCCTATTGGTCCCAAATATTTCTACTGCCAAAAAAAGTGTTGAGGATGACTGAAGCAATATGCAGATCCTACCTCTTGGCAGGTTCAGCTACAGAATCAAGAAAAGCTCTGGTTGCCTGGGAAACACTATATTTGCCATACAGTGCAGGGGGGTTTAATTTTCTGAACTTGATCAAGTGGAATAAGGCTGCTGTTGCAAATCATCTATGGAAAATGAGAAGAAAGACAGTATGTGGACTAAATGAGTGCATACTTTCTATATAAATAACTACAGTATTTATGACATGCCAGTTCCTAAATCTGCTGCTTCGGCAATAAGGAAGATCTTTGAGTCGAGAGAGTTGATAAAAGGCATTGCAGATCTTCATGGTAATCTTGATAGTTGACTGCTTCAGCTTCCGAGGGGAGATTCTTTCAGCATTAAGAAATTATACAGGTTCCAACACCCTCAATACCATAAAGTATAGTGGAAGAGCATCATACTGCAGGCTCAGTTACATCCTAGATACAAATTCATATTGTGGCTTGCTTTGCATAAAAGGTTGGTAATAGTGGACAGACTCCAGGAACTCAACATTCTGATTCCACAGGAGTGTACTTTCTGTGGACTGTCTCGTGAGACTTTTGATCTTTTGTACTTTGATTGATCGCAGACTAAAGCACTTTGGAGTCGGCTCCTAAACTGGCTGGGTTATAAACGAACCATTTCTGACTGGAACAATGAATGTGAATGGGTTAGTAGCCTAGCAAGGAAGAGAACTGGTGTAGCAGAAATCATTGCCTGTTTGTTTGGGATCTTGGTGACAGTGATATGGAGAGAGCGAAATAAACAGAGATTCCAAGGAGGGAAAATGTTGTGCGACAATGTCTGCAAGGAAATAGCCATTCACCTGCACTTAAAAGGAGCTTCAGTTCACAAATGGAAGGCTGCACTGTTAAGCTTAGACCATTACCCTTAGGACTGCTCTTAGATTGCTTGATACATATACTATCACATAGTGATATAGCAATAATTTTGTCATCTGATAGTAGCTGTAGTGACTGTTTAGAATGAGAGCATAGATGGTCAGCATCTATGTTTGTATTTGTACAGTTTTTTGATGGAATGGAATAGAAAATCTGTTTATTCAAAACAAACAAAAAATAATATAGTAGTCCAAGTGTCATTATTAAGACAAAATAAACTACCTTTATAACTAATATTTTTTTTAATTTTAAATTAATTAGTTACTCTTTTTTAATTAATAAATATAAATATATTATAATTAGTTATATTTAAAAAACGAAAATCTAAAAAACAATATCTACCCATTCAAATTGGGGAGTAGTTTATAATTGGTGTTTTAAAGTTATTTTAAAATAAAAAATGAAAAATATTAAAAATTAAATTAGCTACAATAAAATAACGAAAATATCAGTTATAAAAACCTACCGATTCAGGTTGGGGAATAGTTTCAATTTGAAATTTTAAAAGTATTTTAAAATAAAAAATAAAAATGATTTTTGAATTTTTAATTTTGAATTAATTGGTTGCACTAATTGAATTAATAAATATAGATATCTTATAACTATCTATAAAAAATGAAAACACAAAAAAATATTGTACCCATTCAAATTTGGTGAGAGTAGTTTCAAGTTGAACTTTTTAAAATTAATTTAAAATAAAAGGAAAAAAAATAGCTATAAAAATGAAAAAAGAGAAGAAAAACTAACCATTTAGATTGGGAAATAGTTTCAAGTTGGAGTTTTAAAATAAAATTAAAAAAATAATGAATTACCAATTCAAAACTAGGAGTAGTTTCAAATTGGAGTATTAAAATAAAGAATAATGAATTACCGATTCAAATTTGGAAGAAGTTTCAATTGGATTTTTAAAAATTATTTTTTTTAAATAAAAAAACGAAAATAAAGAAATTAAAAAAAAAATTCTTAGTAAAAATTAAATATTGTATTATGCTAATAAATATTTCTATTAAAAATATATTAATATTAAATATTAGATGATGTAATAAAGAAAAATACAAAATAAAAAATTTATTCAATGCTCTCCCTATATAGCTCCCGACAGTTTACCAGAGATTTTATTCATTAAAGTTTAGGTAATATTATTAGGAACAATAGAATAAAATTTAAAAAAAGATATTTTATAATTAATAAATTATATATCTTCTTATATATTACAAAAAGAAAGCAAATACTAAACATTGGCTAATATATTAAAGAAAACTATAGAACAAAAGTTATTGGTTATTATTTTTAAATTTAAATATATATAAAAATAAAAACTAACATATATATATATATATATATATATATATTGGTTATTTTATTTGAATTAATAAATATAAATATCTTATAATTAAATATAATTAAAAACAAAAAACAATTATATTAATAACTACCCGTTCAAATTAGGTGGGAGTAGTTTCAAGTTGGAGTGTATAAATTATCTTAATATAAAAAAGGAAAAAAATATCTATAAAAAGTTCAAAGAAAGAGAAGAAAAACTACCCATTCAAATCAGGATGTAGTTTCAACCTGGAGTTTTAAAATAATTTTAAAATAAAATTAAAATTAGAAGATAATAAATTACCATTTCAAATTGGGGATTAGTTTCATGTTGGAGTTTTAAAATTATTTTAAAATAAATAGAACAAAAATAAACTTTCAGAAAAAAATATTTACTAAAGTAATATGCTAATAAAACTTTCTTTTAACAATGTAATAATATTTAATATTAGATGGTATAATAAATATATATATATATATATATATATATATATATATATATATATATATTCAGTGCGCTCCCTGTATAAGTCCCGTTAGTTCAACAGAGATTTTGTTCATTAAAATTTAGATAATATTATATAGAACAATAGAATATAGTTTAAAATAAAAAAATATTTCAAAAGTAATAAACTATAAATCTTCTCATATATGACAAAAAGAAAGCAAATATTAAGTATTGGTTAATATAAAGAAAACAAATATAGAACAAAAAGTTATTCACTAACTGTATAAGTACCTTTGATTTAATAAAGATTTCATTATTGGGTATATCATATTGACAAGTAAGATGATAATTGAATTTTATTAAAGCAATATAATTTAATCGGATCGAACTAGCCCGATCATATGCAATGCACAAGCTGGTTTCATCCCAGGGAGAAGAATTGCTGACAATGTCATTTTGGCTCATGAGCTCATTAAACACTATACAAGATCCCATATATCACCTAGATGTATGGTCAAGATTGATCTCCAGAAGGCTTATGATTCAGTTGAATGGTGTTTCCTACAACAGGTATTGGAGGCACTAGATTTTCCAACCAGATATACAAAATGGATCATGGAATGTGTGCAAACTGTTAGCTATACAGTGATAGTTAATGGAGAAACTACAGAACCCTTCCAAGAACCAAAGGTTTGAGACAATGTGATCCTATATCACCTTTCTTATTTGCTATAGTGATGGAATACTTAAGTCGATCTCTGCAGAGCTGAATAAAACTAAGGGATTCTCCTTTCATCCTGGATGCAAGAAGCTGGGAATCACACACCTTAGTTTTGCTGATGACCTCTTATTATTTGCTAAAGGAGCTAGCCAAGCTGTGCAAATCATGTTTACATATTTTTCCCACTTCACTGTAGCATCTGGAATGAAAGCTAATATGCAGAAGAGTGCTGTATATTTTGGAGGAGTAAAGCCTGATCAGCAACAACAAATCCTTAGTCTTCTTGGTTATATACGTGGGGAGCTTCCTTTTAAATACTTTGGGGTTCCACTATCAACCAAGAAACTATCTGTTCTCCAGTGGCAACCACTCATTGATAAGATCACAGCTAGGATTACATCCTGGACTGCTAAACAGTTGTTCTATGCTGGTCAAATGCAGTTGGTACAAGCAGTTATTTTTGGTATCCAATCTTATTGGGCTTAGTTGTTACTCTTTCCATCCAAGGTCATGAAACTGATAGAGGCAAAGTGTAGATCATTCATATGGTCTGCTTTAGCTAATATTACCAGGAAAGCATATGTAGCATGGGACAAGATCTGTCAGCCAAAGTCTACTGGAGGCCTGAACCTAATCAACCTTCTGCTGTGGAATAAGTCTGTTGTTGCAAAACTAGCCTGGGACTTGGCTCATAAGAAAGATTTACTATGGGTAAAGTGGATTCATACAGTGTACATCAAACAGCAACATCTGGAGGACATGAATATTCCTGCACAAGCAAGTTGGATAGTCCGGAAGATCATTGAGAGTGCTAGGCTTCTACAACAACACCAGCTGCTGTATACCAATACATGTTCTATCAAACTAATCTATCTTCAACAAATTGGCCAATTGCCTTGAGTTCCATGGAACAATCTAATCATGCAGAATGCTGCCCGACCTAAAGCTATTTTCAACTTCTGGTTACTGCTCCAAGACAGACTCCCTACCAAAGAGAGGTTGATCAAATGGCACTTGAGTGTTGATGGTAGCTGTGTTATGTGTCAACAGACAATGGAGACAAGAGAACATTTGTTCCTGTATTGTCCTTTTGCTGAACAATTGAGACATCTCATTTTGCAATGGATTGGCATGTCTCAACCTCCCGGACAGTCTTGGCTGCATTATGTTAGCTGGATCACAGAGAAATCTACAGGCAAATCTCCCCAAGCTCAAGTGTTCGAAATGGTATTTGCAGAGATGTTCTATGCCATTTGGTTGGAGAGGAATGCACGTATCTTCAGAAGCACTTATTGTCCCAGTGAAGTTCTAGTTAGGAGCATTGTTTATATTTGCAATGTTAGAGCAACCCCTAGAGTTAGGACATATCTTCAAAAACTCTTTCTGTAAATAGAGAACTCTAGTTACAGTCTAGATAGTTAGCTTACCTGAAATTTTGATAGACAGTTTGAGTATAAAATGACCTATGGGATTGTACGCGGAACAATTTGGTGATTAATAAAATCTTTAAAAAAAAAATCTAGCCCGATCATAATTTAATTTAATTAATATTTTTTATTACTGACCGCGCATCGCGTGGGTGCGATTACTAGTCTATATAGAATAGGAGAAACAAAAGCATTACTTTAAGACAAGTGTCTTAACTACAAAATGCCAGTGACTTTGTAAATACAAAATAAACTACTTTTCTAACTAATAATTTTTGAATTTTGAATTTTGAATTAATTGGTTACACTATTTGAATTAATAAATATCGATATCTTATAATCAAATATAATTAAAACAAAAAATAAATATATAAAATAATAACTACCCGTTCAAATTAGGTGGGAGTAGTTTCAAGTTGGAGTATATAAATTATCTTAAATTAAAAAAGGAAAAGAAATTAGCTATAAAAAAATCCATCTATATAGAATAGAAGAAGTAAAACCACTACATTAATACAAGTGTCTTAACCACAAAATACCAAGTGGCTTTGCTAAGACAAAATAAACTACTTTCTAACCAATTTGTTTTGAATTTTGAATTAATTGGTTAAACTAATTGAATTAGAGTTTTAAAATTATTTTACAATAAAAAAACTAAAAGTTAAAAACTAGCATTTCAAATCTATATCTATATCTATCTATATAGAATAGGAGAAGCAAAACCACTACATTAAGACCAGTGTCTTAACCACAAAATGCCAAGTAACTTTGTTAAGAAAAAATAAACTACTTTTCTAACCAATTTTTTAATTTTGAATTTTGAATTAATTGGTTACACTAATTAATTTAATAAATATAGATATCCTATACTTATTTATAAAAAACGAAAAATACAAAAAATAATTCTACTCATTCAAATTAGAGAGCAGTTTTAAGTTGGAGTTTTAAAGTTATTTTACAATAAAAAACTAAAAGTTAAAAACTAGCATTTCAAATCTATCTGTATAGAATATGAGAAGCAAAAGCACTACATTAAGACAAGTGTCTTAATCACAAAATGCCAAGTGGCTTTGTACATACAAAATAAACTACTTTTCTAACTTTTTTTTTGAATTTTGAATTAATTGGTTACACTAATTGAATTAATAAATATAGATATATTATAATTATCTATAAAAACTACAATAATATTTTACCCATTCAAATTTGGTGAGAGTAGTTTCAAGTTGAACTTTTTTAAAATTATTTTAAAATAAAAGGAAAAAAAAAGCTATAAAAAATGAAAAAAGAGAAGAAAAACAAACCATCCAGATTGAGAAATAATTTCAAGTTGGAGTTTTAAAATAATTTTAAAATAAATTAAAAATAATGCATTACCAATTCTAAACTGCGAGTAGTTTCAAATTGGAGTTTTACAAATTATTTTAAAATAAAAAATAATGAATAAAATTTTAAAACAAATATAAAAATTATATTTAAAATGTAATAATATTAAATATGAGAAAATGTAATAAGAAAATACATAACAAAAAAATTGTTTAATGCTCTCCCTATATAACCCCGACAGTTTACGAGAGATTTTATTCATTTAAATTTAGGTAATATTATTAAAGAACAATAGAATATAAATTTTAAAAAAAATATTTTATTAGTAATAAATTATATATCTTCTAATATATTACCAAAAGAAAGCAAATACTAATATAGTAAAGAAAAAAATGAACAAAAGTTATTGGTTATTATTTTTGAAATTTAAATATATATAAAAAAAGAATAAAATTAAATAAAAACTAATGTGTGTATATATATATATATATATATATATATATATATATATATGTATGTATGTATTAATTTATTATTTTATTTGAATTAATAAATATAGATATTTATAATTAAATATAGTTAAAAACAAAAAACAGAAATATAAAATAATAACTACCCGTTCAAATTATGTGGGAGTAGTTTCAAGTTGGAGTGTAAAAATTATCTTAAAATAAAAAAGGAAAAAAAATTAGCTATAAAAAATCTATCTATATAGAAAAGGAGAAGCAAAACCACTACATTAAGACAAGTGTCTTAACCACAAAATGCCTAGTGACTTTGTTAAGACAAAATAAACTACTTTTCTAACCAATTTATTTGAATTTTAAATTTTGAATTAATTGGTTACACTAATTGAATTAGAGTATTAAATTATTTTACAATAAAAAAACTAAAAGTTAAAAACTAGCATTTCAAATCTCTCTCTCTCTCTCTCTATATATATATATATATATATATATATATATAGAACTATCTATCTATATAGAATAGGAGAAGCAAAACCACTACTTTAAGACAAGTGTCTTAACCACAAAATGCCAACTGGCTTTGTTAAAACAAAATAAACTACTTTTCTAACCAATTTTTTTTAATTTTGAATTTTGAATTAATTGGTTACACTAGTTGAATTAATAAAAATAGATGTCATATAATTATTTATAAACAACGAAAATACAAAACAATATTCTACTCATTCAAATTGGAGAGTAGTTTTAAGTTGGGGTTTTAAAATTATTTTACAATAATAAAACTAATAGTTAATAACTAGCATTTTAAATCTATATCTGTATATCTATCTATATATAATAGGAGAAGCAAAACCATTACATTAAGATAGGTGTCTTAACCACAAAATGCCATATGGCTTTGTTAAGACAAAATAAACTACTTTTCTAACCAATTTTATTGAATTTTGAATTTTGAATTAATTGGTTATACTAATTGAATTAATAGATATAGTTATTTACAAAAAACGAAAATAAAAAAAATATTCGACTCATTCAAATTGGAGAGTAGTTTTAAGTTGGAGTTTTAAAATTATATTACAATAAAAAAACTAAAAGTTAAAAACTAGCATTTCAAATCTATATCCATCTATATAGAATAGGAGAAGCAAAACCACTACATTAAGACAAGTGTCTTAACCGCAAAATGCCAAGTGGCTTTGTTAAGACAAAATAAACTACTTTTCTAACCAATTTTTTTTAATTTTTAATTTTGAATTAATTGGTTACACTAATTGAATTAATAAAAATAGATGTCATATAATTATTTATAAACAACGAAAATACAAAACAATATTCTACTCATTCAAATTGGAGAGTAGTTTTAAGTTGGGGTTTTAAAATTATTTTACAATAATAAAACTAATAGTTAATAACTAGCATTTCAAAAGTGAGGAAAACTCTTCTTCTTCGTTCTTTCGGTGCACATTAGTTAAACGTATGCGTAGTCTGTGATAATGGCGAGAGGGAGAGGCAGAGGTAGAGGAAGGTCCCGTAAGATACCACTAGCAACAATTGAGAAACTGATAACAACAATTAAGCAACCGGTGTTGGAGAAAGTCACCATGACCCCTCCTGTGCAGAACTTAGATTCACCAGTTGTAGAGGAGAGAGTTTCAAGTGGGCCGACATCGCACTAGTCCGTAGTCTCAAAGAAGCTGGATCTGGCTTCACCAGCTCAGATTAGAACAGAGTTAGATCTAACGAAGAAGGCAACCACCGGAATAGTTGCCATGTAGAAGTCAATACAGGCCCAAATCCAACCAGTGGTGGAAGTAATGGAGAATTCGGAGACCATTCGCAACAGAACTAAGGAACCCAAAAATATTTGGTCTACCTTTTTTCAGAAAAATAGGTTTGCAACAAATGGTATGGCTTTAGATTACATACCTCATGTAATGATTGATGGACAACCAATAGTGCAATTGAACAAATTAGAGGTAGAAGAGGAAGAGATAAAGTGGAAATGTGCCTTAATTGTATATATCCTAGGGGATGGACCTGGTTTCAATGCGATGAAGAGGTTCATTGATCTTCACTTGTCACATGTTCCAGAGCCAGATTTGTATTACCATGCGGAAGGTTATTACATAGTTAAATTCAGAATAATTGAACATGCTAAGGAAATTCTTTGTGCAGGGCCTTATTCAATAGCAAACAGACCTATGATCCTTAAACAATGGACTCCAGATTTTGATTTCACGGAGGAATTCCCTACTGATATTCCTCTAGGGGTAAAGTTTCCTAAGCTTCTAATGTCTTGTTGGGGAATGATATCACTAAGTAGGATTGCAAGTGTCTTAGGAAAGCCTATATTTGCGGATGAATGTACAACCAAGCAAACTAGAGTATATTATGCTCGAATGCTTATAGAGATTAATGTCACTAAAGAGTTACCAAGAGAAATATGGGTGATGGATCCAAATGGGAAGAAATTCCTACAAGATATAGTCTATGACTGGAAACCTTCCTACCGTGAAAAATGTCAAACTATTGGTCATAGCTGCTCAGTCCAAATGAAGGCAAATACACACCAGCCTAACCAAGTGAAGAAGGCAAAAGTAGTGCATGAATGGAGAACCAAGGCTCCAGTGCAAACTGTTCCCATTCAAAAAGAGGCAATAGTACAATAGATTGTTGCAAATGAAGTTCATAATGAGCCCAATGAACCTCCAAATCTGATAACAGAGAAAGAAAAGCAGGTAGAGAAAGGGAAGCAAGTTCAGAGTCTAGAATTCAACTTCATCAATTTTCCACCTTTATCTCCCATTACTGTTAGTAATAGATTTGAAGCAGTTTCCAATAGTAAGCATGAGGTTCCACCAGGTGATAGGGGGGACCAATCAATTATCAATGAAGTGGTTATTCTGGAATATTAGAGGTGTAAATAAAAGATACAAACAAAAGGAAGTTAGGGAGTATATTAAGAGAAATAAAATAACCCTTGCTGGTTTGGTAGAAACTAAGGTAAAAAAAAACAAATGCTAGTACAATTGCTAATCTGATGGTTCCTGGATGGGGTATTCTAACAAATTATAATGATGTTGAAAATGGTAGAGTGTGGATTTTATGGGATACAAATATGTTTCAAGTTGCTGGTATTCAAGAGGAAGCTCAACTGATACATTGCAAGGTTAGAATCATAAAAGGGGATGTTACTTGTTACCTCACTGTGGTGTATGGGTACAATGGATCGGAGCAAAGAAGATCTTTATGGAGGAATTTACAAGTCTATTCATTAGATATAAAAGATGCATGGTTAATTGCTGGGGATTTCAATGCTGTATTATATGCCAAGGATAGACAATCATGTAATCCTGTTAAATATTCTGAGATCCTAGAGTTATACAGAAAGCTGGACTGTCAGAGCTACCTTGGAAGGGTGATTATTATACCTGGACAAACAAACAGCTTGGAGTGGATAGAGTATGTAGCAGACTGGATAGAGTATTTGGAAACTATGAGTGGATGATCAAGTGGAGCCAGGTGGAAACAGTATATGATCAACCACTAATCTCTGACCATAATCCTACGATAGTGACACTAGCAGCTTCTTCTTGGAAAGGTAAGATACCTTTCAAATTTTTCAATGTATGGACTAAGCATGAGGAGTTTCATTATATTGTGGCAAATGTCTGTAACTATAACAATTCTGGAACTATGAAAGTAGTCTGGGCTAAACTCAAAACATTGAAAGGCCCTTTAAAGACCTTAAATGTTAAGGAGTTCAAAAGCATTACTCAGAGGATAGAGCTTATCAGACAGGAACTGAAAGAAGTGCAGGAGAAAATGATAAAGGCATATTCTGATGAGTTGCAGCAGAAAGAGAAAGTGATAGTATTGAAGCTGGAAAGGTGGTCACTGATTGAAGAAAGTGTATTACAGCAGAAGGCTAGAGAAAAATGGATACAACTTGGAGATTCTCATACCAAGTACTTTACTGTAGTTCTGAAAGAAAGACCACAAAGTAAGCAGATCACATAACTCACAAATGCAATGGGAGATAAAGTAAATACACCTGCTAACATAGAAAGGGAGATCATTGGATTCTACAAGGCACTAATGGGATCAACAGCCGCATCTCTTCCAGCCATAAATAGAATATATATGACAAATGGTCCAATGCTAACACAGCAACAGAGAAGGGAGTTATGTGGTGATATCACTGACCTTGAAATAGTGGAGAGTCTAAAAGCAATTGGAGATGATAAAGCCCCGGGAATAGATGGTTACAATGCTGTATTTTTCAAGAAGTCTTGGAACACTATTAGCAGGCAAGTCATAAGTGCCATCAAGGAGTTTTTTCTAACAACTAAGATGTACAAGCCAATAAACTGTGCCACTATTACCTTAATCCCCAAAGTTTCCAATCCTACCACAGTTAAAGAGTATATACCCATTGCATGTTGCTCAGTCCTTTACAAAATTATATCTAAAATAGTGGACAATAGACTACAAAAAATCATGCCCAACATCATCTGTGAGGCTCAACCAGGCTTTATTCCAGGTAGGGAAATTGCTGATAATGTCATCCTGGCACATGAGTTAGTCAAAAGCTATACCAGAGCCCATGTGACACCTAGATGCATGATTAAAATTGATCTTCAGAAAGCATATGACTCAGCTGAGTGGATTTTCCTACAACAAGTGATGGAGGGGATTGGCTTTCCAACCAGATTCACTAACTGGATCATAGAATGTATAAAAATAGTAAGTTTCTCAGTACTAGTTAATGGAGAAGCAACAGAACCATTTGAAGCTGCTAGAGGACTCAGACAAGGGGATCCAATATCCCTCTTCCTATTTGCTATAGTAATGGAGTACCTTAGTACATCACTTGCTGAGCTAAGGAAAAAGCCAACTTTTCAATACCACCCTAGATGCAAAAAGCTAGGTATTACTCACATGAGCTTTGTTGATGACTTGCTATTGTTTGCTACAGGAGACCTTGATTCTATCATAGCCATGTTCCAATACTTCTCTCAATTCTATGAAGCTTCAGGATTGCAGGCTAATCTGGGCAAAAGCTCAGTGTATTTTGGGGGAGTTACACAGGAAGTGCAGAAGCAGATTATTGATCACCTTGGTTTTTTCATGGAGAATTGCCATTCAAATATCTAGGTATTCCTCTATCCACTTTAGTGGAGAAGATTACTGCTAAGATCACTTCATGGACTGCCAAGAAATTATCCTATACTGGGAGGCTGCAATTAGTTCAATCAGTGATATTTGGCATTCAAGCATATTGGGCTCAACTTTTCATCATTCCAGTTAAAGTAATGAAGATGATTGAAGCAATCTGTAGAAGCTTTGTTTGGTCTGGATCAAATTCCATTACTAAAAAAGCTTATGTATCTTGGGACAAAATGTGTACTCCTAAATCAGCTGGTGGAATGAACCTTATCAATCTTTTGTTATGGAACAAGGCTGCAATTGCAAAGATTTGTTGGGATCTAGCTCACAAGAAAGACAAACTGTGGATAAGGTGGATAGGTGCTTACTATGTAAAACATCATCAGGTAGAGACAATGCCAATCCTTACACAGGCAAGTTGGATGGTCAGGAGAGTAATAGCATCCCGAGATAACCTGCAGAAATTTCAAGGCTGGAGGTGGCATGACTGCTCTATCAGACAGTTATATCTTTTGCAGTTAGGAGATCTTCCGAGAGTCCCGTGGAAGAACCTAATCATCCAGAATTATGCTAGACCTAATGCTGTGTTCAATTTTTGGCTAGTGTTACAGGGCAGATTACCAACCAAGGACAAACTAGCAAACTGGGGAATGAATATAGACCAGCACTGTGTTTAATGCCATAGTCATATTGAGACAAGAGATCATCTATTTCTATCTTGCCCTTTTTCAACTGAGCTATGGGAGCAAGCAATGCATTGGATTCAAGAGAATCATCCAAAGACATATACTTGGGATCAAAAACTCCAGTGGTTCATCAGTAAAGCTAAAGGGAAATCCTGTAGAGCCAATATATTCAAAATAGTGATAGCTGACGTATCATATGCTCTATGGCTGGAAAGGAATTCACGTATATTTGAGAATACTTTTCGTAACAGTGAAGTCTTAGTAAGGGAATTAGCTTATATATGTAATGTTAGAGGCACTCTTAGAACTAGAAAGCAGATGCAACAATTCATGTAATAGTATATGAGTAGTTTTTCTGATACGGGTAGTTAGTTTGCAAGATTAGATTAGATAGTCAGCTGAGTATAAGCTGGACTATGACATTGTAACGCAAAATCTTTGGTGATTAGTAAAATCTTAATTACCAAAAAAAAAACTAGCATTTCAAATCTATATCTATATATCTATCTATATATAATAGGAGAAGCAAAACCACTACATTAAGACAAGTGTCTTAACCACAAAATACCAAGTGGTTTTGTTAAGACAAATAAACTACTTTTCTAACCAATTTTTTTGAATTTTGATTTTTGAATTGATTGGTTACACTAATTGAATTAATAAATATAGATATCATATAATTATTTATAAAAACAAAAATACAAAAAAATATTCTACTAATTCAAATTGGAGAGTAGTTTTAAGTTGGAGTTTTAAAATTATTTTACAATAAAAAAACTAAGAGTTAAAAACTAGCATTTCAATCTATATCTATATCTATCTATATAGAATAGGAGAAGCAAAACCACTATATTAAGACAAGTGTCTTAACCACAAAATGCCAAGTGGCTTTGTTAAGACAAAATAAACTACTTTTTTAACCAATTTGTTTTGCCGAATTTTGAATTAATTGGTTACAGTAATTGAATTAGAGTTTTAAAATTATTTTACAATAAAAAAACTAATAGTTAAAAACTGGCATTTCAAATCTATATATATATATATATATATATATATATATATATATATATATATATATATAGAACTAACCGCGCATCGCGCGGGTACAATTTAATTAATGTTTTTTATTACTAACCGCGCATCGTGCGGGTACAATTACTAGTTAATTATAAAAGCAAAGCATGGGAATATATATACTAATAGAGAAAAGAAGATTAATTAGGTGAAGATTTATATACATATATATATATATATATATATATATATATATATATATATATATATATATATATATATATATATATATATATATATATATATATATATATATATATATATATATATATATATATATATATATATATATATATATATATATTTAATTATGTTCATAAAACATGATACTTGCTTTTAGTATATATATATATATTAATTAAAAGCCATTCATAATTAAATATATATATTTTCTTGGTGAAGAGATTTGCTAGTTGAGAGGAAGAGCGAAGAAAAGAAAGTGAAATCAGGTCGGCGAGGAATTGCTGCCGCACAAAATGACATTCAAGCTTCACGTGTTTAGTTTTTCATGAAGCACTAGATTTTTGGCGATATGAATGGCTGCCTGACTGTCGAAGTGAAGAGGTACTGTGAGTGAAATAGGAATGGATAGATCTTCAAATGAACGAACTAAACAAGTAAGCTCGACAACAACTCGTCTCATTAATAGATATTCTGCCTCAACAAAGTTAAGAGAAATCAAAGTCTGTTTCTTCGATTTCAAAGATATTGGAGAAGAGACAAGAGAAATATAGTATCCACTGATTGAACAATGTGAATCAAGGCAAGATCCCTAGTTGGAGTCACAAAAAACCAAGAGTTCAAAAGAGGAAGAAACATCTATGAGCAACCCTAGCCCATGATCTTTCAATAAATAACAAAGAACACGAAGACCTACATCAAGATGGGATTTTCTAAGGTACTGCATATACTAGCTCAAGTGCTGGACAATAAAGAAAAGTTTTGGTCGGGTATTAGTCAGATAGTTGAGCTTGCCAATAAGATGCATGTAAAGAGTTTTTAATCAGAAAGAGGAGCACCGATCTTCACAAGCAATTTTCCAATTGGATCCAAAGGTGAGGCGACAGGGGTGAGATGCAGGGGAATCAAATTCACTCAAGAAATCCAAGGTGAACTTTCATTGAGAAAGAATCCGACCTTGTGGTTCACGAACAACCTCCATCCCTAAGAAAAAATGTAAGCTTCCAAGATCTTTTATTCTAAACTCTTGATTCAGAAAATCATTTAATGCATACAACTCTTCAGCATTATTTCATGTTAATATTATGTCGTCTACATAGACTGTCATAATAGATATAAAAGAATCTAATTTCTTAAAGAGTAAAGAGTAATCATTTAAAGAGTGAGAGAAACCCTTGAAGTTGACAGCAGTAGTGAGCTTAGCATACTACTGTCGAGATTCTTGATGAAGTCCACAAAGAGACTTTTTCAGTCGACAAACCTGTATTGGTGAGGGAGGAGTAACTCCGAGGGGAAATTTCATATAAACCTCCTCATTTAATCACCATGCAAAAACACATTATTCACATCTAATTGAAAATTCCCCATCTTTTTTAACTGTTGAAGCCAAAATACACCTAATTATGGTCATCATGAGCACAAGTAAAAATATTTTATTAAAATTAATACCTTCTCTTTGAACGTCCCTAGGGATGACTAGTATGGACTTCAATCTTTCAACACTCCCATATGAGTATTGTTTAATTTTTGTAAACCCATTTACTAGATAATGCCTTCTTTCCTCGAGGTAAATCAACCACCTCCCAAGTCTTATTAAGCTCAACTGCCTCAATTTCCTTGACCATGGACTCTTGCCAACCTGGATGATGAGTTGCATGTACATAGCTGCTAGGTTCACAAATATTAGACAAGGAGTTGAGCATATGCCGATTAGAAGTGGACAAACCATTGAAAGAAAGGGAATTAGGGGTAACCGGAGTGAGAAAACAAGCAGAACTCACATAAGTAAATTATAGAGCATTACATATATAGTCTTTTAAGTAGGAAGGTGTTTTGTGAGTTCTAGTTGACCTCCTAAGAAAATCATCTACCATAGGTTCTGTTGCTGGTGAGGAGAAGATAGGTAAAGGGTTGTTTGGTTGGGAAAGGGATCCTAAAGATCTGCTAGAGGGACCTGTAGATTGGGTATAAGGATAGAGTTTGGATGGTGTAAGAGTCCTTGGTTCAGATGCTTGGGGTGTGGATATAGAAGTGTTCTATACTGAAATAGGCTGTCTAACTGGTAGGTTTGGGACAAATGTGTTCCCCTTAGGCTAAGTAGAAAAGGATAGAAAAGAAGTATCAGAAATAGGAGAATTGATAGAGATAAAAGAAAAGAATTCTTCATGGAACACCACATCCCTTGAAACAAAAGGTTTAAGAGTCTTAAGATTAAGGACCTTATACCCCTTCCTTCCATTTGGATATCCAAGAAACAGAGAAGGAACTGCACTAGATTAAAATTTAGCTCTATGATTTGGGAGAGTAGAGATAAAACATAAGCATCCAAAATATTTAAGATAAGAATAGTTTGATCTGGAGTTGAACAAAATCTCATAAGGGATCTTTAAATTTAAAACTCTAGAAGAAAATCTGTTAATCAAATGAGTAGCTCTTAAAAGGCAATTTCCCCAATATGAGATAGCAAAATAAGATTGAAATAATGAGGCTCTTGAAGTTTCCAAAAGGTGTTTATGCTTTCTCTCCACATCTCTATTTTGTTGTGGAGTAAAGATATATGTGGTTTGATGTATGATTCGTTCAGCAAGTACGAAGTCAGCCTATAATTTTCCACTCCCAAGCTCAAAGGTATTGACTTATCTAATTATTTTTACTTTGGTGTGAAACTATCTTTCTACCATGTCTAAAAAGGATTTTAAAATAGTGAGGACATTAAATTTGGTATTTAATAAATAAGTCAATGTACCTCTACTAAAGTCATCAAAATGGTAAGGAAATATTTGAAACCATCATAAGTATAATTTTTATAGGGACCCCAAGTGTCCACATGAATCAATTCAAACGCATGTTTAGTAAAAATAGAACTTGAGGGGAAAGGAAGATCAGACTGTCTTGCTATAGGCAAATAGCACAAAGAGTAAAAAAGTTAGAACATGATGGAACACAATTGAACATGAAATATTCTTCATATAACTTAAAAAGACATATGACCTAATCTATAATTCCATAACTTTTCTCTTACATTAGGATAAAAAAAATTAAAACAGGAAATGAAAATAACATTAGGCTTTGATTTCTTGCTAAAAACTAAACTATTAGTAGACCTAGAAAAACTCTTAGAAACTTGTGCAGTCTGCCTTGAGTGAAGGAAGTAGAGGCCTCCATTCTCCTTACCAATCTCCAAAGTGCTCTTCAGTGAAGGGCCCTGCAGCAGAAAATAAGAAAAAAGAATGGAAAGGATGTATTTTGAAGCTCTCTGCAAAACTTATGTACATATAAGAGATTAAACCTGAAAGAAAGTATATATAATACATTCTGCAATATCAAATTAGGTAGAAGAATAACTAAACCAAAATGAGTGACTCCAACCCTACAAGGATTAGAGAATTAACCACTAATGGTTTGGGCAAGATTTTGAAATCCGAAAAGAAATTTTTATTAAGTCATATGCTCAGTAGCTCTACTGTCTATTATCCATGACACATTATTTATACTCATGAAATAAGCATATGATTTGAATAATTTAGAGATACCAGCACAATTCACACTGGCAGAGGAATCAGATGTCCCTGCAGCTTGTTGATTGAGGTTTACTTGATGCAGTAACTAAAGCAGCCGTGTGACATTCTCCTGAGTAAGTGCCTTTATATCTGAAATATTGTCTGCTCCTTTTCCACCCTCTTCTACCATAGTGAAGGCATTGTTTGCCTGTGGAATTCCCTAATTCCTCCTCTGTTTAGTAAAATTAATATCTATTGGCAAACCATGAATCATGTAGCATTTATCAATGTTATGCCTATGTTTCTTACAATAGGCACAAATACTGGTATTTTCCTTGCATCAAAACCTGCCTTCTGTGCTTTATTATCATTGATTCTCTTTCCCCATGTTCCTTGATTAGCGCAATAAAAGAGGATGTCTCTCCTGGATAAGTAGATGAGGCATATATCTCTCTCTATTTTTCATCCTGAATAGCAAGAGAATAAGCATGTCCTATAGAGGGTATGGAAGATAACAACAGGATGTTGCTTCTAACCCTAAAGAAGGTGTTATTTAGTCCCATTAAGAATTGCAACAATCTCTAATCTTGATGATCGTGAAAACTCTTAGCCTTAACACCACAATCACAGTCACAAATACAAGTAGAGAATGTGTTGAGAGTATCTAGCTCATTTGATAGACTTTTTATCTTAGTGAAATAAATTGGTACACTAGAATAACATTGATTTACAACACTTAATTCCTTTTGTAATTGAAACAGCTTGGCACTATTTGTCTGACCAAGCTGTCTTCGAGGTCACTCTACATGTCCTTTGAACTTTAGGAATATATGACACTTTCAGCTATGTCCTTGGAGAGGGAGTTGAGCAACCAAGAGAGAACCATATCATTACACCTAGCCCATGCTCTTTGGAGTCTATAATCTGCCTCAGGAACAACTAAAGATCCATCAATGAAGCCCAGCTTGTTCTTTGTTGAGAGAGCAATCACCACTGTCCTTCTCCATCCTCCATAAGCTCTTCCATCAAAGGCTGAGGATACGAGATTCATCCCTGGGTAATCAGAGGGATGAAGATAATAAGGGTGTGCTGAATTTACTATTCCTGCTCTAACAGACGTTGCAACTGTAGCATTATTAGAAGTGGTAGAAGCTGAGGGAAGGACCTCAGTGAGATCAATAGGAGTACCCGTGGTGAGTGATTTGAAGAAAAAAAAGAGATTGAATTGAGCAGATTAAACCTGCTCTGATACCATGTAGAAATTGAATGAAAAGATTTGAGAAAAATTTTCGTATTGATGTAATTCTCTGTGTACAGTGCGTATGTCTATATTAAGGGTGTATTTTGTCACGGGCCGGGCTTCGCAGTCCCGGGCTTCGTCGGCCTAGGCTCTGGCGGTCCCGGGCCTGGCGGTCCCTGTCTTCGTGGGCACAATGGGTGAGACCAGCTCGTGACGGGCCTAAGCCCATGTGGTCCTAGGCTTAGCGAGCCGGGCTTGGTGGGTCTGACGGGTCTGGCGGACTTTTTTTAAGGCAATATCTTGTATAGTAGTTATTAGTATAGTATAGAATATATTTATTATAGTATACTAGTTATAGTATAATATATACATAATATATATTTCATTGTATATTGTGTTGTAGTATTTAATATATATTGTATGTTATATATATATATATTCCCTTATATGAATCCCTTATATATTTTCTTGTATGTTATGTATATATGTTCTCTTATATATTTTCTTGTAGTATATATATTGTATCTTATGTATATATATTAACTTATATAGTTATATATTTTGTTGTTGTATATATATTGTATCTCTTATGTATAATATATATATATATATATATATATATATATATATATATATATATATATATATATATATATATATATATTCTCTTATATATATTGTATCTTATGTATATATGTTATTACTTATATATTTTCTTGTGGTTTAGGCTATAAGAAAATATTGTATGTTATATATATGTATCATATGTATATATATTAACTTATATAGTTATATATTTCGTTGTAGTATATATATATGGTATCTCTTATGTATAATGTATACATATTCTCTTATATATATTGTATCTTATGTATATATGTTATTACTTATATATTTTCTTGTAGTATATATTGCATGTATATATATATATATATATATATATATATATATATATATATATATATATATATATATATATATATATATATATATATATATATATATATATATATATATATATATATATATATATATATATTTATATTGTAGCTTATAAATAATTCGAAGTAAAGACAAAGAAATATTGAGAAAAAAGATATTCAAGGGTATGTCTTATAATTTTATTACCCAAAATGACATATCTTTCTTAGTCTTCCTTCCCCCAATGGAATGAGCACAATAAAGTACTAATACCACCATTAAAAGAAAAAAAAACTAAAAGAAGATGTGCCAAAGTATGCGTTACATCATAATCTACATTGTATCTCTAACAATTCTCATAAATCCGTCAAGGTTGGGAGGATGTTGTGTTGGTGGTGGTGGAAAAGAAGCTAGTTCATCATCACTTTCTGGCGAAGCCGAATCCTCCGCAAGTTTCGCTATTATTTCTTCATAAGCTTCATCTATCGGCGGTTGTGGTTCTGCAATTCCAAATCTTTCCGCGCGGATCCAATCTCTAAAAAGTACCGATTTTCCAAGCTATCCCTCATCGCCGCTCTATGATCACCTTTTTGCAGTCTTGCTTGACTGAAAACGCTCTCCGATGCAAAAGTTGAAGCTTGAATTGATAAAATATCCCGAGTCATCCTTGCAAGAACCGGAAAATATTTTTCCCTTGACTTCCACCATTCCAAAAGATAAAAAGAGCCGTCTGCTTCTCCTTTTCAAGTCCCTGAGATAAGTAAACTTGAAGCTCATTTAGATGTGAAGTTCATCATAATTATCACCTTGAGAACCCCGAAACTCCATCCAAGATTTAAGAGTTATTAAGCCCGCAGCTCTTTTAGAAGATTATGAGCTAGACAAAGGAGGGGTTGGAATATTTGGCCTAGCATGCTCTAAGGCAAGTTGATATGCATTATAAACTGTTCGAACATTAATTTTAATCGATGCTTTTGCATCTGCAAGTGTAGCAACTTCGTCGTTTGAAAGATCTAAAGCCTTATAAATATTTGAATACCAAAAATGAGGACCTCCCAATTTCATTGTAGGATTTAACATTGCAGCAACACCAAAAATATGAGGGATAGGGAAAAAATATTTTTAAGATTTTTGTTTTATTTCATTTATAGGAAGTTCATAAATATCCGCACCCTCACCAAATTCAACAAACAAATCAGCTAGTACGGCAATATAAACTATACAGTTTGAAATAGTAGGATAATATTGCCCAGAAAATGCATTTGTAGCAACTTGAAAATGTTCTTAAAAATCTAAAAGAATTTTAACATTCGTCCGAGGCCAACATTTATAGGTAGGATTAAAAACTCTTCTAATATAATGAACCCAATTAGGATTAGAAGCAAAAGTATAAAATAAACACATAACAGTAATCATCTATGTTAATTCTTCACGATCTCTGTTTGGATCGTAATATAAAATACCTCCGGTGACAGTGTTAATTCCTGCTTGAACTAGACTTGAACCTGTACTAGGGTTAACCGCAGAATCTACACTTGTCCCCTCTTGTTGCGCTTGCATTTGAAAAATCTAGCCTTATCTCTAGGGTGTGTTTTTATGTTCCTAGTCAAACTAACCGTGCCACTACGGTCTCCAGTAAATTTATGAACCAGTAATTTCCCACAAGTTTTACACTTAGCGTTATTTAGTTCTCTTACTTGAGTAAAAAAAATTCCAAACTAATAATGTTTCTTGACGTTTAGCAGGTTGTCTATTAAAAGTTGGAGTTTCTACAGGTGGGTCGGTCGGTGCATTACTTGAGTTATGAACATGAGTAGTAGGTGTTTCACCTTAATCTTGTGCTTGGGTTTCATCATCATCATCATCCTCATTTTCCTTTAAGATAGGTTCATTAGGATAAAGAGCATTCATAATTTCATCATCTAATCTATCATCTACTGCAACATTATGTAGAAATTCACTATCGGTAAATTGAAAACAAGGATGATCACTATCAGGCATTACAGGAGGAGGAGGTGGACGTCTAGGTTGGCGCTACTTTCAACTTGCTTATCTTTTGTAGGTCGGGGAGTCGGGGGAAGGGTAGTATTATGGCCACTACTTTCACCGATTCTACCTTTTCATTTACCAAACATTTTTTTCAAAGAAAATGCCTTATTGATTATAATTATGCAAACTAAACCACACTAAAATATATTATTAAAACGTAAGATTTGAAACGAGTTTACCGGATTGCCGAACAACTTCTTGAAAATTGAAAATCGTTGAACACTTGAAAACCTCAATTCAACAAGTTCACAATTCTTCACGAATTTTCAACAATAAATGAAGCAATTGTAGTAGAAAGATTGAGAGAATGAGAGATATTGATGAATTGGTGAATAAAAATGAAAGAATGAGGGGGTATTTATAGTTGAGAAATGGGAAAAAGTATAATTATATAAAGTTTGGGGGCCAAATAGCCATTTTCCAAATTTCCAAACGATCATATTTTCAAGCCCAAACGGCTATATTTTAAATATGGTCGTTACTGATTTTTTAATTTTTTTTCTGAAAAATAGTTGTTGGGCCCGTTTAGGCCCGCTAGGACCGGCCCAGGCCCGACTGGCGGTCCCAGGCTCACGGTCTATTGGTCTCGGATCTGCCTGCACAAGCCTACATATAACACCAAGCCCAGGACCGCTTGGACCGGCCTATCAGATCGCCAGGACCGCGGGCCCGATCCGATCCGTTTCAGGCCCGGCCAGAGTGCAAGGTTAGTCTATATACCGCTAAAAGGGAACCTAAGAAATAACCACCAGTCCATGTGTCATTATTTTATTTGTGTATCTATAACTAAGGTAATAAAATAAATACAAAAATTATGTATAACAGCTGTACAAGGTCTCCAATATTGAGAAAGAATTGATTGCCGTACCTAATATTCTCCATCAATTTAAATGCCCTTAAAACACAAATACCGTAGGTCTACTGTGCATGCATAAAACTGGAAATGAGAAAAAGAAGCTAAAAGTCGTTATACGAGCTACATAATAACTGAAAACATGAGGGTAATATATATGAAGGGAAAAGTAATAAAGATTTATTGCAGTAAGTATAAGATGTTATGAAGAATGTATAAGAAACTAATAATGAAGTTGAAGGAAATACTATATATATCGGACTTTAACCTTGCTTAAACTAGGTTAAAGTTTATAATAATTAAATCTCTTCTTGACTTTAGCTTTCCATATTTCATAGAGAAATCATTTTCCCCATTTCAACAATTCTCTTATCAATTTGGCTTTTTTCTTGAGCTTCAACATCTTCTAAACTCTTTTCATCCTCAAACTTGCTTGCTAAAAATTGGTACTCAATTCTCTCTGGATAAATATTCTTGATTAAAACCAAATAAATTGAGATTAAAAAAATAGTAACCCCAACTAAATACCAACTAAATTCTATATTTATCAATGATTTTACTCTTTCTAGGGCTTCAATATTATGGCATGTAACAACTTCATGACCATCATCTGATTTTAAAACACAACCTTTTGGTATAAACTCTGGGGTCCAAATCATAATTCCTGTCACCATAAACCAAATTCCTTGAAATATAATACTATAAGATCTCACAAAACTATTCAAGAAATTATTAGGAAAAGGAATTCCCAAAACTGTCGTGACTAAAGTCACAAAAATATTTATTTGTAAAAGCCAATGATATTGTCCTTCAACACCCATATGGTCAGTTGAGTGAAGATGGAAAAGAAGTAATTCTTGGCAAAAGCAATGGATGCAAGAAATTGTGTAAGCCCATATTGGATTTGGGGTGAAAGTGTAACTTTGTCAAAGATGACGGAGAAAAGTGCAAATACAAAGAAAGTAAGGGAGATATTTGAATGTTCAAAACTTCTAAGATGATTAGATGGAATAGTTCCATCAATATCTAGAGGTTGGTGTTTTTCTGGACCAATAAAAAGTTCCATAGATATTGAAATAGTTGTACCAAACAAAATCAAGAAAAGTTCAAAATACCTTAATTTTGGAGTTGGAAACCATGAAAGTGAAGTGTAGGATTTTGGGTGCAAAACATGTAGTTTAATATGGTTAAGCAAATGCCAAATACCAATAAAAAAGAAACCAAGACCTGGTGCTACATGCCCTACCAAAGAGACCATTTTTTCTAGGGGTTGTAAAAAGCTTATTTTTGGTTCTTGTTAGTAGGAAAAAATAGATTGGGGAAGTGTGGATATATATATATACGAGGAGAATGGTGAAAGAAGATAGAGATCCTTATTCATATGATAGCTCAATAGGTATGGGTATCAGTGAAGAACTTAGGAATTCTTTTTAGGATATTTAAATTTAAAAGTGTTAGTGTTTATGCCGTTCACTAGAGGGGGAGGGGTGAATAGTGAGGTACGAGAATATTAAAATATTGCGGAATTTAAAATTGCAGGAATAAGTAAATACGGTAATTGAAATAATCAAGAAAGAACACACCGTATTTTATCCTGGTTCACCACAACCCGTGGCTAGTCCAGTCCCCGAGAGACTCTCTCGAGATTCCACTATCTTCGTCAAGCTTACGGGTGCTTAACAAACCGTTACAGTTGCTCAAGGATACCGCACCTTAAGACTTCACTTGCTTGAGGATACCTCACCCAAGACTTCAACCACTAAGACTTTGGGTACTTAGCAAACCCGACAAATGAGAAGATATGTTCTTCTCAAACAACTCTCTTTAACACAAGCACTCTCTCAAAAGAGTAGATAAAGAGATACAATTTTAGCTCTATGAACAACACAAAGTTGTCTATCAAATGGCTCAACAAAAGCTCTAAAAAGATGCTTGAAAATGATCAATATGTATATCAATGTATGGATGAGTTGTGTGTTTAAAAACAGCTCAAAAGACCTCATTTTATAGGTGAAAAATGGTGCTGACCGTTTGACAAATAAAATCCCTGAATTTTTGCTCATACAATCGATTGTCTAACCTACACAATAGATTGTTTGAGGACCGTTCAAAAGACAGACTCCTGATTTTAAGGGAAACAGTCGATTGTAAAACCTGTATAATCGATTGTTCTTCAACGTTCAAAAATCAATTTAGGATTCTGTGGGAACGGTCTGAATATAATCGATTGTATAAAAACCATAATCGATTATTCTGATTATAATCGATTGTTAAAAACATATAATCGATTATTCAGCTGATTGAAAAATTCAGTTTAAGTACTGTCTCAATACAATCGATTGTTAGAAGTATATAATCGATTGTTTGCTATTTTGAAAAACTTCAGATCACACTGTCTTAATACAATCGATTGTTAAAACTGTATAATCGATTGTTTGCTATTTTGAAAAACACAATCGATTGTAAGGAGCATATAATCGATTGTTTAGGTCCAGATTTAAAAGACATGTTTAAAAACTATTTTGACTAGACATGTTTAAAAACCATTTTGACTAAAATACAAATCATTTTGGTTTAACACAAAGATGCATGTTTATGATAAATAAGATTTAATAAAATATTTTATGCATGTTTGTGATGACCTAATGTTGAGCCAAAAGACGAGATAACTTAAGCGTTGTTCTTACATTGGTTCTACCAAACGACCTACGTCTTGGGTCTTCGGTCTTGAACTCTTTGGCTCGACTTTGGCTTGTTCATGCAATTTCGTCATCAGTATGCTTCTCGCCATTTGATTGTTTGTCATATTATATCGTTGGTTGACGCTTGACTTCATTTTTTGTCATTCGTCAAAACCTATACCTGAAAATCATGCTCATACAACCATAGCGCACATATCATAGATAGAGTGATTTTCTACAATTTCCCCCTTTTTGATAATGACAAACAACGGAAGATATGCATATTGAATTCCCCCTAAATTCATGCTATATCTCAACATACAATTTATGCAACCAATTCAATATAATTCCCCCTTAATTGAATATTCCCCCTCAATTATGGCATGCATATCACCTATATTCTTCCCCCTTTTGGCATTAGCAAAAAGACTATACCGAAAATTATTTAAACCATTGACGATACCAATCGTTATAAATAGATCATATCAAATGTTAGTAAATGGCATATAACATTAGGATTGTGCATATGTCTAGGTTGAGCCAAGTGCGTTCTAGGTGATCTAAATTTGTTATTCCTAGAAGCGTTGAAATTCCTAGAGTCATTTCTAGGTGGTTTTATTCATTCTAGACTCATTTACAAAGATCCTAGAGTTGTTTCTAAGTGGTCTAAAACAATTAATCTTAGACTCATTAGTGAGGTTCCTAGAATTCTTTCTAGATTGACCAACCTCATTACTTTCATCCTTTTTAACAACTTCAATTTTACGACTATCAACACTACATTTTTCTAGTGCGTTCCTAAGTTCTATGTTCTCTATTTTTAAAGAACTACAAGAAGAACAATTTGAGCATTTATCAATAGAAGAGGCTTCATTCAATTCTTTGATCTTATTTTTAAAATCAACAATGTCATTTTCCAAAAATTTATTTTCTTTTTCTAAAACTTCAATTTTATTTTTAAGAACACCATTTTCATTAGTCAATTTCTCAAAATCTATTTCTTTCAAAGAGGAGGATTTTTCAAAATCTTTTTCTTGTAAAGAAAGTGTTTTCTGAAAATCTGTTTCTTGCAAAGAAAGTGTTTTCTTCAAATCTTTTACCATTTTGGAAGCATTAACAAATTGACCATACAATTCATCATAGGCATTTTGTAATTCTTCAAACGAGTGAGAGTTAGATGTACTTACCTCTTCTTCTTCATTTGCCATGAGACACAATGCGGCGGTTTCATCGCTTGAGCTGTCCGAATCCCGTGATACGCGCCTATGGTGTTTCTTCTTTTTCTTGTCCTTCTTCATAGACTTACAAGACTTTTCAATTATATCATTTGAAATATTATCATCATCCCTTTCCGAATCACTTACCTCTTCTCGTTTAGAGGATGAGGCTTTGAAGGCAAAATTTGAATTGCTTCTAAGATAAGGGTTAATAATTGTGCTATCATAAGTTTCGAGGTTACCTCTTAGTCCATCAATTGTGATATCCGTGAATTCCATCGACTCTTGGATTGCATTGGCTTTGGAACGCCATTCGGGAGTGAGACTCCGTAGGACTTTTCGAACAAGATCTTTGTTCGTGTAAACTTTCCCGAGAGCATGGAGATCGTTGACGATTCTTAAAAATTGTTCAAACATAATACCAATGGGTTCCTGCTCCATTTTAAAGATTTCATATTTATGTGTTAGAAAATCAATTTTGGATTCTCGGACTTGAGGCGTACCTTCATAAATGATCTCGAGTTTATCCCATATTTCCTTGGCGGTTGTGCAGCAAGAGATTTTTCGATAGTCATCCGGATTCACTACACAATATAATACATAGATGGCCCTTGCATTATTTTCAACTTTCTTGATGTCCTCGGCATCATATTCATCTTCCTTCTTTGGAACCGTGGTTTCTCCAACTTTCTTTGTCGACATTGGTTCATCGTTTTTGATGATTTGCCATAAACGAAAACTGTTTGCTTTGAGGAAGATACTCATCCGCTCTTTCCAATATGTATAGTTTGTTCCGTCAAATAGTGGAGGGCAAGTGGGGGATTGTCCTTCGCTCATTATTCCTGCGTTCAATATTCTCAACAAAAAAATATATATCGCTCTCAACTGGTTAAGGCTTTCAGAGAGTTAGGCTCAGATACCAATTGTTAGTATTTATGCCGTTCACTAGGGGGGGTGAATAGTGAGGCACGAGAATATTGAAATATTGCAGAATTTAAAATTGCAGGATTAAGTAAATACGGTAATTGAAATAATCAAGAAAGAACACACCGTATTTTATCCTGGTTCACCACAACCCGTGGCTAGTCCAGTCCCCGAGAGACTCTCTCGAGATTCCACTATCTTCGTCAAGCTTACGGGTGCTTAACAAACCGTTACAGTTGCTCAAGGATACCGCACCTTAAGACTTCACTTGCTTGAGGATACCTCACCCCAAGACTTCAACCACTAAGACTTTGGGTACTTAGCAAACCCGACAAATGAGAAGATATGTTCTTCCCAAACAACTCTCTTTTACACAAGCACTCTCTCAAAAGAGTAGATAAAGAGATACAATTTTAGCTCTATGAACAACACAAAGTTGTCTATCAAATGGCTCAACAAAAGCTCTAAAAAGATGCTTGAAAATGATCAATATGTATATCAATGTATGGAGGAGTTGTGTGTTTAAAAACAGCTCAAAAGACCTCATTTTATAGGTGAAAAATGGTGCTGACCGTTTGACAAATAAAATCCCTGAATTTTTGCTCATACAATCGATTGTCTAACCTACACAATAGATTGTTTGAGGACCGTTCAAAAGACAGACTCCTGATTTTAAGGGAAACAGTCGATTGTAAAACCTGTATAATCGATTGTTCTTCAACGTTCAAAAATCAATTTAGGATTCTGTGGGAACGGTCTGGATATAATCGATTGTATAAAAACCATAATCGATTATTCTGATTATAATCGATTGTTAAAAACATATAATCGATTATTCAGCTGATTGAAAAATTCAGTTTAAGTACTGTCTCAATACAATCGATTGTTAGAAGTATATAATCGATTGTTTGCTATTTTGAAAAACTTCAGATCACACTGTCTTAATACAATCGATTGTTAAAACTGTATAATCGATTGTTTGCTATTTTGAAAAACACAATCGATTGTAAGGAGCATATAATCGATTGTTTAGGTCCAGATTTAAAAGACATGTTTAAAAACTATTTTGACTAGACATGTTTAAAAACCATTTTGACTAAAATACAAATCATTTTGGTTTAACACAAAGATGCATGTTTATGATAAATAAGATTTAATAAAATATTTTATGCATGTTTATGATGACCTAATGTTGAGCCAAAAGACGAGATAACTTAAGCGTTGTTCTTACATTGGTTCTACCAAAACGGCCTACGTCTTGGGTTTTCGGTCTTGAACTCTTTGGCTCGACTTTGGCTTGTTCATGCAATTTCGTAATCAGTATGCTTCTCGCCATTTGATTGTTTGTCATATTATATCGTTGGTTGACGCTTGACTTCATTGTTTATCATTCATCAAAACCTATACCTGAAAATCATGCTCATACAACCAAAGCGCACATATCATAGATAGAGTGATTTTCTACAAAAAGAAGTGAAAAAAATTGTCGACAAAAGATATTTAATACGTGTTAGGAAAAATGCATAAGTACCTCCTTAACTTATATCCTGATTCTCAACTACATATTTTTTCTTTGCGGGAATCTTATTATTCACCTAAACTTTTTTTAAATAAAATTATTTGTACCCTTAACGCTGACAACCAAACTCTTGGCAAATAGTGAACTACATGCGCGCCCACATATATTTTTAGTACTTCTTTCTTCTTCTTTTTTTCTTATCCTTTTTTCTTATTTCTTATTATTCTTATTTTTTTTCTGGTTATTTCATTCTCTTTCTTTGTATTTTGGTCATCGACGACATAAAATGGTGGTCGTCGAAATTTTATGAACATCATTTTATCTGGTGATAAATTTTTATCCCGATCAAAGTGTGTTTTGTTTTATATATATATATACATATATATATAATTTTTTCATGAAAGTGTAATTTATGTGTGGGAGGAAGATCAAAAGAAATACAAACGAATATAAGCTGAGAAGACTTTTTTCAATTAAAAGTTTAATACATTATTTTTTTGCGTCATGGAAAGGATTTTCGATGAAGAATTTTTTATCCCAAATTTGAGTGTATTTTGCTTTGCTTATGAATAGATCTTTTTGAAAGTTTAATTTGAGTGTGCAAAAAAAATAGTTAGACAAAGTCGCCGGTGAATGAATATCCACCGGAATTAGAGAAGAAACGAAAGGAAAAAGTAAAAGAAAAAGGAAAAGGAAAAGGAACAAAAAGTAAGAAATAAAAAAAACTAAAAAAAATTTGGAAATATTTTTTTTGCTTCTCACTTTCTTTTGGGAGAGTGAAATACACAAACTCTGCCACATTAGCGTTAATGATGCAAATAATTCCATTTAGAAAAAGTTTAGGGGAATAATGTGATTTCCGCAAAGAAAAAGTGTATAGTTGAGAATCCGAGTATAGGTCGGGGGGGGGGGGTACTTATACATTTTTCCTATATGTTATATACATCTAAAATGTAATATTTTAATTACATATATACACAGTGCAATTTTTTTATAAAGAATAATCAGTTGACCATCCTTGTGACAATGTGATTTCGCCACTATAGGAAGGCTGTAAACTATAAAATGACATGTTATAGTCAGTAGTGAAACCATAATTTTAATTAAAAGAAAGTAGCTAAACTTATATAAGAAGCCAAGAGAGATAAATATATCATATATAAATATAATAAAAATTACCTCCCTATACAATATAATTTTTGACGAAGGAGTGTCGATTCTTGAATACATGTGACGCCTCCACTGATTATCGTATGACAATTTACGAATTATTTTCACAATCAATTTTCTCTAAACGAAAATGGCAAGCAATTGCTTCCCCGATTTTCCTATGTATATAAGTGGGTAACTTCAAAAAATTAAGAAGTAATAGTAATAAATTTTATAGAGTCAGTAAAATGAGCTAACGTTGTTGATCATTCACCTATTCTCTTTTTTGCTTTTGGCACTCGATCAATACTGTTAGATTTTTATTTAATAACAAAAGAAGGATGAATGAAAAATAGTGGGAAAAGAAATATAGGAAAGTGAAATTTTGGATGAGTTTACTAATATACTTTGTCCCTCATTGGTAGAAAGAAAAAAAGTCTTGGTGTATATATAGAGAAGCTCATCTTTTAATTTTGAAAGAGCTAATAAAAAGGCAAGTCTTGCGTTGTTGTTGTTGCTTGGCGGTTTTGAATTAATTAATCTTTTTGGACAAAATTCTTTTCAAATATTTAAATAATTAATTAAATTAATTAAAGAAATTTCAATTCGAAATAACCAATGACCCGCGACCTGGTCCGGTATGGTCCGTTTTTCTTTCCCCGTTTAATTTAAATTCGTTTAAATTTCCCGCAAAAATTTCCAACAGCCACGGCTGTTCTGAAACAGTGTCACACCTATTCCAACAGTCATGACTGTTCTGAAAGGTTGCAAACCTCTTCAGAGTGTAACACATGTTCCAACAGCCATGACTATTCTGAAAGGGTGCAATCCTCTTCAGAAACATCACCAAGTTGGCTACAAATAGACCTTCAAATCCCAGAATATTTATTTACGAAATTTTCTGAATCTTCTTCTTCTTCTTCTGCACAAAATATTCTAGTGTGTTTTACGACCATCGAGTGGTTCGACGATCACCAGAGTTTTAGGTACCGATACGCCGTTGAGTGAAATCGTTCTATCCTGGGAGGATATATTCCAGAACCTTGGGTACTTGAGGGGAATAATGTATTCAGTGGGCTCGATTTGTTCCTACAGTATTTTTTCAGAATTTATTTTGAAGAAGATTACTATTTTCGGAATTTTTTGTTTTTGTTTTCAGAAACATTATCATTTAATAAATTTTACAGCAATACAGATTGATAACATTCTTAAGAAAATTATTAATTATATTCTGTATTTTGTCTGAATTTTATTATTCTGATTTGAAGATATAAAAACTTCATCAGAGTATTGAAATTCAGAAAATGATTTGAAGAACATAAAAACTTCATCGTTTTTTCTGTAAAATAGTATATAAAAAATTTAGTTGTTTTTATTACATACTTTTTATTAATTACAATATTATTTATTGTTTTAGTTTTGTCATTAATTGATCTCTTCTATTGTTGACAGTAAGAAATGGCAAATGATAATGGAATTCCTTCTGCTACTGTTTGTGCAACAATGATAGACTCGTCAAGCCGCACTGCTATTCCTCTGGCCGAAAAATCGGGAAAATTTTATGGAACCAACTTTAATGGATGGCAGCAAAGGGTGTTCTTCTGGCTTACCACTCTTGGTATGCAGAAATTCACTAGTAAAGAGCATCCAGTTCCTGCTGCGGACATGCCGGATAATGAAAAGTTCATGGTAATTGAGGCGTGGAAGCAGGCAGATTTTCTTTGCAAAGGCTACATCTTAAGTGCTTTAGAGGATGACTTGTATAATGTGTATAGTGCAATGAATACTTCTAAAGAATTATGGAACTCACTTGAGAAGAAGTAAAAGGCAAAAGATGCATGCTTGAAGAAGTTTGTGGTTGCCAAGTTTCTAAACTATAAAATGATAGACAACAAAACTGTAGGAACCCAAGTTTAGGAGCTTCAACTTATTTTTCACGACCTTATTGCTGAAGGTATGATCGTGAATGAAGCATTTCATGTAGCTTCTATGATTGAAAAATTGCCTCCTTCGTGGAGGGATTTCAAGAACTATCTGAAGCACAAGCGCAAAGAAATGAAGTTGGAAGATCTTGTGATACGTCTAGAGATTGAGGAAGATAACAAAATAGTCGAGAAGAAGTCTCGTGGAAATTCAACGATTATGGGAGCTAATATCGTTGAGGAGACTGCTCCAAAAAGTAAGAAGAGGAAGAGGCATTCTGGACAAACTAAGGAGCAGAGCAAAAAGAAATTCAAGGGCAACTGCTACAACTGCGGAAAAGTTGGTCACAAAAGCCCTAATTGTCTTCTCCCAAAAAAGGATAATAAGAAGGGACAAGCCAACATAGTTGAGAAGAATGATGACATTGTTGATCTTTATGCAATGCTTACGGAATGCAACCTTGTTGGAAATTCGAAGGAGTGGTGGATTGACTCTGGAGCCACTCGACATATTTGTGCTGTCAAAGAAGCATTTGCGACTTACTCTACTGTTGGTCATGAAGAAGAAATTTCCACGGGAAATAATGCAACAGCCAAGATTGAAGGTTACGGGAAGATATTCATGAAGATGACTTCCGGCAATGTGTTAACGCTCAACAACGTTCTTCATGTTCCTACTATTAGGAAAAATATAGTTTCTACTTCTTTACTTGTAAAGAAAGGATTCAAATATGTATTTGTTTCTGATAAAGTTATTATAAGCAAGAATGAATTGTATGTTGGAAAAGGCTACCTCACGGAGGGCGTTTCAAACTCAATGGAATGGTTGTTGACAGTATGAATAAAATTTCAGCTTCTTCTTATTTATTGGAGTCAAATGATTTATGACATATTCTTTTAGGACATGTCAATTATAAAACCTTGCGGAAGTTAATTAATTTGGATGTATTGCCTAAATTCGAGTGTAATATATCGAAATGTCAAATATGTGTTGAATCTAAGTTTGTAAAAAAATCTTATAAGATTGTTGAAAGGAATTCAAATTCTTTAGACTTAATTCCTACTGACATTTGCGATATGAAGTCTACACCTTCTTGATATGGAAAAAAGTATTTTATTACTTTTATTGAGGATTGCACTAGATATTGTTATGTTTATTTGCTTAATAGTAAGGATGAAGTGATTGAAGCATTGGAGAAATACATAAATGAAGTAAAAATCAATTGAATAATAAGAACAAAATGATTAGAAGTGATAGAGGTGAAGAATATGAATCTCCATTTGCAGAAATATGTTCGAAATACGGAATTATCCATCAAACTACTACACCTTACACACCTCAATCCAATGAAATTGCGAAAATGAGACATTAAAAGAAATGATGAATTCTTTATTAATAAATTCCGGATTACCGCAGAATTTATGAGGGGGAGCTACCCTTACAGATTACTGAATACTCAACAGAGTACCCCACAGCAAAACGCAATCTATTCCATATGAAAAATGGAAAGGAAGAAAATCCAACTTGAAATATTTCAAAGTGTGGGGGTGTCTAGCAAAGGTACAAGTTCTTTTATCTAAAAGGGTTAAAATTGGACCAAAAATAGTAGATTGCATTTTCATTTGATATGCTACAAATAGAAAAGCATGTCGGTTTTTGGTTCATAAATCTGAAAATCCCGAGATTCTTGTTAATACGATAATGGAATCAGATAATGCTGAATTCTTTGAAAGCATCTATCTGTATAAAAATGAAAGCGAGTCGTTAAGTGAAAGACCTAAACGACCTCGGGAAGGACCAAATGAAAATACTCCAAGTATAGAAGATCCAAGGCGTAACAAATGTCAAAGGACATCTACTTCCATTGGACCAGATTTTATGACATTCTTGCTTGAAAATGAGCCTCGAACTTCTAAAGAAGTTATGCCGTCTTTTGACTCAGCATTTTTGAAAGAGGCAGTCAATAGTTAGATTCAATCAATTTTGGATAACCATACATGGGAATTGGTTGATCTTCCTCCTAGAAATAAGCCTTTAGGTTCGAAATGGATCTTTAAATGAAAAATTAAAGCTGATGGCACTATTGAAAAATATAAGGCAAGACTTGTTATCAAAGGTTATAGACAAAAGGAAGACCTTGATTACTTTGACACTTACTCGCCAGTAACAAGGATAACATCTATTAGGGTGTTAGTGGCAATAGTTGCCGTGTATGGTCTTGAAATCCATCAAATGGATGTTAAAACAATTTTCTTAAATGGAGAATTGGAGGAAGAGATTTACATGGAACAACCTGTGGGTTTTGTGGTACCTGGTAAATAAACGAAAGTTTGCAAACTTATTAAGTCACTTTATGGACTTAAATAAGCACCCAAACAATGGCATGCAAAATTTGACCAAACAATGTTGGAAAATGGATTTAAAATAAACGAGTGTGACAAATATATTTACATTAAAAACAGTCCAGGTCATGAAGTCATTGTTTGTTTATATGTTGATGACATGTTGATAATGAGCAAAAGTATGACAAATACAAATTCTACAAAATGCATGTTGTCTAACAAATTCGACATGAAAGACTTAGGAGTTGCTGATGTGATCTTAGGAATCAGAATTCGCAAGACTCCACATGGTCTAGCATTGTCACAGTCTCACTACATTGAAAAGGTACTGGACAAGTTCAAGTATTTGGATTTCAAAATTGCCAAGACTCCAATTGCCGTGATTTATGCACTTCAAAAGAATGAAGGTGAAAGTGACTCACAACTGGACTATGCAAGAGTATTGGGAAGTTTGATGTACATCATGAATTGTACGCGACCAGATATAGCATGTGCTATCAACAAACTGAGTCGGTTTACAAGTAGTTCCAATCAAATACATTGGATGGCAATGAAACAAGTTTTGGGGTATCTAAAAAATACCCAAAATTATGCTTTGCATTACAACAAATATCCTTCCGTGATCGAGGGATATAGTGATGCAAATTAGATCACCGGATCATCTGAAGTTAAATCCATGAGTAGATATGTTTTCAGAATTGTGGGTGAAGCAGTATCTTGGAAATCATCCAAACAAACGTGCATCGACCGTTTTACAATGGAATCTGAATTCATAGCTTTAGATAAGGCCGGTGAAGAAGCTAAATGGCTCCAGAATTTCTTGGAAGATATTCTATTTTGGCCCAACGCTTTGGCACCTATTTTTATACATTGTGATAGTCAAGCAGCAATAGGCAGGGCAGGGAGCATTATGTATAACGAAAAATCTTGTTATATTCGACGGAGACACAATACCATTAGACAACTACTCTCTAGTGGTGTTATCACAATTGACTATGTAAAGTCAAGAGATAAAGTATCGGATCTACTTACAAAAGGCAAATCTAAAGAGGCAGTTGAAAGATTATCAAAGGGAATAGGGTTAAAGGACTAGGACAAGTCATCATGGCGGTAACTCTACCTAGCAGACTGGAGATCCCAAGAGCTAGGTTCAAAGAGATCAAACAAAGTAATGAATGACGTTCAACATTGTCAACTAAGTCAATCCATTCTCATGATGAAGACAATGTTAAAAAATGAGGTAAAGCATTAAGGCATTTTTATGAGTCAATAATGCTTAAAGCTTTTTAATGATTTGCTACAGTGTGTCTTTAAGATTACATGTCTAGGAATCACCTATGTGAGTGTGAAGTATAAGCCGCTTCACGGAGAATGAAAGTAAATGCTGATTCTCTAAGCACTCATGAAACCAGGCAGTGTTCATGGCTGAAACGAACACAACCGTGAGAACCATAGATGGTTAAGGATTGATTATGTGACTTATGTTGTCTAGGTATACAACAGAGTTCTACGGTTCAAAAATATCAAATTTACCGATAGACCGAGTATATCCGATATATGTTCACTACGGAAAGTTCAAAGGGAAACCTAATTATCCAGAGGCAATCAATTCTTGCTTGTAAAACACACACACATCCGTGCATTCCTTAAGCTTATAGCCATTCCCCATTCATGTGAGGGATTGTTGGATTTTTGTTTAATAACAAAAGAAGGGTGAATGAACAATGGTGGGAAAATAAATAGAGGGAAGTAAAATTTTGAATGAGTTCACTAATGCACTTTGTCCCTCATTGGTAGAAAGAAAGAAAATCTTAGTGTATATATAGAGGAGCTAATCTTTTAGCTCTGAAGAGTTAAGATGAAGGCAAGCCTCGTGCAGTCGTCGTCGCTCGCTCGCTCGGCTCGGCTTCGGCTTCATCAAAGATTGATTAATTAATCTTTTTGGACAAAATTCTTTAGAGAGTCGTACAAACATAAATTATCACTACCATCTTGTCATGTATTCATCATCAAATGCGAGAAGATTCATGCAGTTATTTTCTTGGTGTGCCCGTAATTCCAGTAGGTTATAATATTAAGGAAAAAGGGTCAGAATTGCCCCTAACGTATTGACTCCAGTTTAAAAATGCCCTCCGTTAACCTATTTTGAAAAAAATGCCCATACCGTTAAAACTTTGGCATATCTGTGCCCCTAAGTCTAACAAATCCGTTTAAAAATGCCCCCCGTTAACCTATTTTGATGATGAAAATAATGGCATATTTGTGCCCCTAAGTCTAACAACTGACTGTACTTATATTTAGAACAGTAGGGGCATTTTTTTTTAAAATAGGTTAACGGGGGGCATTTTTTTAACTGACTTGTTAGATTTAGGGGCACAAATATGCCAGAATTTTAGCGGTAGGGGCATTTTTTTCAAAATAGGTTAACGGAGGGCATTTTTAAACTGGCGTCAATACGTTACGGGCAGTTCTAACCCTTTTCCGTAAATTAAACTGTTATCTTTCTTTTGTGTATACTCCAAAGCTAGCTATATTGTCGTATATTCTAGCAAGGAAGTTTCATCAAATCTACGTCTTTTGCGTGTTTCTCTTTTAAAATATTTGTTTCACCTCGCACCCCTCATATTTTTACAATTTCAATTTTTTATTCGTATGATTTAAATTTCTAAAAGATTGCTTTATAGTTCACGATATTTCATAACCACTAAACAATTGAGATATTTTCTTAGGTGATGGTGTAGTTTCAATTTGAAACAATCTGGGTTCGAACCTAGTAGCAGAAGAGTATTATTTTTTATTATTTTATCAGTATCAAGTGTAGGACGTTTTGTAAGTACAGCAAATAAAGTATCCTAAGTTTTACCTAGGCTCGGGCACAAAGTGGGTTGGAGCTCGACTAAAGTTAGACTCGACTCAACACTTTGAATTGATTTCAATTAAAATTTATAGATCAAAGAGCTTTATTAAAGCTCCTTCGGGAATGGTCAGTTGGTTTGGAGGATGGTTATTCATATAGATGATTTAGGATTGATCCCCCTTCTCCTTCCCCTATCCTTAATGCTTTTTGGGTCAGCCTGTCGCATAGGGTTTGCGTAGTACGGTTTACATCTACTATGTGGTTTGCAAGTCAATACACAAGAAATTTATTCAGTGTGTACAGAATACTCACCCGAAGAGTAAAGAGCGTAGCAATTGCGAGTTTTCATGGGGTTCCAAAAAAAACCAATTAGGGTTGTTTGGCAGGAGTATTGCGGGAAAATAATGTATGTATTAGATTTGATATTAGTAATTTCATGTTTAGTAGTAGTATTTTTCAACGTATATGTAATTAGTAGATATATTAGTTATACATCCTATTTCGTATTTGTATACGGCAGAAATTGGGGTTACCCGATTTCGATCTTCAATGGAAAAAGTGATACCACGTCGAGAGGACAGGATGTCAAGCTCGAGGTCGAGCTCCTTTTCAATGTCGAGGTCGATATCATTACCGAGGTCAGAAGAAGGCATGCTTCGAGATGATACCGTTATGATTCAATAACGGAAAGAGCGAGATAGCCACTACAGGCTGTAGATCATGATGTAAATTTCAGAATGAATCGGTCTTTGGCGGTTAGACAACTGTCAAATATAATTTCTTATAATAATTAGAAATGTATCTTATTTAGAACTCCTCTACTACATAAAGGGGAATCCCATTCATTTAGTAACACACTGTTCACGAATAAAAAAATATACGTACATTATTCTCTTGCTATATTACTTACTGTTCTTCAGAGTTTTTTTTATCATTTATTCCCATAATTATACCTCGAGATTGTCACAGATCGAGGTCGAGATTTAGCCTACACACTGGTTTGATATACTTTATTCTTTAATTTATCTATTTAGTCTCTTATTTATCAATTGGCGTTGAATTAAATCACATATCTTTAAAATCACAATACAAAATTAATTGTTGCTTGAATTTTAGGGTAAATAGTTTGGCGGCCACCGTGGGGCTGAGGATAATAGTGATTGTTTCAATGCTGAATCTGCTAACACACGTTGTTTTCACACTTGTTCTTGTCAAGTATTGTCGCTATCAGTTTAAAGCATGTAAAACTCATAAAACGCACCCGTACATGGTGATGATGGTCTTGGATTTCACGGGGAAAATGACAATGCAATTGCTCCAGGAGCCGGGGTGCCACCGGCCAATCTCGGGGGAGTAGCGATCATCGACCAAGTTGATATCAGGTCGTCGACCTAGTCGATATCAGGCACGGACCCCAAAGGGAGTATGCACGGGATGGGAGGGCTGATCTGGTGGCCAAGGAACACAGGGCATAGAAGACGGGGGATTTAGCCTCTAGGTAATATTCGAGATGCTACAGGCTTAGTAGGCCGCTATTGATCAGCTCTAAAGTCAACATAGAACTCCGAGTGTGGTCGAGCCAAAAATCACTTGTCGTACCGAGCCGATGCCAGAAAGATCGAATGGTAACTATCAGGGACTGATCCTACAATTATGAAAATGCTCGAGGAGCTCACCAAAAGAATTGAGCCGGGAGAGAATAAAATCGAAGATAATGATAAAAATGTAATTAGATACTGGGGGCACCCCCCATCTTAAAGGGTTTGGATTCAAAAAGTTCATGCAAAAGCCTTTTCCTCAGAGTGTGGCTCCAAGGCCCATTCCTAAGAAGTTCCGTATGCCGGATATACCTAAATGCAATGGGGCTACCTGTAACGACCATGCATGTCGTTTTGAATAGTACAACCCATTTTCCCCATTTACTACTAAATTCATGCTTTACAATAGTTATGTGATTCGTCGGGCTAATTGGTTCGAGTCTGGTGAGGTTTTGAAACAAATTGAGACACTTTGTTTCCAAGAAGAAAGTTTAAGTTGAATAAATTTACAAGAAGGTGAATATATGTAGACGACCCTGGAATAGATTTTTGATCATTCCAGTAGCTCTGTATGGTGATTTCGGTCTTAGGAGTGTGTCAAGATATTTGTTTCGAGGTTCATAGCTAAGATAGGCTCGAAATGACGAAAATAAGAAATTTAAGTTTAGAAGTTTGACCGAGGGGCTGACTTTTTGGTATCTGGGTCGGAATTCAGTTCTAAAAAATTTCATAGATTCGTTATGTCATTTATGACTTGTGTACAAAATTTGAAGTCAATCGGACTTGATTTGGTAGGTTTTTGCATCGAATATAGAAGTTGGACGTTCCTTGTTTCATTTGGCTTGAATTTGGGTGTGCTTCACGGTTTAGTGTTATTTGATGTGATTGAGATTTCAACTAAGTTCATATGTTATTTTAGGGCTGGTTGATGCATTTTGTTGAGGTCTCGATGGCCTCGGGTGGATTTTGGAAGATTAACGGATCGAGTGAGACTTGAAGAAAAGCTGCTGGATTTTTTTCACTGCAGCATAAACAGTAACATGCGTGAACAGTAACATGAAAATTCTGGACAGTTTAAGGATGATTAGTCCGGGTTTAGAATATTTTTTTGACTTCCAAGATCGGATTTTGAGCAATTTTGAGCGAGAAATCACGAGAATTCTTGAGCTAAGTCCCATGTGATCATTTTAGTCAATATTACTAAATTATCATTGAATATCCCGGCTAGATTACGTGTTTTTGAGTTGTAAATCGAGACCTAGGGATTTGAAAATAAGATTTGATGATTTGGAGGCCGAATTGTTATCGGATTTTTGTAAAATTTGTATGATTAGACTTGTGGTTGGATGTGGGTTCATATTCTATGATTTTTGTTCGGTTCCGGGATGTGGGCCTCATGGGCAAATTTTTAGTGCAATTTTGGATTTTTAATGGAAAATGTAGAATTTAATATGGAATTAATTCCTATAATTTTTATTGACAGAATCAAATTATTGTGGCTAGATTCGAGAAATTCGGAGGTCGATTGGAGAGGAAAAAGCATTGTGGAGTAGGATTTTGCTCGGATTGAGTTAAGTAATGATTGTAAATCTAGTCCTGAGGGTATGAAAACCCGAATTGCACATCATTGTGCTACTTTGAGATGACACACATTCTAGAAGACGAGCGTGGTGTCGTGCACCATTAGGGATTGTGACTTGGTCCGTCCCGTACAACTATTAAGTCGCGTATTTGATTGATAACTATTTAATAATATTATGTTTTGGAAAGAATTACTATGTTTTGGGGTTGAATGCCATATTTGGGCCTTATGCCAGAGTTTTTTAGACCCTTATGGGCCTTTTTCTTATTATCCTCTTATTGTTTTGATTAAAATTCTATACTTAGTCATGCTATACTCACTGATTTCATAATTCAATCTTTATTACCCTATTTCGAAACATATGAATTGTTGTTTTGGGCAGAGCATCCTATTTTACCGATAGTCCGGGTGGCTTAAGAGGTTTATGATTCAGTGTGGCTGTTTCCTGATCTGTGATGATATTTATGGGATTGGGCTGCACACCACAGTATGTTGTTACTGATTTATGATTGAGTGAGGCCGACGGCATGATTGATTTGTGCCTCAAGGTGGCTTGTTATAGCGCTTGGTCTGAAAGAGACCCTCTAGAGTCTGTACACACCCTCAGTGAGCGCCGGTACCTACTGAGTGCGAGTGTTGAGTGCAAGTACTGAATGCGAGTGCTGTGCAACTGGAAGGAATGAGTGACTGTGAAGAATAAGTCATTGTGAGGTTGGAGTGAATAGAAGGAAAAAGTGACTATTATTCCGAGAGAATGTATTTGCTTCATTATTGTTGCATCTCATGTGTCATATATCACTATTTTGAAAAGTTATTGAAAGACAGTTTCGAATGATTTTATTGAAATTTGATTTTATCGAGATAACTTGATTCATATATTGTTTTAGAAAACATCATGTACTTATTGTGGTGTTATACCATGGTTTACGTGTTTTCTTACTGCTCAGATGCTTTTGCATTTATTACTTACTGAGCTGGCATACTCACATTACTCCCTGCACCTTATGTGCAGATTCAAGCATTTCTGAACCCGGTAGTGGGTGTTGATTACTTAATAGCAGGTTCATCGGAGTCAGCAAGGTAGATGCCTGACGATCGTAGCCATGCTTTCCTCCCTCTACATTCTTCCTTAGTTGTATTCATTGATTTTCCCAGCCATGTTTGTCATATGTTGTCAGATAGTGGTAGTAGATGCTCATGACTACTGATACCCCGATGTCAGGCTTTTCTTTCCGCACTGTTTTTATTTGTTTTTAACACTTTTTAAAGGTTTATTGTTAAATAACTTTGATTTTATCCTAAGAATGAAAATATTGATTGGTTTTAGGTTTGTATTGGCTGGCCTAGTTCCATGATAGGTGCCATCACGTCCGGATCAGTTTTGGGGTCGTTACAAGTTAGTATCAAAGCCTAGGTTACATAGTCTCACGAGTCATGAGCATGTTTAGTAGAGTCTCGTGGATCGATACTAAGACGTCTGTATTTATCCTCGCGAGGTTTTAGAACCTTTAGGAAATTCCAAATTCTTGAATTCTTATCGTGCGACATTGATTGAACTTGAAGCGTAATTTCTTGAATTCCTTCCACGTATTCATGTGCGCACATGAGTGCTCGGTAATAGCTTTAGACAGTTTGGGGTTCCATGAATGATACATGAAAGGTGATTAGTGTATTGTGATGGGCTAGTCTAGTGACTTGAGGCCAGGTGTCGAGCGAGGCTTAGGCTCAGTAGTTTCAGTTGTGAAAACTTGTGCGTTGGACTTATGTGTCTGGTAGTATTTTTGTGAGTTGAAATTCTAGCTCGATGGGCGGTTAAATGACTATATGATGAGTATGAGGTAAATGTGGGACATGTTCAAATGTTGGAGTGTGATGAGAAGAGTTGCTTGAAATATCTTGATTGACTTATTGTGTTGAGTATGGGTGTATTGAAGGACTTTTACGTGGTGTACGTGTGGAACAAATTAAATTCTCATGAATTGCAAGAGTGCAGACTCAGGTATATTAAATGATTGCATATTAATTGTGTTTGCGAAAAGAGTATAGAAAAATGTAATGCTACCTAGAATTAACTCTATGCTATCATGGACCTACCTATGCGATCGCATAGAACAAAAACCGGGACACCAACAAACAAAAAAAACACCAGATTTTCTAAGTTCGAATCACCCCGATGCCTATCTGAAACTCACCCGAGCCCTCGTGGCTCAAAATCAAACATGCATGCAAGTCTAATAACATCATACAATAATATCTTAAACAACGAAATTAGCATAGAAATCTAAGAAAAATGTCAAAACTTTCAAAGTATCAAATTTCACAACTACGGGTCCGAATCACATCAAACAACTTGCATTTCTTACTAAGTTTCACAGACGCATCTTAAATGTTATATTGAACCTGTACCGAGCTCCAGAACCAAAATACGGGCCTGATATCATAAATTTCAAATATAATCAGATTTCCAAAAGCTCTTATATTTTTAGTGAAAATATTTTCTTTTAAAAATTTATTTCTCAGGCTTTGGACATTGAAATTCGATTCCGAGCATATGCCCAAGTCTCATATTTTCCTACAGACCCTCCGGGACAGTCAACTCATAGGTCTAGGTTTGTTTACCCAAAATATTGACCAAAGTCAACTTAAATTCAATTTTAAAGGCCAAATTAACATTTTTATTACATCTCCACATAAAAGCGTTCCGGATATATGCCCGGACTGTGCACGAGAGGAAAAAGGAGGCTTCTAAGGCCTTAAAACACAAAACTTAATTGTAAATCAAGTGATGACCTTTTGGGTCATCACATCCTCCACCTCTAAAACAACCATTCATCCTCGAACGGACATGAGAAGGAAGCACCCGAGTCAGAGAAAAGATGGGGATAAAGGCTCTACATACCGGACTCGGACTTCCATGTCGATGCCTCAGCAGGCTGACCTCTGTACTTAACACGAACATAGCGGAAACTCTTTGGTCTCAATTGACGAACCTGCTGGTATAGAATAGCTACTGGCTCCTCCTCATATGGAAAACCCTTGTCCAACTGGATAGTGCTAAAGTCTAAAACGTGAGATGGGTCATTGTGATACTTTCGAAGCATGGACACATTAAACACTGGATGCACGACTGATAAACTCTGCGGCAATGCAAGTCTTTAAGCCACCTCTCCCACTCATCAAGAATCTCAAACGGGCTAATAAACCTAGGACTAAGCTTTCCCTTCTTTCCAAATCTCATCACGCCTTCCATAGGCGACAACACTCGAAGCAATAACTGCTCTCCACCCATGAATGCCACATCACGAACCTTATGGTCGGCATAACTCTTTTTCCTGAACTGAGTTGTACGAAGCCTATCCCGAATGATCCTGACCCATTCCAAGGCATCATGTACTAGATCTATACCCAGCAATCGACCCTCTCCCAGCTCAAGCCATCCAACCGGCTACCAACACTCGCATACCATAGAAAGCCTCATAAGGAGCCATTTGGATACTTGACTGGTAATTGTTGTTTTAAGAAAACTCCGCTAAAGGAAAAAACTGATCCCACGAACCTCCAAAGTCAATGACACAAGCTCAGAGCATATCCTCCAAAATCTAAATTGTACGTTAGGACTGCCCGTCCGTCTGAGGATGAAATATTGTGCTCAACTTAACCCCTGTGACCAACTCTTCGTGAACTGCTCTCCAAAAATGCGAGGTGAAATGCATACCTCGATCAGAAATAATAGACACAGACACACCCTGAAGACGAACAATCTCCCAGATATAGGTCTCAACTAACCTCTCAGAAGAATATGAGACTGCCACAGGAATGAAATTCTTCTAATTTAGTCAGCCTATCAACAATAACTCGGACTACATTGAACTTCCTCTAAGTCTTTGGGAGTCCAACAACGAAGTCCACAGTGACTCTTCCACTTCCACTCGGGAAGCTCAATTCTCTGAAACAAACAGGTCTCTAATGCTCATACTTTACCTGTTGACAATTCAAACACCGCGCCACATACGCAGCAATATTCATCTTCATCCTCATCCACCAATAATGTTGTCGCATATCTTGATACATTTTAGCGGGGCCCAGATAAATTTATTACTGGGAATTATGGACCTCCTCCTAAATAAACTCTTGAAGTCCATCCACATTAGGCGTACAAACTCGACCCTGAAGCCTCAAAACTCCATCATCTCCTAGTGTAACTTGCTTGGCACCACCGTGTCTCTAAGGACGCACAAATGAGGATCACCACACTGATGATCTAGGATACACTCCAATAAAGATGAACGAGCGACTGTGCAAGCTAATACACGGCTGAGCTTAGAAATATCCAAACTCTCAAGCTGATTGGCCAAAGCCAGAACATCCAAAGCAAGTGGTCTCTCACCGACCGAGATATATGCAAGACTGCTCATACGGGCTGACTTCCAACTCAAAGCATCACCCACCACATTTGCCTTCCCTGGATGATATAAGATGGTGATATCATAGTCTTTCAATAGCTCCAACCACCTCCTCTGCCTCAAATTCATCTTCTTCTGCTTGAACAAGTATTTTAAACTCTTGTGATCCGTGAACACCTCACATGACACGCCATGTAAATAGTGCCTCTAAACCTTTAGTGCGTGAACAATGGATGCTAACTCCAAATCATGGACCAGATAGTTCTTCTCACGAATCTTCAGCTGATGTGAAGAATAAGCAATGACCTTGCCATCTTGCATCAACACCGCACCAAGTCCAATACGAGATGTATCACAATAAATTGTATATGGCCCTAAACCTATAGGAAAAACCAACACCGACGCTGTAATCAAAGCTGTCTTGAGCTTCTAGAAGCTCGCCTCATACTCATCTGGTCATCTGAATTGGGCACCCTTCTGGGTCACCTGTTCATAGGGGATGCTATGGATGAAAACCTCTCCACAAATCGATGATAATAGCCTACCAAACCTAAGAAACTCTGGATCTCTGTAGCTAATGCAAGTCTCGGCCAGTCCTTAACTGCCTCTATCTTCTTTGGATCTACTTGAATACCCTCTGCTGAAACAACATGACCCAAGAAAACAATTGATCCCAACCGAAAGTCGCACTTCAAAACTTAGCATACAACAGACTATCTCTAAAATTCTAAAGAACAACTCATAGATGTTGCTCATGCTCCTCCTAGATGCAGGAATAAATCAAAATATCATCAATGAAGACTATCATGAAGGAATCTAAATAACTTCTAAACACTCGGCTCATCAAATCTATGAGATCTGCTGAGGCATTTGTCAATCCAAATGATATCACCAAGAACTCATAATGCTCGTACCGAGTGCGGAAAGCTATCTAAGGAACATCGATTGCCCTAACCCTTAACCGATGTTAGCCAGATCTTAAGTCAATCTTAGAAAACAATTGGACACCCTGAAGGTAGTCAAACAAATCATCAGTCCGCGGCAATAAGTACGTATTCTTGATTGTAACCTTGTTCAACTGTCGGTAATCTATACACATTCACATCAATCCATCATTTTTCTTAACAAGCAATACCGGTGCATCCCAAGGCGAGACACTAGGTCTAATGAAGCCTTTCTCTAAAACTGCTCCTTCACTCTTTCAACTCAGGTGGGGCCATATGATTCGGCAGGATAGAAATGGGTTGAGCGTCCGAAGCCAAATCAATCAGACGTCAATATCCCTGTTGGGTGGCATACTCTGCAGGTCTAAAGGAAATACCTCAGGAAACTCACGAACAACATGCACAAATCAATAGAAAGAACCTCGACACTAGAATCGCGAACATATTCCAAATAGGCCAAACACCCCTTCTCGACCATGCGCCAAGCCTTCATATATGAGATAACACTACGGGTCGAATGACTAGGAGCCTCTCTCCACTCTAAACGAGGCAACCCCAGCAAGACTAAGGTCACAGTCTTCGCATAACAGTCCATGATCGCGTGATAAGGTGATATCTAGTCCATCTCCAATATGACATCAAAATCAACCATGTCCGAAGCAACAAGTCTACTCGGGTCTCTAGACCCCCAATCACAACTATACATGAACGATGGACAAGATCTACCATAATAGAATCATCCACCGGTATAGACACATATACAAGAGCACTTAAGAATCACAAGGCATGATCAAATATGGTGTACAATTAGATGACACATATGAGTATGTAGACCCTAGATAAAATAGCATTGAAGCATCCATACTACAAACCAGAACAATACCTATGATAACTACATCTGAAGCCTCAGAATCAGGCTTGGCTGGAAGAGCATAACATCAAGGCTGGGCCCCACCACTCTGGACTACATCTCTGGGACGAACTGCTGCTGGTTGGCTCCACCCCTAGCGGCTTAATATCCACCTCTAATACCTATACCTTCACCTCTAGCACCTCTACCTCCACCTCTAGCTGGCTGAGCGGGTGGTGGAACACTCAGTCCCTGAACCATGGCACGGGAACCCTGGTGCTGAGAACTGTTTGGTCTTGAGGGTAATATCTAACAATGTGTCTCGTGTCACCACAAGTAAAGTAAGCCCTCGGCTACTGGGGCTGATGACCATGAAAACTTTAAAGTGGAGGTGCACTGATAGGAAATGGTGATGCACTGTAGGACTATTGATAAGAAAACTACATATTATAACCAAGGCCACCTAGGGCACTGTGAGATTCCTGAAATGCTGACTGAAAAGGCCTAGAAGGATGTCCTCTACCAAAAGAATTCCTGCCTCCAGACGAGGCACCACTGAATCTGCCTGAATGACGAGGCCTCTTGTCAGACCCCTGACCACCTCCCTATGATAAAACCATCTCAACTCTCCTGGCCACATTCTAAAGTCGAATAGGTTGAATGAGTCCCTCAATGAACTGACACACTCTCTCTCGGTGGGAAGTGTAAGAAGAACATGACGAGCCAAGTTAATAAATCTGGTCTTGTACTGAGTAACATTCATAGAACCTTGCTAGAGACGCTCAAACCACCTCCGATAGATCTCTCTCTAAGTGATAGGAAGAAACTTCTCTAGAAATAGCTGAGAAAATTGGTCCCAAGTCAAAGCTGGTGACCCAACTGGTCTAGCCAATCAATAATCCCTCCACCAAGTCTTGGCGGATCTAGATAAGCAAAAAAAAAAAAAAGCAAAGTCGACCCCATTGGTCTCTACTATCCCCATGCTTCTGAGAACTTCATGACAACTGTCTAAATAATCATAGCGATCCTCAGAAGATGCACCGCTGAAAGTGGTTGTAAAGAGCTTGGTGAAACCTATCCAACCTCCACAAGGCATCCGAAGATGTAGTTGATCCATCACCAGTCTAAGCTATCGCTTGGCTGAATAAGCGATACGTAACCTCGCCATTTGCGGAACAACATAGTAGAAATTAAATTAGCATTGAGAAACCAAACCGCACGACAGGGAAAAATAAATGTGAAGTTTTTTCTAACTCTATAGCCTCTGGGCGATAAACATAGGCGTCTCTGTATCGATCTCTCAGACTCTACTAAGCTTGTCCGTGAATTGTGAGAACTATGTAACCTAGAGCTTTGATACCAACATGTAACGACTAAGATTTTCCATCCTCGGGAGTAATGATGACGCCTACTCGTGGAAGCTAGGAAAACCAAATATTATAAAATCATTACCCTTTTAAATAAACATATTCAACAATTTAAAATAATAAGTGATCAAACATCAAGATAAATTAAATAATCGTAAATGAGGAAATCGAAACTTAATAATTCAACCAAACACTGCTACATAATCTGAAGTACAATACTACCCAGAATTTGATATCACAAGTCACAGACTATCTAAGAATACAACAAATAAGGTCTGAATGGAAATACATAAGTCTGTTTTAGAATAAGTAAAAATAGGAAGAGAAAAGATAGAAGGAGACACCAAGGCTCGCAGATGTCCGCAGGACTACCTCGGGTCGCCTGAGTGGACTGAAGACAACACCCTCACTGTGGTCCAAATGCTCCGATATCAGTAGCAGCGCACAGTGTAGAGTGTATCAGTATAACCGACCCTGTTTGTAGCCTAACCTCGGTGAAGTAGTAACGCGGCTAGAACCAGGCTACCAAATAAACCTGTGCAGTTAAGTCATGTACATCGAAAATAAAAGTAGATAATTACAGCTAAAGTTTGGCGGGGAAAACATGCTATGGGGAGTAACAGATAACGTTAGAATAACAATAGAGAAATGTGAGGAACGCTATAAATGAAGCGCCAACAAAAGATAAAGAAATAAGAAAGTACACATGTAATATTGTTGCAGGCATGCAACCCGCTCCTATTTCATATAGTACCGTTGCAGGCATGCAACCCGCTCCCATTTCATATAGACTGTTGTAGGCGTGCAACTCGCTCCCATTTCATATAGTACTGTTGCAGGCGCGCAACCACTCCTATTTCATATAGTAACGTTGCAGGCGTGCAACCCGCTCGCATTTCATATAGTACTATTGCAGGCATGCAACCCTCTCCCATTTCATATAGTACTGTTGCAAGCATGCAACCCACTCCCATTTCACATAGTACCGTTGCAAGCGAGCAACGCACTCCCATTTTATATAGTACCGTTGCAGGCGTGCAACCCGCTCCCATTTTATTTATTAACACCAATCATAAGGACTCCCGGTAAGTGAACAATACTATAACAATAACATCCCGGCAAAAAATTATAATATAGCAACAATATCCCAAAAAAGGAACAATAATGCTAATAACAACATCCCGACAAGGGGACAATAATATAATAATAATATCCTGGAAAAGGGAACAATAATATGACAACAACATTTCGGCAAGGGAACAATAATGATAATCCACATATGAAACACAAATAAACCACACAAAATCACAACAATTACAATACAAGACTCACGAGAATGTTTGACACCGACGTATAGATACTCGTTACCATGCCTATATGTTGTACTCCACAATTAACACATAGAAAATAATACATAACTCCTAATCCATCAAGCTAAGGTTAGACTAAACACTTACCTCAAACTTCCACGGCCAACTCAAGCCTCAAACGCCGGCTTTCCTTTATAATTCACCTCCAAATTACTTATATCTAGTCTAAATTAATTTAATAACATTAACACATGCTGAATAATTCAATCCCAATGCTAAATTATAGGTTTTCTATCATTTTCCCTAAAAAATCAAAAATTAACCCCAGGCCCGCTTGGTAAAAACACAAGGTTCGAACCAAAACCCGATCACCCATTCACCGACGAGCCCGAATATGTAATTAGTTCTGGAATCCGACCCCAAAAACGAGGTCTAATTTCTAATTATTCAAAAATACCCAATTTTCTACTCGTAAGAACATTTTTTAGGCCTAGATATCTAATGGGTTTTAATGGTAATTGAAGAAAACAAGTCTAAGAACACATACATATGATTTTGTGGTGAAATCCCTCTTCCAAAATCGCCCCAGTTCGAGTTTAAGTGCAAAAGTTTTGAAGTATTGAAAAAATCACATTTTCTACTATTTTAAAACAACTGGACAGGGAACTTATGAGTTCTCACTCAATTGAACGTGTTCGCATATGGTAGGGGGGTGGGCATTGCGATCGTGGGGCAGGGAGTGCGATCACATAGAGGAAAATAGGTTTCCCTTCCTCAGGACTAGTTAACTTAGTGTGATACTGTAAGAAGCCTTTAGTTTGCATTGAACAAATGGTGACCCCCCAGAATTAACTCTATGCTACCACGGACCTACCTATACGATTGCATAGAACAAAAAGTGACCCACAAAATTAACTCTATGATACCGTGGACCTATCTACGCGATCTTATAGAACAAAAACCTAGACACCAGCAAACAACAAAAACACCAGATTTTCTAAGTTCGAATCAACCCGACGCCTATCTGAAACTCACCCAAGCCCTCGGGATACTAAGCCAAACATGCACGCACGTCTAAAAACATCATAGAGACTTGCTTGTACAATCAAATCGTTAAAATAACATCTCAAACAATGAATTTAGCATAAAAATTTAAGAAAATATCAATATTTTCAAAGTATCAAGTTTCACCGAATTACATCAAACGACTTTCATTTCTTATAAAGTTTCACACACGCATATTAAATGTCATACTAAACCTATATCGGGCTCCGAAATCAAATATGGGCCAGATACCATAAATTTCAAATATAATCAAATTTCCAAAATCTCTTATATTTTCAGTAAAATAATTTCTTTCAAAAATTCATTTCTCAGGTTTGGGACCTCGGAATTTGATTCCGGACATACGCCCAAGCCCCATATTTTCCTACAGACCCTCCAGGACATCAAATCATAGGTCTGGATCCGTTAACCCAAAATATTGACCACGGTCAACTTAAATTTAATTTTAAAGGCCAAAATAATAATTTCATCACATCTTCACATATAAGCATTCCAAATATACATTCGGACTGCGCATACAAATTGAGGTGAGAAAAAAGAAGGCTTCTAGGGCCTTGAAATACAGAATTTACTCGTAAATCAAGTGATGACATTTTGGCTCATCACAAATTGAAAAGGCAGCAAGAAAGAGAAAAGTCTCTCACTCCTACAAAGAATCATATTCCGGTTTATTCCAAACATTGAGGCAATTGGGCATGTTGAAGCCGATTCAGATAAAAATGCCGAACCCCTTCCAAAGAATTTTGATTATTCTCAGAGGTGTGCATATTCTTCAAATACCCTGGGGAACATCATAGAAAAGTATTGGAATATGAAAAGAGCAGTTCAGAAGCTTGTTGATGCAGGTGACATTGTCGTGCAAAATCCAGATGCAGTAGACACTAGCCAAATTCCATTGCCTGTTCATAATGAGACACACATGGTGGGTATGATTTGTGTTGAAAAGGAATACGAGAACTCTTCTGAGTTCCTTGTGGGGCCACTTTGCACATAGCTTTTAACAGTATCAGTAACGATTTCGGAAGCTAATCTTACGAGCGAGTTGGAAAAAAAGGACCCAAAATCTATTTTCTAAGCTCAACATGATGGACATTTGTGAAGGTTATAGTAACATCGATGTACAGCTCAGTGGCTAGGATGTTGAGCTTGGTAATTGGAAAGACACTATTTTCTTTGCTAGTCAGGGAGGAGTCTGGTGGTTTATTTTGTTGTCATTGCTGTTGTCTGGGTTATTTCAGGGTTGTCATCCGGATATTGTCTTGCGACTTAAATCATTTTATCTTTTTATTTTGCCTATTTCGTTTAGTCGTAGTAACTTGGTTAGTGTTATCTAGGTTTGTTCCAAGGTAGTAATCCAGTTTATTTTCCTTGTTCTGTTTTTCAAACTCTTTCACACTTTGTCTAATGTAATTTTTTGTTTCTAGTATTTATAGTATTTTTTTGTTTAGTTCTCTTCCCGTTTATAGTTATTTTCATGCTGGCTCTAATGGCATGACATGCATGTATAATTTTAGTCTTGGTCTTAAAAGATAGTTTAATCATGAACCAATGAAATAATTTTAAAGATGATAGGGACATTTGAGGGAAATAAGTATAGATTTGGACATTTTGAGATCATCTAAAGCCTGAACTGTGTGAAACTGGGGCAGATAATTTGGGAAGTTAATTGGATGACAAGACTTCGTTTAAGGAGAGTGCATCCCAGAAAATTTGAAGCAAGAAACTTTGAGTTCAAGTGCACCTCAAATAACAAGACAAAGCCAAGGGAGTTTTCTCAAAAATAACAGAGGTTATCTACTGGGAAGAAGAAATTACTCGACGAGAGTTCTGTACTTGACAAGGTGCTAAAAAACCAGGAAGGCATATCATGATATCAATGCCAAAGGGCAAAAGACATATATTGCATGATCTTCAATTTTCATCCTCAAGTTGTCGGTATGGTACTTGGCATTTTCAGATATTGGGAGACCCTCTTTCAACTACCCAAACACGTTATACCATTTGGTACCTGTTTTGAGCCTATGCTAATTTTCTTGACCTCCCCTCTTCTGGAATCAAGTTAGAGTCATAAAAAAAATCATGTCCCCGTAGGTTTTCTCTATAAACTTCATTCAAAAAAATTCAAAAAGAAAAAAAATATGAAGAAAGAAAAAAAAGAAAAAAAAAGAAATGGAAAGGAGAATAGCAACAACAAAGAGTAGTCTTCCGAACTAAGTTCGACCTGATTCTTGTCACCACAAGATACCTAGGCAACCTTATTGTTCGGCCGCACTAAATAAAATATTTCATAATCCTACGAAGTCGAGAGTGGGGCGGTCTTCCTTATAAATTCCATCTCAAAGAAGAAAAGAAAAGAAAGAATCAAATTCCCTTATTTTAGAAATTGATGCAAAGTTTTTATATTGGATTCCAAAAGTTATAGGTAAATTAACCTTATTTTCTTAGTTATTTTGAGCTTTTATGATATCCCTTCTTTCAAACCCTGTCCAAAAGCCAAATTATAGTAAAAAACAACTCCAAGATAATATTTGAGAGTGCCGACTCAGATATGCCCGGAGCATATATTATTTCTATCATGGTTAATGCCTTATTATCTGTAGAATCAGAGGAAAAAAGAAGAATAGGAAAAAAATGAGAGAGTCATATTAGTTAAAATCTTCACTGGCACCATAAGACGACTATAAGTTGAGAGAAAGAACAACTCCAAGATAATATTTGAGAGTGCCGACTCAGATATGCCCGGAGTATATATTATTTCTATCATGGTTAATGCCTTATTATCTGCAGAATCAGAGGAAAAAAGAAGAATAGGAAAAAAATGAGAGAGTCATATTAGTTAAAATCTTCACTGGCACCATAAGACGACTATAAGTTGAGAGAAAGAACAAAATAAGAGAGGCTTGATGGTGAAAACCCTTCGGGCACTACAAGATAATGATACAGAGTTAGATAGGATAAATTGGAGCATTGAATCCCAATTTCATGGCGAAGAGGGTCAATAAGAGTTGAACATTAGACTTGCTTAACAAATTAGGCCACTTAATCCAAAATTTCATGTCACGGTCATTAGAGTTGGTGTCCACATCTGATAAGTTTCTACTTTGCAATTTTCTTGTTAGGTATCATCTCTTTCCACTGTCCCTTGCTATATTCCTTTTGTTTTGTTTTCTTCCTCTTCTTGAGTCTGTTTGGTCATAACAAGTAATAAATGACTTCAAAATTTGCTACTAGCTTTCCAATTGCACAAAACGGAATCTGGCTAGCACATCAAAGTGGCATAAGTCAGGAAAGAACATTATGCATATTGAGTTGGTAACATTTAACATGCTTTGTGATTCATGTGAAATGCAAATGTTTGATATATGTGAATTTATGAGCACAATGCAACAGATAAAGGGTATTGGGTTTGAACGGATTAGAGGTACTTTCTGTGATAAGGGTAACAGAGAGAGTGGTTAGTCAATAAACAAGCTAGGTATTTCGAGTTGAAATCGAAGTTATCATGGGAAGTGAAAGAGCAATCACCCTCAAAGTCAAGGCGTCAAACTAATCACCATGTTTAAACTCACTAATTTTATTTGTTTGAAATAGGGACGAAGACTATGTCCAAATCAAAGCTTGGAAGATTGAATTTTTGAAGTGTCGTGCCCAAATTTTGTCAGCACAAAGGCTGCATGAGATGGTTTTACTTGCTAGGCATTCCCCTCGTTGAGAGGGTTTTCACCTCTTACATATTCCCCTAGTTTGAGAAAAATCATACGTCCCAGGCATTCTCCTTAGTCAGAAGAGTTTTTAGCATTCCTTAAATTCAGGGGTCGCGTCTAGAGAATATGGTCAATTCTAGTTTCCCCAGTTCGTTAATCTCTAGTTTTTCTTGAAGTTCAGAGGGTCCCACCTGGAGAATAGGGTCAATTTTATTTTTCTTAAGTTGTTAATCTTTATATTTCTTTATGTTCAGGGGTCCCTCCTAGAGAATAGGGTCAATTTTAGTTTTATTATGTTGTTAATCTTTAGCTTTCCTTATGTTCAAAAGCCCCGCCTCGAGAATAGGGTCATTTTTATTTTCTTAAGTGGTTAGTCTTTAGTTTTTCTTGAGTTCAGGGGTCGCGTCTCGAGAATAGGGTCACTTGTTAGTTTTCTTAAGATTTCAATATTTAGTTTCTCTTAAAGTTCAGGGGTCCCACTTGGAGAATTGGGCCAGTTGTTAGTTTCCTTAAGTTTTCAATCTTTAGCTTTCCTTGAGGTCGAAGGTCTCGCTTGGAGAATAAGGTCAAGTTTTAGTTTAATCAAGCTCAGTTTATAGTTTTATTAAGCTCAATCTCACAGGAGGCTCACATCCTAGTCGAGTATTTAGTTTTATCCTCATCATTGCATAGTTCATGAATAGAATAGATGATTTATAGTTTCGCTAACAGCTCACAAATCTTCCTAGTGCAAACTGGGGCAGAAAATGTTTGTTTTGTTGTTTTTGATTGTAGGCATCCACCTGGAGAACGAAGGGCAACATTTCAGAAATCAATTTTAGGTCCAAGAGTATGTTATAAGCGTAAATACCACATAAGAAAGAGGAGGGGTGATTTGTGTGGTACCCAATTTTTGCTCTAGAAGAACCTAATTCTTCTAGGTGTTCTAATTACTACTGTTTGCAGTATAATAAGTACATAAAATAAAGAACATAGAGATTTTTATGTGGAAAACACATGGCTCAAAAGGTAAAAAAACCACGACCTACTACTCAATAGGAATTTTCTACATTTCCACTAAAATCACTAGGCCAAAACAACATTTACAAAAACTCTTTGTAAACCTAGGGATTAACTCTAATCTCGTTGTGGCATACAGCCTTAATTGTTGCGACAACTTCAAGTTAAATATAACTTCAAAACTCTAAGTACCTAATACAAATGCTTCTATGAATGCTGAAAGGTACAATTATAAATCACCTACTACAATTGAACTAGAATAAAAGAAAGACACAATGGAACTGGTTCTTCTATCTCGTTCAAGTAGCTTCAGGAGTGCACACTCAAATCTCACATAAATTGCTTGCAAAATCACCTAGCTCTTTTGCTCTCAATTTAGTTTAACTTCTGCGTATGTGCAATATCTATAAAAGAGAATAATCACTTTGATTTAATAAGTTAGGAATTAGAGTTTGATTGAGACACAATTTCTGTTCTTCTATCGCAGAAGAGTTCCTAATGATATCAAACTCTAACACTATCTTTATCCATATTGTCTTCCTTCATATAAGGAGACTTTTTCTCCAAATCTAACATGCAACCTTTTCGATCAAATCAGGAGATATTGCTGGTTGATCAGTATGACTTATCTCCTTCACGTGCACCTCACATGTATAGGTTGATCATGATTGTGCTTCACAAGATGGACATGGTCCATGACTGAGTTCATTTGTCATTCTTCAAAACTTCACATGTTCTTGGGATAACAAATTCCCCATTTTTAATGATGACAAACTTTATGCTTTTTACTGATTTGGAACCTGTGAGAACTCAGCTTAACCAACAACACAACTTAGAAAATTCACTTATCATCAAAGACCAGGTTAATTAGGTTATAAATATCACTTATTTCAGAATAATGTGTAAAACACAATATCTCTTCCCCCTTTTGGCATCATAGGAAAGTTGTATATACAATATGAATCCTAGATTTTAATAAATACTCATGGCCACTGGGGTAACTGCAAGTGCAATCATGTTGCAATCATCAGTAATCAAATAAACGTATTTAAACTATCAAGGTCAGAATAATTATTGAACAAGAGATAACAACAATTTTCATTGATAGAGATACGTTGCCACCAACAATCCATAAAAAGAAAGAAAAAAATTCAAACCATGAGCAAAAAATAGAGAAATCCCTAATGTGGGTCACTGGGGGTACTGAACCAAGTTCAGGAGACAGATTTTAGGAGTCCTAAGGCTTGGAGGAACTCGAGGGTTGGGATTGGGTTTGGATAAAATTCAACATATTCTAAAGAATTTCATCATTCTTCTCATTTTGTTTGGCAAGCTCAGATCTGAGACCATCCCTCTCAGCTTCTACTTCGACCACACGTGCCTTGAGCCTATCTATTTCAGTATCTTTAGCTGCACATTCCTGAACCAGACTCCTAGCCTTGCTGTTGATGGGTGTCCTCTGGGATGAACTAGGTTCATTTGGGATAGCAATGACTGGATAGTCACAAGCAAGTAGAGTATTGATGCCAAAGTATTCCTTGCTTAAGGCCATTTCCCATTTCTTCAGAGGCACATTCAGCCTGTCCAGAACTGTGGTTAAAATAAAGCTATATGTGTAGCCTAAACCCTGGAGCCATTTATGACCCTGTCTAGCATCTTGACAATGAAATCAGGCCAATTGATTTGATTTCCTCTCTCCAAGCACTCCATAAGGACCAAATCCATGTAGTTAGTAGTGTGCCTTCTCCTGTCTAGGCAATGAAAACTTGTTGACAAATCCTAAAAAAACCTTATGCTCAGGCCTTATTTCACTCTTCTGCATAGCCCGGGCTTCATTCACTTCTTCTGAATCACAAAACCTTTGGGTGATTTCAAGGGCAGTAGGTAGGGAGTCTAGGAAAGGCCACCTTTGCCTTGTATAGTCATCAAACTCTTCAAAGGGTGTGTCCAGATTCTCTCCCAGTTTCTGTGCATCAAACTGCACTTGAACTCCTTTCACCAGGCTTCTAACTATGCCATCCTTAACCACATCATTTGCCATAAATTCAATCAGCTCATTCACGGCAAACCTACCATCCATTTGAAGGACCATGTCTTTCCACTCTTGAGCTGCTAAAGCATCCACCAACCTAATCATTCCTGGTTGCACCGGGTCTATTAACAGTTTACCCTTCAAAATTATCCTTCTTCCAAATATGGAAAACTTGTCATGTTCCTTCTCATCTTCTCCACTCCAGTCTTCATCATTAGAAATTCTTAATTGTTTGTTTTCACTGCAGATCTTGTCCTCTTGGCTAGTGAAGATTCAATAGCCTCAGACTCAGAGGAAGACTTCTTGGAGGAAGTATTTAGCTTTTTAGGCTTGGTTTTAGGAACCTCCACTGACATATCCCTTTCTTGATGGACCAGATCCATCTCCCCTTCCTCAACATCCTTTGAGAATTCTGCAATGTTTCCCTTTCCTTTATCCATTTTCGTTTTCTCACTTGTAGCTAAAGCCTTTTGTAACTCAACTTTACTCTGTTTCACCCTTCTTCTTGTGGATCTTCCATTCGGAAATGAAGAGGCAGCAAGTGTTGGGGATGAAGCCTTTCTTTTCTTGAAAGACTTAGGAACATTTAACGGGAGTTCTGCATTTCCTTGGGCCATAGCTTGCTCCAACCTTCTTCAGCAAGTCTGCTAGGGTTTCTTCAGTATATGAAATAGGTTCATCTCACTGTGTGCTCTAATGAAACAATCCCTCAACAGCTTCCTTAGAACCACTTCTCCATGACTTCATTCCACTCTCTTCTACATTTTCATGTTCAACACTACAAATAGCAGGCACTACTCTTTTCCCAGTTCCCCTCTCTTCACCACATGTACCCTCTCTCTCTTTTTCTTTTTCTAAATTCTTTTTACCTCCACTCCTACATATTTCAGGAAACTCAACATCCCTATGGGTCTAACCAGAACAAACCTAGTCTCTAGGTTTTCAATTACAGATGAACTTACCTTGGAAGGAGATTCTTTAGTCTTTTCAGAGTCAGAAAACCCATGTCCTTCCCCCTCAGTAGCAGGTTGATAGGATTCCGATTCAGAGCTGGAGTCGGACATTTGATCTTTGCTTGCTTTCACTTGGCTTGCTTTCAACTATTCATTTAGAGCCTTTCTCAGAGCACTGGATGCTACGGTCTTTCTAGCAAGCATTTTTACCCTGCGTAGTCTAGGTTTTGGAGATGCACTGGGTGGGGTGGTTGAGGATGAATTTGAAGAAGATGGTGGTGGAGGAGATCTAGGTTTTTTTTGAGGATTAGCCATGACCGTTGATTTCTTGAGAGAATTTGGAAATTTTGGAGAAGAGGGTAGGTGAAAGAGAAGACGAGTTTTTGATGGTTTGGAGCTATGATGAAGGATGTAGAATTGATGTGTATTAAAGTAATTTACATATTGAATAAGTAATGGCAGTCTTTTGCAGTGGTCAAATAGGTGTCTAATCAACCTGAAATCCTAGATTTTAAATGATCTATTTGGCTTCCCTAGATATTAGGCAAAAATTACGATTTACAGTTCTAGATGGACGGAATTGGTTCAATGCTAACAGATAGAATTTTTCGAGGAATTTGACAAGTATAGGACTTCTGCTCATGATTGAATTATTAATCTTTCTAATTGTGCAGAGTATAGAAAACATACCCGAGCTTTCATATGAACCCATATTGATGAATCACGTTCTTCATTTAGAACTCTCTTGATCATGCTTAAAATTCCATGATAGAGAAAATTTTGTAAGAGTTCAGCGAGTCATATAAAAACATATCATAAGAGTATACTAATTAAAGTATGAAGCTCATTCAGAATTAGTCTAGATATTTACACAAGTTCAAAATTCCTAGACAATTTGTTTTTTGTTTTTTTCATTTTTCAATTTTTTTCCTTGTGCATTCGAAGCTGGACCTATTAGGTGATCTTAATCATCCCTAATTCTAACATGTTCCTCTAATAGTTTTCTCTACTGAGTGCTTTAGTGAAGATGTCAGCAATTTGTTTATTAGTAGCACAAAATTCTATGGAGATAAATCCTTTCTCATAGTTATCTCTCAAGAAGTGGTGTCTAACATCTATGTGCTTAGTCCTCTGACGATGAACAAGGTTCTTTGTCATACTTATAGCACTAGTGTTATCACAGAATATAGGAATGCAACCAACTTCAATGCCAAGATCTACCAGCTGCTGTTTGATCCATGGCAATTGAGCACAACACGAGGCAATATCAACATACTCAGCCTCATCAGTGGATAAGGCCACTGAATTTTGCTTTTTAGTGGCCCATGATACAAGGAATTAACTAAGAAAATGATCCATACTTGAGGTGCTTTTCCAATCCACTAGGAACCCTACATAATTGGCATCAACATAACATACTAGATTCGAACTACTACCTTTAGGATACCAAAGACATAAATCAATGGTTCCTTTCAAATTTCTTAGTATCCTCCTAACAGTAGTCAAGTGAGACTCTTTTGGATTAGCCTGAAAAGTGAGCACAAATCCCCATAATGGAAACAATGTTAGGTCTGCTGGCAGTAAAATATAAGAGTAAACCAATCATTCCCCTATACAACTTTTGATCAATTGATGAACCAGGTTCATCAATGTTTAATTTAGTGGTACTTGCAATTGGTGTGTCTATTTCTTTTGATTCTTCCATTTTAAATTTTTGATAAGCTCTTTTGGATACTTTTGTTGATGGATCATGGTTCCATTTAGACTTTTTTTGATCTCTAAGCCTAAGAAGAAGTTAAGCTCACCCATCATACTCATTTCAAACTCACTCCCCATTAGTTTTGCAAAATCCTTACTTAGCTTATTAGTGGTGGCCCCAAAAATTATGTCATATATATATATATGTTTGTACCACAAGGAGATCCTTACCTTTTTCCGTTAGGAATAAGATACTGTCAATTTACCTCTTTTGTAGCCATGTTCCAGCAAAAATTTGAATAATCGTTCATACCACGCTCTTGGAGCTTGCTTGAGTCCATAGAGAGCGTTGTCTAATTTGTACACATGCTCAAGATATTCCTTGCTCTCAAACCATGGAGGTTGTTTGACAAACACTTCTTCTTTCAGGTAGCCATTCAGGTAGGCACTTTTGTCATCCATCTTGTGAAGAGTAAATTCCATGTGTGCTGCAAAGTCTATGAGGTCTTATTGCCTCTAGTCTTGCCAGTGGAGCAAAAGTTTCATCATAATTTATATCCTCCTCTTGGCTGTAACCTTGGACCATCAGTCTTGCCTTATTTCTTGTAACTGTTCCATCTTTATCAAGTTTGTTTCTGAATACCCATTTGATACAATAACTGATCTGTCCTTGGGTCTTGGAACTAGATGCCAAACTTGACTTCTTTCTAACTGATTGAGTTCATCTTGCATTGCATTCACCCAATCAGCATCCTGCAAAGCCTTAACAATATTTTTAGGTTCAATAAGAGATAAAAAGGTATCAAAAGCACAAAAATTCTTTAATTGTGATCTAGTTATGACTCCAGATGTTGGATCAATGACAATGTTCTCAATAAGATGAGAACTCTGATACTTGTGAGGTTTCAACTAACTGTTTCTATTGGATGTTTCTCCTATGTTCTGTTGCTGAGGAATTTGGTTATGGACAGGTTTAGTTCCCCCTATCAGGTTTCCCTGAATGGAAGAACATGTTCCATCTCATGTTCCTTCTTTTGGTGCCACTTTAACTTGTGTTGAGGCTTCAGTCAAATCCTTTACAATTCCAAAGGCTTCATCTTCATGTTCCTGTTTATCAAAAAGAATGTTATTTTCATCAAACACTACATGTACACTTTCTTCTACAGACAAAGTTCTTTTATCGAACACTTTTTATGCTTTCCTATGTAAGGAATATCCCAAGAATACTCCCTCGTCACTTCTGGGATCAAACTTACCTAGGGAGTCTTTTTCATTATTATGTACAAAGAACTTGCGACCAAAAGCCCTAATATGGGATATATTTGGTTTTCTCCCTTTAAGTAACTCATATGGAGTCTTGTCGACAAGAGGTCTAGTCATGCATCTATTGATAATGTAACATGTAGTGTTTACAGCCTCTTCCCAGAAGCTGTGGGGCAGTTTACTAGAAAAAAGCATAGTCCTGGCCATGTCTTCAAGAGTCATGTTCTTTATTTCAACTACTCCATTTTGTTGAGGAGTCCTAGGGGTAGAAAAGTTATGATCTATAATATTTTCATCACAAATTCAGCAAACTTAGCATTTTCAAATTCGGTTTCATGATCAGACCTAATGGATGCAAGTTGATTTCCTAATTGTTTATGAGTTTTTCTAACAAAAACAGTAAACATGTCAAACGCTTCATCTTTAGATGTTAGAAATAGTACCCATGTAAATCTAGAATAATCATCAACAAGTACCATTAAATATTTCTTTCCACCTCTACTCATGGTTCTCATTGGACCATAGAGATCCATTGGACCAGTTTCAACGACTTGGTTGTGCTTACTATTTTCTTGCTTTTGAAGGATGATCTTACCTGCTTCCCCCTTGCACAGGCCTCACAAATTTTGTCTTCCTTGAACTTGATGTTAGGTAACCCTATCACTAAGTCCTTAGAGACAAATTTGTTTAGCTGATTCAAACTGGCATGACCAAGTCTTTTGTGCCACATGAGGGGATCATTATCTAAAACACTCAGGTATGTGAGTTAATTTTCTGAAAGAGTAGACAGATCTACAATGGAAATATTGTTAACTCTTTTTCCCTACAAAACAATCTTGTCAGTGGTAAGGTTAATCACAAAGCATTTAGTAGAGGTGAATGCTACAATGTTACCTCTGTTACGAAGTTGTGACACACTGATCAGGCTGTATTTTACGCCATCTATCAAGTAGACATTCTTAATAGAGTGAGGATCTGTCTTACCTACCTTTCCAACCCCAATAATTTCACCTTTCGTCCCATTTCCAAAGGAGATATTACCTCCCTTTAAGTCCTAAAGTGAAAGGAACTGGTTCTTGCTTCTGGTCGTATGTTTTGAGCAGCCACTATCTATGTACCATATTTGGCTACTTCCCTTCACTTTGACTTGCAAAAAGAAATCAGGCATTAGTCATAGAAACCCAAACTAGTTTGTCCCTTTCTATAGGTAAAAGGATAAATCAAATTCTTTATAGCCCACCCAGGCAGCCTATTTCTTTCTTGAACAAAAGGTTTGTTCTTTTGATTAGCCTTTTCTTTTGCATTATATTCATTTTTGTAATGGCTAGTCTTACCACAATATGTGCAAATTTTGTTCTCAGGAAGAGTGAATTACTTGCTTTTAGGATCCCACTTAGATGCTTGAATCCCATAGCCAAGTCCTTTTTTGTTACTACAATGATGTTCTTGTAGCCAGGAAAGTGCATCAGAAGCCTTGTTCCATTTGCAAGTTCTGTTTAGTTTATGTTTTATATTCCCTAGATCTTATTTTAATATTCTTATATGCTCATCCTTCCTATATAGTTCATCCTTCATTTTTCCTAAGTTTTCTTCTAAGGTGAGATGTGTGTGATCAGCATTCTTCTTTCCTGTTCCTAATTTCCGTTTTAAGTTCTCAAACCTAAGTTCTAGGACAGTAGTGTCAAGTTCAAGAATCTGGTTCTTCAACACAGCATTTTTACTTTCACTCTCATTATCCCTAGTCTCTAGATTTTTCTACTTGGCTTTTAGGATCACACATACTCTAGATAGATATTCCCTTTCATTGTTGATTATTTCAGACTCATCAATGAAGTCTAGTAGTAGCTTAGACAACCTTTCTTTAGACATGAATTTAATCTTGTCTTTGAAATGAAGAATACTTACCTCTTGTTCATCATCTGGTTCTCTAATGGCCATAAGTGCTTTTTCATCTCCAACTTCATCTTCTGAGTCCTCATCTGATGTTTCTCCCTAGGCAGCAACCATTGCTTTTGTTGATATTTTGTTCCTTCTTGGTTGAACCTGTTCCTTCTTCCTATTCCTTCGTTAAGCCATTTCCTTCTTCCACTCAATTTCCATTGAGGACAATTCTTGATTATGTGATCAGTCTTACCACATTTGTAGCAACCCTCATTGGTGTATTTCTCAGGAGACCTTGGTTTGTTGAAGGTTGTTCCTCTTGAAGAACTCTTTCCTCTCATTAAGTACTTTCTGAAATCTTTTATGATCATAGCCAGTTCATCATCCCCCAGATCTGAACCTTTAGCAATTCTGAGAGCCAAAATATTTTTCTTCTTGGGTGCATCCATTTTTCATGGTTTGCCTTCTCAGTCCATTGGCAATGAGGTTTCTAATTATTTCATCCAACTTGAAGGTAGAAATATTCTTTGATTCCTAAATAGTAGTGATTTTTCTTTCCCAAAAGACTGGCAGAACCCTTGTCAAAATCTTCTCAACTTTATCTTCTTAAAAAATAGTCCTTCCAAGAGACTTAAGTTCATTTGTCAGTATGGTGAACCTTGTATACATCCTTGGATGGTTTCTCCTTCCTTCATGGTGAAATTCTCATATTGAGAATACAGCAATATTCCTTTGGACCTCTTCATTTGATGTGTTCCTTCATTAGCCACTTGCAATGTGTCCCAGATTTCCTTAGTACTGGTACAACTTTGAATTCTACTAGACTCATCTAGACCCAGTTCACACACCAGCCACTTCTTGGCCTTGGCATTTTTCTCCCATTTCTTCAGGTCTTTAGAGTGCAGTGAGCTCTTGTCTTTGGAACATCCACTCCTTCAGCATTCTTCATTGTAGTTGCTAGAGGACCATTAGTGACTATGTCCCAGAGTTCATAGTCTTCTCATATGATGTGATCCATCATCTTGTTCTTCTACAAATAATAGTACTAACAATTGAAAAGTGGAGGCCTAACAGTGGATTGTCCTTCCCAGTTCCTAGGTGGTGCACTCATCTTGATCTTTTTCTAAGGTGTTAGCCTCTTCAAGGATAACCTCCTTTGATACCAATGGATGTTCTAAGCTTCAATACCGCATGGGGGGGGGGGGTGATTCGTGTGGTACCCAATTTTTGCTTTAGAAGAACCTAGTTCTTCTAGGCGTTCTAACTACTACTATTTGTAGAATAATTAGTACAGAAAATAAAGAACACAAAGAGTTTTATGTGGAAAATACCTGGATCAAAAGGTGAAAAAACCATAACCCACTAAGTAGGATTTTCCCAAACTTCCACTAATATAACTTAACCAAAATAGTATTTACAAAAACTCTTTGTAAACCTAAGGATTAACTCTAATCCCGTTGCGGCACACAGCCTCAACCACTGCGAAAAGATCAAGTTAACCGAAAACATCAAGTTAACTCTAACTTAAATACCCTAAGTACCTAATACAAATGCTTCTATGAAAGATGAAAGGTACAATTATAAAATCAACTACTACAATTGAACTAGAATAAAGAAATACACAATGGAACTAATTCTTCTATCTCATTTAAGTAGCTTCAGGAGTGCACACTTAAATCTCACATAAATTGCTTGAAAAATTGCCTAGCTCTTTTGCTCTCAATTTAGTTCAAATTCTGCATACATGAAATACCTATAAAATAGAACAATCACTGTGATTTAATAGGTTAGGAATGAGATTTTGATTGAGACTCAATTTGTGTTCTTCATCGCAGAAGTGTTCCTAATGATATCAAACTCTAACACTATCTTTATCCCGGATTGTCTTCACAAGATGGACCTGGTCCATTACTGAGTTAATTTGTCATTCTTCAAAACTTTACCTGTTCTTAGGCCAACACAAGTCAAAGAGGCGTTAGGAACCCGCCTGAAGAATAGGGGCAACTTTCAATTTTCAATTTCAAGTCAAAATCAAGCAGGAGGAAACCGCCTGAAGAGCAGGGTCAACTTTCAGTTCACAAGTTTAAGTCAGAGAGGTATTAGGAGCCCACCTAAAGAACATGTTCAATCTTCAATTTCAAGTTAGAGAAGCATCAGGAGAACCCTGTCAAAAGAATATGGTCAACTTTCAGTTTTCAATTTCAAGTTCAGAGAGGCATCAGAAGCCACCTGAAGAACATGGTCAGTTTTTGGGTTCCAATTTCAGGTTCAAGAGGCATCAAGAGAATCCCGCCTGAGAACATGGTCAACTTTCAGTTTTCAAGTTTAAGTCGGAGAGGCATCAAGAGCCCGCATGAAGAACAGGATTAACTCTCAGTTTTCAAGATTAAAGTCAAAAACAGTAGAAGTCCACCTGAAGAACATGATTAACTTTCAGTTTCCAAGATTTAAGTCCAAGACACCAGGATCCCACAAGGAGAATAATGGAAATTTTTAAGTCAAATCAAAAGTAGCACGAGCCGCCTGAGGAATAAGGTTTTCAATCTCAAGTCTACTCCAAGTTCAACTTTATTTCAAGTGCAAGTAGCAGGATGCCCCGCTGAAGAATAGGGTCAACCTCCAGTTTTCTTCAAATTTAGTCAGCAAGATGCCCACCTGAAGAATAGGGAGAATTTTCTGATTTATGTTGAAGGAGCAAGTGGAGATTCAAAGAAGATTCACGACAAGAAGTATATAGGATCTTGCGTTTTTCTTTTATTTTTGCTGTAATTTTCCCTTTTAGTTCAATGTAATGGCAGGAACCGTGGATCAAAACCATGACGCCACCTCAATCGGCTCTCCACCTCGGTATACCCCATCACTGTTCCTACTTCTAAACTACATGTGGCCTGATTCCTTTATAGCCAAGTATATGTAGGCAACTCATATACCAGGGCTCGATACATGACTCTCTATTAGTTTTGGTCTCTCTAAATAATGGTGGGGTCAAAAAACACGTGTCGTCGTTCTTTGTCCGAAAACACTTCATGTTTCCAGTCAAAGAGGGGCAACTGTAGAAATGTAATTTTTGACCCTCCCCAAGAGTTTACGCATTTTATCATTTAAATATTTAGTTTAGGACTAATATCATTATTTTAACTAGTTTTAGCTATATTACTTTACTTTAAAACAAAAATAAAAATCACAAAAATATTTTCTTCTACTTAGCTAATTGATATTTTATCTAGTTACTTTTAACTTATCTATCCTACATAAAATTTGAAAATACAAAAATAGTTCCACTTTGTTTTCAAGAATATAAGTGTGTTGGTAGGAATATTGTTTTAATTTTGCTATGATTTTAATTTAATCCTATTTATATTTTTTCTAGTATAATCTTTTGAAAAATACCAAAAATAGTTTCACTTTTAATAGTCTATTTAATTAATTAGGAGTAGTATTACATTTTTATAAATACTTTATACTATTTTAAATGAGGAAAGCTTAGGCTCTTTGTTAATGAATCTAGATTATTGAGAAGCCCAATTTTGAACTAATTCAAGAAAGTTTTGGCCCTAATTTAACCATAATTTCAGCTAGAGAGGGCCCAATTCGGTAAATGCCTAACTTTAACCTTACCTGTTAACCCCCATGTTTTTGTACATGAGAGTATACGTAAGTCAATTGATGTAAGCTTAGAAATGAGATCAACTTTGAAAGTACATAAAGTAAGTTAATCATGTTACAATGGAGATTATAAATATTTAAGATCATGAATACCAATTGAGTTTGTTGAGTTATATTAGGAGTTTATTTGTTAATTGATTCACTTTCTGTTTAAAAATAGTGTAATCCCCTGTTTCACGCTGTGAATATAGTCAAATATGATAATCTGTCCAGCTATAATCTCATGTTTCACACTATGAATACAGTTGAATACACTCGAATACACTCGAATACAACAACTGATTAGCTGGACTTTCTTGATTCACACCTATTTTTACTATTGTATTCATGAATACAGTAGCTTAAATACATCTAATATATCTTATAACAAAAGAAAACTTTGTTTAACCAAAAAATGGGACTTCAGTCAAAGCTTAATTTAGAAGAAATCGGGTTACAGATAATCAAAGAATATATAAAAGAAAGTAATTTGATTAGAAATAAGATAATCAAAAAAGTAAAGTAGACCAGTATATTCAGATAATGTTTCGTGTCCTACAAATGATTCATCTCCTCCTTTTATAGTTATTTCTAAAATATACGTTTGCCACTGTCATAATTGAGTTATTATGGACAATTATTGGCATTAAATGCTACGTTACACAATGCAATTTAATACAGATTCTCTAATGTTTTCAATATTTAATGCTCATTAAATATTGTATCTGTACTTCCTTATACGGTCAGGTTCATTCTCTTGAATTATTGGATTTAAATAGATACAAATGTTTAGTCTACTCGTGCCTCTACTCATGCCTTTGCTTTTGCCAGTATTCGTGCCAGTGCTCATATATGTTGCAACTCGTTCCTCTTTGCTAATCATCATCCTTTGACTGAGCTTTATGCCATGACGTGTCATCCATAAAAACTTCGATATGTGTAAGCTCAATTTTTCCCAATACAGATAGTTTCCCCACTTGCCATTTATTCATCGATTGAATATTTGGGAAGTAGATTTTATTAAAGCGAGACTTTTGCCACCATTATAGAATCGGTATTTCAATGGTCACTTCCATATAATGCTTGTTACACGGGGCATCTCTTTGTTGGTTTTGATATTTTACAGCGCCTTTTGAGGCTTTTTTATGGCTTCACCAATTACGAAGCGACAATTTTCATTATGACCTTTCCATCATTACGCTTTTTCCTTTGGCGGTTGCTTCCTAATATAAACTTATTTTTTATTTTTGGTATTGACTTACAAAGTTCAAAGCTTCTAGAATATTAAATTCTCGTTCTCATCTTCCTCGTAAAACTTTTTAGAATATTCAGTTGTTGTTCTTCATCAACCTCGTATTGCCATGGCTTCACCAAACACTAACCCTAGGAGAGTTACCATAGTTTATAGTCTTCCTCTTGCCCCTAATATGAGTAGGAGGGAGGAAGTAGACAACTTAATTTAGGGTCTTCATCTACACGTGGTTCTTCTCTTCCTTTATCCAGTTCTGGCCCTTTGGCTAGAACCAGAGGTTCACTTTCACATAGACCTTCTTCTAGAGGTAAAGAATCCTCTAAGACTCTCCGTGAACCTATAGTACAGAAGATAGTTCCTACAGAATTATCTTTTTATAATGACATCACGTATCTTCTTTAGATCGTGCTGATATTTATCCCACTCAAATCGCTGAAGGTTTGATTTCTTTAGTTCGTAAAGACTGCCATTGGGATCATGACTTTCCTATCATTATTCCCATTCTGAATCAAAGAACTACCTCCTACTTAATCGGATTTCCTTTTGTTTATATGTACCATTTTACTTTAGGATTCAAACATGCTATTGATTCTGTTACTATTGAGTTTTGTCGTTTCTTTGATTTTTGCTTAGGTCAAATTAGCCCAATAATATGGAGGTTTGTCGCCTGTTTGAGGCTTTTGACCAACACGGCCAATGTGCCTTTTACTTTCCCGCATCTGATTCATCTTTTCTCTCCTTGGATCTTTCGCGATGGTTTTTTACACTAGTATCAAGGAGTAAAAGAGTTCTAGTTAGTCTTGAAGATGACAAAGACCATGGTTGGTATGTCAGGTTTGTAGCTGCCCCCGCTATTGGTTTACTGGGTGATGAAAACGTTCCATTCCCTGAGAAGTGGAATTTTGCACATGAGTATTCTAACTTTCTCCTACCTTCTTATTTAATTTTGTTAATTTTTCTAATTTTACTTTTCTATTCCATCAACTATGGGAGCTGTGGAAGATGTTCCCAATTTTCGTGATTGGATAGGAAAGTTTTTGACTACTGCTGCAAAGGATGGTAGATCTTGGAAGACCTTTTCCCAACGATTTGGTTGGACAGTAAAAGCTCATGGTAAAAACTTATATTTTATTTTACATATATATTTTTTTCTTTGAACTTACCCCAATACTTCTTTCTATCAGGATCTGCTATTTGAGGGGTTGCTGTCGAGGCGGTTGCGGCTTCTCGTATCTCTTTGGAAAGGGGCCAAGAGATACTCTTGGGTTCTTCATCGAAAAGAAAAGCCATTGATGACAAAGACTCAGAAGAAGAGGAAGATGGGGGCTCTTTGGTAACAAGGCCTCGGGCTCGTAGACGAATCATTTCTGATGATGAAGTAGAAGCATCCACTCGCCGTTCTTCCTCTTATCGAGTCTGTTGAGGCTCCGGTTATAATTCCTTATGGTGATATTGCTCCCGTTTCTGCTCAAGAGTCTATTGAGCAGCTTTTTATCAACGAGTTTGGTAGTGAAACCCTAGGGTAGGTTTTTGATGAAGCACCCATGGCTTCTTTTTCTACACCTGTATCTGTGCCTCCTTCTTTGGCAATCTCGGTTTTTTTGTTCCTTCCCAGGCTGTCTTTACTACTTCCACTGTTCCTCATTCAACAATTCCTCGTCCAATCACTTACCGTGCTGAAGTTGGCTCCTCAAGTAGGAGTGGTACTATGAGGCAAGTTATTGAAATCTCCGCTGAGGGCAACCTTTTAATAAGATCAAGTCATGCAGATGTGTGGCTAAAGCCCTTAATTGGACCAATTGAGAAAGCCAAGCTAGAGAGCCATAGCTCCTTGACCTTGATGAATGACATTGTGCATGCTTCTTTAAAGGTATTCCCTTTTTTTAAAAACTTTTACTTTGTAATTTTTCTATCTTTGGGATTCTTATTTCCCTTCCCTTTCCCTTTTTACGCTAATCCACCAGCACGAAGATGATGAGAAAGAGACTACGAGATTCTTGAAGATAAATTTGCCAAATAAAATAAAAAGTTAAAGAATGAAATTGCTGACTGTGAAAGAAACTATGAGATTCTTGACGATAAATCTGTCATTGAAGTGAGTTGGGCATTCATAAATTCTCGCCATGATACCCCCGTTGAAGCTAGATGGAAGAATTTTGACTTGGAATCTGAGTTAGCTAAGATTAAAGAAATTATTGAATAAACTCAATGGAACCAAGTTCTTTCTCCTCCCATGGGTGAAGCTTCTGAAAATGTTGAAATTGATATGGGTATCTCCACTCCTTCAAGCCAAGTTGAACGTGCTACTGTAAACCAAGCTGAGCCTATTGTTGTTGACGTACCTGTTTCAGTTCCTTCATCTTCTTAGTGACAAGTTCAAGTTATTTGAAATTTCTTTGTGTTGTTTTATTTTACTTGGAAAATTGTGGAAAATCCCCTTGGTCTCATTTGAGGGTTTGTTTTGGAAACTCAAGTCCACATACCTTTTATGGGGCAACATGTATAAATAATTTTATGACTAAGTTCATACTTAGTCTAAGCTCTTTAATATTAAGAAGTTTCTCGTTGAACTTCCATTTTGTTTATTCTTGCCTTTATTTCTAAGGACTTTAAAGAATAATATGCATTTTTATTCTTCAAAAAATGCTTCTGTTAACTTCGTGAATATTCAAATTAATTATGAATTTTATAGAAGAGGGACCTTATTTATTCGACACTTAATAAAGAATACATCTCAACTTCATAATGGTGTTAACATATGATAAAGAAATAGGAATACACATGTTTCTTTGAAATAACTTTGACAAATTTTTATTTGAACTTAGTCTAGTTTTCAATAACACTTTACATGTATTTGAATTACATCTATTACTTTCTCATAACTATTTTTCTTGTAACAGATTTAAAAAAGAAAATAAACCCAAGGTTTTTTATAACCCGTTTCAGTAATAAACACAAGGATTTTATCTATAACCCATTTCAGTACATTGACTTTACCCTAAATATAGTAAGGTTTTTCTTTGGCCTAAGCTTGAGACTTTGCTCTGCACTTGACTCATTCAATGAGTAAATTTCAGGCTTGATCTTTGATTGTTTCCCTATCTTCTTTGCCTTCTTTCTACACATGAACGTGTATATTATATAATCCCCTAAGTGTTTGAGCGTTGAAGTATGAAGCCTCGAGCACTTGATTGTTCCTCTCATTTGGTCATTTCCCTAAAAAGGAAAACATACATGACTCGGAGGTACGATTATAGATGTAGACTGCTTAACCCGTTTGAATTTCTATCAGAATAATTGTAACCCTAGGAAAGGAAGTTTAATTTATTCCATGTTCCTTGAAGGTTGTGACTCATCATTTAGCACGGGTTAGCTTTTTTCCTATCATCTAAAATTGTTAGTAAAATTTTAATAATTCAAAAATTAAATTCAAAAATATGGATACCTGATCGTGGGTATTCCTTAGAAATAGTATTTTTTTCAAATGAACATCATTGCAATGTGAAGGTAGTATCTTGCCATCCATTGTTTCCTGCTCGTATACTCCTTTTCCTCCAATATCATGTATTCCATAGGGTTATTCCCATGCTGGACTTGATTTTACCGTATTTGTTGTTTTTCTAGATTGAAAAACCTTTTTGAGAACGAAGTACCCAATTTTGAAAAATCTAAGGCGTGTTTTTCGGTTATAGTATTGTTCTATGACCTGTTTATGTGCTGCCATTCTTATTAGTGCAGCTTCTTTTTTTCCTTCAAGTAAATCCAGATTTACATGTATTTCTTCATCATTAGACTCTTTTGACGCATGTGTGAACCTCGTACTCGGCTCTCCTATCTCTACTGGAATCAAAGCTTCAGCTCCATAAACCAATAAAAATGGTGTTTCTCCTATACTTGTTTTTGCTATTGTGCGGTATGCACATAAAACACCAGGTAACACTTTCAATTACCTTTGGATTCCTCTAAATGCATCTTTAAATTATTGATAATGACTTTGTTTAATGACTCAGCTTGCCCATTACTCACCAGATGATAAGGTGTGGATGTAATCTTTTTGATTTGCCAACTTTGAGCGCCTATTAACTGAGGGCTATTATCACAGACGATTTCCTTTGGCACACCGAATCAGCATATGATATTCCACCAAATGAAATCTTTAACTTACTTTTTCTCACAGCTGCTTGAATGTTCCTGCCTCCACCCATTTAGTAAAATAATCAGTGAGTACGAGCAAAAATTTTACATGTCCATTTCATTGTGGTAGTGGTCCCACGATATCCATCCCCCATTTCATAAATGGCCATAGTGCAATGACCGGATGTAGTAATTCCGCGGGCCTATGCATATTATTACCGTACCTTTGCCATTTATCACATTTAGCCACGAAACTATCATTTTCTTCTTCCATTTTGGGCCAATAATAACCTGCCCTAATTAAGGTTCTTACCAATTACCTCCTCATGCGTGATTCCCACAATGCCCCTCGTGTATCTCTCTCATTACTTATTCCGTCTGAGAAGGTCCGAGGCATCTTGTTAAGAACCACTGAACATTTTTCGGTAAAGATTGCCTTGCTTTAAGCAACACCAACTAGCCTTTTGTCGAAGAATGTGAGCTTTTTTCTTATCTTCAAGGATGGTATCATACTGCAAAAAATTAACAATCTCGTTCCTCTAATCCCAAGTTAAGTTATTAAAATTTACCTCATTTTTATCGGGGTTGAGAACAGAATAAAATAAATGAATAACTGAAGCATTTACATTGCCTGCCACGTCTGCTGCAGATGCAAGATTAGCTAGGGCGTCTGCTTCAACATTTTCATCCCTTGATATTTGTGTCATTTTCCAGGTTTGAAATTGCTTTATCAAATCCTGTACCTTTTCTAAGTACTGTTGCATCCTTGCCTCCATGGATATGTAAGTCCCCAACATTTGATTAACTACGAGCTGAGAATCTCTTTTGATTATAATCTAATTTATTTCAAGTTCTCGTGCCAGTTCTAAGCCTGAAATCACAGCCTCATACTCTGCCTCATTGTTATTTATTAAATGATATTTAATGGCTTGTCTAATAGCTTCACCCATATATTGTATCAATATAATCCCTAAACTTTCACCCTTTACATTAGATGAACCATCAGTAAATAAGGTCCAAGTTCCTGGGTTAGCTATATTAAACACCTGTAACTCTTTTTATGCTTCTACTTGCATCCCTTGGCTAAAATCAGCCACAAAATTAGCTAACACTTGAGATTTTATAGCAGTTCTAGGTTGGTATGTGATATCATATTCACTTAATTCTATAACCTACTTAGCTAACCTTCCTGATAACTCATGTTTATCTAAAATATTGCACAATGAATAAGCTGTTACTACGGCAATAAGATGATAGTGAAAATAAGGTCTTAATTTTCTAGATGCCATGATTAATTCAAGTGCAAGCTTTTCTAATTGACGATACCATATCTCCGCATCTAATAAAAGTTTTATGACATAATAGATAAGAGATTATTTACCTTGGTCCTCACGGACTAAAATAGCACTTACCGCTACTTCTGAAACAGCAAAGCAGATAAGTAATCTTTCCTCAGCCTTTGGTTTTGCGAGAAATGGTGGATGTGATAAGTACATCTTCAGATTTTTTTGTGCTTGCTGACATTCCTCATTCCATACAAAATGATCTTGCTTTTTAAGAGCTGAGAAGAATTTAAAGCACTTTTCTGATGATTTAGAAATGAATCTTCCCAAGGCTCCAATTCTTCTTCTCAATCTCTGCACTTCTTTTTTACTTGAAAGTACATCAGGGATTTCTTCAATGGCCTTAATATGTGCGAGATTCACTTCAATACCACGGTTAGAAACAAGAACATCCAAAAACTTACTTGATGCAACACCAAACGCACATTTCTCCGGATTTGATTTCATATTAAATTTGCACAATGTGAAACGTACCAGACAAGTGTGATATATGATTTCTTGAATGATGATTTTTAACGAGCATATTGTCTATGTCAACCTCTATGGTTTTTCCCATATGTTCTTGAAACATTTAGTCACTAGCTTTTGATATGTTGCACCAGCATTTTTGAGACCAAAAAGTATTACCTTATAAAAGTGAGTCCCTCTGTCTGTTATGAATAAAGTATTTTCCTCATCTACCTGATCCATTTTGATCTAATTGTAACCTGAATACGCATCTAAAAAACTTAATAGTTCATGTCCTGCAGTAGCATCAATTAGGTGATCTATATGTGGTCATGGAAAAGAATCTTTAGGACAAGCTTTGTTAAGGTATATGTAATCTACACAAACTCGCCACTTACCATTCTTATTTGGTACTACAACAGTATTGGCTAACCAATTAGGATACTTTACCTCACGGATAGACCCAATCATTAGTAATTTTTTAACCTCTTCTTGAATCACCTGATTTTTGAAAGTTCCTTGCTTTCTCTTCTTTTCTTTGATAGGAGGGTACGATGGATCTTCATTTAATTTGTGAGTCATTACCTCCGGTGCTATTCCTGTCATATTAGAGTGGGACCAAGCAAAACAATCCACGTTAGTTTTCAAAAATTCAATCAACTTACCTTTCATGTCTTGGCTTAGATTGGCCCCTTCGTCGACTTTCTTTTCAGGCCATTGTGCAAATAACACTAGAGCCTCTAGTTCTTCAATTCTTGTCTTGATATTTTTGTTTTATTCTGGTTCTTGAATGGTATCAGGTCTTGAGTCCTCTTTTGTCCGCCTTGTTCAGTTGAGGTTTGTGTTGTGGTGCCGTCAACTAGATTCTGTAATTGCTATTTTTCTTCTCTTTCGTACTTGAATCAGCTACGGAATTGATGCTCCTAGATGTCTGTTGATCTCCACGAATTTGACATATTCCTCATGGTGATGAAAATTTGATAACTTGATATAAGGTTGATGGAACGACATCCAACTCATTAATCCTTGGTCTCCCAAAAATCATATTGTAAGCCATCTCCATATATACCACCTGAAATTTTTGAGTCATTGATAATGCCTTCTGCGAATGTAGTGAGTATTAGCTCTCCTTTTGTTACCACTCTAGAATTGTCAAATCTAGACAAAGCATGCGCCTTTGATACTAATTTATCTTCAGCTTGCATCTCACGTAACACTCTTAACAGAATAATGTTCACGGAACTACCTGGATCAATCAAAACTCGTTTCACATTAGTATCATATACAAGTAGAGATATTATTAGCGCATCGTAATGTGGATTTAATATGCCATCCATATCTGCATCATCGAATGCAATAGTTTCTTCTTCTAAGACATGTCATATCCGTTTCCCTTGAGTAATTGTGATTTTGGAATTTTTATTAGTTGCGGGTGTACGTCACACCATTGATATCTTCACCCCTGATTATAATGTTGACAGTCCTTTTGGGAGAAGGTGAATTTAGGGGGCTCCTACCTATTCTTCATGTATGCTTTCTTACCTTTCTCACTAAATAACTCGATGAGATACCCCTGTTTTATTAAATGATCAACTTTACTTTATAAAAAATCTACAGTCAGTTGTTTTATACCCGTGATCATTATGAAATTCACACCAATGATCGGGGTTGTGCCTATTTGGATTCGATCTCATCTCTTTTGGCCATCTACCTTGTCACTCATGCTTCTCAAAACATCTACGAGTTCGGAAGTTCTCACATTGAAATTAAAACTTCTGAACCTCGCCTTTAAGTTTCTATCATCATCTCGAGACTCACGTGTGTTTCGATCATTCCCTAATCTTGATGACGAGCCCAACTCTCTATTACTCGATTTGTGGTGGTCGTATCTCTGACTATCATCTTTTTTACCGTGAGTATTTTCCCGCAGGTCCCATGTACGGTTCATACCTATTTTTACCAGACCTTTTTTGGTTTTCACCCATCTCGAACTTATTTTTTCTTCTTTTTGATACCATGAAATAATGTCTTCTTCAAGCCTCAGCTTTATACTATGCCTGTTATAAATGTCATTCCATGTTGTGGTTGGGAATTCACGAAGACTTTCCTTGAGTCATCTTATCGCTTCGGAGCTCTTTTCATTCAAATTACTAGTGAAAGCTATAGTAGCCCAATTGTCAGGTACACGCGGTAATGTCATTCTTTCACGTTGGAATCTGTCCATGAATTCTATAAGTAATTCTGAGTTTCCTTGTTTGATTTTGAAAATATCTTACATTCTTCTTTCGGCTTTTTGATCTCCCGAGTTGCTTTGATGAAAGAATCTGCAAGCTCAGCAAATGAATTTATAGAATTTTCGGGCAAAAGAGAATACCATGTTAATGCACCTTTAGTGAGTGTTTCACCGAATTTATTGACGAATTGACGCCTGTTGTGAATGCAGTTACTTGGTCTCATAGATCAGCTGTTCCATTGTATTTGGGAATATCAGGCATTTTGAATTTCTTTGGAATAGGGAAGGGAGCAACACTTGGCTTCATAGGTTGTTGTGAATATTTATCCACGTCTATCCCTTTGATTACAGGCGGTACCCTAGGTATTTGCTCTATGCGGTCACTTTGCTCCTCGAGTTGTTTCTCCAATGTTAGTACTAAAATTTGTAAATCTGAATTGACTAAATTTCCTGGTTCTCTTCTTGTGACTCACTAGGGGTTCCACCACTTCTTGAACTAACAAGCTCAAAAAGAGGATTCTCCAAAGTGTTTTCATTTGGAGTGGGTGTGAGTAGTGCAGCAGGTAACTGACTAGCAAAAGTTACAAAAGCTTTCTCGACCTGTGCAGCAATTAGTTTTTTCAAAGCTTCATCGATAGCTTCAAAATTTTTAGATTGAGCGTTTTCATGTGCATGAGTCATCAGGAGTGACTTCTCAAGACCGTCGACGAGAGCATTGTGGAGAAGGGACCGAGGTGTGATTATGCTGTAGATTTCCCTGAAGTTGTCAGTTTCCTTTATTTCCTTGAATATTGTCATTATTATTCTACATGGTTGATGCAACAAGGAAAATTAAGCTAAATAGATTATCAAATTCTCGGTAACGCAACCAATTTGTTTAACCGAAAAATAGGACTTCGGTCAAAGCTTTAATTTATCAGAACTCAGGTTATTAGTAATCAAAGAATATATAAAAGAAAGTAATTTGACTAGAAATAAGATAATCAGAAAAGTAAAGTAGACCAGTATATTCAGATAATATTTCGTGTCCTACAAATGATTCATCTCCTCATTTTTATAGTTATTTCTAAAATATACGTTTTGCCTCTGTCATAATTGAGTTATTATGGACAATTAAAGGCATTAAATGATACGTTACACAATCATTATAATTTAATACAGGTTCTCTAACGTTTTTAATATTTAATGCTCATTAAATATTGAATCGATACTTCCTTATACTATCAGGTTCATTCTCCCGAATTCTTGGATTTAAATAGATAAGAGCGTCGAGTCTGCTCGTGCCTTTGCTTGTACCAGTGCTCGTATCTGTTGTAACTCGTACCTCTTTGCTAATCATCATCCTTTGACCAATGTTCATGTCATGACTTGTCATCCTTAAACACTTCGATATGTGTAAACTTAATTTTTTCCAATACAAACGTATCTACAATCTATAATATAGCAAATGATATTTATCCTTCTTGCTGGCCTTGAAAATCTAAGATTTCTATAGTTAGGACTTGAAAAATACTAATACGCATCTGGAATTTATTTATATTAAGCAAACAATTTAATTAGAGAGCTAAAAAGAGACACAAATTTATTTTTCTACTAGGACCTTAGACGAATAGACAACTGAGCTGATACATGTACGAGAGGACAATGTAAATTACGTGTCATTTAATTACAGAAAATAGATTGAAGCTATATTTTATTTTTTACAGTCTGAAATCTGAATAATGGCTTGGTGTATGGGGGCAAGAAGTGTTTGGATATTATGTAATAGCATCAAACTAAATAGCTAGAATGATTTATGGTTCCTTTTTCTTTTTGTTTTCATTCGGTATACAATATTTATATTCGACTAATTCGAATTTATGCCACATAAAGCTCATCAAAAAGGGAAGAGCTCCAAAGTTACAAGGATTTTTTTATTCGTAAGGCTCGACCCCGATTTCTTGATTAAATGTATCTTATCCATTCCACCAAAACCAACACTGATATTACTATGTTGATAATATAGCATCCAAGGATATTGTTTATATTTTGGATTTTTTGACTCAAAAGATATTAAAAGTTTTGAACAAATCAATCAAAAAAGAAGGGAAATTTTTTAGCTGAATATAATAAACTCTAGAAGAAGTAATAGACAACGAGATGATCGTCAATAAGTTTCTTTTCGTTCTCAGATAGTCCTCTTTTTTTATTAGAAATCCTCCTTCGTTACAAGGTTTACGTCCTCCTTTTATACTAGAGAGAAACTCTTCTAAATTGTAAGAAACAAAATGCAAGGAATATTCAATAGAATATTCCTAATGTCCCCAATGGGCTTACACTATTACAAGGGTCGTACAGTCTCTTCTTTTTCCCTAAGGCCGCCTCCCTCGAAACGTCGACTCGAGGATATCCGGTAGCTTGTCGTACTTCATTGCAAGTCGTGGGCGGTCAAATTTGGATCCATACAGTTAGTCCTTCTGCTTTTCGGTGTTGCGACCGAATGCGTCCTCAATGAGCGGATTTCATGCTTTCTTATGGAGAAATTTGATCCGTTGAAACGTTACGACGCGGCCAACGAAATATGGTCAACGTGTTCAGCAAAACGGTGAGTGATACACTTTGCCGGGAAGTGATGCCAGCTCCCATGTGCCATCATTACATAGGTTTTCGAGGCAGGGATTGATGGCTTGATGCTTCAATTCTTGCGCTACATTGTGACCCAATGCCTCTATTCTGGCGCCACCCAACCCTATAAATAGGTAAAGGGATTTTTTCGAAAAACTTTATTCATTTCACTCTTGATAACTCCTTTCACCCCTCCTAATTTGCTCTCATATCCTTATGTTTCTTCTTATGTTCCTCGTTTGAAGCTTCTTCTTCCTTCTTCATTCTGTGTTGGTATCCCTTCAAACGATATTATGCCAAAGTCTAGTTGTTCTCGTAAGGAAGTTACTAAGGCCACCCCATTATCTATGACGCCTCCTCCTGGTAGTGATGAAACGATGGTTGCGGAGGGCGACAACCTTCCTACAGTGGATGAACTGCCGCCAAGGCATCCATTGTCTCGAAGTGACTTCCTTAAAGATCCTCTTCCTACTCCGGACCCTGTATACTATGAGATGGATCATATTCATATTGACGCTCTTCATGTGAAGTACGACATTCATGCTCATGTACAGATGGTCTAGGCCAGAAGAGATTACGTAGATGTCCATAGACCCAGGTACTGTGCCTTCTACGAGTACCCTTTCATGATCAGTTATACTTTTCCTCTTTTCCCTTTAGTAGAAGAATTTTATAGATTTTACCAAGTTTGTCCCGCGCAACTTTCACCGTATACGCTCAAGGTACTTCTATTACTGACCAAGTATGCAGAATTCGTAGAGTGTGACATTTCTGTCCACCATCTTTTGTATTTGTTCATGCCCGGCTTTCAAAGAGGTACCATGGTGCACTTGAAGCTCCGTAGTATAAAGGGGCTGGTGGTCGGGATTGAAGACCGAGTGAGTCGCAATTTTTAGCACATGTATTTCTTTGTCAAAACCGAGCATTGTTTCTGACGCCGCCAGATTTCTGGAACGACGGAATAGAGCTCGTAAGTGTCGCCACTCGTTTCACTCTCCCTCCCTTTGTATTTATTATAGAGTTTTTTTGCTTCCCGTTTGCATCTATGGGACGTTTGCCTCGCCCTATTGCAGATATCAGGGATTGGGTGGCCCGTCTATTGCCTCATGCAGTAAAGACCCAGGATTGGGCCGCCTTCGTGAAGCGATATGGCCCTAGAGTCCCCTTTGGTAAATGTTTCCCTTACTACTTTATTGGTCGTACAAACTTATTTACTGATATGATTTTTATGATGAAAGGTCGGGGAGCTTCCAGGCGAAGGGGGCCAGTCCCTGCATTTCGACAAGTTGCTTCCATCGCAGACCCGCAGTTTGTCGTGAGTGAGTCTTCTTGAGAGGGCCGCCCTTAATCTATTCAATTAGAAGGTCCATCTCGAGCTGTGTTCGTAAAGGGGAAGCTTCTTCAGTACCGTCCTCACACCCTTTGGACGAATATTTTAATGGAGACAAGCCATTATCGAGAAAAAGGTAGAGGTTGGAGCTTGGGAAGGATGTGGCTACAGAGATAGATAGAAGCAGGGCGTCGCACGCAACCTTTGTGCTCGTATTTATGGCCAATGCCATTTTATTGAGGAGACCTCTCAAAGTGGAAGGAATTTACCCCAGAGCTGGCTCGTTGCGCTCTACTGAAGGTGGCACATCGCCCAACATTAGAGAATGTCATGTTGAAGGTGACGTCTCGGGTCCGGATGTCGACTCAAAGGATGTCAATGAGTTCGTGGATCTCTATACCCATGTGGAGGTTAGAACAGACAGGTCTGATCGTCACATAGTCGTCCCTAGGGACTTCAACCTGTGGTTGAACAATGAGAAAGTGGCATTTGCCCTAGCTCCTCTATGCACCGCTCCTGAAAACGAGATAATTAGGGGAATAAATGATGTGGAGTTGTCTTAGAAGGTCGCCGGTATGGCCATACAGGTAGATACATTTTCTTCCATTTTCCCTATCCGCTTTGTGGGCTGATCGTTGTTCTTCGTTTTGTTTCTAACTTCTCCCTCCTTCTCTTTCTTTTACTAGACCCTTGCTATGTAGTTTGAGAGGGAGCGTCGAAATAGGAGATGGACGGGCCAACTACTCTCTAGTGGAATTATCACTATTGATTATATAATATCAAAGTATAATGTGGCGGATTCCCTTACAAAAGGCCTAACTAGAGAGGGAGTTGAGAAATCTTCTAAGGGAATGTTATTATGACCGATAACAAGTCATCATGGCGGTAACTCTACCTATAATTTTGGACATTCTGAGATCTAGGTTCAAGGAGCTCAAACAAAGTTGTGATTGACCGGTTCAACATTGTCAGAGTAAAATCTTGGTCCCTTATCGTGATGAAGACAATGTTCAGTAACAAGGATAGAACTTTACACGTTCTTTAGTGATTACCTAAGTTTGATGTGGTATTTATCAAATAGTATCAATCTAAAGGATTACTTGTTTAGGAATCACCTATGTAAGTGTGAAGTAGAAGCCGCTTCAATGAGAATTCTGTAAGGCTAATTCTTTACGCACTTATAAAATAAGGCGGTGTTCATGGCTAAAACGAACACAACAATGAGAACATAAAGATGGTTAAGGGTTGGTTGTGTGACATATAATTGTCTATGTATACACTAAAGTCTAACGGTTTAAAAATATCAAATCTACCGATTGACCGAGTATATCCGACATATCCTCACTAGAAAAAGTTCAAAGGAAAACCTACTTATCTAGATGCAATTAATCATTACTTGAAAATCACATAGCTTTCATTTATGTTCATTCTTGTTACAGTCATTCCCATTCATGTGGGGGATTGTTGGAATTTAAGCCATTGGGCTTTAAAGACTAGTGTGAACTGAGAAATGGTAGGAAATAAAATAGAGGGAAATGAAAATTTTAAATCAAGTGTGCTTTGTAAAGTGAACTTTGTACCTCATTGGTGAGAGATAACTACACTTGTGTGTATAAATATAAGATCATTTCTTAGAGCTCTTAAAAGGAGTTGAAGAAAATGAAGCCTCGCGCCGTTGTCGTCGCTCGACTCAGTTTCGGCTTCAGATTTGGATTTGAATTGTCAAATGATCAATCGATGAGATTAATTTTTTGACAAAGTTTGTTTAATTAATTATTTAAAAATTAATTAAATGCTAGTTAGTTCATTAGCGGAATTAACTGGAATCCAAAACACTAAACGTTTGTTTTCCCATCTGAACAAACACCTCTTCCTTTTAAATATCTGTTCACATTATGAACAAACATCACACCTCTTCCAACAATTGCCTATAAATTTCAAGGCATGGCTTCCTTTTCACACACTGAAAAATAATATACAGAACTTCCTTCCTTCTGAAAATTCTGCATTCTACTTTGCAGTTTCTCTTTTAAATTCGTAAGTGTGATTTTGCTCCGTTCTTTGAGTTTGTTGGTATTATGCAGTTTGTATTGCCACTATTGCAGGAAGGTTTATTCTGTTTTATCCTATGAGGAGTTAATCCATTACCTTGGTAACTTGTGAGGGGGTTAAAATTCCTTAAGGATGCACAAGGAAATTGTGGACTCAAAATATTTCTTATAGTTTACTATTTTTTCAGTTTCTTCTAATAATTTTTCTAATTTTATTTTAATATAGTAGCGACAACAGTAAGTGGTAGTTTTGAATTAAAACTAACTCTATTGGATCCATTGATAGGTACAAAATACGTTTGGTTGCAAAAAGGTTCACCCAAAGGCCTGGGGTTGATTTTCACAACACATTTAGTCCGGTTGTTAAATCCATCACCATTCGGATAATACTCACTCTTGTTGTACATAATAATTGGGCATTACATCAGATAGATTTCAACAATGTATTTCTTTACGGGAAACTTCGTGAATATGTATATATATCACAACCTCTCGGCTACGAAAATCTGGATCATCCCGGCTATGTTTGCCATCTCAAGAATTCTATTTACGGACTTCGACAAGCTCCTAAGGCCTGGTATTAGGAGTGTACATGGACCGGGTTAGTTCGATTTTTATCAAAATCAAACCAAATCGACTATATCGGTTTGGATTGGTTCGATTTTGTCGGATTTTCGGTTTTTTGTTACATGAATATTGTTTCAATCTTACTTTATAAAAATTAGAGATAAAGCTTTGATAAATGAATATATGTTCAGTATTATGGAACAAAATTGACAAACACATGATCTATTAAAATATTCTAATGGAGTATTTTTTCAGTAACACATGATAGTTATTTTCTTAGTCGTCTAACAATATTTTTTTCGTTAATTACACTTTCAGAGTTATATACATGAGAGAATCCCAAATATTTCTACATTTTCTAAAGAAAAATCACTATAAACTCTTGAACATATAAATAAAATTTATATATTTATATATCGGTTTGGTTCGGTTTTTTTTACTTAATACCAACCAAGTCAACCAAACCTAGTCGGATTTTTAATTGGTTTGGTTTGATTTTCCGGTTTGATGCGATTTTTCGGTTCGGTTTGAACACCCTGGTACAATGCACTCACTGATTCCTAGATTAAAATAGGGTTCCAAATGTCGCAGTGTGATAATTCTCTTTTTGTTCTGAACAATCTGGGAGTTACTATTTATGTCCTGATATATATGGATGACCTCAGTTACCTGCAGTAATGAAACACTCATTCAACATGTAATTACCCCTCTTTCAAAAAAGTTTTTCTCTAAAGTATGTTGGTGTACAGAACTATTTGTTGGGCATTGAGGTATACGGGGATATTGGCGATTTGTTTCTCAATCAGTCTAAGTATATTCACTCAAATGCAAGAGTACAAAGTTGTTGAGTCACCCATGAGCACGTCCACAAAACTAGTGCTTGATGATGGATGATGGCAAAAAGTACAGATGTATGCTTGGTAAGCTTCAATACCTTTGGTTTACCCGGCCTAACATCACCTATTCAGTAAAGAAGCCTACTCAATTCAACACCTCTCCCTCTGTGGTTCACTTAAATGGAATTCCTGGGTATTTTAAAGAAACATCCCAACATGGTATTCGTATTTCCCCACAACCTTATAGATACATATGCTGATGTCGATTGAGCATGTGATATCAATGATCGCCACTCCATCTCCGACTGCAACGCCTATCTCTTGGTATCCTCCACTGAGGCAGAGTATTGTGCCATTGCTTCCGCCTTGTCTAAATTAGACCACACACTTGCTCAAAGATGCTCTCTGCTGCTCATACAATACTTTGTGATAACCTTACATTGCCGAGAATCCAATACATCATACAAAAATGAAGCACCTTGAGGTTCATCTTCACTTTGTTCGTAACCAAATCCGCAGTGGCTGAGTTCCCAAGTTAGGCGTTTTATCTTCACGCTTAACTTGAGGAGGCGTAATAGCACATGTACTATTGCTGTTGCATCTTAGTATTTGCTGTTAGGTTTGAATGTTCAGTAACTTTAGGCTGCAGTTTAGTATCCACTGGATTTTAGTTTTTTCAGTTAATTTATTTTTTGTACTGATTATATTTTCTTACCTTCTAGGAGTTAATTAGTTACTTCCTTTGTGTATAAACTCCATTAGAGGCTCATCAAATATACAGACTTTTCATTCTAGCTTTCTGTCTTCACGGTATAAGTGAATTTTGGAGAAATAAATTCACCATATAACCATCTCTTTAAGGCACCGTACATAGAAACTGCAAGGTGAATACTATAAAATGTAAGAATATTCATCTTAAATTTTGAACTCTTAAAAATAGAAAAGTGGTCAATCAAAAAACTGACAAAATTAAAACTCAATTTTTTTTGAATCAGGTCTATCAATACATTTCAAAAACTTTATGTCAACTTATTTCTTGGAATTAAGTTATACTTAATTAGTTTTCTAAGAAGTAAAGTTATAAGAGACACGTATAGTACTTATTTACCTCAAATATTATGATAGAGTGACTAATATTTTTTTCTATGGTTTCGACTTCAAGTAGCTTTAAGGTTGGAGAATGAAAAAAAATTTAGTAGAAATTTTATTTTTATTATGTAGATCTTATACGGTTAGAATATAAATTAATTAAAAGTTGAGAACCCAAATTAAATATAACACACGCAGTGAAGAGGGGCTTTTAACATATTTGACTGGACTATTAAAAAATATTTATAATCGCTAGCCATTATACACAAAAAAATACATTAATTATATATAAAATTTATGAATTATATGTATATCATAAATTAATTTATAAAGAATATAAAAAATAGAAAAATATAGTTACTTGAAAAAGTAAAAGAACAAAATAAAGCTAAAGAGGGCTCTTTCCAATTTTCCCTTTCTTTGGTTCCATCAACGCCACTCACTCCTCTCTCTTTCTCTCTCTTGAGTGGAGCCGAGGAAACGATGTCGTATAGCACCTGAAACAAGAACAACAAACAACCAAATCAAACCCACCACCCCCATTTCCCCTTCTGCTGTGAATTGTGGTAAAGTTCCAAGCTTTTTGTATTTTTTGTGCTTGTTGTGAAGAAAAGATTCAAACCCAGAAGGGAAAAAATGAGCTTAGATCCAGTGGTGTCATCTCAAGGAAATCTTGATGAGCAAATTGCTCAGCTTATGCAGTGCAAACCCTTATCTGAACAAGAGGTAAAAGTTTCACCTTTTACCCGTTTGATTTTTTTTGCTGTTTTTATTAATGTGTTTTACCTTTCTTAATGAATTTTGGAAGATATTAGGATCTGGGTTTGTTTATTCTCTGTTTTTTTTTGTATGTCTTCTTATTCATTTCCTGATTTGCTTGTTGATTCGAATATCTGTGTGTTATACCCCCCCCCCCCCCCCCCGGAACTTTTGGGGGGTGATGAGGAAATTATTTGAATCAGATTGTTTTGTTCTTCAGAATTGATAAATGGGTAATTTTCAACATTTGAAATTATTTCAGTTTCCGTTTTTTTTTCTGTCGGTTAAATTCCATACAGAAGTATAGTTTTATAAAAGAAAATGCTAGGTGAAGTTTGTAATTTAGCTTTAAAAATTGAACCTTTCTTATGATTGATTAATTTCAGTTGTGTAATGGATTTCCATACAAACTAGCTGTAAAGCAGTGAAATATTCCAACACAATGTATTTTTGTTACTAGAACTTCAATGTTTTTTTCTTTTTTTTTTTGAAAAATTCAAGAGGAAAACTTAGTTAGGTCTTCTTGTTATTTTCCCTTAAAGCTACAAAATGTTTTCGACATACAAATGGTTCATTTCGTCAGGTTACTTTTTCTTCATATTTGTCTTGATTCTCCTTTCTTCAGGCAAACCAAGATCCTAATGATAACTTGCCGAAGTCTAACTGTGTTTAAGCTTAAATGCTTGAATGTATTTCTTATTCAGCAAGTGATTCATGTTATTTCTTCAAGAACTTGTAATCTTTCCATAGTAATTGTTTTTCAAGTAGAAAAATGGTGCTTGGCATTATATACCCCCTAACAAAACAAAAAGGAGGATTCCCATCTTTTCATTTTTCTATTCATGTGAGCTGATATATTGTCGTGCGCTGTGGTTAATCATGCCAAAAGAAAGTTGTCTAAATAGAAGTTTGAAGCATCACTTTCGCTCTTCTGCTAAACTTGATTTTAAAACTTATATTTGGGATAGCCCGATGAACATTCTTCAAAATCGAACTTGTTACGCTTTTGAGCTTACAACATTCGAGCATATGTCTAGTGCTGCTCTTGTCATGGTGATGCAGATAATCCGGTATCTCTTGGAATTGGAGCAGGCTTGTTGCATGTAGTCTTTTCTTAATTTGCCTTTCTTATAAGGCTTCTCGCTATGTAAAAAAAAAGGTGTTACATTTTTTTACCTGCCGTTTTTTTTTACTTTTAGTTTATTTAAATGTCACTAGGTAAGAGGATTATGCGGGAAAGCAAAGGAGATCTTAATGAATGAAAGCAACGTGCAGGTACTGTACTTTTAAAGATTGCCTTTTCACTTTTTCTTTGGGACTGTTTGTTTTCCTTTTTTTTGGGAGGTGGGGGTGGGAGGGACTTGCTCAGAACTTAAAACTCCTCTTTTTGTTTTGAATATAGACGCCCCCACCCGATTATGCTTGTTAATCACTTTGTTTTCAAGTTTCACAATGTAACAAAGATGGTCGTGAAGGAATATTTGTGTCTGTTTTATTTTTGAGGAGAAATTTGTGTTTGTTTTCTTTCTTTACCAAAATTCTGTTTATTTTCTCACATCATTTCAATCAGAGGTGCAAAACTTTATAAATATAGGTGTATGAGAGATGCAAAGAGAGGTGTATTTTAATAAAATTTTGTTACTTTCTCTAGATTGTTGAAGCTTTGGGTCCACAAGCATGTAACTGAGGCTTCAGCTTATCCTAATATGCATTACACAGTACCTAATCTGATTTATATATCTGACACAAGATCATACTGATTCATTGTATGAGAGACTGAACTTAAAAACAAATTATTCTCTTATCAAGTTGAGAACTCTCAGGCTTTCAGGTTTAACATTTGTGTCTTATTAGAAAGATTTTGTAAGTGCATGATTATTTGATTGTAATATTGAATGGTTTTAACTTTCCCTGTTGCAGCCAGTGAAAAGCCCTGTGACTATATGTGGTGATATTCACGGGCAATTCCATGATCTTGCTGAGCTTTTCCGTATTGGTGGGAAGGTACTTGCGCTTTTTGTCCTTTCTGGATTTTGTTCAATGGGACTAGCCACTAGGTTCATGCTTTGCCTAGACAACTGTCTTTTAATTTTCACTTCCTCTTTTGGTGGCACTGATATCGATATGGTTTCTAGAGATACACAAGGGTGTATATATTGTTATCTAACTATTGAAGTATATATTTGTTACTGTAATCAATTTCTCTCTCTGAGGATGGGCCTGTAATTTAGCTCCTCCACATAAGCCGAGGCCTGAACAAAACCATATACAAGGGAAGGATCAAGGACGTAATATTCTTAGAAATCATATGAGATGGTTGGTCAGTTGATTAACAATCTCTTAGGGGTTGTTTTTTTATGGCTAATGAGCTATAAAATGCTAGGTTATAAAGAGGAAAATGAACAATTGGGGTTCTATGAATTATTCTAGTGATTTTCTTGATAAGTTTTAGCTTCTTTTTCCTTTTTAGGTAAATTTGTATGCCTATACTTTAATGAAGGTGACGGCAGTCAAATTTGTTTTTCTAACATGTCCTGTTTTTCGTTTTATTTGCAGTGTCCCGACACTAACTATCTATTTATGGGAGATTATGTAGATCGTGGATACTATTCTGTTGAAACAGTAACGGTGAGATTTTTAAGCTCTTGCACCTCCAAATGCAGTTAGAGGGGCTTTTATTACTTCTTCTTGGATAGAAGTAGCAGGATTTTGTTGTGAGACAATATCTCAATTGTTAGGGCAAAGCAGTGTCGTGCTTACTTATTTGCTAGTGATGGTGTCATTTTGAATGTTAACTTGTTTGTTTCTGCAGCTTTTGGTGGCTCTCAAAGTTCGGTATCCTCAGCGGATTACAATTTTGAGGGGAAATCATGAGAGCCGTCAGGTATATATAATTATGTTAGGATTTCTTCCTTTACATTTTGCGTCAAATGGATCCCTTTTCTCAGTGAGTTGCATTAAAAATAGTTGTTCATTCTGTTTCTGTTATGGATTGAGGCTTGCTTCAGGTTTAGATTTTGAGATCTGATTGTTTGTTTTCTTCTTGCAGATTACTCAGGTTTATGGGTTTTATGATGAATGTTTACGAAAGTGAGTCCTCCTATTTTGTACATTTTCTTGGTTGCATTGTCTCATAACTTTATTGTTTTGCGGATGGAGTGCTGTAACTGATAGACTGCATTTGCCCTTTACAGATATGGTAATGCCAATGTGTGGAAGACTTTTACAGATCTATTTGACTATTTCCCGCTCACAGCTTTGGTTAGTATGCTTTCCTCAATTTAGTTATGTTGATTTCATAGACGATTATTGTCTATTACTTTACTTCATGTCTCTTCGTGTTTCTTTCTCTCTTTAATATGTACTTAGCTGCTTCTGCTGCTGCTTAAATCTTGGGCTACGGAAATTCAAAGACTTCATATTGTTATGGAATTATGTTGGGATGGCCTTGAAATTGAATGCCAATTCGTTATGTTCTAAATTACATTAATCATCCCGTACCTTGCTTTTATGTATTTCTTCTCTAGGAGGGGCACATGTTTCTGATGAAGAAAAACTAGCTTTGCCAAATAAGCTAGGTTGTTGACTATTCCTGAATTTTGTGAAATGAAGTGATATTACATTTTCCTTCTTCTTCTCCTCCCTACCTTTTTGAGCCGAAGGTGTATTGAAAATAACCACTCTATCTTTATTGGGTAGGGATAAGGTCTGCGTACACACTACCCTCCCCAGACCCCACATGTGAGAATATACTGGGTATGTTATTGTTGTTGTTGAAGTGATATTACATTTTCTCAAGGCATTAATGTTCTTTTAGAAAGCTCTTAGTGCTTTGGCAATATTTTGGGCAGCTGAATGAGCTGTTTTTTACACTAATTGTAGATTGTATGTAGGCCTTCTTTGGGAGCACATTTGCAAGGTTCGAAATAACATTTGGAGCTCATTCTGATTTTTAAAGTGCTTTGCGACCTAAATTACTCGCATTTTATGCATTTCAACATGGTTTTGCTTGTACGAGGCGAAACTACATCAGAGAAGCTTTTTCCCAAATGTGAATTTTGCATTTAGCACTCTGAGAATGTCGAGATATTTTGCCGAGCGAATAGCAGATAAATTGAACATTATCAAAAGATAAATTTGTACGCATTTTGATTGCCATATAGAATAGTAAGCTTGTGTATGACATATTCATCAATCCATGTTTGATGGAGATGTGTTGCTAATTGGCATGTAATTAACTATTCAAAGAGCTCTTCTGTCGTCCCCCCTCTCTCTCCCCATCTGGTGGAGAGGTCATGTGAGGAACAAAGCTTACTAATTTATTTTTGGCCATGTTTTTACTTAAGTTGAACTAACTAGAACTCCACCGACATGCCAAATATTTGCTTGTTTAATGAATGTAGGTTTTCTCTCTGTATAATTCAGGAGGAAAGATATGCTTCTTGTGCAATTTCATGTTTTTACCTTAAACTTGATGTTTTCCGAAGTTCGTGTGGTCTTGAAATTGTAATGACCGGTTTTCTGCAATCTTCATAGGTTGAATCCGAAATTTTTTGCCTCCATGGTGGTTTGTCTCCATCTATTGAAACTCTTGATAATATTCGTAATTTTGACCGAGTCCAAGAAGTTCCACATGAGGGGGCCATGTGTGATCTTTTGTGGTCCGATCCTGATGATCGATGCGGCTGGGGTATTTCACCCAGGGGTGCTGGATATACATTTGGCCAAGTAACTTACCTACTCCACATCACTTCAATTTTTTATGGCGTATCTGGTGGTTCTTATTTGTTTGTATGAGCTAATGAGGCTGTGGGATATCGTGTTTTTGTGTTCTAACAGGATATATCTGAGCAGTTTAACCACACCAACAACTTAAAACTAATTGCGAGAGCACACCAACTGGTTATGGAGGGATTCAATTGGGCACATGTAATTAGTCTTATGTACCTTATATATATTTGCGTGCAAATTTGATCCAAGAGAGACTGATTTAACCACTTTCTTTGTTGTAGGATCAAAAAGTGGTTACCATATTTAGTGCCCCTAATTATTGCTACCGCTGTGGGAATATGGCATCCATCTTGGAAGTTGACGACTGCAATGGCCATACATTCATTCAGGTTTCTCTCTCTCACAAACTGCTAGTTTCCAAGATGGCTGGGGAGTAGTTTTTGCAAATAATATTGTCTAGCTTGAGAATTGTTACACCCTCCGTTTCATTTTATATGGCAGTGGTTGACTAGATAGAGTCTAAGAAATTTTTTCCAGACATTCCAAAAGTTTCCTTAGAACTTGTTGTCTTGAACATGGTGTATGACATTTCTCTGGCTATAAAGAGCATGTCATTAAGTGTGGAATAAAAAGTTTGAAGTTAGAGAATTTCCAAATAAAGAAAGGTGTCATTTTTTTGGAACAGCCTAAATAGGAAATGTTGGCATATAAATTGGAACAAAAAGATTATTGTTCTTGTTTTTTGAAATAAATTTCTTCTTCTTGTAGTTTGAACCAGCTCCTAGAAGAGGGGAACCAGATGTAACCCGAAGAACGCCAGATTACTTCTTATGATGAAGCAACAGAAACTCGGTGGTTTTGCTGCAGCAGGTTTTGCTAAACTTGTCCTAGGAGGTCTATAGTTAATACTGCTGTAGTTTCACGATACTGCGATTGCATGAAGCATGTAAATCGGGCAGGTGACGTGTTCTTCCTCTCAGAGTTCTCCTGAAACCTCATGGAAATGCAGTGAAGAGACAAACCTTTAACGGAGTCACTACTGCATGTATCATTTCCAACAAACGATGTTCAATCGTTTTTATTTTCCTTACATATTTTTTTGGTTACTAGTAGAAAGGACCATCATTTCCTTCGTCGATATTTTTGTCATCTGCGTAGAAAGATATTATCTCTCGTGTGCGCTATGTAGCGGCAAGATATTATTTCTACCTTATAATGGGTGCTTGAGTAATTTTGTTTTCTTTCACCTTGCTTAGTTTGCACTCTATTTAATTTAATTTTTATTTTTATTTTTTTGAACTATTAAGTCATAACGATTCAATTATCGGGATGGAAATAATTTCTTAATTGGTACGTAACAACAAGAACACCAATAAATTCAGTGTATTTTCACAAGTAAGGTACTGGTAGGTTGGGATATACACATCGTTACTTTTATCCTGGAAAGGTAGAGACACTATTTCTGAAAGACCGTCGGTAGAAGATTATTCTAACAAAAACTAGCGATTGGATGGTAGTAGTTGCGACTAAGAGTTGAATTTACGATTGTCAAGTTTAATCTATCTTTTATGACCTAACGTTTGGTAAATAGTTTGGCATGGACATACATTTTGAGGGAAAATCTACCTGTAGATGGTATGTTTTTAAGTCCACATATTTTGTCTATGTGAATCTTGCATGATATCTTCTAAACAACAATAACAACAACATATCCAATGTACAACATATCGAGTGTAGTTTCACAAGTGTGGTTTGGGAAGGGTAGAGTGTACGTAGTCCTGATCCCTTCTTTAAGAAGGCAGATAGACTGTTTCCGGTAGACCCTCGGCTTGATATCTTCTAAAACATAATAAATAAAGACTCTTTTATTTGCATGTCTCTATAACTTTATTTTATCATAGAATTCAAGAAAAATTTGGAATTGTTCAAGTAGAGAAGGGCATTCCTTCTATATAATACAATAATTTTCTTTACATCCAAACAGCTTTCTGTAATTTGTCTATTGAATGGCCAAACTTGGCACAGATAAAGCTCTAGCATATGAAACAGGTAAAGTTACCAACTTTTTGGCCCTCCCAACATAAGCTCTTTTTGTTAAGTTATCATAATCATTTTCCTCTATTGCATCCAAAATTTTCCTGTACAAAATTAAGGATGACCAAACCTGCACCCAAGAAAACATATGATAAACTGATCAAGACTTGGTAAAAACAGGACATTATAACTGTTGTTTTTTAGGTTTAGTTACACACTATCCTCGCGTTAAATTAGGCTTTACATGGTTGTTTCCCGCTCGTGTCATGAGAACAAGAGGGACAGAAAGATGTTATCTTTTCGACCACTAACTATATTATATGGCCAATTAGATGCCCACCACCACCTAGGTGTATACGTTTTGCATTCAGTTCTAGCTATTTCGATACCTTCTAATCGAACAAAACAACGTTACAAATGGAATATCCTTATGTTTCCCGTTTGGGACAAAAAACTTAAGTAATAACTTCCATGAACGTTTGAATTGAATCAAATTATTTTAACTTTTCATTGAAGATAATTTGGTCATAGCAATGGTGTCTGTGAAGCAAAAAATCTGTATGAACACTAATTTTGAGTGACTGAATCATATCTAGCGTTGGAACTAATGCAAAATTTGACCATTTCACTTTAGTCCACAAAGTCTAGGAAGGTTATGTCCATATTGCAAGAGTATATGAAATGATCTATGAAGCAAAAAAAAAAACACAACTGCACCCAAGAGCGTGGTCTAGCGGTCAATGAAGTGGGTGAAAACTATGAGAAATCAGATTTCAAATCTTAGCAGTGATGAAAGGCATTAGGTGATTTCTTCCTGTCTAACTAAGCTTTTTCAAGCAAATACCAGAGTTACTTGGTACGTGTGCTGGTGGAAGTTTTTGTGAAGTGATCTTACCGGCCAATGGCAAGCTTTGTTAAGATGAGAAGCACCCTCCTCAGCCAGATTGAAGTAGAATCTTGCCCTTCTGATCTGCTCCTTCATGAATTCCCTCCATTGATCAGTGACTTTCCGCGAAAACACGCCTTCGTCACATAATCCATATTGTGCTTGTTCATCTTGTGGCAGATAAACTCTTCCTCTCAATGCACTAAAACAGATCAGTAGCAAAAATAGTTAGATAATCTAACATGGGAAGTTGGAATTATAGTATCAAGAATTGGCCTAAATGAAAACTTACGCTTCTCCAACATCTCTAAGAATGTTAGTTAGTTGATTCCCTATTCCTAAATGAAGTGCTGAATTATATACAGTTTGAGCTGAAACTGGACATTCTGGTGCAATTCCCATTATTGGTACACTCATTAGTCCAACTGTTCCAGCCACACAGTAGCAGTACATATATAGTTCCTGGAAATTTGCATATCGGCTTTTCCTCGTGTCCATTCTCATTCCCTCTATCATGTCCTTGAATGGCTACATATCATAAACGTGAAAATTTGTATCAACATACAAAAACCATTACTTTTTTAACAAGAATGAAGGGGATATTGAAAGTTTTTTGTACCTTGATATCTAAAGGGAAGTTGGAAATGGTATCAGTTAAAGCAGAATCAAGCATGCCATAAGGTCTGCAGTTGAAAATGTCTTCTAATCTTTCTTCCCATCTATCAAGAACAGAGTTGTTCATGTAATCAGCATTTGGTCCATCGACAAGTTCATCTGTCCGTCTGCACCATACTTCAAAAAAACAAAAACAATTTTAAGTTCAACTTTCAAGATACAGATCAAATGCAACAACAACAACAATAAAACCCGTGTAATCCCACAAGTGAGATCTGGGGAGGGTATTATGCAGACCTTAGCCCCACCTTGAGACAAGAAAAAAAAATAATAGCACTAAGCACTAACAACAAGATAGCAAGAAACCGGAACGAAAAGAACAAGTAATACTAACCTAACAATAATAGAATACAGGACTAACACTAATACTTCCGACTATCTACTAGCCGTCTAACTTGATTCTCGACCTCCACACCTTCCTATCAAGGCCTAGTAAGGAGATCATTGCATTACTATAGCTTACCATAGATAGCCCATATTGCTTTTTGTCTCTCTGGAGTCATCAGTTTAGTTCCTGCAACATGATCAAATTGAACATTAGTCATACACAACAACAAAACCTAGTGAAATTCCACAAGTGAGATCTAGGGAGGGTGGTGTGTACACAGACCTTACCCCTACCTTATGAAGATAGAGAGGTAGTTTACGGTAGACCCTCGACTCAAGAACAGAAAAGGGAGCAATAAACAAACAATATCATCAACAAGGTAATAGGACATTAGTCATATAACCATCAAAATGAAAACTTTGAAAAGTGAAACTTAACATTAGCAATAAATTGTACAAGAAAGAGATATCTATCACATATAACATGATATTATACTATTTGTCATATCTCAATCTTGAAAAAAGGGATCAAGAAATGAACCTAAGTAGAAAGTTTTACCATATTCTGCACAAATTTTTCTGCATAATTCATAAGCTTCATCAAGAAACATAGGATCGAAACTTGGCTTTCTATAATTATCATTTGTAACATGTGTTTGCCTCCAAACTACGTCGCGAACGCGTTGATGAGTGTGAGCAATTCCTTGTACTGGAATTCATGGATTTTACTTTGTTCCTTCTTCTTAGGTGCAACTGTAAGAACTTCAGCTGTTATATTTAATTTTCCTCTGCATTTTTGAGATAAAAATCTTCTATTTCCTGCTCTAAGGCAAGAGTTGGCTGAATATGGAAGTATTGCTGGACACATCTTCAGTTTTACAAACAACAGAAGATGTAGGAAATGAGAGTCTTTGCCTAAAGAAGAGTTGTGGAGATAATTTATAACGATGAATTAACAATTATCTCTTAGTTATCAAGAAATTAATTAAGTATAGTTTAGAATAGGTTGGCACAAATATCTCTGTCAATAAGAATTTAATTAAGTATAGCTTAGAATAGGTGGGCTGCAAAGTTCTATTACTTGACAATTACAATGAAAAAAGACTATTTATGAGACTTTTAAAAGCCACAAAGGTGGTTACAACTTTGTCATTTCCTCCATTCTTTTTAGTATTCGATTTAACTTAGCAATACGGGGAGGATTCATATATCCGATTCCAACTTGTTCGAAAATAAGGTATTGTCGATTCCAGTTTGTTTAGGACTAAAGCATAGTTGACCCTAATTTGTTTAGGACTGAGGCGTAGTCGTTGTCGTTTATACTGACAGTATGTAACCTGCTTTGTTTTCGAGGTTTGCAATCTCACCTTTTTGGACAGTTATAGATCGTTATCTTTTAGGTGACTGAATATTATAATTTTTTTATATATCGACGATATACATTAGTTAAACTCTTTTAACATATGCTTGATATAAAATAAGAAAATGCAATTGGAGAGCTCCATGTTACTCAAGATTCCCATATGGATCGTTCTCTTAGGCCATGATCATTGTTCTTTTGTCTCTTAGTCTAAATCAGGAGTGAATTTCTAGTGAGATTTACCAAATAGCTGGACCACTAAGCTTTGGTTAAAAAATCATGTACTCTTTTTCTTGTACTACAAAAACTAGAGCTTACTTTTCTAAATAGGTATTATATTATGTATATATTTGTGTTATCTGTTAACATTATTTTTGGTGATATACAATAACAATCCAGTAAAATCTTATATGTGGGGTCTGGGGAAAAATAGTGTGTATGCAAACCTTCCCCTACTCTGGATGAGTGGGAGAGACTGTTTCCGATCATTATTTTTTGGTAATATACGAGAAAGAATTCAAGAACTATGATCAACTTCTACATTTTTCAAATTTTATCTTACACTTTTTAACACATTAAAACTAGTTACCCCATTCTTTATATATGTTGGAATTATAATAAAAGAAACAATGCAAGATTTCTAGAACTTTGTTTCTTTAAGCATTCAGTTTTCAGGTTCAATAACCCGACTAATTCAATTGACGTCATAATGCTCATTAAGGACGGTAAAATACTTCCAACAAAGAGGTTCTCCAAACTCAAACTCGACAAATTTGTTTAAGTGAAATATTAGGATAACACTTACACCTGCAAAAATTATAATATTTCGGATAGTTCTAAGTTAGATCAGAAGTTAAGATTTAAAGTTTATGAGTTCTGAACTTGAATTGAAAGTTCGTTTTAATTATCGGGTTCGCAATAAAATATTTATAAAATTTTAATACAATAAGTAACAAAATTTAAGTAAAAGCTATTAGGTTTATCTGAACCGGTACTTAATACTCTAGCTCTGTCGAGTTAGATGCATAGTATTGTTGGTATTAAAGGTACAATTCTTATTCCCAAAATGCTGTTTTGTCTTTTTACACACAAAATGTTGGAATAATGCTATGTGGGAGTGAATTAAAATCCATTTGAAAGAGGTCCACATTAATTTATAATTTTTTTTTTAAAAACTTATCTCGTTGAGTTCTTTTTTCATTGTTGTTTTCCTCGAATGCGAGGACAATACCCTTATGAAATTATAAAACTTAATTTCAAACGAGCTTAAGTTTTGTGAATTGATAGTGTATCAACTTTCTATACGGCCAGATAAAATTGATTAATAATTATACATAACTCTTCATATGAAGCTTGATATGATAATGTAAAAAAAAGAGCTAGGATCTTCACGACTCAAAGTTTCAAACCTTCAACTTATTAGTTATAATTGTTTTTTAAGTCGTTGCTCCACTCAAGATAATCGATAGTCTTCTACTTACTCTTCATTTGATTCGAACCTTCAACTTGCCCATTGGCTGTAGAAATACTCTAACGTTAGAGTAAACATTGCCCATCAAAAATAAATAAATAAAATTACATGCCATATATGACATATACGATTACATGAAGTATATATAACATATAGTTAACCACAAAGTGTTTGTAGTCCAGCGTTTAGGATAACTCCCTTCCAACAATTGATATGGGTTCAACTCTCGGCAAAAGCGTTATTTGTTTTCTTAATTTTTGTTTATACCAAGGTATATTTTTTCTTTTTTCTAAATGATGCATGTGTCATTTTTCATTACCACGCCACCAGCTTTTATATTACACGTTTTTTGTTTTGTTGACTCTTGTATTCACGAGACACATTTATGACAAGTTGAGATTTTTGAATTGTTGATTAGAGTTGTCTAATGAAATTTCATAACGTGTTTGAAGAGCGATATATGTATTTAGCCTTTCAATATCTTTCTTCTTCCATGAAGAAAAACTATTTTATTTATAATTTTTTGAAAGTTTTCTATATTTCTCACAAATTTTCACAAATAAAATAAACTATCAATATCCCTATTTATAATAGTATGAAGCCTATTTTTTATATTTATTCTAACATCAAATTCTATTTAGACATGAATTAAATAAACAAAAATTCTAACTAATTAAGGTTTTCTACTACAATTTTAAATTAATCTTCCAACATTCTTCCGGCCCGTAATTCAAAGTTGTATAAGTTTAACTTGTTCGTTGTGCAGTTAAGTTGGAGCACTTTTCTCCGACTTTCACTTTTGATGAAGCACATGTCTTCATCCCTTAATTTTGTTGAAGCACATGTCTCCTACACCTTGATGCACTTTGTTACCGACCCAATTTTGTTAAAATACATGTCTCCAACTCACGTTGATGCACTTTGTCATACACCATTGATGCACTTTGTCATCAACATCTAATTTTGTTGAAGCACTTGTTCAACACCCGTTGATGCGCTTTGTCACTAGCACCCGATTTTGTTGAAGCACTTGTCCTCAACTCCCATTGATGCACTTCGTCATCCATACCCAATTTTGTTGAATCACTTTTTTTCAGCACTCGTTGATGCACTTTGTCACCAACACTCAAATTTGTTGAAGCACGTAATCAACTTCCAACTTTTTAAAACCCCTTTTTAATTTTTAGAGAAGAGTTTTTTCCTCTTGTGCAATATTTGTTTGCACCTCTTTAAATTTACTTTTTTTCTGAATTTGTTTTGAAACTTTTCATCAAATAGTCTAATTCTATTGACAACTATCTATAATTTTGCCAACATATTTTTTGGTCAGACGGTCGACACATTTGGCTAGAGCCACCCATTGGCAGCGAAAGCTATTTGATTCTCTCCCAAGATCGAAGAAACTCTGATACCAATATGAAGAAAAACTACTCTATTAAAACTCTTTGAAAACTCTCCACAATTCTCACAAATCTTCACACATAAAATTATCTATCAATATCCCTATCTTATAATAGTATGAAACCTATTTCAACTAAAAAAAAAAAACTCTATTTCTTTGTTTGTTCTAGCAGCAAATTCTATTTAAATATGAATTAAATAAATCAATTCAAAATAACTAAGGTTTCCTACTACAACTTTAAATTAATTTTTCAACATTACATAAGAGATGAATTCATAATTCTATTTTGATAAAATTGTTGATTCGAATGTGGAGATTAAAAGGAAAAGAGAAATATTCAAAGCATGTTACGCGTAGTGTTAAAAGAATTCCATAAAGTCTAAATTGAAAAAAAGAAGCAGCATAAAGGAGGTTTGACCAAAATAAAGGGTTAATTTTGTCTCTAATTCTTATTGGCTATAGATTTTTATTTTTTACTTTTAAGTCATTGCTCCATTTAAGAAAATTGATAGGGTCTTATTTACTCTTCATGTAATTCGAACCTTCAACTTGTCCATTTGGCTGTAGAAATACTTTAACGCTAGATAAAACTTTGCCCGTCAAAAATAAATAAATAAAATTACATGCCATGTACAATTATATTGAAAATATATATAGAGCTATGAACAGTATACAACAAAGTATTTGTAGTCCAACGATTAGGATAATTGCCTTCCAAGCAATGGGTCGGAGTTTGACCCCCGGCAGATCATACAAAACACATGCCTTTTGTTATATGAAAATTGGATTCTACAATAGAAGGATCATACAAAAACTGGCACATTTACTATATCAAAATGTTGTAACATATATATAAAACAAGTGCTGTAAGATATAAGTAAAGAAGTCTATATATCAGTGAACTAAAGGAGAAATGCTCTCTCCGTTCCGTTAGATAGTTTGACTCTGCACATAATTTAAGAAAAAGAAAAAAGAAAATTTTTGAAAATTGTAATTTGTGTGATCATATTAGTGTGGTTATAAAAGCTTCTAATTAAGGATAAAATGAAAAGTTTAAAGTTAAATTATTTTCTTAAAAATGTACTCCTTTCCATTCACTTTTACTTAGCATATTTTGACTTTTTCACGCCCTTAAGAAATAATAAATGAAGTGCATAATTTATCATGATACTCATATTAATTTATGCATATTTTATTAGATTTGAAAAAATAATTGAAATGAGTAATAAATACTGTGGGTATAACATGATTTTTTGTCTTTTCTTGATATGCATAAAGTGAAAAGTAAAAATATAATTCTATTTTTAATATACATGTCAAGTAAAAATGGTTGAAGAGAGTATAATTTGTTTTGGAACAGATTAAAAAATAAAGTACCTCATTTAATTTGAAAGGGAGGGAATAATACTTACGGCTTCAGCTAACTGAAAATTTTCAGAACTTAAGTATTTAAGTAAGAGATTAACCAAATACCATATCATTTAGTTTATTATAAATAAAGTCGAATCTGCGTAACAACGTGCTCCCCTGGCTAATTCTTTCTTTATGTGAAAGAATCCGGGTTCGAACATATAGTTTCATCGTTTTATAGACGTACTTAATAGATGCACTATAAGTCTTCGATAGAACTCAAAAAAAGTGCTTTTCGGTCACTATTAGCTTAGGGCGTCCTCCTCTAACTGAACAGATTTTGGTGTGTTTTCTTGTTTTATGAAAGAATAAAGACAAAATTCCTTTTTGGGAGGTCAATCACTTTGTTTTCAAGTTTCACACGGTCTGTCTCGGAGAAGCAGACCCAAGGTTTTAATACGACGGGGCATCATATTTTATTCGGCCAGTATTTTTTAAAGGTTTTTAACGTCCAGGATATCAACTAACTTAAATTAATTTTTTTAAAGGTATAATACATAAAAATATATAATGTTTCTATCGAAATTTACGGGGTCCGATGAACTGTCAAGGTTATACATAAGTTCGCTTCCGTCTGCGTGGATATTTGTGTTTGTTTTATCTTTTGAGAAGGAATTTCAATTTGTTTTCTTTCACATCATTGCAATGAGAGGTGCAAAAAATTCAAAGGCGGACCCACACCTTAACAAGAGAGGTTACCAGCACCCGATAACTATTATAAAAAAGTTATATATACATATAAATATCTTCAAAAGATAGTCAAATATTACTATAGATTCCCGTATCAATATTTATGAATAATAATAAATTTATATTAAATATTATGATGCTCCTGTGATTACTGAATTCTTGGTCCGCTTCTGTTCATTGGCTGCTCTTACCTCACAACACGGTTTTAAAATATGGCCCACATGATATATACGATTATATATGGAAAACTATGAAGTGGGAACAAGGCGTTTGTAATCCGACTGTTAGGATAATTGCCTTCCAAGTAATCGACTGGGGTTCGACGCATACCTATTTTCCTTTTGATTTTTGATTATACTTCCTCTCTTTCTAAAAAATGAATAAAACTCGGGTTGGGAAACTAAAAAGAACCATTTATTTAAAACCGAACAACGTGTAAGAAAATATAAAAAAGAAATTTACCTTTTCTTTTTCAAAAAGGATACAAAGAGTACAGGGAACTGCCTTAGGTTGCCTAAATTAGGTATATTTATAGGACTTGAGATACAACAACAACAACAACAACAACAACTATCCAGTATAGTCCCATAAACTGGGGTCTGGGGAGGGTAATATGTAGACGAGCTTTACCCCTACCCGAAAAGGCAGAGAGGCTGTTTCCAATCGACCCTCGGCTCAGTGAAGTAAAGGAACAACAAAAATAAAAACAACAAAAGAGCATTAGTAACTTCAACATAAATAGCGTAAATAATTATCTAAACATAAAAACCTAAAAATAAAAACATAAAAACTATAAATAAAATAGCATGCAATAATATCAGACAGTAACTAGCATAAGACAAAATCCAATACATAAATCATCTATGAATAGCCCTGCCAAGCCTCACCCAACCCCGGGTGAGGAGCATGAAGAACTCTAGGGGCCCCTATCCCACAACCCTTATACTAGACCTCCATACTTTCCTATCCAGGGTCATGTCCTCAGAAACTCGCATTCTAGCCATGTCATGCCTAATCACCTCTCCCCAATACCTCTTAGGCCTCCCTCTGCCTCGCGTACGCCGACCATCGCCAGCCGCTCACAACTCCTCACAGGGGCGTCAGGACTTCTCCTCCGCACATGTCCGAACCACCTCAGCCTCGCTTCTCGCATCTTCTCCTCCACCGGGACCACCCCCACCTTCTCTCGAATAACTTCATTTTTAATCCCATCTAACCTGGTGAGTCCGCACATCCACCAGAGCATCCTCATCTCCGCAACCTTCATCCTCTGAATGTGAGAGTTCTTCACTGGCCAGCACTCCACCCCATACAACATGGCAGGCCTAACCACAGCTCTATAAAATTTTCCCTTGAGTTTCTATGGAACTTTCTTGTCACACAGGACTCCTGATGCAAGCCTCCACTTTGACCACCCCACTCCTATGCGATGAGTGACGTCCCCGTCAATCTCTCCGTCCCCCTGAATCACTGACCCAAGATATCTGACATTGTCCCTCTTGGCGATGACCTGTGATCCAATCATTACGTCCCTGCTTATTTCGCTCGGCTCGGCGCTAAACTTGTACTCCAGGTATTCTGTCTTAGATTTGCTTATTTTGAAACCCTTAGACTCGAGAGTCTGTCTCCATACCTCCAATCTCTCATTAACACCGGCCTTCGTCTCGTCTATCAAGACTATGTCATCAGCAAATAGCATACACCAAGGCACATTTCCTTGAATATGTCGGGTAAGAGCATCCATCACCAAGGCAAACAAGAGGGGGCTAAGCGCCGATCCTTAATGGAGCCCCATAACCACTGGAAAATGGTCTGAGTCGCCACCTACCGTCCTAACCCTAGTCTTAACTCCATCGTACATGTCCTTAATTACTCTGATGTAGGCTTCTGGCACGCTCTTCGCCTCCAAGCACCTCCATAGCACCTCCCTTGGGACCTTGTCATACGCCTTCTCCAAGTCGATAAGCACCATGTGCATGTCCTTCTTCCTATCCCTGAACTGCTCCACCAGCCTCCTGACAAGGTGGATAGCTTCTGTAGTAGAGCGACCCGGCATGAAACCGAACTGGTTCATAGATATAGATGTCATCTCCCTCACCCTCACCTCGATCACCCGCTCCCAGACCTTCATGGTGTGACTTATTAGTTTTATACCCCTATAGTTGTTGCAGCACTGGATGTCACCTTTGTTCTTGTACAAGGGCACCACTGTACTCCACCTCCACTCATCCGGCATCCTTTTGGTCCTGAAGATCGCATTGAACAACCAGGAGAGCCACTCCACACCTGACCGATCCATGCATTTCCAGAACTCTACCGGGATCTCGTCAGGCCCGGTCGCTCGACCCCTACTCATCCTACGCAAAGCCCCCATGACCTCCGCCGCCCTAATGCGCCTGCAGTACCCAAGGTCTCTATGTTGCTCTGAATGCCCCAACTCCCCTAGTTCTATGTTACGATCCCCCTCATCGTTAAGTAAGTCTCGAAATTACGCCTGCCACCTCCGCTTGACTTGAGACTCCCCCATCAAAACTCTACCATCCTCGCCCTTGATGCACCTAACTTGGTCAAGATCACGCGCCTTCCTTTCCCTTTCTTTAGCTAACCTGAATAACTTCCTGTCCCCGCCTTTCTCCCCTAATTCCTCGTACATGCGACCAAACGCCGCGTTTTTTGCTCCCGTAACCGCCATCTTTGCTTCTTTCCTTGCCGCTGTGTAGATCTCCCTGTTCGCTCTCCGTTCTTCCTCACTTGTGCTCCCTGCCATCTTAGCAAACCCCGCCTTCTTCGCCTCCACTTTACCTTGGGCTACATCGTTCCACCACCAGTCACCCTGATGTCTGCCTGAATAGCCTTTGGCTACCCCGAGCACATCTCGTGCTACCTCCCTAACCAAGTTCGCCGTCTCTGACCACATATCATCCGCTTCCCCAGAACTCCGCCAAGCCCCGCCCTCAGCTAACCTCCTCTCCAACTCATGTGCTTTCTCCTTAGTCATAACACCCCATCTAATCCGCGGTTGTCCCCGAGCACCCCCTCCTCTTCCTCTTCACCCAGAGACCGACATCCATCACTAGGAGTCTATGAAGAGTCGAAAGGGACTCTCCGGGATAACCTTGCAGTCCTTGCACATACCCCTATCGCTCCTTCTAAGGAGGAGGTAATCAATCTGAGTCCTCGCCGCCGAACTCTTGAAAGTGACCAAATGCTCCTCCCTCTTCTGAAATGTCGAGTTCGCAATCAAAAGCTCGGAAGCCCTGGAGAAATCAAGTAGTGACGTGCCTCCTCCGTTCCTAACCCCAAAGCCGAAGCCACCGTGCACCTCACCATAACCACCAGCATCAGCCCCAATATGCCCATTAAAGTCCCCTCCAATAACTACCTTCTCAGATCGGGGAATACTGCTCACCATATCATCCAAGTCCTCCCAAAAGCGCCTCTTAACCTCCTTATCTAAGCCCGCTTGCGGCGCTTAAGCACTGATGACGTTGAGGACGCAACCCCCAATGACCAACTTAATTGACATTAACCTATCACTCACTCGCTTAACCTCGACCACGGACTCCCTTAGATCCCTATCAACCAAGATGCCCACTCCATTCTTACCTTTCACGACCCTAGAATACCACAGCTTAAACCCGTCTGCATTCCTCGCCTTCGACCCTTTCCACCTAGTCTCCTGGACACAGGCTATGTTAACCCTCCTCTTGTGAAGAACCTTCGCCAGCTCAATGGACTTACCCGTCAGAGTGCGTACGTTCCACGACCCGATCCTTAATCTATGAGCATCCGCTACCCTCTTCCCACCCTTGCCTCCGGCCCTACCCACAGAACCGCTCCCAGCCCCCCTGCTTGCCCCTGCCCCCACCCCTGCCCCACGAGGACATGACCTTACTCTACCATCTCCCGCCGCGGCCACTATCCCAACCGATTACGGAAAACAGTGATGCACCCACGTACTACAGCGGAATACACAAAAGGATGCAAGCTAGGAATCGACAAAGTAAACCACACATAGGGTGCTTAGATAGAAAACGTAAAAGGGTGTACAGAGTAAAAAAGGGAAGGTCGGGAGGTACCAACTCCCGATGGAAAAACCTGGAAGTATGCTTTGATTCTCCCGATATCAACTACCGCTAGCTCTTGCACACTTCGTCCGGTGTTGTTTTGCTCTCCGCGTCCAAATGTCGTAAGCTCTCCTTGTCCGCCGGGGCTTGTACCTGAAGAAGGGAAAAAAAAAAGCTGCCTAGCTCGGGAAAGGGGAGGGGTTAACTTAATGGGGGTCGCCGGAGAGGGGGGTCGCCGGAGCTAGGGTTGGTAGGGATAGGGGGTGAGGGTTGGGTAGTTAAGATAAAGAAGAGAGACAAAAGAGAGAGAACTTACTTAGAGGTCGCCGGAGAAGGGTCGCCGGAGGGGGAGGGGGTCGCCGGAGGGGGGGTCGCCGGAGGGAAAGATTGCCGGGGGTAGGGGTAGGGGGTGAGGGCTGGGTAGTGAAGATAAAGGAGAGAGACAAAAGAGAGAGAACTTACTTAGAGGTCGCCGGAGAAGGGTCGCCGGAGGGGGAGGGGGTCGCCTGAGGGAAAGGTCGCCGGGGGTAGGGGGAATGGGGGCTGGGAGCTGTGGAGGGGGGAGGGGGGAGGGGGGAGGGGGGGGAGTTGCTGGAAGTTAACGTTAGAGGAGGAGAGAGAAGAGAGAGAATCCAGCTGCAGAGATACTGTCGCGTTGTAAATTGTTCTTAGAATACCAACAAATTGTGGATATTGCGGCTCTGTTTGATTTTCAAATTGTGGACTTGAGATACGTCAAAGATAAAGAATGGAGAATTTGAAGCATTCAATATCCAAAAGTAGAAGGAATATATACTTTTTAAATAATACAAAAACTGAGAATTTTACTATTTTAGAGTCTTAAACGACAAGCGAGATAACATCCAAACATGAAAAGTCACTCAAAGGAATGACAAATAATAGTAAAATATGAGGTCACTAACAAAAGCATACAACAGCAACTACCCAGTATATTCCCATAGGATGTGGTCTAGGAAGGGTAATATGTACACAGACCTTACCCCCACCCGAAAGGGTGAAGAGGCAGTTTCCAATAGACCCTCGGCTTATTTAAAGAAAGAAATAAAACAAAAATAAAACAAAAGACCATTAGTAACTCCAGTAGAGATCGCACAACTCCGTAAATATTGGGAGATATATTTAGATCACATATATATAGCCTTTTTTGTTCTATTCATGTGTGTACACAGACGAATCTAGAATCTACAGTCAGTGAGGTCAGTATAAGTGTTATCTTATCACATATCTTTTTAAAAGGGTGTGATCTTATTATATACACAAAAAGGATGCCGGATGAGTGGAGGTGGAGTACAGTGGTGCCCTTGTACAAGAACAAAGGGGACATCCAGTGCTGCAACAACTATAGGGGTATCAAATTAATAAGCCATACGATGAAGGTTTGGGAGAGGGTGATTGAGGCGCGGGTGAGGGAGGCGACTTCTATATCTGGGAACCAGTTCGGTTTCATGCCGGGCCGCTCCACCACAGAGGCTATTCACCTAGTCAGGCGGCTGGCGGAGCAATTCAGGGATAATAAGAAGGATCTTCACCTAGTGCTTATCGACTTGGAGAAGGCGTATGACAAGGTCCCGAGGGAGGTGCTATGGAGGTGCTTGGAGGCGAAGAGCGTGCCGGAAGCCTATATCAGAGTAATCAAGGACATGTATAATGGAGCTAAGACTAGGGTTAGGACGGTGGGTGGCGAATCAGACCATTTCCCTGTGGTAATGGGGCTCCATCAAGGATCGGCGCTGAGCCCCCTCTTGTTTGCCTTAGAGATAGATGCTCTAACCCGACATATCCAAGGGGATGTGCCTTGGTGTATGCTTTTTGCTGATGATATAGTATTGATAGACGAGACAAGGTCGGTGTTAGTGAAAGGTTAGAGGTATGGAGACAGACCCTCGAGTCTAAAGGTTTCAAGATAAGCAGATCTAAGACAGAATACCTGGAGTGCAAGTTTGGCGACGAGCCGAGTGGGGTAGTCAGGGACGTGATGCTTGGTTCTTAGGCCATCGCCAAGAGGGACAGTGTCCGATATCTTGGATATGTGATTCAGGGGGACAGAGAGATTGACGGGGACGTCACCCATCGAATAGGAGCGGGATGGTCAAAGTGGAGGCTTGCTTCAGGGGTCCTGTGTGACAAGAAAATTCCACACAAACTCAAGGGAAAATTTTACAGAGTCGTGGTTAGACCTGCGATGCTGTATGGGGCGGAGTGCTGGCCCGTGAAGAACTCACATGTTCAGAGAATGAAGGTTGCGGAGATGAGGATGCTTAGGTGGATGCGTGGGCACACCAGGCCAGATAAGATTAAGAATGAAGTTATTCGACAGAAGGTAGGGGTGGCCCCGGTGGATGAGAAGATGCGGGAAGCGAGGCTGAGGTGGTTCGGTCATGTTCGGAGGAGGGGTCTCGATGCCCCGGTGAGGAGCTGTGAGCGGTTGGAGATTGTTGGCGGTCGGCGAGGAAGAGGGAGGCCTAAGAAGCATTGGGGAGAGGTGATTATGCAGGACATGACTAGAATGCAGGTTTCCGAGGACATGACCCTTGATAGGGGAGTTTGGAGGTCTAGAATCAGGGTTGTAGGCTAGGGGCTCGTAGAGTTCTTCGCTCATAGAGTTCTTCGTTCGCCTCATCCTGGGTGGGACAGCATGGTTACCCATAGAGGATTTGTGTTTAGCTTATGTCCCACTTATGGTTGTTAGTGGGGTAGTTACTTTTTGTTATTGTTGCATGCGATGGTATTTATGTTTCCTATGTTTACATAATTATTTACGTTATTTCTGCGGGATTTACTAATGCTTTATTGTTTTGTTTTGTCTTGTTTTTGTTTCTAATTTTGTCTTTGTTTTTGTTTTTGTTTTTGTTCTAATGCTGCTTTTCATTTTATCCTATGCGCCGAGGGTCGATTGGAAACAGCCTCTCTGCCCTTTCGGGTAGGGGTAAGGCTCGTCTACATATTACCCTCCCCAGACCCCACCTGGTGGGAATACACTAGGTAGTTGTTGTTGTTGTTGTTAGCTCGAGCAAAAAATAACCTTTCACTTGACGCCATAAATCCCTAAATCGGATTTTGTTAATATATATAGTCAAACCATATCAACCTTGTCATTCTCACTAGATTTTAACACATGAATGAACTCTGCAGAGTACCCAAAAAAATTTCATGATTGACCAAATAGAACCCTATTATATCCAATCGATAAATAGAACAGAGCCAGCCCCGAAACAAAAGCAATACCGACTTCCAGTATATCATTCAGATTCTCAGTAAACCGGAAAAAAAAAATCAAATCTTTCTTCTCTATCTTAAAACCACATCATCATCATCATACCTATTATAATCTCACATGTGGGGACTATCTTAAAATCACAATAACAACAACAACAACAACAACTACCCAGTATACTCCTACCAGGTGGGGTCTGGGGAGGGTAATATGTAGACGAGGACGTAACTAGGATCCATAGCAAAAAAACTGAACAGAAAAACAAAAACAGAGAGACCTTGCAAGGACGACCATTCTTACGAATAGTACCAGCTTGTTGAGGATACGTCTTTGAAGCTCCGGCGTCGGCCTTTGATCTACTATGATTTGTTCACTAACAAAAGCATACATCAATAACAAACTCATAGCAACAACAACAAAAATAAATCTCGTGTAATCCCACAAATGGAGTTTGATAGTGTATACGCAAATCTTACTTCTACCTTATGAAGGCAGAGAAGTGTACGCAGATCTTACCCATACCCCGGAAGGGTAGAGAGACTGTTTTTGAGAGACCCTTGGCTCAACGGAAGAAACAATAATATCAAAAAAGAAGCAAAAGAATAAGTCTTTAACAATAAAAGAAACCCGAAAAATAATAACAGTGTCGTAAGAGACATCAAATAAGTGGAAGGGCAATAACACTAGCAACAAACTTATAAGATTTTCCAAACTATTGACAAAGTACAAATCTTTGTTATTGTTGGATGCATATACAACTGTAGACAGATCATACCTAAAGTGAACATTTATTGATTCTATTACATCGCTATGCCTGTAACTTTGTATTAGCTATATACATGAATGTGCAAGAATACTAAAGCGTACAGTATCATTGGTTTTCTCTTAAACCTGTTATGGGTCGGAATGCATCCAAGAACACAGATACCTTGGACAATGATAGTCCCAAGCATGAGATCTTTTGGTGTCAGCACACTGGAAATATCTCCGAGGGCATATTTTGCTGCAGCTGTAGTAACTACAAGAGCCAATACTATGTTTAACACTGAACCTTTGAATCCTTTATTGGTTCATTCAAGAGTTTCTGTCCTGTCACTTGAAGTCAATTCTGAAGATGGTATAACATCAACGGACCTTTGCACGATGAATAGATATAGAAATCCTCCGATACCACCTGTTAAGAAGGCGATTGCAGCCTTTCCCCGGCTAAGAATGCAATGGACGAACCAGCAACAGTAAGGATTGCATCATAAAGCAATAAAGATAACTTCAAATCTGCATATTTCTTCATGGTGTCTTCATTTGATATCTTCTGAGTGCTAAGGGAAGATGATGGCAAAGTTTTCTCATTTAATGATACAACACATCTTCGCTATCAAAGTCATACTGGACTGCAGTACAGTCTGATAATTTCTTCACATTTCCCACTGATACAGAATTTAGCAGGGAAATGACAGTTATGTTCTTTCCTCATGCCCCCATTTTTGATGCTTAAATATGCATAATAGTAATCAAACTAATAGTCCACAATGTGCACCTTTTGAAAAAATCATATTCTCGGGACAGAGATACTGAGAACTAAGCACTGAATAAGGAATCGTTTTATTGGGAAACAAGTTACCCCATGATTAATTATCCCGGGAGAGTATCCCACTCTCCCATAGGGATAAAAATAACACTACAACCCCGGGATTAGTTATACCACGATTTTATCTCAACTAAACATGGATAGACTCATCTCAAACTTAATCCTGGATTAATTATTATCCCTCGTATCAAACGAGCCCTAAGTGTTCACCAGTATATGCCGAAGTCTGAATCCCCATACCACCAATCTCCTTTAAACTTGTCATTCTTCTTGCTCTATATGCAAATGGTTTGACCATTTACTGCAAAATACTGGTGTAATCTTGATGAATGCTACCGTTAAATAATCAGGATTCTTACTGGTTTGAGATAGATTATCTTTTTTTCTCACCTTTTGAGATATATTCAAGCAGAGTGTGAAGTGTATATTGAGGCGACTACTGTGAAAATGTAGTTTGGTAAATATCAAAATGCCAGATATACTTTTCGGATAAATATGCATATAGCAGTTATGATCCCAAAGGCTTTTTCTGGATAGACTAACCTGATTCTGGGCTGATCCAAACAGCTGCAATTTTTCCAAGCTTAGGTCCTTCAAATATGAATTCATCCACCGAACCTCTTTGGAAATGTAAAAGATCAGAGCACTGTGTCTGCGTAAAATATGAATCTAGATAGAATGGGATCGTTCAACTCTGCTTCTCTATCCAACGGAAATCAGCAGATTTAGAAGCTAACAACGATTGTGCATTCGCAGAGGTTATTAAATCGTTCTATCCAACATTACTCCTCTCTTTAATACCTCCACCTCCATGGGAAATTTTTAAACAACCCATACATGAAATGAAAATATGTTTTGCTCGTTAATTTGCTAGCTGATGGATTACTGAAATCATGAAGAAGATGCAAGGTGTTTGGAAAGCAAAATGTAACAATTTCATCAAAATCCTGAGAGGTCAACGCAAATTTTTCTCACTTCCTCCGAATCTTGCAGATCAAATATGACTACAGCAAAATCAAAATGTTATGCCGCAATTATAATGCCAGACCTTTGTTCAATGCTTTTTCAGGAAAAAGAACAGCAACATCTCTGAAATGATGGTCACTCGTTCTCTTTTTCCTTGCCATTAATAGCATAATGCTTGTATAAAGTTTCAGATTATGTTCATAGACTGCTGAGATAGTTCTGGCTCTTTATAGGCACTCTTCATTTTCCTTTAATGCACCTCTGCCAATAGGCATGCTATAGGTAACGCTACTTCCTAGGGATCCTTCAACATGCTAAAAGAATCTGTTTAAAACTCAACTCAAACTGCGCCCATGACATTGCTTCAGTGGTAAGAGTGCAGCGCGTGATGTGTCGTATAGGCACACGTCACGAGCTCGAACCCAGCTACGAACAAAAGCCTTGATATTTAGTAGAGAAGCATAGAGGGACGATCCATTATCCACCCTGTTCCAAACTGTGCGCCAAGCAACCCTCCATTGTTAAAGGAAAAAAAACTGAACTCACTCTAATCCTTGTGGTTATTTCAATTAAGGATCCTTATTTTCTCCATCAACATTTCAAGTTCAGCTATCTGATAGGTTGTATAAATGGGAGGTTCATCCAATGAATCAAAGTAACAGAAGGAACATATACTTTTTATATGTCACATAAATTTAAATGTCATAGTAAGTGCTGAAGGATATAGGTAAAGAAGTCTATATATCAGTAAACTGAAGGAGATATAGTAATTAAGGCTTCAGCTAACTGAAAATTTTCAGTACTGAAGTAATAGAGATAGCAAATGACCAGCCAATCAAAGTGATATGCAAATGAAACTGGAAGAAGAATAAATCTTCGAGCATCATTAAAAGGAAAGAAACACAGAATCAAAATCATTAATAGAAAGACATTAATTAATGATCTGCAAAACTATAATATAATACCAAATTAAGATGCCAGAGGCTTAAGGACAACAAAACATGATGCATATCAATAAAGAATACTAGGTAGATAGATAAAGGAAATAAGGAAGACTAGAGGCTTAAGGACAACAAAACATGCTGTCCGAAAGCATCAAACAACTTGTTTAAGCCTTTTCCCCATCAACATGAAGAGTAATTCTGTCCATGATTTTCACCAACACCATTTTCGGCTCCTTGAGCAACTTCACGCCCTTACTGAGCCTAAGACGCTTCTCTGCAACCGCAGGTGATTCCTCCAGCATTCTCTCAAAGCCACCACCACTGGATGCCATCAGATCCTTAACAATATCTTCCTCGATCTCAAGGTTAACCAACTTTTGAAGACTGAACATAACATAAAGAGCCATACAATCAACCAATCTCATCAACACGATTTTCCAGTATGCAGTCATCCTCATCTTCAATTCAAAAGCTTGTTGCACAACATCTCTATGGTCCCTCAAATATCCAACATCGATATCTCCAACTCCTTCAAGGCACATTATCGAGTTTCGTGTAGGATCATTCATAATCTCCATAAATGTTGTTTCTTTAGCCATGAGCTTACTACAAGTAGCTGCATACTCAGGATTAGTTGTGTAGTCAGTCAGCTTTTCCATCCCAATGATTTCATGGACCCAATCAACTGATCATCCTTCCTCTTGGCAATCAAATTTTGCACTGGTCTCCTAATGAAATGCTGAAGCTGCGGGTAGTTACACGAATGATGCATCAAAACTTTGATGACGACCCCCTCTATATAGTTCCACAATTTCTCAACAAACTCCTCAGGAATAACAGAAATCCCATTGACCTTTTGCTGCAAAACAGTAAGGAAAAGAGCACGAGGAAGGAAATTTGGAAGTCCAATCCCTCTTGCTTCTCTTAAAGACATGATCTCGTCCATCAAGAAGTTTTCCTTTTTTTTCCACGGTACTATGAATGTAGCTCAGCGGAGTATTGGTTGAGCATCTCAGCCAATCTAGCAGTGCAATGCATTTCGCGATCTTCAGGGTACTCGTCAAGCTCCCCTCTAAGAAAAATTTTCCTTAGAGATTCCTTGGCGACTCAGAATACGCATGAACATAGACAAAGCATCAGCAACAGAACTCAGATGCTGTGGTAACTCATTAGGAGAAGCAACATTGATAGCAAGTTTATCATTGATCTTTCTTACAATATCCGGCAAGCAGTTGGAAATGATGTTTGCTTGAATTTGCACCAACTTATTGAAGGATTGCGTATAGGTGTTCGTAACACGCAGCGGAAGACAATAACAATCCTAGGTAGATATTTTCATGTTTAAAATTTATTTACGTGTCAAAGATCGGATCTAAAACGTACCTGGTGAATAGAGTTTCTTTTTTCAGAATTTCTTCGATAGTGCGAAGACTCTATGCGTATCCACACCGAGACCGATCTTTGCTATCAACTCTTTGATCAATAAAACTCGCGAACAAATTGAACGAAGAATATTATGTTGAAATTTTTCTCAAAAATCTCAACTCAAATTAGAAAACAAGAAACACTTTTCTTGTAATTGTATTTTTTCTCTTGGCTTTGTATTGCACTCTCACTTTCTCAAAGTAGGTTTTCTTCTCAAGAATAATAATTAAAAAACCGAAAAAGAAAAGAACCATGCAAATTTTCTCCATCACCCTTTATATAGCATTACCTACAAACTCTTTTCCTATTTGGTTGAGGTAATAATTTTCTTAGGGTAAAAGTTTATTCCAAAAATAAACTTATGGAAAATTTTGTATAAAATTTCGAATTTTCCTTCTTCATGTTTAACGTGAGAACTGCCAAAAAAAAACTTATATGCTTTATATATCCAATTCTAAATTGGATTATAATTTTTAAACTTTTTATGTTAATATAATTTTTCCTATTGAAAATATTAATCTCATTAAAACTTCAATTACACATTAGTAAGCTAATTCAAAATTGGATTTATTAACAAGCCTTTATTAATATTATATTTTATATACATCTATTATATAAAATAATATTAATTATATATATCACATATATTTCCACCAAGAGATATTATTTAATTTCTATTCCAAATAGAAACATTAATTTATTCACAATATTAATTATAAACTTTGTGCTAGCAAATAATATAATAATATTTCATTGGACTAACAACTAAATATATTTGATTAATTAAATTCTTTAATTTAATTATCAAATAATAAGTTAATCAATCCTTTAGCAAAGATCAGAACACTCGTTAGTGTGCGACCCCATAGGTTCAATGCTAAACCGGTAGTAAATTGATCATATCAATATACTTATCAAGGGTGGCGTCTAGCAACACTCCTTAACGACCAGATAACATGAAGTATACAATTTACTCTCAAGAACCAGTAGAAGAATAATGTAGTAATTCCTTCTGTCCTTATAGCTCTGGATCACCCTAGGATATGGTTCAACTGTCAAATCCTAATAGGCGATCAACTATGTGTTCACGTCAAATATAATCGACCATTGAATGACCTAAGAAACTCATTTCTTCTTTCATTCAATTGCCCTGGCCAAGGTCTTAGTTTGGTCGTTTATAATTCATGACAACATGGAGCTTAAACTCATTACCAAGAGTTGACAGATTCCGTCTTGATCAATCACTAATTCTACAAGTATTTAATCGTACCCAATATCCTTTCAACTATCGCACTAGGTCCATAGATGTCTAGTATCAAAGCACAATAAATAAATTGTCAATTACTATAACGATCTCAAGTCAAAGGAAATGGTTACATCACATTCTTCAAGAAAATATCCTATTGACAGTTTATGGTAATTCTAACCATTAGGAAGTATCCAATGAGTCGGTTCAATGATCATATCTCTATATGCATCATCTATCTATCTGATTTAGTTAATGAGATCAACTAATCTTTATCCGATAAAGACGATCACATAAATATTGATCTAACCGGATTACTGATGTCCAAACTAATAATCCTACGATCAAGAACAAATTTAGATTAAATTGTAAAAGAGTTTGCTCTCATTATCATGATCTCTATCACGATGACAAATCTCAAAGTTTAATCAAGGACCTTATCAAAATAATCAAACAATTGATAATAATGATAAAAGAATATCAAATGCCATATATTTTATATCAAATGACATTCACAAAAATATGTTCAAGTTATCAAATATGATATTGGATATAGGACATATCTACTATATTCCTAACAATCTCCCACTTGCACTTGAGCCAATCGCTCTTGTTCTTCATCCCCAATTTCCACTTATGCTTGTCAAACTCCTTTGTGCCAAGCGCTTTAGTGAATGGGTCTGCATCATTTTCCTTTCCATCAATCTTTTGAATCTCGACGTCTCCACGTTCAATGATCTCTCTAATCAAGTGATACCTTCGCAGAACGCGTTTGGACTTTTGGTGTGATCTTGGTTCTTTTGCTTGAGCAATGGCTCCAGTATTGTCACACAACAATGGAACCGCACCTTCCATTGAAGGAACCACACCAAGTTCAATTAAGAACTTTTTCATCCGTACAGCTTCCTTAGCAGCTTCACTAGCTGCTATATATTCTGCTTCAGTCACTGAATCAGCTACTGTAGCTTGTTTGGAACTTTTCCAACTCACAGCACCACCATTTAAGGTGAATACATAACCAGAAATAGATTTGCTATCATCCCTATCTGAAGAGAAACTTGCCTCAGTATAACCTTCAAGTTTCAACTCAGAATCCTTATAGATGAGGAATTGGTCTTTAGTCCTTCTTAAGTACTTAAGAATGGTCTTCACCACCTTCCAATGTTCCTCACCAGGATTTGCCTGATATCGGCTAGTCAGTCCAAGTGCATAAGCCACATCAGGACGTGTACATATCATGGTGTACATGATAGCTCCCACTGCACTAGCGTATGGGATCCTACTCATGCGTTCTCTCTCTTCAGGTGGTTTATGACAATCCTCCCTACTGAGAGAAATTCCAGTGCCTATCCATAGATAGCCTCTTTTGGAATTATCCATGTTATACCCCTTTAAGATAGTGTCAATGTACAAAGACTGGGAAAGTTTAAGCAACTTTCTAGATCTATCTCTATAGATCTTTTATTCCTAATATATAAGCTGCTTCTCCCAAGTCTTTCATGGAAAACTGTTTAGATAGCCAAATCTTGGTATTTTGCAATGCCGGTACGTCATTCCCTATGAGTAATATATGATCAACATACAACACTAAAAATATAATTGTGCTCCCACTAACCTTTTGTACACACAAGGTTCTTCAACTTTTGTCTCATGATCTTTATATTGTGTTGGTTCATTAGTTTCTTGATCTTCATAAAGTTCTATTTCTTCATTATAATTTCCTTCCAAAAGGAATTCCCTTTCCAAAAAGGTCGCTCCTCTAGCCACAAACACTTTATGGTCAGAAGGGTGACAGAAATAATATCCCCTTGTTTCCTTGGGATACCCTATGAACCTACACTTATCAGATCTTGAGTCAAGTTTATCAGATTGTAGTCTCTTAACATAAGCTGGATAACCCCAAACCTTAATATGTTTAAGGTTAGGCGTACATCCTTTCCATATCTCATATGGTGTTGTAGAGACTGCCTTAGTGGGAACTTTATTAAGTAAGTATGATGCTGCTTCCAAAGCATATCCCCATAAATTTATTGGAAGATCAATGAACCCCATCATAGATCTCACCATATCTAATAAGGTTCTATTTCTCCTTTCAAACACACCATTGTGTTGTGGTGTTCCTGGAGGTGTCCACTGTGAGAGAATCCCATTCTCTTTGAGATATCTGGTAAAATCTTCACTAAGATATTCTCTACCTCTATCAGACCTTAGTACTTTGATACTTTTACCAGTCTGCTTCTCAACTTCACTACGGAATCTTTTGAACATTTCAAAAGATTCAGACTTGTGTTTCATAAGATATACAAATCCATATCTTGACATATCATCAATGAAGGTGATGAAGTAAGAATATCCACCTATACCTTGAATTTTCATGGGCCCACAAACATCTGTATGAATTAGTCCCAATAATTCAGAAGCTCTTTCTCCACTTCTAGTAAATGGAGATTTGGTCATTTTTGTTGAATCACGTTCTCGAACTAAACGTGTATTGATTTATGTAGGTTTTGATAAATGCCAAACGAATGAGGATGGAACAATAACAGTCCAAGTACAGGAAGAAACAGTACAAGTTCACGAATCGTAAATGCAGTTAACTGTTGAGTCGTTTATTTTGTAATCTTGACTCAACGACTTATTTCTAATATTGGCTCTCACATAAAATCATTTTTATTAAATCATGCATCTTTAAGTTTTAAAGAAATAAGTTGCATATTAGCCAAAATAATTTTTAAACACGTCTTGTGATTTTTGAGTTCAACAATCGATTGTCAATAGACAACAATCGATTGTCATGACGCAGAGTCCAAAATCTTCAAAAATGAAGCACAATCGATTGTCAGTATTAACAATCGATTGTTGGAGTGTCAGACTTTCAAAAACAATTTTTAAAGTCAAGATTTGGTGGTTGAAAAATTATTTAAAAATTATTTCTACATAGTCAAAGACTCAATAATTGTTCAGTAAATCACTCCCTAATTTACAGATTCGTTTGTTGATTTTTTGACAACAAAATCTACCATTTTTCAAATATCTTGACAGAATTATTGACTATGTGAACCACAATCGATTGTGGTGTCCAACAATCGATTGTTGAAAGTGAAATTATTTCCGCTCTTAAAAGTCAAGATTTGTTTGGTGAGCATTTATTACAGAATCTGATTTATTCAAAACGTTGTCAGAACCCTTTTGAAAAACTGGACAACAATCGATTGTCTAGTAGCAACAATCGATTGTCATTGTTTAAAATCAAAGTTTTTATTAGACAAATAGGCAACGGTCAGAAACTCCTCCTCCTCTATTAAAACCTCTCTGAAAAACGTTTCACAACAACAACAACACTACAGAATCATTCAAAAGCTTACAATATTATCTTTGATTTCATTTCATATCATACACAAATTTTGAGAGCCAATTTTGATTAAGTTGTTGTATTCTTAAGCTAATTAATTTGTACTCATATCCACTCTTTGAGAGAGTAATTGTATAAGTGAGTATTGAGTGTTTTGTATACACTTGTTGCAAGAAGAAATACTTAATTTCTTCTTGAGAAGTCTTAGGGATAGGTTTCCTTAAGCAAGGTTGTTTGAGGCTTGTGTTAATTCAAGTTCTCAAGTTGTAAAGGTTCGTTAGGCACCCGGAAGCTTAACAGGGAAGTCTTGGGGTGAGGTATCCTCAAGCAGGTGTTTGAGATTTGTTTGATTCAAGTCTCAAGTGTAAAGGTTCATTAGGCACCCGTAAGCTTAACAGGGAAGTCTTGGGGTGAGGTATCCTCAAGCAGGTGTTTGAGACTTGTTTGATTCAAGTCTCAAGTGTAAAGGTTTGTTGAGCACCCGTAAGCTCGACAGGGTTTAGTGGAAATCTCGAGAGTCTCTCGGGGACTGGACTAGCCACAAGGTGTGGTAAACCAGGATACATCGGTGTGTTGCTTCCTTGCTCTCTTTAATTCCTGCAGTATTTTATTTTCGCAACAGATTTTTTAATTCCGCATAATTTATGTAAAACGCTATTCACCCCCCCTCTAGCGTTGAGCACGTATTCTCACAATTGGTATCAGAGCCAAACTCTCTGAAAGCCTTAACCGGTTGAGAGAACGATCTATATTTTTCTGTTGAGAATGTTGAATGCAGGTATAATGAGCGAAGGTCACTCCATCTTTTTACCTCCAATATTTGATGGAAACAACTACACATATTGGAAGGAGAGGATGAGAATTTTCATCAGATCAAACAACTTTCGTCTATGGCAAATCATCAAGTATGGTGAGCAAATGACGGAACAAGTTGGGCAAGCCATGGTAAGTGAATATAATACCAAGGCAATAAATATGTTGTGTAGCTCTTTAAATGAGGAAGACTGTCGGAAAATTTCCCACTGCAAAACTGCCAAAGAAATGTGGGATAAACTTGAGGACACCTATGAAAGAACACCTCAACAAGGAGACTGCTCAAATGATGAACCGACTACCAGATGTCTAATGGCCAATAAACAAGACGAAGAAAAAGAGGTAAGTACTTTTAACTCTTACTCGTTTGAAGAATTACAAAATGCCTATGAAGATTTTTATGGTGAATTTGGTAATGCTTTCAAAACGATAAAAGAATTGAAGAAATCACTTTCTTTGCAAGAAATAGACTTTCAGAAAAATCTCTCTTTAAAAGAAAAGGATTTTGAAGAACGACTTTTGTTGAAAGAAAAAGATTTTGAAAGTCAACTCTCTTTGAAACAAAAAGATTTTGAAAAATTGACTCGTGATAAAGAGATGCTTGAAGAAGAAAATCAGTTTTTGCAAAATGATAGTGTTGATCTTAGACAAGTGATTAAAGCAATGCATGAAGCCTCTTCTATTAGTCAATGTTCTAAATGTTTATCTTGTGAATCCTTGCAATTAGAAAACGCAGAACTTAGGAGTACTCTAGAAACACGTAGTGTAGACGTTTCTAAGGTAGCTGAAGATATTAAAAAGAAAATGCCTAAGAAAAACAAAAGGCGTAGGATAAACAAAAATCAAGTTAGAAATTTTACTGCACCACCTAGAAATAATTCTAGGGCTTTCAATAAGTCTAGAACTAACACTTTTAGACCACCTAGACACGACTCTAGGATTTATGCAAATAGGTCTAGAACTAACCATTTTAGACCACCTAGACACGAATCTAGGAATTATTCAAATGAGCCTAGAAATAATAATTTTAGGCAACCTAGAAATAATTCTAGGAATGAGACTAGACCACCTAGAAACGATACTAGGTTCATTAATAAGTCTAGAATTAATAACTTTAGACCACCTAGAAACAATTCTAGGAATTGGAGTAATGAGTCTAGAATTAATCATTTTAGACCACCTAGAAATAATGCTAGGATTTTTGTTGATAAGTCTAGAACAAACTACACTAGACCATCTAGAAAGAACTCTGGGGATTTCAACACTTCTAGGATTGACTCTAGATCACCTAGAACATATTTGGCTCAACCTAGGCATAGGCACAACCCGAACGTTGTATGTCACTACTGCAACCTGGTAGGTCACATTGCACCCGTGTGTTTTGCGAAGCATAAGGATTTATTTTCTAGCTATGATTATTATTTGCCTAACCCCCAAGGACCCAAAATGGTTTGGGTACCAAAAACCTCTCCGTAGGTATTTTTGCAGGTGTGCTTGAAGACTACAAAATTGCAGTAGATGCACCAAGCACGACACCTAAATGCATCAAGGGGAATTTCGGTTAGCTATTCATTTTGATAAAACCGAATTGTGCAAATGATTGATATTGACAAATTTGCTGTTATTATTGATATGTGCCAGCTGTTGATATTAACTTATGAGTTGTTAACTTGATTCTCACTTTGAAAAATTTTGATGTGCTTTATTGTAAGAATCAATATGTGAGATTTCATTGTTGACTATCCTTGTTGGCTCACATGCTGAAAATCTGTTTTTACTAGTATCATTTATTAAATGATTGATCTATGTTTGACATTTGTTGATTCTTGTATTGAAAATTTGCTGTTAAGCAACTACTAGAATCATTTATGATAGATCCATGTCTTGATAATCTTTTTCAAACAAGCAAGTGATATCAATTATGTTTATTGATGTATGTTTTGATAAATGCTTTTCAAATAACGATCAGTATATTTTGAAATATTTATTTGATATGTTTTGTTGGTATAATTGATAAATTTCTAGCAATCTTCATATTGTATGTTCCTCAATATCCTTCCTATTCTATTTGTGAAATATGGAAAAAGGAAGTAGCCCTAATATACTATCTTCTTGCTAAAAGAAGAAATGTTTTAGGCGATTTAATTCAAGTAAGAAGGAATGTCGTTACATTCTAATTTGCCTTACTTGAGGAGGAATTTGTTCTTTGAAAGAATAGATTGCATGAATTTCATTGATGATATTCTATTAACAATATCTCTTGTATTTCAAAATGAATTTTTTTTTTGATGACGTTATTTCTGTTTTTCAAAAACAAGTTTATATATATTGATGATATTTTTCTTGGAACGACTAATGTGTCTATATGCAAGGAGTTTATGAAACTCATTACTAGCAAACCAAGATGTCAACGAAAGGTAAGCTTAATTTCGTTTTGGAGTTGCTGAATAAATTTGAAATGAGCAACACCAAAAGCAATGGCAAATCCAACGAGTATGCCTAACCATCGTGACAAAGTTGAAATAGGTAAAGAGGTCGACACCGAGACATACCGGGTATGATCGTTCCTCACTTTATCCTATTGCTAGTAGAATTGATATAATATTTGGCAAGAATTGATATGCTAGATATACATCATGTTTATTTTAAATAGATCACGTTCTCAAAGGCGATGTCGAAATTGAGTTTGAAACTTCAATCGACTGACATCTTCACCAAGCTTTAGATAAAGAGTTGTTCTTCCGTATTCTTAGTGAACTCGGAATTCTTGACTCTACGTTGATCAAATGCATACACTTATATTGCATTCATCTTTCTGAATAAAGTATTTATCTTAAGCGATGGAGGCGCTTAATTGTGTTTTTGCAGAGATATCCTCAAAGATAGGGGGAATATATTTGTGAAAATTTTTTATATAGTGCATATGTTTTGATAAAATGCAATACTTGATTATGTGTATCAATTGTGTTAAGTTTTGGTTTTATAACATTTGGTACTGATTATAAATTAATTGTGTGTATTCATCTTTTTTTAAAAATCTTTTCCAAAAATGTTTTTCTAAATCTGAAAATTTGTTGTCTTCTACCACATTTTGATGGCACTGTTTCATCCATAATCAATTGTCATACATCCATAATTGATTGTCATACGTCCAAAATCGATTGCTAAACTTCCATAATCGATTGTTCAAAAGTTTTCAAATTTTTTGGCCTTGTCCACAATCGATTGTTACGTGACACAATCGATTGTCCAGTCATTTTGACAATTCTGAGAACTCACTGCCTATTGTCTATCTTTTTTTTACTAAGTATCAAATAGCTCAACAATCGATTGTTCCATCTCACAATCGATTGTCCAAAGGTCCAATTTCAAAAATTGTTACCGTCCTGACTTATTAAAGTCTCTGCAAACGTTCAAAAGATTCTCTCAAGAATCGATTGTCTCAGCTAACAATCGATTGTCTAACGGGTGAAATTCAAAAATTTCAAACGTTCAGATTTCAAGTGATCTCTTATCCTCCACTCTATAAATAGGAGTTGTTATCTTCATCTTCATCACCTCAAATCATATTTCAAGCTTCATATTCTCTCAAAGCTTTTTGCAAATTCAAGCAAATTCAAGCTATTCTTGTCAAAATGTCGGGCCGCCAAACAAAACGATCCCGTTCCGCTAGGCAAGGTGCTTCCACCTCTGCTGCTCCTCCTTCGAACTTTCCTTACCAAGATGGTTCAGTTCTATTCTTTAAAAACGAAAACAAGCTCAATCGTTTTCTAACCAAATTTGAAAAGCGAGAAATTCTTCCTCCCCGCTTTTCAACCGAAAAGTATCGTGAAGCTTATGGCCTTGCTGCCAACTTACTCCAAGAAAGTCAACTTTTGGACTTCTTACTTCTCACTCATCAATACATCAATACTACATTGATTCGAGCTTTTTATTCTAACCTTCGTGAAAATGATGATGGTGACCTTGTCACTTTTATAAATGGTGTTAAAAGCGTTATTTCCGATGAGAATCTTCATGTAATTGCTCATCTTCCTAACAATGGTGACGATATTCTCCAATATATTGGAGAGTCTGGAGTCCTTTTTGATGAAACTGCTTTTCTACATCAAACCGGACTTACTTCCTATGATCCAAGACTCTCTTCCCGTCGTCCTACAATAACGGGAATGGATCCAAATTATTGGTTGATTTTTTATTTTATCACCCGAGTCCTAAAGCCTCGTAGGCACAGCCATACCACCATTTCTCAAGAAGATTCCAAACTTATGCATGCTATTATTTCCGGAGCTAGAATAAATTGGTGTCGATTCATTAAGCTTCATATGCATGACGCTATTGGCGATGATCGGCCTCTTCCTTATGCTCTACTCATCATGCATTTTCTTGAAGCCGCCGGATTTATCACGGCAAATGGTCCTCTCAAAAATAGGACCAAACATTGGGAAATTTCATAATCTTCCTTTCCCACTGTTGGCGAACATGACACTCATCCTCCTTCCAATCCTACTCAATCGCGTCGTTCTCAAACTCCAAATATGAACACTGTTATAGATCATCTTACTCGCATTGAGCTAAAAGTCGATCGATTGACTCATGAAGTTCATGGTTATTTTAATCATGTAAATTATTCATACGATGCTATTGTCCCATTCGAGTCAGTGCCGGACAACATGGGAGAAGAAGATGACGATGAAGGATAAATTTTTTTTGTTATGCTGTATTTTCATTTCTGCTCAGTTTTATTATTATTTCTGTGGTTTATGTACCTTCTTTTCCTTTAATGAAATATTTTTTGCAGAAAAATTATTTTCTTTCCAGTGCAACAATTCGATTATTCCGTATCAAATAATCGATTGCGTTGATGTTTGTTGAATTCGCATGCTGTAAATAGACTTGTGATCTAACCACCTTTTTGTTAATGTCAAAAGGGGGAAGAGGGTATATGCATACTATCTTGTTCATGCATTAGAAGATAAAGGGTATATTTATTTTCTATGCTTTGGGGAAGATAAGGGTATATGCATACTTACTTGTTTACATGCATACTTTATTTAAAGGGAGAAGATATATGCATGTTTATGACTATGCAAGTCTCTTAATAAATATTGCATAAATTGAGGGGGAACACATATCTTGAACTGTTATGCATATGAACATGTATCTTGAACTATTATGCATATAGTCATATCTTGAACTTTTATTATTATGCATATCCCGATATAGGTTTGCCATTATCAAAAAGGGGGAAATTGTTGAATCACGTTCTCGAACTAAACGTGTATTGATTTATGTAGGTTTTGATAAATGCCAAACCAATGAGGATGGAACAATAACAGTCCAAGTACAGGAAGAGACAGTACAAGTTCAAGAATCGTAAATGCAGTTAACTGTTGAGTCATTTATTTTGTAATCTTGACTCAACGACTTATTTCTAATATTGGCTCTCACATAAAATCATTTTTATTAAATCATGCAACTTTAAGTTTTAAAGAAATAAGTTGCATATTAGCCAAAAAGATTTTTAAACACGTCTTGTGATTTTTGAGTTCAACAATCGATTGTCATGACGCAGAGAGTTTCCAAAATCTTCAAAAATGAAGCACAATCGATTGTAAGTATTAACAATCGATTGTTGGAGTGTCAGACTTTCAAAAACAATTTTTAAAGTCAAGATTTGGTGGTTGAAAAATTATTTAAAAATTATTTCTGCATAGTCAAAGACTCAATAATTGTTCAGTAAATCACTCCCTAATTTACAGATTCGTTTGTTGATTTTTTGACAACAAAATCTACCATTTTTCAAATATCTTGACAGAATTATTGACTATGTGAACCACAATCGATTGTGGTGTCCAACAATCGATTTTTGAAAGTGAAATTATTTCCGCTCTTAAAAGTCAAGATTTGTTTGGTGAGCATTTATTACAGAATCTGATTTATTCAAAACGTTGTCAGAACCCTTCTGAAAAACTGGACAACAATCGATTGTCTAGTAGCAACAATCGATTGTCATTGTTTAAAATCAAAGTTTTTATTAGACAAATAGGCAACGGTCAGAAACTCCTCCCCCTCTATTAAAACCTCTCTGAAAAACGTTTCACAACAACAACAACACTACAGAATCATTCAAAAGCTTACAATATTATCTTTGATTTCATTTCATATCATACACAAATTTTGAGAGCCAATTTTGATTAAGTTGTTGTATTCTTAAGCTAATTAATTTGTATTCATATCCACTCTTTGAGAGAGTAATTGTATAAGTGAGTATTGAGTGTTTTGTATACACTTGTTGCAAGAAGAAATACTTAATTTCTTCTTGAGAAGTCTTAGGGATAGGTTTCCTTAAGCAAGGTTGTTTGAGGCTTGTGTTGATTCAAGTTCTCAAGTTGTAAAGGTTCGTTAGGCACCCGGAAGCTTAACAGGGAAGTCTTGGGGTGAGGTATCCTCAAGCAGGTGTTTGAGATTTGTTTGATTCAAGTCTCAAGTGTAAAGGTTCGTTAGGCACCCGTAAGCTTAACAGGGAAGTCTTGGGGTGAGGTATTCTCAAGCAGGTGTTTGAGACTTGTTCGATTCGAGCCTCAAGTGTAAAGGTTTGTTGAGCACCCGTAAGCTCGACAGGGTTTAGTAGAAATCTCGAGAGAGTCTCTCGGGGACTGGACTAGCCACAAGGTGTGGTAAACCATGATACATCGGTGTGTTGCTTCCTTGCTCTCTTTAATTCCTGCAGTATTTTATTTTCGCAACAGATTTTTTAATTCCGCATAATTTGTGTAAAACGCTATTCACCCCCCTCTAGCGTTGAGCACGTATTCTAACAATTTTTCCTTTGAGACAAGATTCACAAGTTGGATATGATTCAAAATCATAATTGTCAAGGTACCCTTCCTTGTACAACTTGTTAATTCTTTTCTTTCCAATATGACCAAGCCTACAATGCCAAAGGTATGTTCGATTTACATGATCGTCTCTTTTCCTCATAAGACTTGAAACATGCATAATCAAATTAGCATTCACACTAGGTAAGCCAAAGCATCATGTTGTAGATAGCCATTCACATATAAATTATCACTATAATAAATAGAGCAAATACCATTGCCTATATTAATGCGAAAACCACGTTTGTCTAACATAGAAGCTGAAATTATGTTCGAAACAAATTTAGGAACGTAATAACAATCATCCAACATAAGTACTTTTCCCGTAGGCATTATTAAAGAAATCAATCCTATAGCTACGGCCGCAACTTTTGCACCATTTACAACTTGTAGATTAATTTCTCCTTTCTTCAACTTTCATCTTATCTAGACCCCCTGCAACATATTGCAGATGTTATAACCATTGCCAGTATTTAATACCCACAATGAAGAATTAGTAGTAGTTAAAGAAACCTTGAAAACATTTTACATTAAAGTCTTACCTTGTTTCTTGTCCTTTAAAGTTGCATGATACTCTTGGCAATTTTTCTTCCAATGTCCTATTTTCTTACAATGGAAACATACAGCATCAGATTGGCCAGCTTTGCCTTCTTTTCCTTTGGGTTTGGTCACACCACCCTTGGGCGCAGTAGGCTTTTTCTTGGGTTTACTTTTACCCTTACCCTTCTTCTTAGAAGAGTTTCCAACCAACATGATAGTTCCTTTCTTCTTCTCAGATGCAAGTTGATTCTCATAATCAACCAACATGTTAAGCATCTCATGAAGATCACAATCGATTTTATTCATATTAAAATTAATAAAAAATTGTGAAAAGGATTCAGATAGTGACTTCAAGATCAAATCTTTAGAAAGCTCTTTACCAGTTTGCACCCCAACTTCTCAAGTTCTTCAATAAGATCAATCATATGATTGACATTGGGTCCAACTGGTGAGTTTCCAGTCAATTTGGATCCAAATAAAGCCTTAGATAGTTGGTATCTAGCTGTCCTGCTTTGTGTACCAAACATCTTCTTAAGATGTTCAATAATTGCAGTTGGATCCATATCCTGATGTTCCCTCTGCAGTTCAGAATTCATAGAAGCGAGAATGATGCATTCGGTAGTAAGACATTCTTCCAAGTATTTCTGATAAATCTTGGTAGCATCATCATCATTTACATCTGGGACTTCCTTGGCGGGCTTATCGATCACATCAATAAGCTTTTCATGCATGAGAACAATTCTCAAATTTTTGTACCAATCATTAAAGTTTGGCCCTACCAACTTGTTGGTCTCAAGTATTCCACGTAGTGATATAGCAGACATATATTGAAATCTAAAATATAGAAAGAAAAAGCAGTAATATAAGAACATATTTGCATATATCATAAAGACATGGTCTTTTATCTAAATGATGTTTCCACTAATTATTTTAAACTATATACCCTCGTTATAGTTTACGAAATCTTTATTTCTTTTAGTGGAGTAAAGGAATCCTTTAACAATATGTATGAGCCCCTTGGATGTCAAGTCGTTTCTCACATATATTTTTAAGGTAGGTGCTCTTACCAATTGTATCCCCATACAATTTCCTTAAACAGCTCTATGTCATATAGTCCTCTGGTAGTCAGGTCGATCCTATTGGCATAGTTGAGTTCAACCATCATGATAGCAAAGAACTTATTAAATTTTATACTCCCTCGGGTAGTCCAGGCGTTTAGTGTAAAATTAAATAATTCATTCAATCCATACATCTAATGCAATAAATAATCTTAACATATTCTCGAACTATAAGTCTCCTGGTAGTCAGACCGCTCCTTAAAAATAAGAAATAAGTAAAATTAATTACCTTGATGGATAACTCTATAATAAAATATCTTATATTTTATTATTTAAGAACTCAAATTTTAGTAAGAGGAAATTGTTACAAAAACAATTTTTAATAACACGAAGATCGAATCTTTTATTGCATGTGAATTTAGCTCAAGTTGTCTACATGCTTAGCCCTAAATTAATTTACATCACATGTAACAAATAATTCAAAATTATGTAATGAAAAAGCACATGGCATAAAACATAATTCAACATCCTCTAACATATTTATCTTATATATCACATAAAAAGAATTCATGCTAGAATATTATTATTAATTAACATCTCATGAACTAATAACAATTAAATTAACAATAGAATCATGTAACCTATTATAGATTCCCATTGTATCTAATACAAAAATTTCAAATTAAAGTTATGAACGATCTCAATAGTTATATGAAGGCATATTTTATCCACAATAAAATAATATCAACATTCAAACGATTTAACTATTGCACAAGGCACATCTATTATGGTTTGAACTCTTCAAATATAATATTAAAATATTTCGTAAATAAATTTTAGACACAATTAACCACCACTCTGATACCACCGGAGGATTGCGTATAGGTGTTCGTAACACACAGCGGAAGACAATAACAATCATAGGTAGATTTTTTCATGTTAAAAATTTATTTAGATGTCAAAGATCATATCTAAAACGCACCTGGTGAATAAAGTTTCTTTTTTCAGAATTTCTTCGATAGTGCGAAGACTCTATGCGTATCTACACTGAGACCGATCCTTGCTATCAACTCTTTGATCAATGAAACACGCGAACAAATTGAATGAAGAATATTATGTTGAATTTTTTTTTCAAAAATCTCAACTCAAATAAGTAGAACAAGAAACACTTTTCTTGTAATTGTATTTTTTTCTCTTGGCTTTGTATTGCACTCTCACTTTCACAAAGTAGGTTTTCTTCTCAAGAATAATAATTAAAAACCGAAAAAGAAAAGAACCATGCAAATTTTCTCCATCACCCTTTGTATAGCATCACCTAAAAACCATTTTCCTATTTGGTTGAGGTAATAATTTTCCTAGGGTAAAAGTTTATACCAAAAATAAACTTATGGAAAATTTTGTATAAAATTTCGAATTTTCCTACTTCATGTTTAACGTGAGAACTGCCAAAAAAAAACTTATATGCTTTATATATCCAATTCTAAATTGGATTAATATTTTTAAACTTTTTATGTTTATATAATTTTTCCTATTGAAAATATTAATCTCATTCCAAATAGGATAAAACTTCAATTACACATTAGTAATCTAATTCAAAATTGGATTTGTTAACAAGCCTTTATTAATATTATATTTTATATACATCTATTATATAAAATAATATTAATTATATATATCACATATATTTCCACCAAGAGATATTATTTAATTTCTATTCCAAATAGAAACTTCAATTTATTCACAATATTAATTATATGCTTTGTGCTAGCAAAGAATATAATAATATTTCATTTGGACTAACAACTAAATATATTTGACCAATTAAATTCTTTAATTTAATTATCAAATAATAAGTTAATCAATCATTTAGCAAAGATCAGAACACTCGTTAGTGTGCGACCCCATAGGTTCAATACTAAACCGGTAGTAAATTGATCATATCAATATAATAATCAAGGGTGGCGTCTAGCAACACTCCTTAACGACCAGATAGCATGAAGTATACAATTTACTCTCAAGAACCAGTAGAAGAATATGTAGTAATTCCTTCTGTCCTTATAGCTCTGGATCACCCTAGGATATGGTTCAACCTTCAAATCCTAATAGGCGATCAACTATGTGTTCACGTCAAATATAATCGACCATTGAATGACCTAAGAAACTCATTTCTTCTTTCATTCAATTGCCCTGGCCAAGGTCTTAGTTTGGTCGTTTATAATTCATGACAACATGGAGCTTAAACTCATTACCAAGAGTTGATAGATTCCGTTATCAATCACTAATTCTACAAGTATTTAATCGTACCCAATATCCTTTCAACTATCGCACTAGGGCCATAGATGTCTAGTATCAAAGCACAATAAATAACTTGTCAATTACAATAACGATCTCAAGTCAAAGGAAACGGTTACATCACATACATCAAGAAAATATCCTATTGATAGTTTATGGTAATTCTAACCATTAGGAATTATCCAATGAGTCGGTTCAATGATCATGTCTCTATATGCATCATCTATCTATGTGATTTAGTTAATGAGATCAACTAATCTTTATCCGATAAAGACAATCACATAAATATTGATCTAACCGGATTACTAATGTCCAAACTAATAATCCTACGATCAAGAACAAATTTAGATTAAATTGTAAAAGAGTTTGCTCTCGTTATCATGATCTCTATCACGATTACAAATCTCAAAATTTAATCAAGGACCTTATCAAAATAATCAAACAATTGTAATAATGATAAAAGAATATCAAATGTCATATATTTTATATCAAATGACATTCACAAAAATATGTTCAAGTTATCAAATATGATATTGGATCTAGGGCATATCTACTGTATCCCTAACACTTATGTGCCAGAATTTGAATGCTAACCATGAACTTGTCGATTTTGGATAAAAGTGGATGAGATTGAAAAAGACTTGCCTCCACACTACGAGCTTCTTCATAAGACTCATTCCCAGTTTTATTTCTAACACAAACATAACCAAGTCCTATATTCACATCAATTGCAGTAACTTTCTCAAGCAGCCCTTCAGGAGCTTTATCTACCTTTGTCACAACGGCGAGAGTCCTTTCGCCTCTTTTGTCCACCTTTAGGGACATCCTAATGGACTCACAAGTAGGGAAATCAACGGTGGCTGATTGAACACTCAAAATTATGCTTTCCTCAGGTGTAATATATTTCATAATAATACCTGAAATTTGTTCAAAGATATCTTCTGGCTGTCCATGCACGGGGACTCTAGTTATTCCAGGCTAATCCACCATAGTCAAGTCAGGAACACCATTCGTTTTCACTACAAGTGTTAAAGGGATGTCGGATATTTCCTTACCATGTCCAGCTATCTCATTAGTTGCAAGAACAATAGCCTCCGCGACATGAGCTTCATCTGTTGGAACTGATTTTCGATTGTACTCCAAATGAACTTTTGTCTTGTTAAGTAATGAATGTAAACATAATCTTATATAATATACATATCATAATTATAGGGATTCACAACAGATTTATAGGATTTTCTTTTCGATTTTTTCCATAGTTAAGGCTCTATATACTTGTATATATACTTTTTTTACTTCTTGAATACAACATAAGAGAGATTTCACTATTGTCTCTATACTTTATTTATCTATTTTCTAGCTAATCTGAGGTCTTCTTGACATTTCCAGTTGACTTGTGGCAGTTCTCTGATCATAGAATCACATTTTGGCAAAGAACAACCTTAGACGAGATCTTATTCTCGCTTTGTTTGGTTAGGTTTGAGTTTGGTTTATTGGTTATTCGATTTCTTAAATTATGTGGTATTTTTCTTGGAGGTTGCCTGTATGAGAAGCTTGCATCCTTAATTTTGACTCACTGTGATGATTGATTAGTGACTTGATATTGTCTGGTGGGTCTTTCCGTATCAGCAACTTTGTTGGTCTCTATTTTTGTTTGAGTTAGGGACAAATTCGTTTGGTTCTATGATTTGGTTGAGTGGATTATTAAAGTTGAATCATGTTCAATGGATTGTTGATTTCGTATCTACCAGGATCTGTTTGAGTATCTTTTAGCTTCGGGGACCTTTGTTAATTTAATCAGTTTGTTATTAAAAGGAAAAAAATGGCGGTAAAGAATAATATGCAACAACTCCTAGTCCAACAATATTGGTTTCGGATGAGTTTCTAAAATTTCTTCAATATCATAAATCAGTTAAGGAATCTTTTTCAGTTACTGCCTTTGCTGGGTCAAATAAAACATGTTTTATCACCTCTTCCAATAAATGGGTGATCGATTCTGGTGCTACAAATCACATGACAGGTAATCCAAATATTTTTTCTAGCTTTTGCTCACATAAAACACCCTCTCCAGTTACTGTAGCTGATGGATCAGCTTGTAGCAGTGTTGGATCTGGGACTGTTAAACCAACTTCCTCTATTACCCTGTCATCTGTATTAAGTCTAACAACTTGGCCTTTAACTTGATTTCTATTAGTAAAATTACCAAAGACCTTAATTGTTGTGTTGCATTCTTTCCCCATCATTGTTTGTTTTTAGATCTTAAGACGATGCAAGTTATTGGTAAAGGATATATATCTGGTGATCTCTACATTCTTGATGAATGGTAGCCACATTTTGTTGTATGATCTAGTATAATTTTTGAAGCACATTACCAATTTGAACATCCCTCTTTGCTGTGGGCATGTGATTTTTGTCTCATTTAATTACTCCTATAAAATTCATTAGAATTAGGATTTTTCTTTTATTAGTTGAATTTTAGGAAATTAATTGCATGACTTTGTGTTTGTTTGTATTTTTGTGTGCATTTTTAGTTGGCATAATTCATAAAAAATACAAAAATAGCATATTTACATTTAGAGTTCGGTTTTATATTTTAAATTTTATTAGTTAATTAACATTACTAAAATAAGAGAAAAATAACAAAATTGGTCATTTTTAAATTTTTGAATAGCTTTCTTTTTAAATTGGGATTTAGTTAGTTTTAGGAAAATTAAATAGTTTGATTTTAGTTTACTTCAAGCCTTTATTATTTTTAATTTTAACTTTAATATTTCTTGCTTTTAAAAAAAAATCAAGAAAAGAGATGAAAATAAGTTGATTTTAAATAAAAAGAAAAGAAGTTAATTGAAAAAAAAAGAAAATAAAGAGAAAGAAGGAAACATGCCAGTCTTTTTGGCACATTAGTCACAGCATTTGGCTATCCCATCTGAAATTATGTGCCAACCCAAATCCATCAGCCAACCCAAAGCCTTGATCCGGTCCAGCTTTTGTTTAAAAATAAAATGACGTCGTTTAGGGCCTCTCAATCACGACCGTTGGATCTCATCAATCCAACGGTCCGGAACTGCCTAGGTTTAGGGTATTTAAGTGTCGGACAACCCCCTACCCCAAACCATCCTCTCTTTCACCTCTCTAACTCAGAGACGCCCCCTATCGGCTCCGCCCTAAACCGCTGTCGAAAATCGTCCCATGGCGGCGGCGAAGTTCCAAATGCCTCCAAAATTTCACCATGGCCTCGTCTTCTTCTCCTCATCATGGATCTATGATTGGTTTCTTTCAAAACCCAAATAGAACCCTCGAATCCGTGAAGCCCTAGCCGCTGCCGCCGCCCACAGCGGCGCCACCACCATTTCCCCACCAAATTAACACCCTTGAACCCCACTCTCCTCTTGTCAAAACTCCAAACACCATTCCTCAAATCATAGCTAATCTCTTCGAATACCAAATCAAAAGCTCGGACCAAGACCCTAATTCCTCTAAAGTTCCCAAAAATCACACCCCATACTCTCCTAATCTCCCTCTTCCTGAACTCCTAACTTGCTTCCTTCGAACATAGCCAGAGCCTGACAAATTTCAGATCTAGGGTTTGAACTTTCAACCCGTTTTGGGAATTTCAAGCGCTCGGTTGATTTTTGATTAATGTTATATGCCTATTTTGGACAAAATAAACATGAAGCATTAATTAAAAATCAAAATCGATGATTTGATTTTTAATTAGTAAGTTTTATTTTCTTTTCTTTCTTCAGTGTTTGATTATTTTTTTTTTTTGATGATTGATCCTGTGCTCATGGGTTTTGATTTTTAGTTTAATTTCGTTTTTGATTTTGGTTATGGTTGATTCTGTTCGCATGATTTCTGATTTTTATTTTAATTTTGTTGTGACGTTGGTTGTTTAATTCAGTATTTAGTTCTTTAATTTTTACTTTTATTGAGTAGTTTAGTTAAATTCGACTTTTTCTATTTAATTTAGTTTATAATTAATGTCGATTTATTTTGATTCAAGATCCAGTATTATTTTATGGTTGATTGTTAATTCTGTTTAATTGATAATTTGGCAGTTGTATGAACTAGGATTAATTTTCAGTTTCCTTTTTTTTTTGTTTTTAGCTAAGCACTAAATGGATTTGATAATTTAATTTTAGTGTTCTTGGAATTATTTTTGTTATAGCTGAGTAGTCTAGACCTTTATTTAGTTAACCATGGTTAATAAAAGAGGCTGGGTTCAGCTATTATAGTTTTGGTGATTTCAGACTAGTTCAAGGGTAAATAGGTAACTCAGACAAGGGAATACTGCAAATAACTGAATTGGAAACCCCTTAGAATATTCTAGAGGGAGTTCCAATTACAATTTAAGTAACTTAGTGCAGTAACTTGGGGCACAAGTCAGTTTTTAGGGACTAAGTAATCAAAACTGAAAATTGTGATGGGACTAAGGGTGCAAAACAAAAATCAGCAGGGCTTCCCTATAGTCGAGCCTGTATATAAGATAGCATTATTGCCTTTCAAGGAATGAATTGGAGAAAAAAATACGAAAATCAGACTGCTAAAAAAAATATACAAAAACAAATCACTGTTCCATTGGCATACCTGAAGAAATTTCAGTGGTATTCATTTTAAGAGAAGATCTAAGCAATTGAAGGTAAAAAATGGTTGAATGAGTTGGTGTCTAAAGTTCTGGTTTGTTTCTGGTTCAAATTTTGTTGCTGGGTTGTGAAGTTACTTTTCTAGGCTGTTTAGCATCATTTTTCTGAGCTAAGAAACTGGTTATTCTCGGTTGATTCTTATTATTGGCGAGCTGTGTTCCTATTGATTTAGTTGCTGATTATTCACTACTATTGCTGTTGCTTTTTCCTTGCTGTTTAACACTCCTGAAGACATTGGTTCCTTTGTTCATTCAATTTCAGGTACACACCTTGAATTTGCCTCGATGTAGCTCTTGAGTTGGAAATGAAATGAAACGTGCTCACAATTTGGTTCCTGAGACGTGCTCGTTTGGATCATTATCTGTCCATAGTTAGATAAATTCTAATTGATAAATGCACCTTTCTAGTATAGTTTAGATTATGATTTATACTAACATAAAGCAATGGACTGTTGGACTATTTGAACACTTTCAGAATTACATGAGTTTGTATTCAATAGTAGCAGTTCAGCAGCATGAAGTAGATAAATAATATTAAATGATTCGTGGTATTTACCAAATGCTGCCAACGTATATTATACAGATTCAAATGTGTTTTGAGAATCAACTCTAGGATGACCATATGTGCGTGAGGATCTACACTATAGGTACAAGTATGAAAGTTATCTTTAAAATCAGCATGTAAATTGAGGCATTTTATCTGTTTGCATTGATATACGCAGTTTGAAAAATACGAGTGGTGCAGTCGCCTAATTTCTAATAAGCCCATTTACTCTAGATCATTTAGTTATTTCAAAATTGTCTTAGGTGCGTTAATCAGTATAGTCATGTTGACTGTTGTGATCGATGTGGGTTACCTTACCTGTTGAAAAGCATTGATGATTCGTAATTAAATTAGTCTTTGCAATAACTGACCACTCATCTTATCACAAACGAGCCTGTTAAGAGGCCAAGTGTAATGGTCAGCCATATAGCTAGAACTTGGCAGACAAATTTAACTTCATAGGCCATGTTATATTATTAATAGGCTAGTTATATTTGGGCCTGTGCGGAGGCCCACAACTGGGCAACAATTGAAAGGCTGATGGAATACCTGGGGATAATTTTGGGCCCAAGATGCTGAGGAATTTACAATTTTTTTAAGTTATTGATTAATGTAATTTTGGGTTTTTCAAGCTAGGTAGCATATTTGAATTAAGAGGCCCTTCCTTTTGTTCAAGTATGGACCTGAGTTTGAAGCTTAAATTCCTTGATTACTTTTAATAACAATAATCCTCAATGCTAATTAATTAAGGCACCTTCTTTAGAGACAATACTTAATAGAAAATCCTAGTTCCTTTAGTTTAGCCGTGCCAGATAAAATCAAAAATTGCGTGGCCCTCGTTAGTTACTTCATTAAAATACTTAGAACTCGGGACGAGCCATTTAGTGAATTTTCACGGCCTCCTGCAAAGTCAATAACACGTTAGCCGCTTTAGACGTGTTCTTAAATAAATTTACCTTCTTAAATTAGGGTGTGCATTTCATGCGACCCAAATCCAAATTACAAAACGTTGAATAAAATGTGCCGAGGGTCCGGGTGCATTTCATGTGACGTGATCCAAAAACATATTTTAAACAACGTTCAATTTCCTAAAATTATTAAAGCGGTAAGTACTTCCAAATTTCGCTATAGGATAACATGTATTAAAAAATCAGATTTAAGCCAAATATAATATTAAGCGACCGTTCTAGAACCACGGAACTCGGGTGTGCATAACACCTTCTCCCGGGTTAACAAAATTCCTTATCCGGATTTCAGGTTCGCAGACTATAATAAAAGAGTCAAATTTTCATCGATTCGGGATTTAAACCGGTGACTTCGGACACCATTATATATCCCAAGTGGCGACTCTGAAATCTCCCAAATAATTGAATCCTGTTTCGATTGTCCTCTAACTGGAAAAACTCCCTTATATATGCCATTCGCGGGGTGTAGTGTTAAAGAGGAGAAGTGACAGCTCTGGCGACTCTGCTGGGGATCAAAACCCAGAATCTCTGGTTCAGGGTTCGAGAATTCGAGCTTAGAAAGACTTCTATCTTTGGCTTTTATGATTTTCCTACATGTTCCATGCTGTATGTGCTTAATGCTTTACCACTTCGATATTTGTTGAACTATATATATAAACTACTGCGAAACCATTCCTCTCTCTCAGTCTTATAAATCATGGAGAAGGGTGCACTTCGTGTGACTTCTCTTCTGTTTAGAGTCTTATCCCAATTTAGAACGAGGTTTAGACAAGCTGCTAAGACGACAGAGCTTTTGTATCCCCTGTACGCTGCCCCCCTCGGACCGAGTTGTCCGCTCGGGTAAGCTAGGTCTAGAACAATAAACCCAAGGCTTATCTTAGAATAACAAACCTCATGCCGGATCCCTAGTAGGAATATTTGTTTGCATCACGTGCATTTGTCTTAGGGGACTCAACATAGGGGTTGGGTCCCTCTAGGACAGGTGTACCCAAATCAAAAAAACCATCCTGATGCATTTTACATGCTACTTGTGCATTTCTTTTCTCGGCTTTGCATGTTAACCGTCTTGTAAATAATGGAAGAGAGTTGGAAGAAATAGCAGTATTAAGGTTAAGTGAGAGTGTAGGAAACTATGTCGGAGTTCTGAGAAAAAAAAGGAAAAAAAATAAAGAAAAAGGAAAAAAGTTTTGCTTTGTTTTTTACAAATTTGCCCGAACTACGCCAGTTTGATTCTCACCGGATGTGAGATACATAGGCAACCCCCGTCGGGTCCAACTTCACTGTTGCAAAAATAACCAAAAACAACAAAATTTTGATTTTAGCCACAAATAAGTCAGGTGATGCTATTCTTGTCTAAAATAAGCCGAATGTCCCTAGAAGGGTGCCGGAAGGCTGTTTTTGCAAGAACAACCACCTTGAGTCAATTTCAACAGTTAGCGGACACAACCTTAAATTATTCTTCCTCGAGGTGCCTAAAGGCCTTATCCGCAAAACTGAAATCTTATTTGAAATAAAATTGAGAAATTCTTGAAAAAAAGAGATGATGTTGTTTTTCTTACTAGGTCAAAACAAGTCTTTAAATCACTTTAATAAATGTGCAAGATGAGCACGAATGAAATTGAATCCTTCACAGTCTTTATAGGAATCCCCTTGAAGCTCTACATCTTGTGGAATGACTTAGGAACGGGAAACAAAGAAACAGTGGAAAAGATTCTGGGAGGCCTCTTCGGTTTATTAAAAATCAAACCAAGAGTGGACATAGTGGAGGCTTTGATACCTTTCTGGGACCCTACCCGAAATATATTCCATTTTTCTGACTTTGAGCTCACACCCACACTGGAGGAAGTTGCGGGTTATGCAGGCCTCAGTGGGAATCTTAGAAGCAGGTATTTGTTGGCATCAAGATCGGTAACTCCCCACAGGTTCTTGGACTTACTAAGTATCAGTCAGGATGTTCGGGATGGAAATATATCCGAAGGGTATTGCACACTCCATTTCTTGTATCATCGATATGACAACCCCCAAGGTTATGAAGAGCCAAACATTGGTCTAACCTATGCCAGAAATAGAGACAAATGGGAGGCAAGGTGAGCCTTAGCTTTCATGGTAGCTTTCTTGGGAGTCGTAGTCTGTCCCAGAAAAGATGGTCATATAAAGATCGGTCTTGTAAGAATGTTAGATGTGGCAATAAAATAAGCCAACAACAAGGTAGTTCCGCTAATCATGTCTAAAATCTATCTAGCCTTCACAATATGCCGAGAAGGTGGAAAGTTCTTCAAGGGTTGTAATTTGCTGCTACAACTGTTGATGCAAGAGCACCTCTGTCACCAGACTGGGTACATGAACTACGAGTTGAGCTGTATTGAATAATTTAAGACCCGGGTAACAGGTGTTGAATTCCCTGAGGGTACCAAGGCATGGCTATCATATCTGAGATCCTTGTCCGCCGACAAAATTGAGTGGGCTTTCGGATGGCTTCCCGCTACTGAGGCAGTATATATATCAACTGAAGTACCTTATATGCTCTTGATGGGCATCCGGAGCATCCAACCCTATGCTCCATACAGGGTTTTGTTCCAATTGCGAAGATTTCAAACCATCGACTGTGACGAAGATCTAAGCAAACAAGTCATCTAACTAGGCCCAAAGGCTGCCTTTCCAGAAGGAAAAATCCGCCTAATATGGAATGAATGTAGGTTTCCTTAGCCTAAGACCATAGTACGGGATCAATCTAGAGGCGAAGTGGACACTAAATATATGATTTGGTTTGGCAAAATATTCCATATCCCTGAGAGACCCGAAAAGAAGCCGCATGTCCAACAATTTACTGATGGAGCCCAAGCGTAATGGGATTGGGCAGCCAAAGAAAATGAATGCAAGATCAGGATAGGAGCATTGGAAAAGCAGGTTCGTGATCTTCAGTTTGAAAACAGCTTGCAAGCCGCAGCCGATGGAGGTGATAAAAAGAAATTGATCCAAGAAAATGAGGCTCTTAAGGCTCAGATCCGACAAATGAAAATAGCAGCCAACAATCAAGAAAGAAGTCGAGCCAATGAAAGGTTGATTAGCAGACTGAAAAGGAAAGTTTTGGAATGCCAAGAAGACTTGGAAAAATTCGAAAAGAAAATAGCAAAACTCCAGGCGCAGTGGGCAAAGAGAGCAGAAGAGAGGGCCCAACTTGTTCAACAAACGAAAAGAAATTACGAGGCGACCATTACCAATTTGAGAAGGAAAGTAACTACCCTTGAGGGCGAGTAAATTAGGCAAGCAAAAAATTTGAAAACTGATAGGGAACATTGCTAGGATTTGATGGCCCAAATGGAGAAGGAGCTACAACAGCAGCAAAACAATACCTTCGCGACTCCCAAGTTTTGGAAGCCAGGAGTGATCGGATATGGCAGTTGCTTCAAGAAAATGGTCGGATTAGAGGGAGGATCAAAGCTATTGACGACTACATTGCCATGAAGTGCCACACATGCGAGGACATGACTCATAGTACCTTCTTTGCTGCAATGATGATATGTTTTCGACAAGTAATGAAAAACCTCCACCACCTCTAAGGGGATTTAGCATATAGGCCTGTGGCGAGGCCGAATGATGTCCCGCAGGCCCCAGGAGTATTAGAGTCTTTAATGTATTCATGATTTTTCAATTTGAGAGTCTGCAATATTCTTCATTTTAATTAGGTCGTCATGTCAGTTGCTTACATTTTGAGTCAAAGTTGGTTGTTTCGAGTTGAATTAGAGTCTGTTAGTGTTGTAATCAAATGCTTTACATTATTAAAATTGAAACGTCTATAAATATTTCCGTTACTTCTTTGTCAGAAGTTGTAATAGAATGCTTTGCTTTATGAAAATTGAAAATTCCCAAAAGGTTATTTCATGTATTCATTTGCAAGAACTACGCTCGGTCTGATTCATGCAGGGTCATGATACTTACGCAATCTCCATAGGATTCGACCATAACCAAAAAGAAAAAAAAAAGAGAAAGAAAATAAGAAAACATCGGTACAATAAAGAAGAGAATGAGAGAATAAAAACGGTTGAGGAAAGAAGAAAGAAACACAAAAAGAAAAAGAGTGAAGAAAGTTGCATAGAAGAAGAGTTGGGATGACACAAGAAACCGATTCACGTAGTGACCAATAACTGTTTAGGTGCATTCATCCCCAAATATGGCCGCTTACATGTGGAAGTCTAACCATTAATAAGTTTTGGTGTTGTTGTATCCAGTCCAGACATGTGGTTAGTTCTTGTGGCATTCTGGCAACCCACTCCTACAACACGGGGTCTAAGAGCAAGAAGATCATGGCCAATCAGGAAATCGATGTCAGCATCATTGACCCCTCGAAAGAGGTAGAGGAATTGGACGTTAATGACATGAAGGAGGAAATGTACAAACTAAAACACTAAATGGCTGAGATGTATCAGGCATGGGTTAGAGGGTGGCCACCACCGACCTATCCTGCTAATCCAACCTTCATTCCACCTCTGGCCCAAGCTCATGACCATTCCACCACTGATCCACCCCCAAGTTTCCCATCTACTTGTAGCACTAGGGTACGACCTCTCAAGCACCCCCAGCTCCACTACCCAAAGCTTTTCCTCACCCTCCTCCACCAATTGCTCCCATTTATGTGGCACCTCCTCCTTCCACACTGCACAGATCATCAAGTGAGCTTTTGCTTCAAGCTCAAGGCAATCAGTATCACCCACCAGAACCCGCTTACAAAGCCCATGAACCTTACTCCTATGCTCCCTCTTTCGACATCCCGACAGGGTTTGAAAAACCAATCAAAAATCCCGAGCAAGAGGAGGTGCTCAGGAAGGTCAGAAGCTTAGAACAATCGTTCATGGATATGTGAGGGTTAGGTGGCCAGGTGAGTTTGGCGTTCAAGTACCTTTGTTTATTTACGGATGTGCAGTTGCCTCCAGGTATTAAGATGCCTAAGTTTGACTTATATGATGGACAGGGTGATCCAGTGCGCATCTAAGGGGTTTTTGTAGCAAAATAAGAGGAGCAGGGGGGGAAAGATAAATTGCTGATGGCATACTTCAGTCAAAGTTCAAGTGGGTCGGCATTGGAGTGGTACACCCGGCAGGATCACACTCAATGGTACACTTGGGATGACCTAGCACAAGCATTCGCCTGTCACTTTCAATATAATTTTCAAATTGTCCCAGACCGTCTGTCTTTGACAAAACTGGAAAAGAAACACAAAAAGAGCTTCAGAGAATACGGTTTCCCTTGGAGGGAACAGGCAGCCAGGGTCGATCCCCAGTGAGATGGTAGATTAATTCTGGAAAGCTTTGGAGCCCACATATTTCGGTCATCCGGTGTCGGCAGTGGGTAAATCCTTCAACGAGGTAGTTAAAATGGGGAGTACGGTCGAGGAAGGACTCAAATCCAACAAGATCATGAGTTACTCTACAATCAAAGTAACCTCTCATGCTATCTAAGGTTGGACTAGAGGAACATTTGGAAAGGAGAAGAAGGAAGAAGTAGTGACAGTTGAGTCAGGAACTTGGTTCAGGATCCGGGCTCCATCCCATTACAGCCAACCCCGCCCTCACCACCAAACATAACCACACACTTCATATGGACCACCACAACATTGCTATCTACCGTTAGAACCCCATTTCTCATTCCATCATGCACATGCATATACCCAACCTCACACCCACGCACAATGGCGTGTTCCAGCTCCATAAAATAGTTATCCATCTCCACTAAATAACTACCCTCCAAGAGCCAACCAACAACCTCCTAAACCAGCTTTTTTAGCCAATGAGGTTCTAAGAACTGAGAGAGTGCAGAAGAAGAAAAATTTCACGCCATTGGGAGATTCATATACTAGATTTTTCCGCAGATTGAAGTAGCTAGACATATTGAGGCTAATCGAAGCAAAATTCCCAAACCCCCCCCTGAGAAATCTAGATTATTCTGTCAATTGTGAATACTGTTCTGGTGCCCCAGGGCATGATACCGAAAAGTGTTGGCATCTGAAAAACGCTATCCAGGAACTTAACGACTCCCACCGGATTGAAGTACAAGCTCCGGAAGCACCCAACATTAACCAAAACCCCTTGCCGGCTCATCCTGAGACAAATATGATTGAGATAGTGGACAAAGGGAGGAGAGCCTAAAAAGCTCTAACAAGCTATAATGATGATCAAGATGAATGAAATAGACAGCAAACCTGTTGTGGTTCAAGGGAGGTCATCAAGCATGGTTGCACCAAAGTAGGAAAAGGCAAAAGTGATAGTACACGAGGCAACTATGGAATCTGTCGTAGTTATAGAAGTTACTCACATAGAGCATTTCATTGTTAAACCAGTAATCAGCCGCCAATCATCAACAACAAAGATGTTCCTTGGAGATATGAACAAGCAATAGTGATGTACAAAGGGAAGGAAGTTAGAGAAGAAGTTTGTGAAGCCCGGGGTTTGACTCAGTCAGGGAGATACTTCGCCCCTAAGGAGTTGAGGAAGAGCAGGACCCCTAAAAATAACCCAGAATCGGTGAAAAAAGTTGTATCAGAAGAAGAGGCAGAAGAATTCTTGAAGAAATCAAAATGGAGGACTACTCCATCATAGAGAAATTGAGGAAAACACCAGCTCAAATCTCCTTACTTTCCTTGTCAATCCATTCAGATGAACACCGCCATGCATTGATGAACATTTTGAATGAAGCCCATGTCATTGAAAAGATAACAATGAATCATTTGGAGAATATTGCAAACAAGATATTCGAGGTAAATCGGGTCACTTTCTCTGACGATGAGCTGCTCATGGAGAGCACTGAGCATAATCGGGCCCTTTATTTGACTGTGAAGTGTGAAGATACTGTGGTCACCCAGGTTCTAGTTGACAAGGGGTCCAGTGCAAATATTTGCCGCTTTCCACATTGAACAAGCTGAAGTTGGAGGATGAAAGGAACCAAAAGCATAATATTTTCGTTCAAGGGTTCGACGACGGAGGCAAAGTCTCAGTAGGGGATATAGTGCTGGAGCTAACAATAGGTCCCATTGAGTTTACCATGGAGTTTCAAGTGCTGGATATGGTAGTTTCTTATAACCTATTGCCGGGCAGGCCCTGGATTCACGCAGCCAAGGCAATGCCATCTACCTTGCACCAGATGGTCAAATTTGAATGGGACAGACAAGAGATTGTAGTAAATGGTGAACATAATCAATGTGTTTTGGGTGATGCCATCGTACCTTCTATGAATCTAAAGACAACAAAGGTACATGTGTCTACCAGGTATTCGACACGGTGTCAGTTGAGAAGATTCCGGAAGGTGAGGTTGTCACAACTCCAAAGATAACAACCGCGTCAGTCATGGTAGCTTCAGAAATGTTAAATGCCCGGCAAGGGATGGGGTGCTTCTTTGCAAGGCATCGTGCAACCGGTGTCTCTTCCTAAAAATCTGGACACTTTCGGTTTAGGGTTCAACCCTGCAGCTGCAGACATAAGGTGAGCCAGAAAGTTAAAGTAGAGGGCCTGGGCCTTCCCAAAGACCATCCCAAGGTTGTCCAGATCGTTTGTCAAGCCCAGTACTTGCAAGTGCCCAGCGCCAAAGATTTTCGGTCTGCTGATTGATGCGGATGTGGATTTGGATAGAGTTCGAGAGACTGTTCAATGAGGTAAATATGGTTGAGGCCGTAGAAGGATCAAGCAAGGCAGATGTACAGTTGGTGGGAGCACATGAAAAAGTCAACAACAGGGAAGCCACTCCTCTTCCCACCCGGAGGGAGTCGTGGTAGTCAGCTTTGTTTTTCCTTTCAGTCTAGTCTGGATTAGCTTCAAGGTTGTTAATTCAGTTGTTATTTCTGTTTGTTTGGACGTGTAAACTCTGTTATCTTTCTGATTCTAATGAAATGCAATTTCTTTTCCAGCAGTGCTAATTGTTTTCATTTTTCTTTATTTGTTTATTCTTTTATTTTTGTACAGTTATTTTTATGCTGGTTCCAATGATCTGACATGCATAAGGACTCTTCAGCCTAGTCTTCAAAACTGGTCTAATCCAGAAATAATAATCCAAGAGATAGAATGTGAGGATGAGTCAGAATATGATGAGGAAAAGGCCTTTGAGGAAATTAGCAAAAAGCTAAGCCACTCCGAGGAAAAATCCAAGCGAGACCAGAGTGATGCAGAAGCAGTTAACTTAGGGGATCAGGACAATTTCCGTGAAACTAAAACAAGTGTCCATCTTGAACCACAACTCAGGACAGAGATAATCGAGGCATTTCTTGAATATAAAGATGATTTTGCATGGTCTTATGATGCTATGCAGGGTTTAGCACTGACTTGGTAGTTCAAAAATTACCCACTGACCCAGCCTGCCCTCCTGTCAAGCAAAAGTTGAGGAAGTTCAAAATGGATGTGAGTGTGAAGATCAAAGAAGAAGTTACCTAGAAGTTTGAGGCCAAAGTCATATGAGTCACACGATATCCCACCTGGTTGGCCAACGTCGTAACCGTGCAAAAGAAGATGGTAAAACTAGGGCGTATGTCGATTATCATAACCTCAACAAAGCAAGTCCAGAAGAAAACTTCTCATTGCCAAACATCCACATACTGATTCACAACTGTTCAGAACATGATATCAGGTCGTTCTTGGATTGTTACGCCAGTTACCACCAGATCTTGATGGATGGGAGGATGTGGAGAAAAAATTATTTATCATACCGTGGAGGAAATATTGCCATAGGGTCATGCCCTTTGGTCTGAAGAACGTCGAGGCAACATATATGAGGGCTATGACAACCATCTTATACGATATGATACATAATGAGATTTAGGTCTATGTGGATGATGTAATTATGAAATCCAGAAAGCAATACGACCATGTCAGAGATCTGAGGAAATTCTTCCAGAGGCTCTGCAGGTATAATCTCAAGCTCAAACCAGCGAAAAGTGCATTTGGGGTCCCCTCATGGAAGTTGCTAGGGTTTATAGTCAGCCGTCGAGGCATTGAACTAGATCAATCAAAGATCAAAGCCATACAGGAACTGCCTTCTCCGAGGAACAAGACAGAGGTGATGAGTCTGTTGGGGAGAGTGAACTACATCAGTCGCTTCATTGCTTAGCTCACGACAACCTGCTAGCCCATCTTTAAGTTGTAGAAAAAGGATGCTGCAGTTGCATGGATGGGAGAATGCCAGGAGGCTTTTGATAAAAAAAAGGAATATTTGTCGAATCTACAGGTGTTGGTCCCGTCGGAACCAGGAAGGCCCTTGATCTTATATTTGAAAGTCTTGGACAACTCATTCGGATGCGTGTTGGGTAAACACGATGTCACCGGGAGAAAAGAGCAGGCCATATACTACCTAAGCAAGAAATTTACAACCTACGAGGTCAAATATACTCATCTTGAAAGGACATGCTGTGCCCTAATGTGGGTATTCCAGAAGATAAAACATTACTTGTCCTCATAGACCACTTATCTCATCTCATGTTTGGATCCGTTGAAGTACATTTTTCAGAAGCCCATGCCCACGGGGAGGCTTGCAAAATGGAAAATCTTGCTCACTGAGTTTGACATTGTCTACGTGACTAGGACTGCAATGAAAGCACAGGCATTAACTGACCATTTAGCCGAGAATCCAATAGATGAATAATATGAACCTTTAAAGACATACTTCGCGGATGAGGAAGTAATGCATATTGATGAAATGGAATAGGGCGAGAAGCCTGGATAGAAATTATTTTTTGACGGGGCCGCCAACATGAAAGGCATAGGGATAGGAGCAATGCTTATCTATGAAGAAGAGCATCACTACCCAGTCACAGCTTAACTTCGCTTCTATTGCACCAACAATATGGCAGAATATGAGGCATATATTTTAGGTTTGAGGTTAGGGGTTGACATGGTGTTCAGGAAGTCTTGGTCTTGGGAGACTCGAACCTTCTGGTATACCAAAATTCAAGGGGCGTGGGAACAAAATATTTAAAGCTCATACCATACCGATAATGCTTGCATGATCTTTGTCAACAATTTCGGACAATAGAGTTCATGCACATCCCCAGAATTCACAATGAGGTGGCTGATGCCTTGGGTACTTTGACGTCAATGTTACATCATCCAAATAAGGCTTATGTTGACCCTATACGTATCCAGGTCCATGATCAACATGCTTACTGTAATATGGTGGAAGAAAAGCTTGACGGTGAACCTTGGTTCCATGACATCAAAGAATATAGAAGGATGGGTGTGTATCTAGTACATGCCACAAGTGACCATAAGAGTATAATCCATTGTCTATCCAGCGGGTTTTCCTTTAGTGGAAGGGTGCTATACAAAAGAACACCGGATCTTGGGTTGTTAAGGTTCGTAGATGTTGGGCATGCTATAACCATCATGAATGAGTTGCATGCTGGAGTCTGCGGGCCACAATTGAGCTGATATGTTTTAGCAAAAAAGATTCTTCGGGCAGGATATTATTGGATCACCATGGAGCAGGATTGTATCAGCTTCGTGTGCAAATGTTATCAATGTCAGGTGCATGGAGATTTCATTCACTCCCCGCCATATGAATTTCATACAATGTTTTCACCATGGCCTTTCATTGCTTGGGGCATGGATGTCATCGGACCCATCGAGCCAGCAGCTTCTAACGGACACAGGTTCATCCTGGTTGCTATTGATTATTTCACCAAGTGGGTTTAAGCTGAAACCTTCAAGGCAGTGACCAAGAAAGCTATGGTTGACTTCGTACATGCAAATATCATTTGTCGGTTTGGAATCCTGAAGACCCTCATCACTGATAATGGAGAAAATATCAATTTTCATTTGATGAAAGAGGTATGTCAGTAGTTCAAGATTACTCATTGAAATTCCACCCCATACCGCCCCAAGGAGAATGGAGCAGTCGAGGCAGCCAATAAGAACATAAAGAAAATACTTCGCAAAAGGGTAGAAGGGTCCAGGCAGTGGCGTGAGAAGTTACACTTTACATTACTAGGCTATCGCACTACTGTCTGCACTTGAGTAAGTGCAACTCCATATTTGTTAGTGTATGAGGCGGAAGCGGTAATCCCGAAAGAAGTTGAAATCCCATCCCTTTGGATTATCGCCGAAGCAGGAATTGATGATGAAGAATGGGTCAAAACCCTCCTGGAGCATTTGAATCTGATTGATGAGAAACGATTGGCAGCGGTGTGTCACGGCTAGTTATATCAACAAAGAATGGCCAGAGCATACAACAAGAAAGGGCATCCAAGAAGGTTTGAAGTGGGTCAGTTGGTGTTAAAACGCATCCTCCCTACCCAGGCAGAGGAAAAGGGCAAGTTCGCCCCAAACTGGTAAGGATCATTTGTCGTGTTGAGAGTGTTGTCCAATGGGGCATTATATCTAACAGATGTGGAAGGAAAATGTGTGGAAATGACCATCAATTCATATGCAGTTAAAAGATACAATGTATGACTTTCTTTTGTTTGAATCATTGTCTATACTTGGCATGTTTTAGAGATTGAAAATGAAGGCATTTTATTTGGCTATCTAAATAATCTACCATTTGCTAACCCTTTTGAGCTTCAATTAATCTCTTTTCATATCCCTCTTTCGAAATCAGTAGTGAAAGTCACAAACGCAATTGTGAGAAGAAAGTGAAAGGAAAGGAAAGAATGAGAAGAATGAAAAAAGAAAAAAAAAGAAAGAAGAAGAAAGAAAAGAAAGAAAAAGAAAAACACAGAGAAAGGGGAAGAAAAAGGAAAAAAGAAGAAAAAAGAAAGAAGGAAAATGAAAACAAAACAATGAAAGGAAAAAAGAAAAGAAAAGCAGAAAGAGAAAAGAAAAAAGAAGAAGAAAGAACAGACAACATAACGATAAAAACAAGGAATCAGCATGAACTAAGTTTGACCTGATTCTTTTTTAAGATACTAGGCAGTCTCACGGATTGTTCATATTCAAATAAAATCCAAAGGCCCTAAGCAAGAAATTGGGGCAGAATTGTGTTTTATTATGATAAATTGGATCTCAAAAGTTGTAAATTCTGGACCCATAGGAGTGATTTTGAGCCTTTTATACCCCTTCTATTCTAACCTTATCCAAAAGCCTATGTTACAGCCCAAAGAAAGACCTTCTGATCAGTCTCTAAGAAATGCCGAGGCAAGCAAGAAGAGGTGCACCATACCCCGTGCCAACACTCTGGTTCAAGTAGGAAAATAATAGAAATTATAAAAATTAGAGATTCTTATTGGTGAAAACCCTCTCGGGAACCGTAAGGCGACGAGAGTTGAGAGAAATAAAAGATGAGAGAGTCTTATGGGTGAAAACCCTCACGGGCACCCTAAGGTGAAGGCAAGGAAAGAAGCAGCGACGGAAAAAAGGGCTATTGGTGGAAATCTGTTCAGAACACCATAAGTCTTGCAAAGGTAGGGTGTGGTTAAGGGAACTGGGTTAAAATTGGTCACAACAACAAAGCCGGGTAATCGAAGGTCGATCATCAGGACAAACTGGGTCGATTAAGCCGAAGTGTATGTCTTGATCATGAAAAACCAGTTGTTCCTCCTCATATAAGTTTCTTTCCTTTCCTCCTTAATAGTCGATAAATTTTGAATTCTTTTACCTTAAAACAGTTCTGAGTCATTGCATTTTATTTTCTTTCGCGTCTCCAATGTCATTTTGTATTAGAAAACATGAGAGAAATTTCGACGCTTACTACCATCTCCCGAAGGGATAAAGCACATGCCACCCAAAAACGTAACAAAAGCAGCAAAGGTTGAAACAACAAGGGGAGGGATTCACAAAAGCTTCAATGATAAAATTGACTCGAGAGGCAAGAGTTTTGCAGGAGGGCCAAAAGCGCAACTCAAAGATGGGGAAGCAGAGTAAAGCCATAAGGGCTTAGGGGTCAGCCGAGCACAGCACACTGTCCAGGTAATCTCAGAAAGGATGCAAGGATTCCGACGAAAGAGTCAGAATCGCAACTCAAATACGGGAAACGTCTCAAGGTCTGCCAAGCATCGTAAACTGACCGGATAATCTCAGAAAGGATGGAAGGATTATGGCGAAAGAGTCAGAAACGCAACACAAAGATGGGAAAGGTCGCAAGGGTTAGCCAAGCATCGTAAACTGACCGGGTAATTTTAGGAAAGATGTAAGATTTCTGGAAAAAGGGGTCAGGAGTGCAATGCAATAACGAGGGAGCAAAGTAAAGCCATAAGGGTTCAGGGGTCAGCTGAGCAACTCAAGCAACTCATCATCAACATGGAAAATTGAACACAACGAAACACGATAGTGGGGAGGCTGCTTCCAACAAGAATGTCGCAAGCTAACCACCACTTTCAACTAACAAGTTTTATTTGATTGACACAGAGGGGCAGAAAAATTTCGAAAGATCCTATGGGAGGCCACCCACAGGGGAAGGCAGGAACATGGCAGGTATGATCAAGATCCCAGGACCCGCTTGGAAAATGTAACCCGGTCAGTTAAAACTCAGTAAGGAGCATAATCTGACATTGATATTCTGTCCAGCAAGAGTATAATGGGATGAAACTTTAATTAACAACCTTAGTAGAGACAAGCGAGAGTTAAAGGGGCGTGCAAGTTGAAATTCTCAAAGATCCTCATGGAAATGGGACTCAGTTTGAAACTCAAACAGGTACGGGTAACATGGGCAGGCACAAACACCTTCCCCAGTAAGAGTCACCGGAACCCTCCTAAAGAATGATCATTAGAAGAAACAATTGGAAGATAGAATTGGCATTTAATCTGGAATCCTCAAGACCCTCCTGGAAAATGGGGTTTAATTAAAAATTAGAGGTAACCATGGATAGCAAAAAGCATAAAATGACTTGCATGATGAAATAGGATTCGGTTAAAAGTTGTTAGGACCCTCCTAGAAAATGGGACTTAGCTTAAAACACAAACAGTCGGGTGGCATGGTCAAACCCGAATATCCTCCCTAACAAGAGTCATTAGGACCTGCCTGGATGATGGGATTTAATCGTAGGAGTGTCAGGACCCTCTTGTATAATGGGATGTAGTTCTAAGTACCAACCCCCAGCAGACATAATTTGTCATCTAAGTAAAAGTTGTCAGGCACCTCCTGGATAATGAGAAGAAGCTTTAATCACCAGTTCCCGGTAGATCCCCAGCAGACATAACTCAGATAACAAGACATAGTGGAAAATAATACCTTTTGAGAAACATAACATAGTCTTAAAGTCGTCGTCAGTTAAGAATTGTCAGGACCCTCCTGGATAATGGGACTAGGCTTAGATTTAGAGATATTTGGTAACAAGATTTGATTAACACTCACAGACGCGCCCAACACCAAACTGGGGCGGAGCGAATTTCTTTTGTTTTGTTTGTTTTGTTATGCTCAGGTACATATGCAACAATCTTAGGAAATATTTTTTAAATCACAAGTTTTGGTAATCAGGTGCCCACCTGGAGAACAAGGGAATATTTTTCAAAATTCAAGTTTTGGCTATCACGCGCCCACCTGGAGAGCAAGGGAATATTTTTCAAATTTCAAGTTTTGGCAATCAGGCGCCCACCTAAGGGAATATTTTTCAAATTTCAAGTTTTGGCAATCAGGCGCCCACCTGGAGAACAAGAGAATATTTTTCAAATTTCAGGGTTTAGTAATAAGGCACCCACCAATAGAACAAGGAAATATTTTTCAAAATTCAAGTTTCGATAATCTGGCGCCCAGTTGGAGAACATGGGAATTTTTTCAAATTTCAAGTTTTGGCAATCAGGCGCCCACCTGTAGAACAAGGGAATATTTTTCAAATTTCACGTTTTGATAATCAGGCGCCGACCTGGAGAACAAGGGAATATTTTTCAAATATCAAGTATTGGTAATCAGGCGCCCACCTATAGAACAATGAAATATTTTTCAAAATTCAAGTCTTGGTAATCAGGCGCCCACCTGGAGAACAAGTGAATATTTCTCAAATTTCAAGTGTTGGTTATCAGGCGCTCACCTGTAGAACAAGGGAATATTTTTCAAGGATTCAAGTTTTGGCATCCAGGCGCCCACCTGTAGAACAAGGAAATACTTTTCAAGATTCAAGATTTGATATCCAGGCGTCCACCTACAGAACAAGGAAATACTTTTAAAGATTCAAGTTTCGATAGCCAGACGCCCACCTGCAAAACAAGGGAATACCCTTCCAAATTTCAAGTTTCTGTATCCAGGAATCCACCTGCAAAAGAAGGGAATACATTTCAAGATTCAAATTTTGGTATCCAGGCGCCCACCTGTAAAACGAGGGAATACCTTTTAAGATTCAAGTTTTTGTATACAGGCGCTCACCGGTAGAACAAAGGAATACTTTTCAAGATTCAAGTTTTGGCATCCAGGCGTCCACCTACTGAACAAGGGAACACTTTTCAAGATTCAAGTGTTAGTATCCAGGCGCCACCAATAGAACAAGGGAATACATTTCAAGATTTCAAGTTCTGGTATCCATGCGCCCACCTGTAGAATAAGGAATACATTTCAAGGTTGAAGTTGTTGTAACCAGGCTCCCACCTGCAAAACAAGGGAATACAATTCAAGGTCAATATCCACATGTTAAAGAGGAAATGCAAGTCAACAAGGCAACAACAGGAAGATGCACAAGGCAACAAAGCAAGATCGAAGACGTAGATAGGTTTTTGTAATCCCTAGTTCATAGCTTAGTCTAGCTTCTTTATTTTTCACAAGGTGTAATAAGAGGGTCTAGCAAGTAGTAGTAGCAGCAGGAGTAACAATGAAATCACAGCTTTGGTAGTCCCAGCTACCAAACACTCCTGAACAACACTGACCTGATTCCTCTTTAGCCAAGGTTACGTAGGCAACCTCTGAAGCAGGGTGCTGTCAAGCTTTTCAAAACGCTTCTCATGGAGTGTCAGGCAGGCAAAAATCTCTCATGGTCGCTCACTTCTCTTTGCCCGAAACCCCTTCGTGTCTCCGAGCAAAGAGGGGCAGCTATAAGCAAGTAATTTTTGCCTCGTTTAATTACTCCTATAAAATTCATTAGAATTAGGATTTTTCTTTTATTATTTGAATTTTATAGAATTAATTGCATGACTTTCTGTTTGTTCGCATTTTTGGTGTGCATTTTTAGTTGGCATAATTCATAAAAAATACAAAAATAGCATATTTGCATTTAGAGTTCGCTTTTATATTTTTGGTTTTATTAGTTAATTAACATTACCAAAATAAGAGAAAAATAACAAAATTTGACATTTTTCATTTTTTGAATAGCTTTCTTTCTTACATTGGGATTTAGTTAGTCTTAGGAAAATTAATTAGTTTGATTTCAGTTTACTTCAAGCCTTTGTTATTTTTAATTTTAACTTTAAATTTTTCTTCCTTTTAACATAAAACAAAAATCAAGAAAAGAAATGAAAATAAGTTATTTTTAAATAAAAAGATAAGAAGTTAATTAAAAAAAGAAAATAAAGAGAAAGAAGGAAACATGCCAGTCTTTTTGGGCCATTAGTCACAACATTTGGCTAACCCAACTGAAATTATGTGCCAACCCAAACTCATCAGCCAGCCTAAACTCTGATCCGGTGCAACTTTTGTTTAAAAATAAAATGACGTCGTTCAGGGCCTCTCAATCACGACCGTTGGATCTCATCAATCTAATGGTCCGAACTGCCTAGGATTAGGGTATTTAAGTGTCGGAAAGCCCCCTACCCCCAATCCATCGTCTCTCTCACCCCCCTAACTCAAAGACGCCCCCTACCAGCTCCGCCCTAAACCAACGCCGGAAATCGCCCCACGGCGGCGGCAAAGTTCCAACAGCCTCCTAAATTTCACCATGGCCTCATCTTATTCTCCTTATCATGGATCTATGATTGGTTTCTTTCAAAACCCAACCAGAATCCTCGAATCCGTGAAGCCCTAGCCACTACCGCCGCCCACTGAGGCGCCACCACCCTTTCTCCACAAAATTAACACCCCTGAACCCTCTCCCTCTCCTCTTGCCAAAACTCCAAACCCCATACCTCAAATCACAACCAATCGTTTCGAATACCATATCAAAAGCTCAGACGAAGACCCTAATTCCTCAAAAATCCCCAAAAATCACACCTCATACTCTCCTAATCTCCCTTTTCCTAAACCCCTAACTAGCTTCCTTCGAACATAGCCAGAGCCTCACAAATTTCAGATCTAGGGTTCGAACTTTCAACCCGTTTTGAGAATTTCAAGCGCTCGGTTGATTTTTGATTAATGTTATATGTCTATTTTGGACAAAATAAACATGTAACATTAGTTAAAAATCAAATTCGATGATTTGATTTTTAATTAGTAAGTTTATTTTCTTTTCTTTCTTCCGTGTTTGATTACCTTTTTATGATGATTGATCCCATGCTCATGGTTTTTGATTTTTAGTTCAATTTTCGTTTTTGATTTTGGTTATGGTTGATTCTGTTTGTATGATTTTTGATTTTTAGTTTAATTTTTGTTTTAATTTTGTTGTGATGTTGTTGGTTTAATTTTGGTTTGATTCTGTTGGTTTAATTTTATTGTTCTCGGATTTTTAGTTCTTTAATTTTTATTTTTATTAAGTAGTTTAGATAAATTTGAATTTTTCTGTTTAGTTTAATTTAGAATTAATGTCGATTTAGTTTGATTCATGACCCACAATTATTTTGTGGTTGATTGTTAATTCTGTTTAATTGATAATTTGACAGTAGTATGAACTAGGATTAATTTTTAGTTTCCTTTTGTTTTTTTTTTTTTGTTTTTTGCTTAGCACTAAATGGATTTGATAATTCAGTTTTAGAGTTCTTGAAATTGTTCTGGTTATAGCTGAGTAGTCTAGACCTTTATTTAGTTAATCATGGTTAGTAAAAGGGGCTGGGGTCAGCTAGTATAAGTTTGGTGATTTCAGACTAGTTCAAGGGTAATATAGGTAACTCAAACAAGGGAATACTACAAATAACTGAATTGGAAACCCCTAGAACATTCTAGAGGGGGTTCCAATTAGAATTTCAGTAACTTAGTGCAGTAACTTGGGGGACATGTCAGTTTTTTATGGACTAACTAATCAAAATTGAAAATTGGGAGGGTACTAAGGGTGCAAAACAAAAATCAGCAGGGCTTCCCTATAGTTGAGCCTATATATAAGATAACATTCTTTCCTTTCAAAGCAATTACTAGAGAAAAAAAAAATATGAAAATCAGACTGCTAAAAAAATATACAAAAACAAATCACTGTTCCATTGATAAACCTGAAGAAATTCCAGTAGTATTTTAAGAGAAGATTTGAGCAATTGAAGGTGAAAAAATAGTTTGAATCAGTTGGTGTCTAAAGTTTTTGTTCGTTTCTGGTTCAAATTTTGTTGTTGGGTTGTGAAGTTACATTTCTAGGCAGTTTAGCATCATTTTTCTGAGCTAATTAACTGGTTATTCTCGGCGGATTTTGATTTTTGGCGAGCTGTGTTGCTGTTGATTTAGTTTCTGATTGTTCACTACTATTTTTGTTGCTTTTTTCTTGATGTTTAACACTGCTGAAGACCTCGGTTCCTTTTTTCATTCAATTCCAGGTACGCACCTTAAATTTGCCTCAATGTAGCTCTTGAGTTGGAAATGAAATGAAACGTACTCACAATTTTGCTTCCTGAGATATGCTCGTTTGGATCATTATCTGTCCATAGTTAGATAAATGTTAATTGATATATGTACCTTTCTAGTATAGTTTAGCTTTTGGTTTGTACTAACATAGACAATGGACTGTTGGACTATTTTGAACACTTTTAAAATTACATGAATTTGTATTCAATAGTAGTAGTTCAGCAACATGAAGTAGATAACCGGTATTAAATGATTCATGATGTTTACCAAACGCTGCCAGTGTATATTATACATATTGGATTGTGTTTTGAAAATCAACACTAGGATGAACATATGTGCGTAAGGATCTACACTATCTTGGTACAAGTATGAAAGTTATCTTTAAAATCAACATGTAAATTGAGGCATTTTATCTGTTTGCTTTGATATACACATTTTGAAAAATATGAGTGGTTCGGTCGCCTAATTGCTAATAAGCCCATTTACTCCAGATCATTTAGCTATTTCAAATTGTCTTAGGTGCCTTAATCGGTATAGTCATGTTGAATGTTGTGACCGATGTGGGTTACCTTACCTGTTGATAAGCATTGATGATTCTTAATTAAATTAGCCTTTGCAATGACATACCACTCATCTGACCACAAACAAGCCTTTTAAGAGGCCAAGTGTAATGGTCAGCCCTATAGCTGGAACTTGGCATACAAATTTAACTTCATAGGCCCAGTTATATTATTCATAGGCTAGTTATATTTGGGCCTGTGCGAAAGCCCAAAACTAGGCAACAACTAAAAGGCTGACCGAATGCCTGGGGATAATTTTGGGCCCAAGATGCTGAGGAATTTACAATTTTGTTTCAAGTTGATGATTAATGAAATTTCTGGTTTTTCAAGCTAGGTAGCATATTTCAATTAATAGGCCCTTCCTTTTGTTCAAGTATGGACATGAGTTTGAGGCCCAAATTCCTTGATTACTTTTATTAACAACAATTCACAATGCTAATTAATTAAGGCACTTTCTTTAGAGACAATACATAATAGAAAATCCTATTTCCTTTAGTTTAGCCGTAAAATAAATAAGGTGCGTCATGCCAAATAAAATCATAAATTGCGTGGCCCTCTTTAGTTACTTCATTAAAATACTTAGAACTCGGGACGAGCCGTTTAGCAAATTTTCATGGCCTCCCGCAATATCAATAACACGTTTGCTGCTTTAGGCACGTTGTTAAATAAATTTACCTTATTAAATTCGGGTGTGCATTTCATGCGACCCAAATCAAAATCCCAAAACGTTGAAATAAAATATGTCAAGGGTCCGGGTGAATTTCATGTGACGTGATCCAAAAACATATTTTAAACGATATTCAATTTCCTAAAATTATTAATTTAAAGTGATAAGTACTTCCAAATTGCACTATAGGATAACATGTATTAAACTGTCAGATTTAAGCCAAATATAATAGTTAAGAGACCATGCTAGAAACACGAAACTCGGGAGTGCCTAACACCATCTCCCGAGTTAACAGAATTCCTTACCCGGATTTCTGATATGCAGAATATAATAACAGAGTCAAATTTTCCTCGATTCGAAATTTAAACCGGTGAATTGGGACACCATAAATTATCCGAAGTGGCGATTCTGAAATCTCTTAAATAATTGAATCCCGTTTCGATTGTCCTTTAATTGGAAAAACTCCCTTATCTATGCCCTTCGCGGGGTGTAGTATTAAAGAGGAGGTGTGACATTTTTCTTTGTTAAAAAAGCTCTATCCTCAGTTTCATAATATTTCATCATTGAATTTTGATTCATGTCAATATACAAAACACCATCGCATTTTGTTTAGTCCAATGGTTAATAAAGTTGAGTCAGCTTTTGGGTTGGTCCATTATAATGTTTCGGGGCCATGTCCGGTTGTTTCTAAAACCGGATATAAGTATTTTGTCACGTTTATGGATGATTTTTCTCGAATGTCTTGAATTTACTTTATGAAGAGCCCCTCTGAAGTGTTTACTCATTTTTCTTCCTTTTGTGTTGAAGTCAAAACTCAATTCAATGCGTCAGTACGTACTCTAAGGAGAGATAACGCTAAAGAATACATGCTAGAGTTATTTAAGTACTACATGAGACAATATGGTATATTACATTAATTTTCAGGTATTGATACACCCCTCTCACAATGGAATTTCTGAGAGAAAGAATAGGCATCTACTTGATACAGTTCGAGAAATTTTGTTCGAAATGAAGGTTCCTAAACAGTTCTAAGCTGATACAGTTTCTACGGCTTGTTTTCTGATTAATCACATGCCATCTAGTGTACTCGATGGTAATGTGCCTTATGGTATTTTTTTTCCAAATAAGTCATTACTTCTGGTGGAACCTAAGGTGTTTGGAAGCACATGTTATGTTCGAGATGTTCGACCATTTCTTACCAAGTTGGATCCCAAGGCTGTGAAGTGTGTTTTCATGGGCTATTCTCGCCTTCAGAAGGGGTATCGATGTTATTCTATTGAGCTTGGTAAATATTTAGTGTCAAATGATGTGGTATTTTTAAAGACTACGCCATTCTTCTATGCACCTCCCATTTCTACAAGCCATGGGGAGGAAGATGAGTGGCTAGTATATCAGGTTACCCGTACTTTGACAGAACAATCAGATAATACTCTTCGATCTCCCAGTTCTTCTATTGAGCACCAATCGACTATTATGCCTTCACTACCTGCTTCAACAAGACCTCTAATTGTTCAAGTTTATTCGCGGAGGCGAGAGACAAATGATATATGTCCCACACCAGCTCCTACATCATGTGATTCTTCTTTTCCTGATCCTCCAGATAACCTTGATCTTCCTATTGTTCTTTGTAAAGGTACACGTACTTGCAAATCGACATATTCTGTTGCTAACATTGTTTCCTATGACAACTTATCCTCTACGTCTAGATCAATGATCGCTCTCTCGACTCCATATCCATACCTAAAATAGTGCAAGAGACTTCTAATTATCCCAGATGGTTTGATGCAATGCTTGAGGAAATACATGCTTTAGAGGACAACCAAACATGAGATTTGGTATATTTACCAAAAGGAAAGAAACCAATGGGATGTAAGTGGGTATGTACAGTTAAAGTTAATCCATATGGTTATATGGCAAGACTTAAGGCCAGACTTATGGCGAAAGGGTATGCTCAAACTTATAGGGTGGATTATTCTGACACCTTCTCCCAGGTTGCAAAACTCACTTCTGTCTGCTTGTTTATTTCTCTAGTTGCGTCTGAGAATTGGCCTTTACATCATTTGGATATCAAGAATGCATTCCTTCATGGTGATCTTCAGGAGGAATTGTATATGGAGCAACAACCCAATTTTGTTGCTCATGGGGAGTTTGGGAAAGTCTGTTATTTGAAGAAGTCCTTGTATGACTTGAAGCAGAGTCCACAAACTTGGTCTGGCAAGTTTAGTGAGGTTGTTCAAGAGTTTGGGTTGAAAATAAGTAAGTGCGATCACTCAGTCTTCTATCGGAAATCGGTAGCTGGCACTATTCTCCTTGTTGTATATGTTGATGATATTGTTATCACAGGAAGTGACTATGTTAGGATTTCTTCCCCTCAAGTCTTTTCTATATACTGGGTTTCATATAAAGGACTTGGGCCAGTTGAAATACTTTTTGGGAGTAGAAGTAAATAGAAACAAGAAGGAAATTCTTTTGTCTCAAAGAAAGTACATTCTTGACTTGCTTGCAGAAACTGAAAAGTTGGCAGCTAAACCTTGCAGTACCCAGTGGTTCCTAATGTGCATCTAATGAAAGATTATGGTGATCCTTTTAACGATCCAGAGAGATATAGGAGATTAGTTGGAAAATTAAACTACCTTACTGTGACTCGTCCAGATATTTCTTTTGCGGTAAGTGTTGTTAGCTAGTTCATATCGAACCAACGGTCAAACATTGGGCAGCTATGGAACAGATTTTGTGTTACTTGAAAGGAGCTACTGGACTTGGCATACTAATAGCAATCACAATCATACTCGTATTGAGTGTTTTACAGATGCTGACTGGGCTGTGATCGAAAATTGATAAAAGATCTACTACAGGTTATTGTGTCTTTGTTGGAGGAAACTTGGTATCATGAAGGAGTAAGAAGGAAAGGGTTGTATCTTGATCTAGTGCAGAATCCGAGCATAGAGTTATTTCACAGTCTACATGTGAGATTATGTGGATACACTATCTGTTGACTGAAATTGGGTTAGAGCATCCAATACCAGCAAAACTCTAGTGTGACAATCAAGCTGCTCTCCATGTTGCGTCAAATCCGGTATATCATGAAAGAACTAAGCATATTGAAGTTGACTACCATTTTATTCGTGAGAAGATTCAGGAGAACTTGATCTCCACTGGCTAGTGAAGACAGGAGAGCAACCTGTTGAATCGTTCACAAAGGCGTTGAATGGAATTCAAGTTGATTGCCTTAACAAGCTGAGCATGATTAATATCTATACTCCAGCTTGAGGGGGAGTGTTAGATAATGAATGTAGACATAATCTGAATTTATACATAATCTTATGTAATATACATAGTTAGCATAACTATAGGGATTCACAATAGATTTATAGTATTTCCTTTTTTATTCTTTCCATAGTTATGGCTCTATCTACTTGTGTCTATACTTGTTACTTCTTGAATACAACATAAAAGAGATTTCTCTATTGTCTCTATTCTTTACATGTCGCAATATGATTTTGGAGCCTCATGATTAGAGACACTCTAGTACAAATGCCTTCTCCTATAGGAAGACTGATTCCAGCAAGCGATTCGAGTGCACTGGACTTTCCAGAAGACTAATCTCCAACCACCACAATGGTTGGAAGCTGAATGCCTTCTTGCATGATGTCGAGATGCCTAAGCTTGTCAACAAAGTCGAGAATGGGTCGAATTCTATCATTCAAGGATGAAATAATGGGTGCATGAACACCAGAAGTTTTTGGTTCTACTACTGCAACATGTTTTGGATATTCAGTAGAAGAAGAGTCATTCACCATTTGCTGTGACATCATGGTTTGTACAGTACGGTGAACTATGTTCTTGTGCTTTTGTTGCAATGTGTAGTTTGGATAAATAATTCATAATATTACTACTTATATATGTTTGATTATTTATGTATATTTATTAAGTAGAAAATGTTTTTGTTTCCCCTAAAACACTGATCTCATTGACTAAGCATGCCTATTGCTTTTTCAAGACAATCTAATACACTTGAACTTCTTCTGCTGATAGTTAAGTAGGCTTTATTGTTTTGTATACCCCAAAAAGTAATTCTCATCTTTATAGGAATTGTTAGTTATCTTTTCAAGACAATTTGACTGTAACATGCTTTAATTTGAACTTCTTGTTCCAATGAAGACAATTAATGCATCACAAAAAACACTGTAACTTCTTCTATGGATAGTGTGAACAGCATATTTAGTGAAATACTGATCTCTTTGCCTAGAGCTTGTTATATACTTACTGTGTATTAGCTATATTATATTAATGTAAGAAATACAAATAGAAAAGTATCATTTGTTTTCTCTTAAGCATGCTATATATGGGTCAGATGCAGCCAATAACAGAGACACATTCAGGAGTAATTTTATGCAGAAACAAGTCAAGCTTGTGAAGACATTAATAACACATTTACAACATCAAGTCAAGTAATCCTCATCATAATATCGAAGTATTTAAGGATATCGAAGTATTTAAGGATGACACATCATAATATGAAGGTTGGTCAAAGAATGATGATTAGCAAAGAAGTACGAGTTGCAACAGGTACGAGCAAAAGCACAAGCAAAGGCATGAGTAGACTAGACGTTCGTATCTATTTAAATCCAAGAATTCAGAAGAATGAATCTGATAGTATAATGAAGTATAGATACAATATTAAATGAGCATTAAATATTGAAACGCTAGAGAATCTGTATTAAATTATAATGATTGTGTAACGTAGCATTTAATGCTTTTGATTGTCCATAATAACTCAATTATGACAAAGACAAAAAGTATATATTAGAGATAACTATAAAAAGGAAGAGATGAGTCATTGTAAGACACAAAATATTATCTGAATACATTGGTTTACTTTGATTTCTTCTAATTATCTTATTATTGGCAAAATCATTTTCCATTCTTTGATTATTAGTAACCCGAGCTCTTCAAGTAATCCTCGCTACTTGATGCCTAGATAAGTCAATGACTCTGTATTAGGAAAAATTGAGTTTACACATATCGAAGTATTTAAGGATGACACATCATAATATGAAGGTTGGTCAAAGAATGATGATTAGCAAAGAAGTACGAGTTGCAACACGTACAAGCAAAGGCATGAGTAGACTAGACGTTCGTATCTATTTAAATCCAAGAATTCAGAAGAATGAACCTGATAGTATAATGAAGTATAGATACAATATTAAATGAGCATTAAATATTGAAAACGCTAGAGAATCTGTATTAAATTATAATGATTGTGTAACGTAGCATTTAATGCTTTTGATTGTCCATAATAACTCAATTATGACAAAGGCAAAAAGTATATATTAGAGATAACTATAAAAAGGAAGAGATGAGTCATTGTAGGACACAAAATATTATCTGAATACATTGGTTTACTTTGATTTCTTCTAATTATCTTATTATTGGCAAAATCATTTTCCATTCTTTGATTATTAGTAACCCGAGCTCTTCTAAATTAAAGCTTTGACCGAAATCCCATTTTTTGGTTAAACAAATTTGTTCCGTTACCGGAAATCCGATAATCTACTCTTTCTTAACCTGATCCTTTTTGTTGCATCAACAAACATGTCCAACGTTAATGACGATAACCAAGTGAACCAGGGAAACCCTCATCTCCAAGGGAATTTGCAAGATAACCACACACCAATTCCTTCTCCATAATTTTCCCCTCGGCGATCTCGAGAAGGTACTCCCGATGGATCTCATTCAAATACACATGCTCGATTGGAAATGAAGAAGCTGTCAATGAAACTTTGCAAAAGCTAATCGCTGAACAGGTCAATAAAGCTCTTGAAGCTTTCGCCAGTCAGTTACCTGTTGCACCACCAACACCAACTCCAAATACCAATCTTCTTGCATGACTGGTGTAAAAATAGGTAAGAACCATATATGGGCCCAGCTATAAAAGACTCACGATATAAGCATGACAATTCAAGGTACGATCAATAGAGAGTCGGGTTCATCATCAAGGTTTGGGAACAATCGGAACACGCGAGAGTCACATGATGATTATAGGAACCTAAAGGCACGATTTGGTGGTTATAATTTCAATGTATGCACTTCGGAGCTCGTAATTGTTTTAAGTAGCATGGGAGATAAGGTACAGTGGCCAAAAGAAATGATATCAAATCCAAACAGAAGTAATCCTGATCATTGGTACGAATTTCATAACGATCTTGGTCGCAAAACGGCAGATTGTAGGTTTTTACAAGGAGAAGTTGATCATCTATTGAAGTAAGGGTATCTCACCGAATTATTCAGTGAGAAAGGTAAGCAAACATATATGAAAAATAGGCAGGAGCTACCTAAGCCACATTCTCCCAAAAGAACCGTCAATGTTATAAGCGAAGGTGAAAAAAATTAACGGGGTAACGTACACAGCAGCCAATAAAGCTTCCAAATTCACAATTACCCACGGGAAGCGGGTGCGACATGTCTCAGAAGAAAAAAGTATTACGTTCGATGATGCATATACGGATGGCGTATTAACTCCATATAACGATGCACTGGTACATGATACTAATATGAAACAAGTTTTGATTGATCCAAGTAGTTCCATGAACATTATTCTGTTAAGAGTACTACGTGAGATGCAAGTTGAAGATATGATTTTAAAATTCTAGCTTCGTGACAAAAAGAGAGGTAATACTCACTACATTCGCATAAGGTGTTATCAAAGATTCAAAACTTCAGGTGGTAGATATTGAGATGGCTTACAACATGATTCTTGGGAGACCATGGATTCACGAGATTGATGTCATTTCATCAAACTTAAATCAAGTTATCAAGTTTCCATCACCATGGGGAATATGTCAAATTCGTGGAGATCAACAGACATCCAGGAGTATCAATTTTGTAGCTGATTCAAGTAAGAGAAACGAAGAAAAATAGCAGTTATTGGGGATATCATGATACAAACCTCAACTGAACAAGGGCGAACAGACGTGGACTCAAGTCCTGATGTCATTCAAGAACCAGAGGAAAACGAGGATATTAAAACAACGATTGAAGAACTTGAGGCCATAGTGTTATTTACAAAATGGCCTGAAAGGAAAGTTTACATAGGGACCAATCTTAGCCAGGACATGAAAGGTAAGTTAATTGAATTTTTGAAAACTAACATAGACTGTTTTGCGTGGTCCTATTCTGATATGACAGGAATACCACAAGAGGTAATGACTCACAAGTTAAATGAAAGACCCATCATATCCAGATGTCAAACAAAAGAAAAGGAAGCAAGGAACTTTTAAAAACCAGGTAATTCAAGATGAGGTCCAAAAATTATTAAAGATTGGGTCTATCCGCGAGGTAAAGTATCCTAACTGGTTGGCCAATACTGTTGTGGTACCAAAAAAGAATGGAAAGTGGCGAGTTTGTGTAGATTACACGGTAAGACAAAGCTTGTCCTAAAGATTCTTTTCCATTACCCCATATAGATCAGCTAATCAATGTTACTGCAAGTCATAAGTTGTTAAGTTTTTTAGATGCATACTCGGGATATAACCAAATAAAAATGGATCCTCAGGATGAAGAAAAAACTTCATTTATAACGGACAAGGGGACTTACTGTTATAAGGTAATGCCTTTTGGTCTCAAAAATACTGGTGCAATATGTCAAAGACTGGTGACCAAAATGTTTCAAGAACATTTGGGATAAACTATGGAGGTTTATATAGACGATATGCTCGTTAAAACTCAACATTCAGGAGATCATATATCACACTTGTCTAATATGTTTCACATTTTGCGAATATTTAATATGAAATTAAATCCTGAGAAATGTGCATCCGGTGTTGCATCAGGTAAGTTTTTAGGTTTTCTTGTTTCTAACTGTGGTATTGAAGTGAAGTTTGCACAGATTAAGGCCATTGAAGAAATCCTTGACATGCTTACGAGTAAAAAAGAAGTTCAAAGGTTCATAGGAAGAATTGCAGCCCTAGGGAGATTTATTTCTAGATCATCAGAATAGTGCTTTAAATTCTTTTCAGCTCTTAAAAAGTAGGATCATTTCGAATGAAATGAGGAATATCAACAGGCACTCAAAAATTTTAAGACATACTTATCAAATCCGCCCTTTCTCGGAAAATGAAAGACCAGGGAAAGATTGCTGGTCTACCTTGTTATCTCAGAAGTAGCCGTAAGTGTTGTTTTAGTCCATGAAGATCAAGGTAAACAATATCCGATCTATTATGTCAGTAAATCCTTACTATATGTGGAGACGCAATATCCACAATTAGAAAAACTCGCACTTGCATTAATCATGGCATATAGAAAACTAAGACCTTATTTACAATGTCACTCTCTCGTAGTAGTAACTACTTATCCATTAGGCAATATATTGCACAAGCATGAGTTATCAGGAAGGTTAGCCAAGTGGGCCATAGAATTAAGTGAATATGGCATCATATACCAGTCTAGAATCGCGATTAAGACTCAAGTTTTAGCAGATTTTGTGGATGATTTTGGCCAAGGAATGCAATTAGAAGAAGAAAAAGAATTGCAGGTTCTCAAGGGATCTAATCCGGGGATTTGGACTTTATTCACTAATGGTTCATCTAATGTAAAGGGTGCATGCTTAGGAATTGTTTATTTACCACCCACGGGTGAGACCATTCGACAAGCCATTAAATGTCATATTATAACAAACAATGAAGCAGAGTATGAAGTTGTGATTGCAAGTTTAGAATTTGCACAAGAACTTGGCATTAATCAAATTGTAATAAAAATGATCGCAATTTATGGTATACCAAATGTTGGGGACTTATACAGCTAGGGAAACACGAATGCAACTGTATTTAGAGAAGGTACGGGAACTGATCCAGCAATTCAAAACCTGGAAGGTTACACAAATACCAAGAGATAAAAATGTTGAAGCAGATGCCCTAGCTAATCTAGCATCTGCTGCAGACGTGGCAAGCAATGAAAAATGCTTCTGTAATTCATTTGTTTCATTCGGCGCTTGATCCAGACAAGAATGAGGTAAATTTCAATAACTTAAATTGGGATTGGAGAAACGAGATTGTTGCTTTTTTGTAGTACGGTACCGTCCCTGAAGATAAGAAAAAAGCTCACGCGCTTCGAAATAAGGTTGCTTGGTATTGCTTCATACAATGTAATCTTTATCGAAAAATATTTGGTGGCCCTTTAGCAAGATGCCTTGAGCCTTCTCAAATGGAATATGTGATGAGAGAAATACATGAGGGACATTGTGGAAACCACGCAGGAGGTAGATCTCTGGTACGAACCATGATTAGAGCAGGTTACTATTGGCCTAAAATGGTAGAAGAAGTAGAATATTTCGTGGCAAAATACGATAAATGTCAAAAATACGGTAATAACATGCAAAGACCAACGGAGTTATTACATCCGGTCATTGCACCGTGGCCATTTATGAAATAGAGGCTGGATATCATGGGTCCACTACCACAAGCAAAAGGATAGGTAAAATTTTTGCTCATACTCACTAACTATTTTACTAAATGGGTAGAGGCAGGAGCATTCAAACAGGTACGAGAAAAAGAAGTTAGATATTTTATTTGGAGGAATATCATATGCCGATTTGGTGTGCCGTAGGAAATTGTGTGTGATAATGGCACTCAATATATAGGCGCGGAAATCATGGAGTTTTTTCAAATTTGACAGATTAAAAGGATTACATCCACACCTTATCATGCGGCGGGTAATGGACAAGCAGAGTCAATAAACAAAAGTCATTATCAACAATTTTAAAAAGGCAAAATACCTTAAATCATCCCTAAACTTAGTTCAGATTATTAGTATCATCCCCAAATTATGTTCGGTCTTAATTACCCCCCTCAACTTGGCCTTTTGAAGGTCATTACCCCCTAGACGCTGATGTGGCAAAAACTGTAGGTGCACTCACCTGCCACATGGATTTTTCTTGTCTATGTGGCATTTTTTTGAAAAATAATTTTTTTTACCTTTCTAAGAGTATTACTTTTTTATATAATTTTTTTTGAATAAAATTTATAATAAAACTTGAATTTTACTATATTATTTAGGCTAAATATTTTTATTTGGCCAAAAATAATAATGTTTTTAGTTAATCCTTTTTTGAATTTGACCTGAAAATAAAAATTTATACAATTTAAATAAATATTCAAGGCATCCAAAAAGTTATAAAAAATTACATAGTTGAAATAAATAGTCATTTCATCAAAGGAAGAAATAAAAAAAGTGTACAAGTGCACTTATAATTTCTTGGAGATGTGCACTCTTTTTATTTTTTCTTTTGATGCCATGACTATTTATTTTAACTACTTATTTTTACCTTTTTAGATAAAATATGTTTAAAAAAATTTAGAGCACCTTAATTTAGAGATATAGAAAAACTTATAGCCAAAATATTTAATTTCATATTATGTATTTTTAATATTCTTTTTAGATTCTTTGACTATTTATTTCAATTGTATAAATCTTTATTTTCAGGTCAATTTTTTTAAAAAAAAGATTAACTAAATTTTATTATTTTTGGCCAAATAAAAATATTTAGCCTAAAAAGGTAGTTTTATCGAAGTTTTATTAAAAATTGTATTCGAAAAAAATTATCAAAAAAGTAATATTCTTAAAAAGGTAAAAAAATATTTTATTTTTCATAAAATGCCAAATAGATTGAAAAATCCACGTGGCAGATGAGTGCACCCACACTCTTTGCCACGTCAGCATCTAGGGGGTAATAGCTCCTAAAATGCCAAGATGGGGGGGGGGTAATAATGACCGGGCGTAGTTCGGGAAGGATATTAATAATCTGAGCCAAGTTTAAGGGTGATTTAAAGTATTTTTCCTTTAAAGAAATGTTTAGATGAATTAAAAGGTAATTGGCCAGAATTGTTATCCGGTGTTTTATGGGCATACCGCACAACAACAAAAACAAGTACGGGAGAAACACCATTTTTATTGGTTTTTGGAACTAAAGCTTTAATTCCAGTTGAGATAGAAAAGCTAAGTACAAGGTTTACCAAAATGTCAGAAGGGTCTAATGATGAAGAAATGCAGATAAATCTTGATCTACTTGAAGGAATAAGAGAAGTTGCATTAATAAGAATGGCAACACAAAAGCAGATAATAGAACGATACTACAATCGAAAAGCTCGTCTAAGATTCTTTAAGACTGGGGACTTCGTACTCAAAAATGTCTTTCAATCTACTAAGGTAGCTGATGCGGGTAATCTAAGTCCGACGGGGGAAGGACCTTACAAGATTCATGGCATTGCGGGGAAAGAAGCATACGAATTAGAGATGATGGATTGCAAGATATTACCCTCGCACTGGAATCCTCTTATACCTGAAGGTCTTCTTGAGCTTGGGTCAAAGCTTGCTCAAGTTCACCAGAATATGCTTCTTTTTTATTCAAGAGAGCCTTCAATGCTCTGATTTCTTCACTTACCCTGGAAAGTTGTTCAGAAAATGAGGTTTCAAGATGAACTTTTTCTTTTCTTGCTTGACTTGAGGATGCTTTTTCAACTGTCAAATTTGAAGTCAAAGCCCTTACCTGCTGCTCTAAGGTACCTTTACTTTCTTCTAACTCTTCTTTGTCAATCTGAAGACCTTCAGACCATGCCTTCCAATTATCCGCATCCACTCTATAGTAATGCACTAATTGCTCTGAAAGGGTAACTATTTTCATCATCTCCGTGCCGATGAGATTGACCTAAAAGGGGGAAGGGAAAAAATGAGTGTGAACCCTGAAAATAGAAAAAGGAAAGTAAAGTAAGAAAAGGGATACCTTTAAAGACGAATGCACGATATCGTTCATCAAGGTCAAGGAACCGTGGCTATAAAGCTTAGCTTCCTCGATTAGGCCAATCAAAGGCTTTAGAAACATGTCAGCTTGATCAGATTTCCTCAAAAGGTTACCCTTAGTAGGAACTTCAATGGTGACTTACCTCATAACTTCACCTCTGCTTGAGGACCCGACTTTGGGGTAAGGAACATATGAAGAAGGAGTAGTTGAGGGAGGAACAGTAGAAGCAGTTAAAACAGCTTGTGGAGGAATAGTGACAGTCACAATTGGCAAAGAAGGAATCACAGGAACGGAAGTAGTGGAAGAATCCAGGGGTGCTTAATAAGAAACCAGAGCAAAATCATCATTATCAAATTTGCGGCTAAAAGGTTGCTCAACAGAATCGTGAGCAGCAGCGAGAACATCATCAACATCATCAGAAATCACAAGCGCGGCTTCAACAGATTCAGTAAGAGAAATAGAACGGCGGGGGGATGCTTCATCATCAGAGATAATACATCTACGAGCATGTGGCCTTGTTTCCAAGGAACCCCCATCTTTCTCTTCTTAAGAATCCTGGTCATTAGCGGCTTTTCTTTTTTATGAAGAGCCCAAAATTATTTCTTGGGCTCTTTTTAAGAAATACGATAAGTTGCGACTACCTCGGCACTAATCCCTCAAACTGCAAATCCTGACAGAAAAAAGGATTAAAATAAATTCAGGGAAAAATAATATATGAAACAAACAACAATTAAAAAAAACTCTTACCACGAGTTTTCACTTTCCAATCAAATCGTTGAGAAAGATACTTCCAAGATCTACCCTTCATTGGGGTAGTATTTAATAACTTTCCTACACAACCACGAAAATTGGAAATTTCATTACTATTCCCATGGTTGGTGCAAAATAAAAGGAAAACTACAATGCTGGTCATTAAAATCGAGGGAAAAGAGATGAGAGAAATGGAAGACCGAAGACTTACGTGCAAAATTTCACTTCTCAGGGAAGGGAATATTTTCTTCACCCACTAGACCAATAATGGGGGAAGCAACAAACCAGGTGTACTAGCCACGCTCTCTGTCGTCTTCAGGGCTAAACAAAACTCTCTTGCTCCTTGCCACTAAAGTAAAAACGCCCCTAGCGAAAAATTCTAGGAGAGTAGAGATAAAGTAAATGGGCAAAGGTGAAAGGCATACCGGCCATGTTAGTCAAATTCCTAAGACAGGCGACAACCCTCTATGGGACCAATTTGACCTAAACAAACGTCGAAAAATTGACAAAATTCGAGAATATCAGGGTCAATAGTAGGTTTGAAACCTAATGTGAATGGATATGTGTAAACAAAAGAAAATCCCACTAAATAGGAGGAAATTCTCTGATTCGCACTAGAAATTATAATAGGGAAATGATGACCCCAGTGGAAATCTCTATAAATCAAAGAAATCAAATCACCAGTGATCAGAGTTGGATAGATATCAGCACGATCCAAAGAAGATACCTGATTTCTGAAAGACTCTATCATTATCGAAGATAGTTCGGCAGGAACTATCTCCTCTACTAGAGGTTCACGAAGAAGCTCAGAGGATTCCTTACCTCTAGAAAAAGGTCTATGTGAAAGATAACCTCAGGTTCTAGACGAAGGGCCAAAACTGGATGAAGGAAGAGAAGAACCACGTGTAGATGAAGACCCTAAATTATGTTGTCTACATCATCCCCTTTCTACTACTATTAGGGGAAAAAAGAAGATTATCAACTATGGTAGCTATCCTAGGGTTAGGGTTTGGTGAAGCCATGACATTACGAGGTAGATGAAGAACAAGAATTGAATATTCTGAAAAGTTTTACGAGGAATTTGAGAACAAGAATTTAATATTCTGAAAACTTTGAACTTTATGGTACAAATCCAAAGATGAAAACTATGCTTATACTAGGAAAAAACCGTCAAAGGAAAAGGCGCAATGATGGAAAGGTCATAATTAAAACTGTCGCTTCGTAATTGGTGAAGCCGCAAAAACTCCATGAAAGGCGCTGCAAAACATCAGAACCAACAAACAGATGCCATGTGTGATAAGGATTAAATGGAAGTGACAATTGAAGCATCGATTCTATGATAAACATTAATGGCGGCAAAAATCCCGCTTTAATAAAATCCACTTCCCATATATTCAATCGATGAATAAAGGGCAAGTGGATGGACTATCTGTATTGGAAAAAATTGAGTTTACACATATCGAAGTGTTTAAGGATGATACATCATGATATGAAGGTCGGTCAAAGAATGATGATTAGCAAAGAAGTACGAATTGCAATAGATACGAGCACTGATACGAGCAAAGGCACGAGTAGACTCGACGCTTGTATCTATTTAAATAAAAGAATTCAGGAGAATGAACCTGATAGTATAAGGAAGTATAGATACAATATTTAATTAGCATTAAATATTGAAAATATTAGAGAATCTGTATTAAATTATAATAATTTTGTAACGTAGCATTTAATGCCTTTGATTGTCCATAATAACTCAATTATGACAAAGGTAAAACTTATATCTTAAAGATAACTATAAAAAGGAAGAGATGAGTCATTTGTAAGATACAAAATATTATCTGAATACATTGGTTTACTTTGATTTCTTCTAATTATCTTATTATTGGAAAAATCATATTTCATTCTTTGATTATCAGTAACCCGAGTTCTTCTAAATTAAAGCTTTGACCAAAATATCATTTTTTTGGTTAAAGATGTTGATCATTGTCTATATCATCTCCTACATAGAAATTCTCTCTACATAGCAATTCTCTCCAAAAATCAGATATATATAAGGGCAAAACAAATGAATCATCTTTACTCTAATACAGTGTGTATTTTTATATATACAAAAAAAATAGGCTCGATTCTTTTTAGCTAGCAAAACTAATTTCAGTGGAAAATGGTGGGCGGCGGCGAGTGCTGGAGAAGTAATTTGATGCAGTAGGGGAAAGAGAGAGACCCTTCAATAGAACCATTTCCTAAAATGTAGACGTATAATGGATGCAAAATATAAGCTGCAAATAGGCTAACTCTAATTATAAATTGGCAAAAATATAGAGCGATTAATAAGTCTCCAACTGCGATTTATAAGTCGCATTATTTAAATCTAAATATAGCCAACTGCAAAATGGGCTGAACAAACCAATAATTTCAATTTCTGAATGCAACTTATAAGTCATATTCCCCAAAAGCGATTTATACCCAACTGCAAAATGGCTAAACCAGTTAAGAGCTATTTTCTCCCGTAAAAAGCATTAGATTTTTCTTCTATCCACAACTAGAACGGGCTGAACAAATTAAGAGCTATTTTCTTGGGGAAAATTGAGCAAAAAATCCCCTTTAAAATTTTTATTACCAAAAAATTTACCATTTCTTATTACATATTGCCCCCTCCCTCCCATATAATAAACTAGTAATTTAATTCCAAGAAATGAACAGAAATGAGAAAATGAGAGTGAGGACCCAAGATTTATTGATCACTATAAAAGGAATTGAGATTACAATGAATCTATCAAACTAAGTACAATAGATCTACCATAGTTGCAGAAAAGTTGTACCTAAAAGAGAGAAGAAGAAGAATAGAAGTTGGTTAGGATTTAGAGAGAGAAGCAGAGAGAAGATAAGGTAGTTGAAATTTGCAACAGAAATTGTACCGTCTAAGATAAGGTCCTCAGCTCCTTCTGTTAGTATTTATTATTGAGTGGGATTGGGCCTTAATTCTCATTGGTCCAGTTAGTTGATCATATGGACATTTAGCCTTCTTTATTAAACAGCTGAAGCCCAACATTTGAGACCCATTCCTTATCAGCCCACATCTTCAAGATAAGAAGTGTTTCTTTCCTAATTAGTGACTTAGGAATCTCCGAACATTATATCTTCTTACCCTTCGAGAAAGACCTTGTCCTCAAGGTCGTGGTTGAGCCACAAACTTTGGAAATCGATGCTTGATATAGCTCCAATCCTCCCAAGATGCTTCATTTTCACTAAGATTAGCCCACTGAACCAATAGTTTCACTCTAACTCCATTGTTGACCCTTACAATTTTCCTCTGAAGAATGGCGATTGGTTGAATCAAAACATTTCCTTCAATATCGTAGAGAGGAGGTTGTTGTGCTGGAATAATGGTGGGACCTATGCAACGCTTCAGCTGCGAGACATAAAACACTGGGTGTATTTGCAACCCAGGTGGAATCTTTAATCGGTAAGCTACAGATCCTATTTTCTATTCAATATTATATGGGCCATAGTATTTGGAACACAATTTCACATTTTTGCCCACATCTATAGAGGATTATCGATTAGGCTGTAGCTTTAGGTAAACTTGGTTCCCCACTGCTAAGATTCTTTCTAACCTTAGTCTATCTGCATAGAACTTCATACGAGCTTGTGCTTGGGTCAAGTTGTCCTTTAGTGTTTGTAACATGTGTTGATGCTGAGCTACGCTCATTCCGGCTGGTGATTGGCATGTGTTAGGTAAGGATCATGTAGGTAAGTGTGGTGGTGGATAACCATACAATGCTTGACAAGGGGTGATATTCAATACAGCATGGTAATTGGTGTTGCACCACCATTCCTCCAAATGAAACCACTTGGTCCATAACTTAGGATTATCAAATACCATTGCGCGTAGATAAGTTTCCATGCACTTGTTTTGCCTTTCAGTCTACCCATCTGACTAAGGATGATAGGTTGTACTCGTGTTCAGATTACTGCCCATAGTTTTGAAAAGATACACACAGAAATGGCTAGTGAATATAGGATCCCTATCAGACACTATTGTTTTAGGTAACCCGTATAATCTATAGACCTCTTTGAGAAATAGATATGCAACCTCAAGAGCTGAAAATGGGTAAGGCCAAAAAATGACTATACTTGGTGAACCTATCAGTCACCATTAGCACTGCATTTTTTCCCCCAAAATTGGGTAATCCCTCCACAAAATCCATGGATATATCTTGCCATGCCTGGTCTAGAATTGGCAGTGGCTGGAGCAAGCCTGGTGAATAAACATTTTCAAATTTAACCCTTTGACAAACATCACATTTTTCCACTCATTTATGCACTTCTTTTTTCATATTTGGCCAATGAAACAGAAGTTGCAATCTCTTGTAAGTACCCTACTGTCCTAAGTGTCCACCAATTGCAGAATGATGCATAGTTTGTAGAATCTTTTCCCTTAGATCAATACCCTTTCCCACATAGATCTTCTGTTTGTATCTTATGACTCCCTGGTGTAAAGTGTAGTCCTCCTTACTAATATGATTGATGGTTAACTCTCTCAGTTATTGTAATTTTATAGGATCCTCTTCATAACTATCAACAATATCCTGGAGCCAACTAGCCTCTGGGCTGGATATGGCTAATAGAGTAGATTCATCTTCTTGTCTCCTTGAGAGAGCATCTGCCACCCTGTTCTCACTACCCTTTTTGTATTGAACCTCATAGTCAAGGCCCATAAGCTTGGTTAACCACTTTTGTTGTAAAGATGTAGTTATCATATGCTCTAATAGGTATTTCAAGCTTTGATGATCAATCTTAACAACAAAGTGCCCTCCGATATGTAATTCTCCACTTGTCTACAGCTGAAACAACTGCCATATACTCTTTTTCATAAGTAGACAATCCTTTGTGCTTGAGTGCTAATGCTTTGCTGAAAAAAGCTATAGGTCTTCCTCCCTTTATCAATACAATACTGATTCCAGTAGCACATGCGTCAGTTTCTACCACAAAAGGCTTGGTGAAATCAGCCAAGCCAAGCACTAGTACTGTTGACATAGCTGTCTTTAATTGCTGAAAGGTTGATTCTGCTTCTTCATTCTACTAAAAGGCATTCATCTTAAGAAGATTAGTTAATAGTCTGCTTATGATTCCATAAGATTTAACAAATCTCATATAGTATCCAGTCAATCTTAGGTATCCCCTTAAAGCCTTCACATATTTAGGTACATGCCAATTTACCATTGCTTTAATTTTAAGAAGGTTAGCAGAAACCCCTTCACCTGAGATAATATGTCTCAAGTATTCCACCTTATCCTGTCCAAAAGCATATTTAGACATCTTTGCATAGAGCTGTTCTTTCTGCAGAATCTTTAGTACTTTTCTGAGATGTAGTACATAAGTCTCCATTGAAGAACTATAGACTAATTTATCATCAAAACACATCAATACAAACTTCCTCAAAAAAGGTTTAAACACCTAACTCATGAGGCTTCGGAAAGTGGTTGGGGAATTTGTCAAGCCAAAGGGCATGACGTTAAATTCATAGTGCCCCAGATGTGTTTTAAAACAAGTTTTGTAAATTCCCTCTTCCTTCATTCTTATTTAGTGATAACCAGCCCTCAAGTAAATTTTTGAATAAATGCAAGAACCATTAACCTCATCCATAAGATCATCTACCAAGGGAATTAGAAACTTATCTTTAACTGTTATTTTGTATAATTCCTTATAACTCCAACTTCCATGTTTTTTCTTAACTAACAATACAGGAGAAGAGAATGGGGAATGGTTGGGTTGTACAGTTCCATTATTAAGTATTTCACTAACTTGCTTTTCTATCTCATTCTTCTGAAAATAATGTACCTGTATAGTCTGATTCTGATAGGTAATGCTTCAGGTTTGAGTGGAATCTGATGATCATGATTTCTTCTTGGTGGCAGGCACTTTGGTTCAACAAATACTCCTGGAAACTCAACTATAATGTCCTAAATCTTGTCAGGTGTGCTACTTGGTAACTTTGTGGTTTGTACATTAATAGTGAACAAATGTGCCCATAGCACCTGTCCTTTCTTTAACAATTGTTTCACCCCATTGGATGTCATACTCTGCAGTTTTCCTTCCTCAGAATAACCCTTCAAATCTACCCATTTTCCTTTCACACTCACTTGTAGTCTACGTGCAATAAAGTTAAACAGGATGGGATTGTGTTTTATCATCCAATCCACTCCAAAAACTACATCACAACCCCCAATATCTAATAATCTCAGCTTTTGTTCAAATTCAATGCCCTGACTTTTCCACTTGAATTGAGGACAAGAGTGGTAATTCATGAGATTCTCTCCATTTGCCACAACTACCTCAATGGCAAGCTTCTTGGATTGCACATACTAGTTGCTTGGAATTACTACTAGCTATGAAACTGTGAGTGCTACCACTGTCTGCTAGGATCATCAATACCTGTTTCCCATATACTCCCTTCAATTTGATAGTTGCCGAGGTAATAGTCCCTGATAATGCATTGAGACTTATTGTCTCATCTATGATAGATTCTGAATTCTCAAAAGGAATTATCTCATCCACCATCTGATCTTCTACCTCTAACTGCTCTTGTTTTGTTGTTCCTAACAATGTTTTGAGTTGTTTATTCTTAAACACATGCCCAGGGAAGTATCTTTCCCCACACTTATAGCATTCTCCCTTGGCTTTTATAGCTTCAAAGAGTTTAGTTCCTGAGATTGAAGTCTGGTGGTTATTTGCCTTCTGTACATAGCTAGCAGGTTTGCTCCCTGTGGTATTAACATAAGTACTTGGTTGTGGATTTTGTCTTCCTCCATATCCTTTCTTTCTATTCATTGACTCCATTAATTCTTCCTTGTGTCTAGCTTTTTCTATTGCATGACTTAATAAATAGAGATCCATATTTTAACAATATGCCTAATCTCTTCTTTAAGCCCTTCTATTAAAAACCTAGAAAAAACTCTTCAGGGATGATTGGATGTTTAATCAACACCCATGCCTTCAAATCTTCAAATTTCTCTAAATATTCATTAACTTATCCAATTTGCTCTACCCTCTTAGTCCTTCCTAATAGATTTAGGTTGCTATTATCAGCATCATTAAATCTTTTATTGATTTCCTCCACAAATTCACCCCATAAAGCAATACTCCTACTCAATTGATAAGAAAATACCATGCCTCTGCTCTTCTATTCAAATGCAGTACAACAGTCTCAAGTTTATGTTGTGGATCAATTATATGATTGTAAGGAAAATACCTTTCGCATTTTCGCAGACAAGCTTTTGGATCTCCTTCTTCAATGTAAGGGCAGTCGATTTTGGAGTTGAAATTGCTCGAGTGGAATCGCCCCACAGGAACCTCATGATTCTCCATCAATCTTCCTCTACTGCCAGATCCTTCGATTGTATAAGTTGCTGTTGGAGCACTTCCCAAAATTCCCTCCTTGCTCGTGAATAACTTGTCCATCAAAAGATCGAATTTGTGATTCAGTTCATCCACTTTAGAGTCATTCGATTCTAGCTTTTTACTAGTTTCTGCCATGTAATTTTATAACTGATTCTCCAATTTTTTGACACTTTCTTCTATAACTTTTGATCTAGTTTCTGGTGCTGTCGTGGGTCAGGACTTGCTCTGATACCAACTTGTAATAAACTAGTAATTTTATTCCAAGGAATAAACAGAAAAGAGAAATAAGAGTGAGGAACCCAAGCTTTATTGATCATTGTTAAAGGAATTGAGATTACAATGAATCTATTAAATTAAGTATAATAGATCCACCATAGTTACACAACAGTTGTACCTGAAAGAGAGAAGAAGAAGAAGAAGAGAATTTGGTTAGGATTTAGAGAGAGAAGTAGAGAGAAGAGAAGGTAGTTGAAATTTGTAATAGAAATTATACCGTCTAAGCTAAGGTCCTCAGCTCCTTCTGTTGGTATTTATTATTCAGTGGCATTGAGCCTTAATTCTCATTGGTCCAGTTAGTTGATCAGATGGACCAGTTCGCCTTCTTTATTAAACAACTGAAGCCCAACATTTGAGGCCCATTCCTTATCAGCCCACATCTTCAAGATAAGAAGGGTTGCTTTCTGTGACGACCTAAAGGGTCATCACTTGTTTCCTTACTGATTCTGTGCTTTCGAGGCCTTGAAAACCTTATTTAGGGTTGCCTCGATTTACGTGCGTAGTACGGGCACGTAACCGAAAATCTTAAATAGGAATTCTGTGAGAAAATGCAAAATTTTGATATTAAATTCAATAAATTTGACTTCGGTCAATATTTTGGGTGAACGGACCCAGACTCGTGATTTGACGGTCCTGGAGGGTCCGTAAGAAAATATGGGACTTGGGGTATGCCCAAAATCGAATTCTGAGGTCCCAAGCCCGAGAAATGAATTTTTGTGTGAAATTTTTTTCTTGAATAATTAAGGAAATCGAAAATTAAATTTGATTAAAAGACTATGATATCGGGCCCGTATTTTGGTTCCGGCTCCTAGTAAAAGTCTTATATATATGTCTAAACGCTATATGTAAAGTTTGGTTGAAAACAGATGTCGTTTGACGTGTTTCAAACTTAAAAAGGAAATTTGATGTTTTATGAAAATTTGGAAGGAATCATGAGTTTTGAGGCACAATTGGATGTATATGAATTTATTTGGTGATTTGATTGCACGAGTAAGTCCCTACGATGCTTTTGAGGTTGTGTGTATAGTTGATTTGGAGTCCCGAGGGCTTGGGTGAGTTTTGGATAGGCCGCGGGTGAAATTTTTGACTTATGGAATTGCACGCCTGCAGTTTTCGCATTTCCTAAATATTTTTCGCAATTACCAGAATTGTTCGCATTTACCAAACTTTCTTTATAATTCCTAGGTTCGCATTTCCCAAATATTTTATGTAATTACCAGGCCTGTTTGCATTTTCCAAACTTTCTTCGTAATTCCCATGTTGGTAATTCCCAATCCTTTTCTTTCGCAATTCTGATGCTTGTTCGCATATCCCAAAATTTTCTTGAAATTCCCAAACGTTTTTCACAATTCCCAAGCTAGCAGAGGTTGATTCACAATTGTGAACCCGTGTTCACAATTCCCATGTCAGAGACCAGTAACTTTTATACTTAGACGATTTTAAGCCAATTTTTCATAGTCTCTCAAAACTTAAACACACTTAGGCGATTTTTCAAGGATTTCTTCTTCTCCTAATCAATTATAAGTCATTTTTAACTAACTTCCTTCAATTATTAACATCTTTTAACATGATTTCAACTTTAAATCAATAATTTTCATGGGGGAAATTTTGTGTTTTGGGTCCAAGTTTTTTTAAAAATTGGGAATTTAGACGTCAATTGGAGGTCTAATTTTAAAATAAATTATATATTTGGGTTCGTGGGCGAAAAGTAATCGGGTTTTGGTTTGAACCTCGAGTTTTGACCATGTGGGCCCGGCGGAAATGTTGGAATTATTTGGCAAAACTTTCAAAAATTCATTTTTATTTATTCAAATTGTTTCCTTTAGTGTTTATTAAAGTAATTAAGTGACTTGTGACTAGATTTGAGCGGATTGGAGGTGGAATCATAGGGTAAATCTATATCTGAGGCTTGAGTTGAGTTCAAAGCATCGAGGTAAGTGTTCGGTCTAACCCTAGCTTGAGGGATTAGGAGTTGAGACGTATTTGCTACTTGTTTGTGTTGCGTACGACGTATGGGCATGGTGACAGGTATCCATATGTTGGTGTCAAGAATGACCGTGGGTATTAAATTGATAGTTGTGTATTCGTAATTGATTCTATAAAAGCCTTGATTGATGATCCTTGATACTGGGTATTGGTTTTAACGGTGCCGAGTAGAAATCGAATAGGATTGTTATAGCAGGCTCTCCCTTGCCGGGATGTTGAAATTGTTGTTATTGTTTCCCTTGCTGGGAAGTTATTACATTGTCTTGTTCCCTTTCCGGTATTATATTATGTATTGTGTTGGAAGAAGTGGGATCGAGTGGTATGCCTAACATAGGATATTGATGAAATGGGATCGGATGGTACGCCTACCACAAGATATTGATTGAAATGGGATCGGGTGGTGCGCCTACCACAAGCTATTAATTGAAATTGGAGTGTGTGGTAGGCCTACCACGAGTTATGATAAAATGGGAGGGGGTGGTACGCCTACCACGACAAATTGAGAAATGGGATCGGGTTGCACGCCTGCAACGAGATGAGCATTTAAAGTGAAAGTTGTTTTATCTATTGTGATTCATGTTAGCAGCTTTATAGTTGGCTTCTTTGTGAGTTCTGAGAATTTTTTTCATTTTTGCTATCCCCAGAGCATGTTTCCCCTCCCTAGTTTTACTTGTTTATTTCCTGTTGTTTATTTCGTCATATATTATGTAATTGCACTGGTTTATCTGGAGTCTGGTCCTAGCCTCGTCACTACTTCGCCAGGGTTAGGCCAGACACTAACCAGTACATGGGGTCGGTTGTGTTGATGCTACACCTCTGCACTTATGTGCAGATACTGGAAAAGCTTTTGAGCAGCAGCAGTAGCCTGGAAGCGAGCCTTCAGTCCAATGAGACACCGAGGTAGCCTTGCAAGCGTCTGCAGGCCCGATATCTCCTTCATCTTTTTTTCAGCCTGTATCTCACGTATTTCGAGACAAACAGTTACATTTTCTTTCTGACCATTGTATTTAGTAAATCTTAGTAGTTCGTGAGTTATGTGACACTAGATTTTGGATACAGATTATGTTGAACTTTCGTGTTGTTATTCGGTTTGCATTAATATTAAGTCTTCCTTTTGTTTAGTTGAATAAGTTGTTTTTATCTTATTATCAGTAATTATTAAAAAGGATTATGTGGTTGAGGAAACTTAATTGAATTTGGCTTGCCTAGCTCCCATTAGTAGGCACCATCACGACTCCTAAGGGTTGTAAATCCGGGTCGGAACAAGTTGGTATCAGAGCACTAGGTTACATAGGTCTCACAAATCACGGACAAACTTAGTAGAGTTTGAGGGATCGGTATGGAGACGTCTTTATTATCCCCAGAGGCTATAGAGTTAGGAAAACTTTGCATTTGTTCTTTCTTGTCGTGCGATTTATTTCTCAAATACTGATTGTCTTTCGACTTTGTTCTTTTGCAGATGGAAAGAACACGCGCTTCCTCATCTTCTGATCAGCAGTTTGAGCCCCAAGCAACCCCCACTAGGGGAAGAGGGCGAGAGCAAGGCCATGATAGAGGCCGAGGTAGGGGCAGAGCTCAGCCCTGAGCAGAAGCACCAGTCATGTTGACTTCAACGAGGAGGTTCCGGCCCCAGCTCCAGCCGTTCCGGTGGGCCCAGCTCAGGGTCCATAGGGGTTCATTGCCACCCCAGTACTTCAGGACACTCTAGTCCGATTAGTGGGTCTTATGGACAGTGTCACCCGGGCATGGTTTCTTTTTGTATCACCAGCCGTCTCTCAGGTTAGAGGAGGGGCCCAAACTCCTGCTACTCGTACTTCAGAGAAGGTAGCTCCCTAGGTTCAGATTCTAGTGGTTTAGTCAACTATGGAAGTTTAGCCATGAGTGGTTGTTCAGACCGGCGGTAGAGCGGCTACGTCCGTAGATTCCTTGTGGAGGTTGGATAAGTTCACCAAGTTTTTCACATCTTCATTCAGCGGTGTATCTACTAAGGATCCCTAGGATTACCTAGATAGTTGCCATGAGGTTCTTCGAAACATGAAGATCGTTGAGACTAATGGGGTTGATTTTTCTACATTTCGGTTGTCTGGATCTGCCAAGACTTAGTGGAGGGATTATTGCCTAGCTAGATCAGCAGGATCTCCATCCTTGACCTGGGAGCAGTTCACGCACGTATTTCTGGAAAAGTTTCTCCCTATTACTCAGCGAGAGGCCTATTGGAGGCAGCTCGAGCACCTCTATTAGGGATCTATGATAGTCACCCAGTACGAGATCAAGTTTATTGAGCTGGCACTCCATGCCATTGTTATACTCCACACTGAGAGGGAGAGAGTGAGACGGTTTATTGATGGATTCATCCAGCCTATTCGTCTCCGAATGGCTAGAGAGGCTGGGGCCGAGATATCCTTTCAAGAGGTGGCCAATGTGGCTTGGAGGATCGAGATGGTATTGTCCTAGGGGGTGGTCACAGGGCAGATAAGAGGACCCGACAATCAGGCCGATTCAGTGGTGCTTCATCTGGAATCATAGATTCGCACGATAGGGGTCACCCTCTTAGGCCCTTCCAGTCAGCGTTGTACTTCAGGTGGTCGTGGTTCTCAGGCGCATTATTCTGATTAGCAGCCTTACAGTGCACCACCGTTTTAGAGTTTCTAGGGTCGCTAGTCCCAGCAACCGAGAGCTTGTTTTACTTATGGCGACACGAGGCACATTGCTAGGTATTATCCTCGAGCTTCGAGAATTTCTTCACAGTAGGGTTCATGTGCCATGGTATAGGCACTAGATGTTCCACAGCCTGCCCAGTCAGCTAAAGGCGGGGGTAGAGGTGCTAGAGGTAGAGGTAGAGGTCATAGAGGTGGAGCTCAAGCCGCCAGGGGCGGAGGCCAACCAGCAGTCGACAGTCCTAAAGATGTGGTTCATGGAGGCGGGGCCCAGCCCCGGTGTTATGCTTTTCAAGCCAGACCAGAGGCTTAGTCTTCAGATGTAGTCATTACAGATACCATTATGGTTTATGACAAAGATGCTTCAGTGCTATTTGATCCACGGTCTACGTATTCGTATGTGTCATCTTATTTTGCATCGTACCTGGTCATGCCTAGTGATGCATTGAGTATTCCTGTTTATGTGTCTACACTGTTGGACAATTCGCTTTACGCTAGAGGGGGGGGTGAATAGCGTTTTAAAAATATTAAGCGTTTTAGTGCGGAATTTAAAAACTTTGCAGAAATTAAAACTAGTGCAGTAGAATAAACTTACACAATGATGTATCCTGGTTGGCCACAAACGTGGTTAGTCCAGTCCCCGAGAGACTCTCTCGAGATTTCCACTAAACTTGTCAAGCTTACGGGTGCTTAACAAACCGTTACAGCTGAGGACACAAGCCTCACCTAGGTGCTCGGGGATCACAATCCCAAAGACTTCAATTGCTCGGGGATACCAATCCCAAAGACTTCAATTGCTCGGGGATAACAATCCCAAAGACTTCAACTGCTCGGGGATAACAATCCCAAAGACTTCAATTGCTCGGGGATAACAATCCCAAAGACTTCAAATGCTCGGGGATAACAATCCCAAAGACTTCAACTGAGGAATCACAAGTTCCTCAACAAACGAGAATCGCAATTCTCTTACAAATACAAAACACACTCACTTTACAAAGCACTCCTTAATGAGTAGATATGAGTAGAAATAGTACGCTCAAGATCACAACAACTTAGCTCAATAGAATGGCTCTTCAAAAAGCTTTATGGATGAATGGAAAATGATGATCAATGTAAGAAAGCTTTTAGCAATGAAAATACTCAAAGTGTATATGTTGTTGTTGTGAAAACACTGAGTTGAAGCTGTATTTATAGGTAAAAAACTCAGTCTTACCGTTGTCTAATTGCCAATTAAGGATTGCTGAAATTACTCAGTGACAATCGATTGTCAAGACTAAACAATCGATTGTTTGCCTATCAGATCAAAAATTCAATCCCAGATTTTACGTCAACAATCGATTACTTCAAATCAATAATCGATTATTTATAACGTTAAGAAATCCTTTCCAATTTTTGGCATAAAACATCGATTGTCCGGAAATCAACAATCGATTATTTTAACAACGTTCAGAAAATCTTTTCCAGATTTTACGCAAAACATCGATTGTTAAATATCAACAATCGATTACCTGACGGTAATTGAAAATATGACAACGGTCAGCTTCAACAATCGATTATCAAATGGAATAATCGATTATTAATTAATTTCAAAACTCTCTGTCTCATATATAATCGATTATCAAAACCCACAATCGATTATCATTTTATTTAAAATCACTGGGAGACATTTTTCTCATTCTAATCGATTACCATTAGTTCATAATCGATTTTTATGAGTTTTGAAAACTTTGCCTCAGTTAACAATCGATTATCATAAGTACACAATCGATTGTTATGCAGTTTGCAAAAACCTGATGTTAACTGACTTACTCACAATCGATTATCATTAATTCACAATCGATTGTCATGCAGTCTTGGCTTAGAGATACTCGATTATCATAAGAACATAATCGATTATCTTAGCCCAGATTTTTGAGGCATGTTTGGAAAACATTTTAACAAATGTAAATATGCATAGTTTAAAATCATTTGACACTTAATTTAAATATGCATGATTTTGGAAAAATAATTTTAGTAGAGAAGCCATGTTATGAGCCAAGTTGAGGAATCAAGATCACAATTAATATTGACTCAATTATAACATTTCTAAACTTTGTCTTGAGCTTCTTGTAATGCATCCATTTTGTGCTTGTCCTTGAGCATTGCTATATATCGCTTTTTGCTTTGTTTGACATTCATCAAAACCTACAAAAGAACACACGTTTAGTATATTGCATTTGAAACGTGTTTCCAACAATTTCCCCCTTTTTGATAATGGCAAACATAAGCGGGATATATGCAATAATTATTTTGATGATCCAAGACAAGTGTAAAGTATGCAATTTGATGTTCCCCCTCAATTCATGTTCCCCCTCACTTTAAGCATGAATGAAGTTGAGAGTGATATAGCATACTTCTTGATATCCCGTTTCTTCCCCCTTTTGCCATTAGCAAAAATATATACAAGAGAAGAATATGCAAAAAAAATATGAAATAAACAAAAGTTTATTTATTGGAAAATTAAGATAACAAAAGTAATCGATTATTGATACAGTAATCGATTGTTTGACGGCGATTTTCCTGTAGAATACTTGAGTATTTGCGTCATGCTTTTATGATCCCCTTTTCTTTAGGGTGATACCTGCAAAAAATTGTTAGACGCCTCCGACGCTCAAGTTAGAAATTATGTAAGAAATAAAATGCAATGCATGACTTAGATCAACGTGGAGTCAAGGATCCCGAGTTCACTACGAATTCGGAAGAAGGACTCTTTATCTAAGGGCTTTGTAAAGATGTCTGCCAATTGGCTTTTTGTTTCAACAAATTCAATTTCGACATCGCCTTTTAGAACGTGATCTCTAATAAAATGATGTCTAATTTCAATGTGTTTTGTTCGCGAGTGAAGAATGGGGTTCTTCGTCAAGCATATGGCACTAGTGTTGTCACATCTAAGAGGAATGTGGTCAAGACGTAGGCCATAGTCCAAGAGTTGTTGTTTCATCCATAGGATTTGAGCGCAACAACTCCCCGCGGCTACATATTCAGCCTCGGTTGTGGACAACGCAACACTAACTTGCTTCTTACTAAACCAAGAAACTAAAGTGCTACCGAGCAAGTGGCAAGTGCCGCTAGTGCTCTTGCGGTCCAATTTGCATCCAGCAAAATCAGAGTCGGAATAGCCAATAAGTTGGCATGAAGAACCTTTGGGGTACCATAGACCCATATTGGTAGTACCGACAAGATACCTTAGAATCCGCTTTACCGCAGTAAGGTGAGACTCTTTCGGACATGATTGATAACGGGCACAGACGCACACGCTAAACATGATGTCCGGACGACTAGCAGTAAGATAAAGAAGAGAGCCAATCATACCTCGGTACTTTTTGATGTCGACTTCCTTACCTTTTTCATCTTTGTCGAGATGATCGGATGTGCTCATGGGAGTTGCCATTTCCTTTGCATTGTTCATATCAAAACGTTTAAGCAGTTCTTTGCAATACTTGCTTTGACAAATGAATGTACCTTCCTTCATTTGTTTTACTTGTAATCCCAAAAAGAATTGTAACTCACCCATCATGGACATCTCAAATTCGCTAGTCATTAAGTTTGAAAATTCCTTGCATAGAGCATTGTTAGTAGCACCAAAAATGATATCATCTACATATATTTGAACTAGCAAGATATCATTATTTTCATGCTTGACAAATAAAGTTGTGTCAACTTTTCCACGAATAAAATTATTTTCTAAAAGAAATTTACTCAACCTTTCATACCATAGCTCGAGGAGCTTGTTTTAAACCATAAAGGGCCTTTTTGAGTTTGAAAACATGATTAGGAAAATTAAAGTCTTCAAAACCGGGGGGTTGCTTTACATAAACTTCTTCTTGGATAAAACCATTTAAAAAGGCACTTTTCACATCCATTTGATATAAAATGAAATTCATAGAAGATGCAAAAGCAAGCAACAAACGGATGGCCTCTAATCTAGCTACCGGAGCATATGTCTCATCATAATCAATCCCTTCTTCTTGATTATAGCCTTGAGCCACAAGCCTAGCTTTGTTTCTGATTATGCCATTTTCATCTAATTTATTTCGAAAAACCCATTTCGTACCAATTATGGTATGACCTTCGGGTCTTGGCACCAAATCCCAAACGTTGTTACGTTTGAATTGGTTAAGCTCCTCTTGCATTGCCAAGGTCCAAAATTCATCCCCAATTGCTTCAGAGATGGTTTTGGGTTCAATTTGAGAAACAAAAGCAGTAAGATCTAAGGTATTTCTAAGGGAGCTCCGGGTACTTACCTTCCCTCCAACGTCGCCTATTACCTGATCGAGAGGATGGTCTTTGACTGTCCTCCATTCTATTTGCTCTTTTGGTTCATTTTCCGGTTGAGGAGCTTCTTCAATTGGTTGTTCCACCGTTTTGTCAATTTCTTTCCTTGGTGGTTCTTCTTGAATTTTGTCCTTTAGACTTTCCAGAATGCCTGAAAGATCAAGACCACAATCCTTTCTCGCCAAGCGAGTATTATCTTCGGAAAATACAATATGAGGAGATTCCTCTACAACTTGGGTTCTTTTATTAAAAACCCTATAAGCTTTACTACGAGAAGAATAGCCAATGAAGATACCTTCATCCGACTTTGCATCAAATTTTCCTAGTTGGTCCTTTCCATTGTTATGCACAAAACATTTACAACCAAAAACACGTAAATGTGAAATGTTAGGTTTTCTACCTTTGTAGAGTTCATATGGGGTTTTTAAGAGTATCGGCCGAATTGCTACTCTATTCAAAACATAGCATGCTGTACTCACGGCGTCTGCCCAAAAGTGTTTGGGAATCTTAGCTTCGTCGAGCATGGTTCTAGCCATCTCTTCGAGACTCCTATTTTTCCTTTCCACCACCCCGTTTTGTTGTGGTGTACGTGGAGCGGAAAAGGTATGCTCGATTCCGAGTTCATCACAAAAATCCGCAAAGAGATTGTGATCAAACTCTCCCCCATGATCACTTCTAATGGAAGTGACAGTTGATTCCTTTTCATTTTGAACTCTTTTAAGAAAAAGCTTGAAGCTAAGAAATGCATCACTTTTATGTGCAAGAAATAATGTCCATGTAAATCTAGAGAAATCATCAACAATTACAAAAGCATATCTATTTCTTCCTAGACTTTCGATACGGGATGGTCCGAATAAATCCATATGCAATAGTTGTAAAGGTCTAGAGGTTGAAACAACATTTTTGGATTTAAAGGATGCTCTTGTTTGCTTCCCCTTTTGACATGAATCACAAATAGTATCACTTTCAAATTTTAAGTTGGGAAGACCAATCACTAGATTTTGAGAAATCAATTTATTTAAAAGATGCATGTTCATATGAGCTACTCTACGATGCCACAACCACACATTATCATCTTTGCTCAACAAACAATCAACATACTCGGATGAGGAGTTTTCAAGATCAACCATGTAAATATTGTCAACTCTAAAACCACGTAGAATAATCTTGAAGTCACTACGTCTAAACACTAAACACTCATCCGAATCAAACAACGCAAGATTTCCCTTGTCACATAATTGACTTATGCTCAAGAGATTATGCTTTAAACCTTTGACAAGTAATATATGCTTTATAGAGGATTTTTCATTCTTACCGACCGATCCGATGCCAATAATTTGTCCTTTATTGTTGTCACCGAATACAACGCTTCCTCCTTCTTTGTGCTCTAGTTGAAGGAATTTGGATTCGTCTCCTGTCATGTGTCTGGAGCATCCACTGTCAAGGTACCATAGTACACTTGATCCCTTCAAGCACACCTACAAAGCAAATTAATATTCTTTAGGTACCCATACCATTTTGGGTCCTTGGGGGTTAGGCAAATAACGACCATAATAATATGAAGAATCTCTATGCTTTGTAAAACACATAGGTGCAATATGACCTATACGATTGCAGTAATGACATACTACGTTCGGGTTGTGTTGATGCCTAGGTTGAGCCAACAAAGTTCTAGGCGAATGAAAAAGATTTACACTAGACATATTGTTCCCATTTCTAGTATAATATCTAGATGGTCTAAAGTTATTAGTGCTAGACTTGTTGAAGGACCTAGTGTCATGTCTAGGTGGTCTAAGCTCGTTCCTAGAGTTATTTCTTGGTTGCCGAAAATTACTATTTGTAGGCTTGTTTGCAAGAATCCTAGATTCGGATCTAGGTTGTCTAAAGATATTAGTTCTACCCTTATTTTCATACATTCTAGCATAATGTCTAGGTGGTCTAAAAGAATTTGTTCTAGGCTTGTTTAATACCTTAGAGTTATTTCTAGGTGGAGTAGTGAAGTTTTTGTTTTTATGCCGTTGATATTTCTTAGGCATTTCTTTTTCAACAACTTTATGAACTTCTTTACTACGTGTTTCTAATGTTTTCCTAAGTTCTGTGTTTTCTAGTTTTAAGGACTCACAAGCAGTACAAGTAGAGTGTTTATCAACACAAGAGGCTTCATGCATAGTCTTGATGACTTGTCTAAGTTCTATACTATCATTTAACAAAAATTGATTTTCATTTGCAAGATTCTCGTTATCACGAGACAGATTTTCAACACCTTTTTGAGCTAAAGAAAGACGTTCTTCAAAGTCCTTGTCTTTTAAAAAGAGTTGTTTTTGAAAATCCTCTTCTTGTAAAGAAAGAGTTCTTTGTAAATCTTTAATAGTCTTAGAAGCATTTACCAACTCATCATGCAGTTTGTTATAAGCAATTTGCATATCGTTAGATGTACTTACCTCGTCTTTTTCGTCTGCCATGAGGCACTGACCAGTTGATTCATCGTTTGTGCTGACCGCTTTTTGAGGCGTGTTTTCGTGCAATTCCTCAAGTTTGTCCCACATTTCCTTAGCAGTTTTATAGTGGGAGATTTTTCGCCAAAGTTCCTGGTTCAAGGCGTTATGTAATATATTCATAGCTTTAGTGTTGTATTCACTTACCTTATCTTTCCCGACTTTTGTCGTCAGTTGATCACTGTGTTTAATCGCTTGCCATAGATACAAATCGTTTGCCATTGTAAAAACTTGCATCCGATATTTCCAGATTGAGTAGTCGTTTTCGTCTAATATTGGAGGCGACATGCTGCATTCTCCTTCACCTATTCCTGCAAAGAAATTTAGAGTAGAAGCCATGGATGGTTCTCTCAAACGGTTAAGTTTTTCAGAGAGTATGGCTCTGATACCAATTGTTGGACAATTCGCTTTACGCTAGAGGAGGGGGTGAATAGCGTTTTAAAAATATTAAGCGTTTTAGTGCGGAATTTAAAAACTTTGCAGAAATTAAAACAAGTGCAGTAGAATAAACTTACACAATGATGTATCCTGGTTGGCCACAAACGTGGTTAGTCCAGTCCCCGAGAGACTCTCTCGAGATTTCCACTAAACTTGTCAAGCTTACGGGTGCTTAACAAACCGTTACAGCTGAGGACACAAGCCTCACCTAGGTGCTCGGGGATCACAATCCCAAAGACTTCAATTGCTCGGGGATACCAATCCCAAAGACTTCAATTGCTCGGGGATAACAATCCCAAAGACTTCAACTGCTCGGGGATAACAATCCCAAAGACTTCAATTGCTCGGGGATAACAATCCCAAAGACTTCAACTGCTCGGGGATAACAATCCCAAAGACTTCAACTGAGGAATCACAAGTTCCTCAACAAACGAGAATCGCAATTCTCTTACAAATACAAAACACACTCACTTTACAAAGCACTCCTTAATGAGTAGATATGAGTAGAAATAGTACGCTCAAGATCACAACAACTTAGCTCAATAGAATGGCTCTTCAAAAAGCTTTATGGATGAATGGAAAATGATGATCAATGTAAGAAAGCTTTTAGCAATGAAAATACTCAAAGTGTATATGTTGTTGTTGTGAAAACACTGAGTTGAAGCTGTATTTATAGGTGAAAAACTCAGTCTTACCGTTGTCTAATTGCCAATTAAGGATTGCTGAAATTACTCAGTGACAATCGATTGTCAAGACTAAACAATCGATTGTTTGCCTATCAGATCAAAAATTCAATCCCAGATTTTACGTCAACAATCGATTACTTCAAATCAATAATCGATTATTTATAACGTTAAGAAATCCTTTCCAATTTTTGGCATAAAACATCGATTGTCCGGAAATCAACAATCGATTATTTTAACAACGTTCAGAAAATCTTTTCCAGATTTTACGCAAAACATCGATTGTTAAATATCAACAATCGATTACCTGACGGTAATTGAAAATATGACAACGGTCAGCTTCAACAATCGATTATCAAATGGAATAATCGATTATTAATTAATTTCAAAACTCTCTGTCTCATATATATTCGATTATCAAAACCCACAATCGATTATCATTTTATTTAAAATCACTGGGAGACATTTTTCTCATTCTAATCGATTACCATTAGTTCATAATCGATTTTTATGAGTTTTGAAAACTTTGCCTCAGTTAACAATCGATTATCATAAGTACACAATCGATTGTTATGCAGTTTGCAAAAACCTGGTGTTAACTGACTTACTCACAATCGATTATCATTAATTCACAATCGATTGTCATGCAGTCTTGGCTTAGAGATACTCGATTATCATAAGAACATAATCGATTATCTTAGCCCAGATTTTTGAGGCATGTTTGGAAAACATTTTAACAAATGTAAATATGCATAGTTTAAAATCATTTGACACTTAATTTAAATATGCATGATTTTGGAAAAATAATTTTAGTAGAGAAGCCATGTTATGAGCCAAGTTGAGGAATCAAGATCACAATTAATATTGACTCAATTATAACATTTCTAAACTTTGTCTTGAGCTTCTTGTAATGCATCCATTTTGTGCTTGTCCTTGAGCATTGCTATATATCGCTTTTTGCTTTGTTTGACATTCATCAAAACCTACAAAAGAACACACGTTTAGTATATTGCATTTGAAACGTGTTTCCAACATACACCAGTGGGTGATTCTATCGTGATCGATCGAGTTCATTGTTCCTGTGTTGTAGTGATTGGGGCTCTTAAGACTCGTATTGATTTGTTGCTTTTAGACATGGTCGACTTCGATGTCATATTAGGGATGGATAAGTTGTCCCCGTATCGTGCTATCTTCGATTGCCATGCCAAGACCGTGACCTTAGCCTTACTGGATTTGCCCCGTTTAGAGTGGAGAGGGACTCTTGGTCATTCCACTCGCAGTGTTATCTCATATGTGAAAGCTCGACGTATGGTCGAGAAGTGGTGTTTGGCTTATTTGGCTTATGCACGTGGTTCCAGTTCTGAGGTCCCCTCTATTGATTCTATTCCCATTGTTCGAGAGTTCCCTGATGTTTTCCTTTCAGACCTGTTGGGTATGCCACTCGACAGGGATATCGATTTTTGCATTGATTTGGCTCCTGGCACTCAGCCCATTTCTATCTTGCCATATCGTATGGCCCCGCCAAAGTTGAAAGAGTTAAAGGATAAGTTGCAGGACCTATTGGATAAGGGTTTCATTAGAACTAGTGTCTCTCCTTGGGGTGCGCCAGTGCTATTTGTCAAAAAGAATGATGGGTCAATGAGAATATGTATTGATTACCGGCAATTGAATAAGGTAACAATCGAGAATAAGTATCCACTGCCAATGATTAATGATTTGTTCGATCAGCTTCAGGGTGCCAGGATATTTTCCAAGATTGACTTGCGATCTGGCTACCATCAGTTGAGGATTAGGGCATCCGATGTCCCTAGACAGCTTTCTGCACTCGGTACGGGCATTATGAGTTCTTGGTTATGTCATTCGGGTTGACCAATGCCCCAGCAGCTTTCATGGACTTAATGAACTGAGTGTTCAGGACTTATTTGGATTTGTTCGTTATAGTGTTCATTGATGATATATTGATATATTCTTGCAGACAAGAGGAGCACTAGCATCACCTCAGAGTGGTCTTTCAGACTCGGAGGGGTAGTCCATTATATGCTAAGTTCTCGAAGTGTGAATTCTGGTTAAGCTTAGTTGCATTTCTGGGTCATGTTGTATCATCTGAGGGTATTCACGTGGACCCAAAGAAGATTGAGGCAGTCAAGAAATTGCCTAGACTAGCATCAACAGAGATTTGGAGTTTCTTGGGGTTGGCAGGCTACTATCGTCGGTTCGTCGAGGGGTTTTCATCTATTGCAGCCCCGATGACCAGGTTGACCTAGAAGGGTGCCCATTTCACATGTTCGGAGAAGTGTGTAGCGAGCTTTCAGAAGCTCAAGGCATCTTTGACTACGGCTCTGGTGTTGGTTTTGCCCAAAGGTTCAGGACCTTACACAATCTATTGTGATGCTTCCCATGTTGAGCTTGGTGCAGTGTTGATGCAGGATGGCAAGGTCATTGCCTATGCTTTGAGGCAGTTGAAGATTCACGAGAAGAATTATCCGATTCATGAACAGCTACAGTAACAGGTACCAGTCGAGGATTCAAATGGCTCCTTATGAGGCTTTCTGTGGTAGGAGGTGTCGGTCTCAAGTTGGATGGTTTGAACTGGGAGAGGCTCGGTTGTTGGGTATAGATTTGGTTCAGGAGGCCTTGGACAAGGTCAATATCATTCAAGATAGGCTTCGTTCAGCTCAGTCTAGGCAAAAGAGTTATGCAGACTGCAAGGTTCGAGATGTGGCATTTATGGTTTGTGAGCGGATATTGCTCCGAGTGTCGCCTATGAAGGGCATGATGAGATTTGGGAAGAAGGGAAATCTTAGCCCTAGGTTCATTGGTCCGTTTGAGATTCTCGATAGAGTGGGAGAGGTGGCCTATAGACTTGCATTGCCGCTTAGCTTATCAGCTGTGCATCCACTTTTTCATGTATTCATGCTTCGGAGGTATCACGGTGATCCAGCACACGTAGTAGACTTCAGCACTGTCCAGTTGGACAAGAATTTGTCTTATGAGGAGGAGCCGATAGCTATTCTAGACCGGCAGGTTCGTCAGTTGAGATCAAGAGTTTTCCTTCTGTTCGTGTTCAGTGGAGAGGTCAGCCCCCTGAGGCATCGACCTGGTAGTCCGAGTCTGATATGCGAAGTCGTTATCCTCATCTTTTCCCCGACTCAGGTACTTCTTTATTTTGTCCGTTCGAGGACGAATGGTTGTTTTAAAGGTGGAGAATGTGACGACCCAAAGGGCCATCACTTGTTTCCTTACTCATTCTGTGCTTCCGAAGCCTTGAAAACCTTATTTAGGGTTTCCTCGATTTGCATGCACAATCCGGGTGCATAGCCGGAAAGCTTAAATATGAATTCTGTGAGAAAAATGTTAAATTTTGATATTAAATTGAATAAATTTGACTTCGGTCAATCTTTTGGGTGAACGGACTCGGACTCGTGATTTAACGGTCCCAGAGTGTCCGTAGGAAAATGTTGGACTTGTGCATACGCTCGGAATCAAATTTTGAGGTCCCAAGCTCGAGAAATAAATTTTTGTGTGAAATTGTTTTCTGGAAATAATTAAGGAAATTAGAAATAAAATTTGATTAAAAGACTATGATATCGGGCCCGTATTTTGGTTCCGGCACCCGGTACTAGTCTTATATATGGTTTAAGCGCTTTCTGTAAAGTTTGATTGAAAATGGATGTCGTTTGACGTGTTCCAGACCTAAAATGAAAATTCGATGTTTTATGAAAATTTAGAAGGAATCATGAGTTTTGAGGCTTAATTCGATGTATATGAAGTTATTTCTACGATTTAATTGCACGAGTAAGTCCGTAGGATAATTTTGAGGTTGTATGTATATTTGGTTTGGAGCCCCGAGTGATCGGGTGAGTTTTAGATAGGCCGCGGGGTGAAATTTTGGACTTAAGGAATTGCAGGCCTACTGTTTTCGCATTTCCCAAACATTGTTTCCAATTACCAGGATTGTTCGCATTTCCCAAACTTTCTTCACAATTCCCAAACTTTCTTGGCAAATCCCAAGTTTGTTCGCATATCCCAAATTTATTTCGTAATTTCCAAAATTTTTTGCAATTCCCAAGCCAGCAGAGGTTGGTTTTCAATTGCGAACCCCTGTTCGCAATTCCCATATTAGAGACCTGCAGCTTTTATACTTAGACGATTTTAAACCCATTTTTCATATTCTCTGAAAACCTAAACATACTTAGGAGATTTTTTAAGGATTTCTTCTTCTCCAAATCAATTGTAAGTCATTTTTAACTAACTTACTTCAATTCTTAACATCTTTAAACATGATTCAACTTCAAATCAATGATTTTCATGGGGGAAATTGAGTGTTTTGAGTAGAACCTAGGTTTTTCAAAAATTGAGGATTTAGACCTCAATTTGAGGTCCGATTTCAAAACAAATTATATATTTGAGTTCGTAGAGAAAAGGGTAACTGGGTTTTAGTTCGAACCTCGGATTTTTACCACCTGGGCTCGGGGGCAATTTTGGAATTTTTGGGCGAAACTTTGAGAAATTCAGTTTTACGTATTCAAATTAATTTATTTAGTGTTTATTAAAGTAATTAAGTGACTGTGACTAGATTCGAGCGGATTGCAGGTGGAATCAATGGATAAAGCTATAACTGAGGCTTGAGTTGAGTTCAAAACATTGAGGTAAGTGTTCGATCTAACCCTAGCTTGAGGGATTAAGAGTTAAGTCGTATTTGCTACTTGTTTGTGTTGCGTACGACATATGGGATTAGTGACGGGTATCCATATGTTGGTGTCAAGCATGACCGTGTGTCTTAAATTGATAGTTGTGTATTCTTAATTAATTCTATAAAAGTCTTGATTAATGATCCTTGCTACTGAGTATTGGTTTTAACTATGCGGAGTAGAAATCGAATAGGATTAGTTATAGCTGACTCTCCCTTGCCAGGATGTTGAAATTGTTGTTATTGTTTCCTTTGCCGGGAAGTTGTTATATTGTCTTGTTCCTTTGCCGGGATTATATTGTGTATTGTGTTGGAAGAAGTGGGATCGAGTGGTACGCCTACCACAGGATATTAATGAAATGGGATCGGGTGATACGCCTACCATAGGATATTGATTGAAATAGGATCGGGTGGTAGGCCTACCACAAGATATTGATTGAAATTGGATCAGATGGTACGCCTACCATAAGATATCAATTGAAATGGGAGCGAGTGGTACGCCTACTACGAGTTATAATGATATTGGAGCGGGTGGTAAGCCTACTACGACAAATTGAGAAATGTGATCGGGTTGCACGCCTGCAACGAGATGAGCATTTAAAGTGAAAGTTATTTTATCTACGGTTACGGGTCAAAACTGCCCTCAACCTATCGACTCCGGAACCAAATTGCCCTATGGTTTTCCATTCGCGAAGAAAATGCCCCCACCGTTAACTTTGTGGCCTATTTCTACCCCTAAAATCTAACAGAATCTTGAATTTCATTTTTGTTTTATTTTTTAATGTCACGTGTCACGTTTTGATTGGGACATATAAAGAACGGAAAATTGGGACATATAAAGGACGGAAAAAGGGTCAAAATTGCCCTTAACGTATTGACTCCGGAACAAAATTGCCCTTCGTTAACCTTTTTTGGGTCGGGTCGGTCAGGTTGAAGTGTAATGTGATTTCCCGCTTTCCAACAAATGTAAAGAGCTTGATATATCACATATATTCATCTTCAGTTAAAGTGGATTGGTCATTCATATCCAATGGGGGGCTGGTTTTTCATGGCTTGGTTATGGGGGACGGGTTGGACGCCTGGTTCGTGATGGAGGGGGGCTGTTTGGTTGTGAAGTTTTCCGACGATGTGAAGGTGACGGGCTGGACGGGGAAGATGAAGCAACGGGGTAGCCATGAGAGGTCGTTTGGTGGTTTAGGGTTAGAGAGGGTGCGTTGTGAGGAAGATGAAGAGAGGGTTTGGTATTTTTTGGGTCGGGTCGGTCGGGATGCTTGTATTTAATTTTTAATTTTTTTTAATTCCACATGTCACGTTTTGATTGGCCATTAAATAAACTTGACCCAAAATCAATTCTCACCCAAATTCCGACCCAACCTGACCCAACCCGACCGACCCGACACGAAAAAGGTTAACGGAGGGCAATTTTGTTCCGGAGTCAATACGTTGAGGGCAGTTTTGACCCTTTTTCCGTCCTTTATATGTCCCAATTTTCCGTTCTTTATATGTCCCAATCAAAACGTGACACGTGGTATTAAAAAAATGAAATTCAAGATTCTGTTAGATTTTAGGGGTAGAAAGAGGCCACAAAGTTAACGGTGGGGGCATTTTCTTCGCCAAAGGTAAACGGAGGGCAATTTTGTTCCGGAGTCAATAGGTTGACGGCAGTTTTGACTCTTTGCCGTTTTATCTATTCTGATTTGTGTTCACAGCTTTATAATTGGTTTCTTTGTCAGTTCTGAGAATTTTGTTCATTTTTGCTATCCCCAGAGCATGTTTCCCCTCCCCAGTTTTACTTATGTATTTCCTGCTGTTTCTTTCACCATATATTATATAATTGCACAGGTTTATCTGGAGTCTTGTCCTAGCCTCGTCACTACTTCGCCGGGTTAGGCCAGATACTTACCATCACATGGGGTCGGTTGTGCTGATGCTATACTCTACACTTATGTGCAGATACCGGAGCAGCAACCGTAGCCTGGGAGCGAGCCTTCAGTCCAGTGAGACACCGAGGTAGCCTTGCAGGCGTCCGCAGGCTCGACGCCTTCTTCATCTTTGTTTCAGCCTATAGCTCATGTATTTCAAGACAAACAGTTACATTTTCTTTCAGGCCATTGTTTTTAGTAAATCTTAATAGTTTGTGAGTTATGTGACACCAGATTTTGGGTAGAGACTATGTTGAACTTCCACGTTGTTATCAGTTTGCATTAGTATTAAGTCTTTCGTTTGTTTAGTTAAATCAGTTATTTTAATCTTATTGTCAGTAATTATTAAAAATGATTATGTTGTTGAGGAAAACTGATTGAATTTGGCTTGCCTAGCTCCCATCAGTAGGCGCCATCACGACTTCCGAGGATGAAAAACGAGTCGTGATACTTTCCTAATTAGTGACTTAGGAATCTCCGAACATTACACCCCCCAAATACATGGTTTCCCCCTTCTCCCATCCAAGCTCCCCAAAGCACTTTCAATATATTTTTTTCTATTTCAATTTCTTTTAAATTTTTGCTATTTTATTGGATTATTTTGTATCTTCTAGTAACTAGTAAAGTCCCACATTTTTTTAGATTCTTTTTGATTAATCTTTTCTTAAGTTTTTTTTCTTTTTCTAGTAAAAATTCCTCACTCAAGTTATGGCGATTGAAACTCATGCGTGAGATTTGATGTATTAGGTGTGCACACGATATACACTTATATCAACAAGAGATATTAGTTATAATGATAGTTAAAATATCTATCGTCCAGTTATGCCAACTTTAATTGTTTATCTATGTATTTTGCCTTTTTATTTCCGTGCAGATAGATAAAGTAATGTAGAGTTAGCTATTTTCATATCATTTAATTTACAAAATAAAGCCCTTGCAAAAGATAGCAAGATTACAAATCATCTATTTATCTGCCTACTATTTTATGCTTTCCTTTTCCTTCCAAACCAAACAACGTGAAAGAAAATATTAAAATTCTAAACCTTACTTTTTAAAAAAGGATACAAAGTGTATAGGGAGCTGCCTTAGGTATTTTTCTAAGACTTGAGATACATCAAAGTATGGGGAATTTGAAACATTCAATATCCAAAAGCAGAAGGAACATATACTTTTTACAATAATACCAAAACTGAGGATTTTACAGCCTTTTTACTCCTCCAGATTAGGGGTAAGGTCTGCATTCATTACTAGAGGTGGATTCAGTTTAATAGCTACGGGTTCCCGTGAACCCAGTAGCTTTTGTCTAGAACCTATATTTGTATTGAAAAATCCATTAAATGTATTAAAACATATAGCTTGGGACCCAATCCGTTTGTATAGTAACTCAAGATTTTTGTAGGAATCCATACAGCAAGTCTTACAGACGATGAGGTTGTGCAGAACACAGTTCGACAAGATATCTCTAATCAGAACGATATGGTTAAACAAAGCACTGTGATCTCATTCATAGGTACAGCATCTGCGGTTTCTAATGAAGCCTTATCTCAACGAGGATTTGATTTACAGCTTACTGATGCTACTCAACAAACTTTCGAAGCTTCTCAACATCCTCCAAATATCTGCTCATCGATGTCCAACAAAAAATCAACTCCAAAATCCAAAAACAAAATGCACATTGCTGATAAGAGTCCAGCTACACATACTTTTTCAAATTCATTTGCTGCACTTTCCAATGTCAATATTGACGATGAAATTAGCACTTGTCAGAACTTGCAGATGGTCAAGAATTAGATTTCTCCAACCATTACGATGAGGGACATGGTCATTAGATCAAAACTGTGGAAAGACAAACGAGATTACGACGATGACGAGGGCTGGGGAGAAGGACTTCATCTTCAGCAGACGGCGAAGAGTTTGATGACGACAGTGAAGGAGAGGACATTGAAGTTCAGTTCAAGCCAAAATTTCAGAGGAAATCAACGACAATCAATTGCCATGCACTGTAGCAAACACAAACAGCAACTTGAACCATAATGCTCCAGTATTTGTTCCAAGAAATACTACAAAACCAGGTGAAACATCAGCTGTTGTTCGAATCGTAACAACACTGCCAACATTTGCCCAGAATCACATTGTTCCAATAAAGTCCATCACTACTTTGGAGGAGAAGAAAATGTCGGATACAATGACTAATATTCCTTCTGTCAATAACAAAACAGTAACATTTACACACTCGGGGCAGAACCAGCTCATATCAACAGCCCTAGAAAACACTCTTCTGGACAGACAACCTCTGGATGCGAGGACAGGAAGACATATATATGAAGTAGGGGAGAAAGACGATATCTTAACGCAATGCCGCGCAGATGCGTCAAGAAAAGGTGTTTGTTACCAATGCATAGTAAAACAAGTAAGAAGTCTCGTGAAAGGGAAAGAAGTTGGGACGGCAGTGTGTTTGAAGACACAAACATAAGGAGACCCCCAATGAGAAATGCAAAACAAAAACAGGGCACTCAAACAATTATTACAATGTCCAATCGATCGAGGAACAAAGCATGAATTTTGAAGCAATATTGACAAAAATTATGGACGAAGTCATTAATCTACAAATTGTATTTTTCACAAAATTGGAGAAAAGAGAGCAACAACATGACTTCTTTAACTTTTTAATTTTCCAATCATTAGTATTTCTCTATGTAATATCATCACAGAGCATGTTATAAACTCTGTGATGATCATACTTTTTTTAGTTCTTGCTACTTCTTTCTTTTTGCATGCTTGTTAGTTCTTGATGCTTTTATTGGCCTCAATAGGATTAATAAGGTAAGGTTTACGCCGGTTGTTGTTATATGGGTAACAATACCGGTGAGTCCTCCCTTATTTTATTTTTCCTATTTGATGTAATTTTCTTTTTAATATTACTAATAAAAACTAGCCCTTGGCGCTTGCCTAGTGGATTGTTCAAAAAAAAAATCTTGGATCTGCCTTTGCACACTGCCCTCCCTAGACTCCACTTGTGAGATTACACTGAGTTATTTACAAAACCTAAGAAATTTACTATTTCAGAGTCTCAAACGGCAAGTGGATAACATCCGAACATGAAAACTCTCCTAAAGAAATGAGAAATAATGAAATATGAGGTCACTAACAAAAGCATACATCATAGGGTTTTCCAAATTATTGACAAAGTACAAATCTTTGTTGTTGTTGGATGCATATACAACTGTAGACAAATCTTAATTAACGTGAACATTTATCGATTCTATATTAGCTATATACATGAATGTGCAAGGAATACTAAGAGTAAAGTATCATTTGTTTTCTCTTAAACCTGTTATGGGCCGGAATGCAGCCAAGAACACAGATACCTTGGACAACAGAAAGCCGATAGTCCCAAGCATGAGATCTTTTGGTGTCAGCACACTGGAAATGTCTCCGAGGGCATATTTTGCTGCAGCTGTAGTAACTACAAGAGCCAATACTATGTTTAACACTGAACCTTTGAATCCTTTATTGGTTCATTCAAGAGTTTCTGTCCTGTCACTTGAAGTCAATTCTGAAGATGGTATAACATCAACGGACCTTTGCACGATGAATAGATATAGAAATCCTCCGATACCACCTGTTAAGAAGGCGATTGCAGCCTTTCCCCGGCTAAGAATGCAATGGACGAACCAGCAACAGTAAGGATTGCATCATAAAGCAATAAAGATAACTTCAAATCTGCATATTTCTTCATGGTGTCTTCATTTGATATCTTCTGAGTGCTAAGGGAAGATGATGGCAAAGTTTTCTCATTTAACGATACAATGTTGTCCTGGGAAAACTGAGTAACTGAATATGGTCTAAACTCCATCATGGAACTATCGCTTTTCTCACCGAGCAACACATCCTCGATATCAAAGTCATACTGGACAGCAGTACAGTCGGATAAATTCTTCTCATTTCCTACTGACTCAGAATTTGGCAGGGACATAAAAGTTATGCTCAGGCCCCCAAGTCTCCACTGACCTGCTTATTCACATTAGAATAAAAATTTAGAGACTATTGGGCTTCAGTTTATTAATTCTTTTTGATGAAAAAGATATGCATAATAGTAATCAAACAAATAGAGCACAGTGAGCACCTTGGCAAATTCATAATGTCATTGCTGCTAAAATTATGACCTTAGTCCGGGTCCAATTGACGGAGATACTGGGAACTAAGCAAAGGATCACTAGTATATACCATAGTCCAGATCCCCATACCACCAACCTCCTTTCAAACTTGTCCCTTGTTTTTATATAAGCAAATGATGTAATCATTGAATGCGGAGTGAACTTGATGAACATTATTGTTGAGGAATCTAGATTCTTACTGGTTTGAAAAAGATTTAAAAGATTGTGAAGTGTAAACTGAGGTGACTACAAATGCAGTTTGGTGAATATCGAAATGCTCGATGCGCTTTTTGGATATATAACAGTTTGATCCCAAAGGCTTTTCTGGAAAAAAAGGTTACACATAGATCCTCACAGAATTGAGCTTACATGTACATCACTTAGCGGGAAATACTAACCTGATTCTGGGCTGATCCAAACAGCTGCAATTTTTCCACGTTTAGGTCCCTCAAATATGAACTCATCTACAGAACCTCTTTGGAAATGGAGAAGATCAGAGCTGTGTGACTGCATAGAATAGGCGTTTTCCCCACCAGCCGATATCCTCTGCAAGATTGACTCACCATTTTCATCTATCAAACAAAGGAGGACTTCAGAGTTTAAGTCGGTAAGATCTGATCCATATGCACTACTTGTTTGCAGCTTGACTTTGTACAAGGAATTCGATGAATCCAATTTTGAATGATTGAGAATGTTCTCCAGCGACCAATCTCTACGAAATTTAATGTCAGTGGCTGGTAAAAGGCGGGAAGGTTTTACATAGTCTCGAAAATCTGAGAATCAAATTTGCATGATCAAAGTGAGAAGCTGAAGCAAAAATACTAGCATACAAGATTGAATGAAACACCATCTGCACCTAGTAAGCTATATATAAATCTGGATATAGTGGTTTGTTCAACACTGATTCTCTCTTCAACGGAAGTCAAAGAATAATCGGACCAGCGCACGCAGCATAGCTACACAATAACTTTGGATTTAGAAGCTAACAAGCGACTACACATTCATAGAGGTTTAACACATAAGATACTTCCATCTAACATTACTCCTCTCTTTACTACCTCCACCTCCATGGGAATATTAAAACAACCCGCAGATAAAACACCCTTGTGCTTGTTAATTTGCTACTTCATAGATTACTGAAATCACCAAGAAGCTACAAGGATATGGGGAAGGAAAATATAAGGTGTTCGAAAGCAAAATGTAAAAAAGATATGTCAGAATCCGAAGTAAGAGATCCATAATATCACATTTATGTTCATAGACTGTTAAGACACTTCATCGCTTTTTGCAGGAACTCTTCATTTTGCCTTAATGCACCTATGTCGACAGGCATCCTAAGTTAAGGCTACTTCCTACGGATCCTTCAAAATGTTAAAAAGTTCTAATTAAAACTGAACTCACACTTTAATCCATATGGTCATCTCAATCAAAGGTCCTCTCTATCTCTATCAACATTTAAACTTTAGCTGCATCTGGCATTGTTTGATATCTATTCATTTCCTTTGTCTAACAAAATTTCACAGTTTAAAATAATAAACTAGCCCCAAGCGCATTTTCTTTCCATCTATCCAAGATTTAATAGACAAGGTACATTGTACATGTACATGTGTTGGTGGGAGATAGCAGTTACACCGTGAAATAATTGTGGTACGCGCATAGCAGTTACACCGTGTATGGTGTATGCTATTTGCTGATGACATAGTCTTGATAGACGAGATGAGGGTCGGTGTTATTGAGAGGTTAGAGGTATAGAGGCAGACTCTCGAGTCTAAGGGTTTAAAATAAGCAGATCTAAGACAGAATACCTGGAGTGCAAGTTTAGCGCCGAGACGAGCGAAGTAGGGCGGGACGTGATGATTGGATCTCAGGTCATCGCCAAAAAGACAGTGTCAGATATCTTGGGTCGGTGATTCAGGGGGAAGGAGAGATTGACGGGGACGTCACTCATCGTAGAGCGGGGTGGTCAAAGTGGAGGCTTGCATCAGGAGTTCTGTGTGACAAGAAAGTTCCACAGGAACTCAAGGGGAAATTTTATAGAGCTGTGGTTAGACCTGCCATGTTGTATGAGGCAGAGTGCTGGCCAGTGAAGAACTCCCATGTTCAGAGAATGAAAGTTGCGGAGATGAGGATGCTCAGATGGATGTGTGGGCTCACCATGTTAGATAAGATTAAGAATGAAGTTATTCGAGAGAAGATGTGGGGGGGGGGGGGGGGGGCGGTGGATGAAAAGATGCGAGAAGCGAGGCTGAGGTGGTTCGGGCATGTGCGGAGGAGAAGTCCTGATGCCCCGGTGAGGAGTTGTGAGCGACTTGCGATGGTCGGTGTACGGCGAGGCAGAGGGAGGCCTAAGAAGTATTGGGGAGAGGTGATTAGGCATGACATGGCTAGAATGCGGGTTTCCGAGGACATGGCCCTTGATAGGAGAGTCTGGAGGTCTAGTATCAGGGTTGTAGGATAGGGGCTCCTAGAGTTTTTCGTACTCCTCACCCAGGGTTGGGTGAGGCTTGGCAGGGCTATCCATAGATGATGTGTGTATTGGATTGTGTCTCCCTTATGGTAGTTATTTATGGTAGTTACTGTGTGATATTATTGCATGCTATTTTATTTATGGTTCTTATGTTTAGATAATTATTTACGCTATTTCTGCTGGAGTTACTAATGCTCTTTTGTTTTTTGTTTTTGTTTTTGTTTCCTTTCCTTCACTGAGCCTGACAAGAGGGGTTGCTCTTATGGTAAGCAACCCCCACTTCCAACCGAGAGGTTGTGAGTTCGAGTCCCCAAGAGCAAGGTGGGAAGTTCTTGAAGGGAAGGATGCCGAGGGTCTATTTGGAAACAGCCTCTCTACCCAAGGATAGGGGTAAGGTCTGTGTAGACACTACCCTCCCCAGACCCCACTAAGTGAGATTATATTGGGTTATTGTTGTTGTTGTTGTTGTTTCCTTCACTGAGCCGAGGGTCGATTGGAAACAACCTCTCCGCCCTTTCGGGTAGGGGTAAGGCCCTCTATCTATTACCCTCCCCAGACCCCACTTTGTGGGACTATACTGGTTACTTGTTGTTGTTGCAAGCTGACCAGACACCACGGTTATCACAACAAAAAACAGCCGAAGTAAAAACACCTCAAACACCTTTGTTCTTGACCCAACCCATACCCGCCCGTTTACTAACTCGGCCTATCTATAGCCGCCTAAAATTGGCTCAACCCGCCCAATTGATACCCCTAACTCTTTCCAAGTAGCTCATAATCTCATACTAAAAAAATATATAAGTTGCCTACTTGCCTTTAACAATTACAACAACAAATTTATCACCATGAAAAGTTACAAATATATATATATATATATATATATATATATATATATATATATATATATATATATATATATATATATATGAAAAGTTACAAAAATAGAGAGAGAACAAAAGTTTAAACTTTTCAATTTTCTTCCAACGTGTACCTTGAAAGCCTGATTTTTGAAGTGAATCTTCCAAGAACAGCTGCAAATTCTTCATATACGAGTTGGGTTTATGGAATTCCTCACTGGAATGGCATTTTGAGTTGCAAAGATCAAATTTTTCATAAATAAAGACTCCATTTTAGCTAATTTTTCTCCAGAAAATTGAAACTTTTCATTAAGCTGGTTTTCATTTTTAGAGTTAGAGAAGCGTATGGAAATGGAACAGCTAAAATATCTTATATCTTTAAGGCCCAATATAAAAAGCCCAAAAAAACAAGGGATTTTTACCTATACATCCCATATACCAAACCTTTCTACCACTCATGTTTAAGGTTAGTATTTATTACATTTTAGTATACCATATTTCAATATATATACCATTTTAAGTATCAATTACCAATCATTAATTAGAGGATTTATTTGTGGAAAAAATTAATATTGCCATATTCTCTTTCCCCATTAACCACACGTTTTTTATTTTAATTTTTATACTTTTCCATAAAAAATACATCCCCCCGCGTACTTTCACAAAAATTGTATACACCGCCGGTTTTTCTCTTTCTATTCTTTTCACTTCTCTCTCATTGTCTTCTTCTCCCCATTGTCTTCTTCTCCCCCATTGTCTTCTTCTCCATTAGCAACAGTATCTCGCCAAAAATCTTAAAATTTCTTCAAAAAAAATACATTTTCACTGCTAAAAAACACTTCCATCCTCAAAAATGGTGAAAAAACAGAATACCCCCAAACGTCAAAAAATAGGCGAGATTCCATCTTTTGATTTAGGTGTTTTAACACCTAAATCTCCAGTAAAAATACAACAATCCGTCAATGCAAGTGGACAAGAAAGTGTTACTACATCACCGAGACAAATACGAGTTGAAAATCGAACAAAGCACTTGCATGAGGTTGATGCAACCGGTGTTGAAATTGAAGCCGACAAACAACGGAAGCGAAAGGGGAAATCCTTGATGGCGGATGATGATGATTTTGTGGACGATTCGCCAAAAGTTCAAAAAACAAAAATAGAGAAGGTTTCACATTCACCCTCAAAGCAAAAAAAGGTGAAACCCTCTAAAAAACCCACAAAATTGGTTCAACAACAAGTTTCTGTTAAGGTAAACAACTATTTTTATATCTACAATGTTTTGTCGTTTTTTATGTTATTGGAAAAAGTTAGAAATAAATTCATTCTTTGTCGTCTAATTGTTTTTTTGTATAAAATTAATGTAATATTGCATGTTAAGGTTGCTTATACAAATTGTAGTTAATTGTTACTTTTCGGAGATAATGTGTAAATTTACGGCAGAATATAGTGTTGGAAAAAATTTGTAGTCAAATGTTTGTTTTTGTATTTTAATGTAGTGTTAATTGTAGTTTGTTGTAGTTGAATGTATTTCACTGTGTACGTTGTAGTTGTTATACACAGTTATTTCATTGTGTATGTTGTAGTTGTTATACACAAATCACTTATGCTAATACAGTCTGTTGTTTTAATACAGTCTGTTGCATTAAACTGCAGTATTTCTAATTGACTTCAAATAACTACAATTGAAGACATTTAGTTTAACTAATAATTGCATTAAACTGCAGTATCTACTTAATGCAACTTTTACTTTTTGTAGTTAATTGTATTTTAATGTAGTGTTAATTGTAGTTTGTTGTAGTTGAATGTATTTCACTGTGTACGTTGTAGTTGTTATACACAGTTATTTCATTGTGTATGTTGTAGTTGTTATACACAAATCACTTATGCTAATACAGTCTGTTGTTTTAATACAGTCTGTTGCATTAAACTGCAGTATTTCTAATTGACTTCAAATAACTACAATTGAAGACATTTAGTTTAACTAATAATTGCATTAAACTGCAGTATCTACTTAATGCAACTTTTATTTTTTGTAGTTAAACATGTATTTGGTGTGTTTAAAAGGTAGTTATATGATTTGTTACATTATATATTGTAATGCTGAAGTCTAGCTTCATTCTAACGACCATTAATGTACTTTTTTTGCAGAATGGACCTTACTATGCACAACATAATGTTGATTATGGTGTGATACGGTTCCATAGCTTGTGCGATGCAACGATACCATCCCAGATAAAGTCTTTATTATCCCCAACACAATTATGTGCTTTCAAGAACACCTGTTTTGGATATTTACTAGATATGCCCCCTATATGCATGCAGAACCAATCTATTCATCTTCTAATGAAGTATGAATTATCAAAGTCTAGTGCCGACTATTTTTCTGTTCTTTTAAATGGGCAAAAATTGTTTTTTACTTTGAGGGATTTTTGTTTGATAACTGGGTTTAACTGTGTCGATGGTTTATCCAATCATGGTTACAATTCTAGTTATGTTAGTCCTTTAATGACTAAATACTTCCCTAACAAATCTCGGGTAGAGAAAACTCTTTTGAGAAGTGTAGTGACATCCAAATCCTGGACAAATGATTTGGATGCTGTACAGTTGTGTGTCTTATATTTGTTGGAATTCTTTGTTTGTCCTTCCGATAAGGACAATGTTTGTTTGATAGACAAATTTACTTTTTTTCTTATAGATAGTGGTCATTTCGAATCGTACCCATGGGGTACCAAATCTTTTAAGCAAGTTCTTGAGTCTGTCAGACATCGTCTAAGTCCAAAAGTCCATTCTTATCTTTTGCGGGGGTGCTCGTTAGCCTTACAAGTGTGGCTGTACGAGTGCTGTTCTTCTGTCAGCACCGAGCTTGCTATACGGTGCTCTGACTCCATTCCCCGCATTTTAAGATGGTCGGCAACAAAAGGACAGATTTGGTTGAATGTTTTTGAAGAAAAATTCATCAAGCCTGAGTGGCTCAAGGTATTCTTGTTAACCTTTGTGTAAATCTTCAATAACTACTATAGTAACTACGTGACATTTTCAATTTCTTTCAAATTTACTTCACTGTCTTCATACTTCTTTCAGTTCTCAAACTTGGTTGCATCCGGGGCCGAGATTGGAGCGCTCAACCTCCCAGCAACCCTTAATTATGAAGATGAAGAGGTTACTCAACCTTCAAAAGTCCCATCTGGTGCTTCTCCTAAAGGTCAACACGAAGAGGCTAAATCTTCAAATGATACGGAATCTGTAAGAAGCCAGATGAGAAAGTTGGAACAAAAGATTGAGCAGGTACTGTTATAATTTACAGTTGTTTAGTCATTGTTTAGTACCATTTGAAGTCATCCCTTCGTCATTGTAGTTTCTTTTTATTTTAGTGTAACAAATCGAATATTCTCACATACATATTTAATTTTTAGGTTGCTGGAAAGTTAGATCAGCTGAGGAATGATGTTTTTGATGAACTCTCCAAACTTCGAGAGTTCATAGATCAATCTTTGGAAAGATTAGTGAATGCTGTCAACAATAGAAAGGAATTGGATGAGTCCAAGGTAATAATTTACCTATATGTATCCTAACAACAATAATAGTTATGATAATCTATTCTAACACTAAAACAATACTATCAAAATGTAGTTTCCTGTTACATAAATTGTAGTTCCTGAACAATACATTTCAATACAATTGAGTACACTAAAAATACTGTTTCCATTACTGTACATTATTGAACTACAATTATGTAGCTGTTATTTTGTAGTTGTTTAGATGTATTTTGTTTTTTCTAGCTGGCTCAATGTTCTGATACATAGTCAGGTACTACATATGACTTAGTTAGCCTAAGTAGCACTATATATAGTTAATTGACTACATTTAACTACAATTGACTACATTTAACTACAATCAACTACAAACTAAAAACACACTGTTTTTCTGTATGTACATTTGACTACAAACAACTACAATTGACTACAATGAACTACAATTGACTACATTTAACTACAAATTTAAATGCAAATGAATACAATAACTACAAATGTATACAACTGTATATAGTTAATTGCAGTCATTTATAGGCATTTGTATTTTGAATTCTTCCTGTTTTCTTTACTGTTCTATGCTATTTTAAATGTTTATATTGAACAAGTGTTACCCAAATGTAGTTCCTTCCGGCTACAATTGACTATAGATTTCAAAAACTACAATGCAGTAACTACAGATTGCAGAATTGAAATAAATATTGTGTATACATAATTGAAATGAATTAAATATTGTGTATTTGTTATTTGGAAAATGTAGTTTGCTCACTGTTTCACTATACATACTTGAACTTTATATGACTTAACTGGCTCACTGTTATTTGTAACTAAAACTATATAATATTTATGATAATGTATTCTCATACTAAAACATTCATCTCACAATGTAGTTTGCTGCTAGTTCAAAAAGATATAACGAACATAATGAAGCAGAGAAAAACAAAGACTTTCAGTTCAATTTTGGTCCTAAAGTCTGTGCAGGCCCCAGTATAACAGGTATCAAGATAATTCATACATACATATATACTTCCATCTTGAATTGCTAATAAAAAATAAATTTACATGTTCAGCTCCTTCTTCTCCTCAACCATTTGTACAACAAGACAATGTTCCACAGTCACCAATTCATGGTGTAACTGTGACTGAAATTGTAGAAGAACGCATTGAAAATGAAGAGGAGATTGGAGTGATGGGTGGAGGAACTGAAAATAAAGGCGTGACACTGGAGGATTTTGAAATTCCAGAAAACCTATCCCAAATCGTCATGTATGGTGACCCAATTCAGGTAGATTCAACCCCTCTTCATCAAGGAAGAACAAGGTTACCTGGAAAACATGCACGATCGCCATTCACGCCACTCTACAGTACTGAAGGCAGCACGTCTTTTGGGCCAAAATTTTTTTACATAAAACACCCATTCACAAGTCCAATTGGTGAAGATGTTGATCCTCATGTAATAGATAGTTTTACTACCTGGTTATACCAACGAACTGACAAATCCTCCAGGAGGTATGGTGCTTAAATGTATTATGTTGTATGTATTTGTTTTACTTTGCTTTCTATTGAATTTAGACTTTATTAGTGTCTACATTTTTTTTAGTAGTTTGTTTAATTATATTATTATTACAGGAGGAAGAACTTCTATTCCATGAAGGATAACCATCTCAATCCTTTGTTGGATTTGGGTTGCGAAAAAATAGATAAGAAGGAATGGTTCTACGCCCTTGCTCACCCCGGACAGCTCATAAATTGTACAGTAAGTATATGGATTATCATTGCAGTTTTGTCTTAATCTGATAGCTGGCTCTCTGTTATGTAGTTATCGAACACTACAGTAATCTACAATTGAAGACATTTGCATTAACTACAAAATGCATTAAACTACATTATGCTTTAACTACATTTAAAATCAATTCACCACATTTAACTACAATTGCATTAAACTGAAGTATGTTTATTGAACACATGTCTGAATAAATGCAACTTTTACTTTTGTAGTTAATTGAATACAACTACATTTAACTACAATCATCTGTTACATCTTTAAGAATGTATTGGTATATGCAACTGTATTTCTAATTGACTTCAAATAACTACAATTGAAGACATTTAGTTTAACTAAAAATTGCATTAAACTGCAGTATGCTTTATATACATTTAAAATCAATTCAACACATTTAACTACATTTGTATTAAAATGCAGTATGTTTATTGAACACTGTTGAATAAATGCAACTTTTAATTTTTTCAGCACATCGATGTTTTAATGTACTATTTGAGAAAGAAGGGGAAATATGGCCCCAACAACAACTGTAGATTTACAACAACAGACTGTTTGTTCAAGACAAAAGTTGAAAGTATCTATGATAAGTTCTCTGCTGCTCCAATTAATCAAAGGAATTCTGTTGTAAAAGCCGATGACGATATTGGAGAATACATTATGGGCTATCGAATCCTTGCAAATGTAGCATGGGATCTTGTGGATTATGTGTTAATGCCTGTTAACCTTGTAGAGAACTTCCATTGGTTGTTGTTAGTGTTTGACATAAAAGATCGGCAACTGTATGTGTATGATTCATTGGTGAGGGCAAAGCGTAACAAAACAGTAAATGCTTTGGCCGAAAAATTTTCAACAATTATCCCTCTTTATTTGTCATGCACTGGTTTCTACGGTAAACGAAAGGACATTGACTTCAAGACTACAAAGTCATACGTAGAGAAGCCAGTTACGGACCCTCTAGACATACAATGGATGGTTGCCGAGATTCCACAACAAAAGGAAGGCTCACTGTAAGAAAACTAAACTCCCTTTCTATATGTTTAATACAAATTTACTTGTTTATTGATATTAAATTAAAAAATTACTCATAATCTCCAGGGATTGCGGTGTATTTGTGGCTGCATTTGCTGAATATATTAGCAATGGTGATTTGTGCATACCAAAGGAGGATCTTAATGATATTAACAAACACCGTAAAAGATATGGAGCTCTGTTGTGGGACTACGCCACAAAGAAGCTAAACGATGGTTCAATCAGTGAGAGCGAGGTTACAGGCAGGCTTGCAAGGAGGAGGGGTCCACCGCCAAAAAATGAGAGAACTAAATTGGAACGAAAGAGGAAATAGTGTCTACTGTTGTAATGAACTTTGATTGTAACCCACAATGGATACTGAACAATTTAGTAGTTATTGAAGAAATGTGTGAGTTTGGGTGTACTGAACAATTGCTTTGGAAAAATAACATTAAGTTTGCATTTCTGTTTGCCATATTTCTGAGATTCATCTGTTCATTTAGTTGCACTGTATGTTCTGCCAGTGCTTGCATTATACAGCTTCTTGGATTGGAATACAAGGTGTTCTTACAGGTCTGAATACAGATTTAGAATTGCCTCAATACAGATGTTAACTCTATTGATAATGATAACATTATTGAAGTTCATTACAATTATCTACAATTCTATATCATGCTCACTCTTCTCCTCCAGGCAATATGTATTGTAAATGTAGTCATTTTGTTGTAATGAACAAAAAAATAAACTTGTGCTACAATTGAATGTCATGATAAAATGAGAATGCACAGTACCTCTTGCAACAACTGTCAACTAGACTGGTTGCAGCACATAAAGCCTCCAGATCTCTATATATTAACCATAAACCAGGCAAGTTTTAGGTTCCAACTTATAATCCGATTGAAAAATACAGCGAGCCACTTCATATTAATGTAGTGACTACAATTACATACAATTACATATAACTACACATTTATTATGCATATAACTACAATTACTTACATAATTTTTTAATGCAAGAACACTGCTACATTAACTGTTGCAGTACATTTGCACAATATATGTTTTCAGATAAACATGATGATGTTTCTTACTTAGATTTCTTGAAAATGAACTACAATGTTTTATCTTTATATACAACAATCTGTCTTTGTCTATTATGTCGATATCACATTTAGAAATCAATTAAAGTACATTATAACAACAATATGCAAACAGTTTACATTACTCAGGGAAACTTCTTTATTATAGTCAAAAACGTATTACAGTTATACATTAAATTCCGATAATCCCGGATAACTACCATTTATTTTGAATAACTATTGTAGCTACATTGTATTCATGCCTTTTTCGGCGCATTCTTGCAACTTCTTTTGTTATGCCCTTCACCTCCACAATTGCCACATGACACCTTGTACTTCTTTGAGTTTATTTCATCAAATTTCTTATATCTTTCCTTGTGAGGTCTTCCTGGCTGCCTTTTATCTCCAGCTGGTGGCTTCATTACATCATCCAAAATATGTTGTGGAACATCCCATTTTGCTTCATCAGGAAGAGGATTAACTGGCAATTCATATGTAAGTAGTAGGCTCTTAGTTGTGTAATACGGTGAGCAATAGTTGTCCGGCCTTTCATTCCTATGCCTTAATGATGCCAAAGCATGTGCACATGGAAGTTCATCAAGTTGGAATTGTCCACAACTACATTTCTTATTTTCTAAACATACAATGTACCTCTTCACGCCATCTAACACAGTGTGTATATGATCAGTTGAAGCTCTCACCTACAAATCAAGATCAAAAGTAAAATAATAAGGTGTCAATATGTTAGCAACAATCAGTACATTAAAAAACAGCTACGAATAAACGACATAAAACATTAACTACATATAACTACAATCGTCTACATTTTTAAAAGTCTCTGGAAAAAACATTTTCATCTACTATTTTTTTTTCATGCACCAAACAATAATATATTACCTTTAGTTTCTGGGATAAAGTATTGTTATTTTCCAATTCTTTGTTGAATTTCTGCCCAAGAAATGTGAAAGTACCCTTTGCCTTCAATAACTTGTCTTTTGTCCAACGTTCTATAATAGTCCTCATATACTCCAATAGATCAAATATTGGCAGCTCTCTTGCCTCTTTTGTAACAGCGTTCAACGACTCTGCAATGTTTGATGTCATAGTAAAAGTTCTATTTGCCGTTGCATGTACTCTTGACCATCTATGATAGCCAATATCATGTAGGTAAGACGAAACACGTGGGTCTACCTCCTGAATCTTCATCATTCTTTCATTGAAATCATCCAGAGTATATGACCTCGCTGTAGCAAAATACAATTCATGTATTTGTAAATGTGCCTTCTTGAATTTTGACCTTATATTTGTCCATATATGCCACATGCAAAAGTAGTGCGCCATTCCAGGGTAGACTGCAGATGTTGCCTTCGATATACTCTCGTGCCTGTCTGAGACAACACACATAGAAGGTCTTTCACCATATGCCTCCTTGAATTGTGCAAAGAACCACCTCCAAGACGCGTCATTCTCAGAATCAACAACAGCATATGCCAAGAGAAAAATATAACCTACAATTTGTAAACATAATTTGAGATTAACTATTAAATACAAATATATATTGACAATTTAGGCAATTTAACTACATTGTAACTACAACATTATTACATCTGTTACCTGCTGCATCCATGGTGCTTGCTGTCAGCATAATACCCCTGTATGATGATTTTAAGAATGTCCCATCAACCACTACTACCGGCCTACAATGTTGCCAACCATTTATTGATGTAGAAAGAGCAACAAATGCATACAAAAAGCAATCATCCGCTGCCTTCTTCAATTTAACAACAGAACCTGGATAATTCTTCTCAAGAATATAAAAATATTTTGGTAATCTGTTGTACGAGTCACACGGATTCCCACGCAGAAAACGTAATGCTTTTTCCTTTGCTCTCCATGCTTGCATGTAGCTTAGGTTTACTCCATGTTCAGATAACATGTCAGTTTGTATGTCCTTTGGCGTGTAAACAGTCTTAGGATCACAAAACTTTGGAACAACAATGCTACCAACTACTGTTGCAGTACACTTGCGCTTTATGAATGTTTCGTCCATTCGGCAACATGTGTGTTGTCGGCTAAAACTTCTTATCTTGAACAGTGAGGAATCAATAATAGATGTTGCCTTGAAGTGCCATTTGCAGTTCTCCGCAACACATACAATCCAGTAGCTACAAAAAAATCAAAATTTCAATCGTTGTTAGTAAATACTACAATGAACTACAATTGACTACATTTAACTACAACTAATTACAAACTAAAAACAAACTGTTTTTATGTAACTACATTAAACTACAATGAACTACAATTGACTACAATGAACTACAATTGACTACATTTAACTACAATCAACTACAAACTAAAAACACACTGTTTTTCTGTATGTACATTTGACTACAAACAACTACAATTGACTACAATGAACTACAATTGACTACATTTAACTACAATCAACTACAAACTAAAAACACACTGTTTTTCTGTATGTTCATTTGACTACAAGCAACTACAATTGACTATAATGAACTACAATTAATCACATTTAACTACAAATTTAAATGCAAATGAATACAATAACTACAAATGTATACAACTGTAAAATAAAAATAATACTTTAGTTTTTAAAATGAAAAACTAACAACAAACCTTCTACAACTTGATCTTTTAACTCTGAACTGGAACTTCTGCATAACTGCATAATTCTTCATTGCAGCAACAATCGTCTTCTTGTCCTGGTACACTTGACCTTCTTCAATACATGTTTGAGAAGATTCAATGATTATTTCGCTTTGATATTCCTCAATAGCTGGTGAAGATGGAATTTCTAATAATCTTAATGATCCTGAAGAACCTGCAGACAATACATTCACATTGTATATTCATTACAGATAATTGGCGTCAAATTCTAGTTGATTAGAGAACACAAAATTCTTCAAATTCGGTAACAGATGTAATCTTACCTATAGTGATGGGGCGTTCATTGGTGATTGCCAATTCCATATTGAAATCACTTATGCTAATACATAACGGATACGAACCTAAGTTTTTATTCTCTTTTTTCATTTCCATATATACATGAACGCCCATATCGTTTCTAATCTGCAACGGAGGACAATTATCATTCACAATGTATTTTATTTCTACAACTTTATCAGATGTATCAATAGATAATTGTTCTGCAATTGTAGACTGGAGAATTCCGTAGCTTGCAGTTTCATCAACCAAAATGGCGTCAACTTCAAAATCTCTGAAACTGCCATAGTTATCCCAATAACCATTAAACTTAAGCATTATCGGAATTTTTGACATTGTATAATCTCCTTACTGCCAGTCACGGAAGAACTACGAAATATAAAAAAAAATATCACTGAATAACAAGATACACACTGTTTTTGAATGGAGGAATGTTTGACGTCAACTTCCAAACAGGTTTGTCAAATAATGACTGTAGAATGACGAATTTCTTTTCAGTTTTGAAGAATTTCTCTTTGGTAGAATGACTGTAGAATAGGAATGACTGTAGACGAATTTCGAACTATTTTTGTCAAAGAACAAACGACATTTGAAGCTGTTTATTTACTAGATATATTTAGAGGATATATTTGGAGCATTTACCTTATATGTTTTGGCATTAATTTGTAGTAAATCAAACATTAATTATCTCTTAAAAACTGATTGTCATTTCCAAATTTAAGCCAGACGGAAATATGGCTGTTTCACCGTTTGGTAATTGTCAATTTATTAAGGAGAGATTTAGCATTAATTGTCTAGTGTTAATTTAGGATGTAAAATCAGCAAATATATTGTTTGGTATATATTATGTAACAAAACCATGAGATATGATGGTAATTAACAAACATGGCACATTTATGGTAGAAAGGTTTGGTAGATGAGATGTATATGTAAAAATCCCAAAAAACAAACCTTTGGCCCATCTTGATATTTGATAAGCTCATTAAAGAGAAAGCCCATTGTAATTTACAAGTGTTGGAATTCCAACATAATATGTTGGACCGGTATATTATGTTGGAAGTCCGGTATATTATACTGAAAATCCAATATATTATGTTGAAAGTCCAGTATATTATATTGGACCTCTAGCATATTATGCTGGAACTCTAGTATATTATAATGGAACTCCAGTATATTATACTAGAACTCCAATATATTATGTACCGAAATATTTTTCGAAAATTGAACAGTATTTTCGTGGAGTTTATCCTTATTGAAATGTAGCTTACTTTTGAAACCGTGGCTATTTTTCAATTACCACTTGTAATTCTAGCTATTTTTGAATTTCATCTCGTCTGTCGCGCATGGCTTGCCTAGTGCGGTTTACATCCCCTGTATAGTTTACAGGCTATTAAATAGGGGAAAATTTATCCAGTGAACACAAAGTACTCATCACAGAATACTCAATCAAAGGACAAAGACTGACAGAGATCATAACGGCTGCGAGTTTCCCATCTCACAAAAAAAAGAGAGTTTGAAACAACAATCACTCACGTGCTTCTATATAGATTCAATCTATCTCATGAGGACAGTTTGGTAGGTAAATGATCACAATTCAAATTATATTGAATTTTAAATATTAGAATTCAATTGTATTGTCACGATTTTGAATGAGTTCTGACTGAGATGTGATGTGATATTTTAAAAATATTAATAACAATTTCTTGGACAGTTTGTTTCTTTTAGCACTGGTCAATTCCTTCTTTGGTTGAAAGAATCCGGGTTCAGGGCAGCGGAAATAATTTTTGGTGTTTATTTTTCTTGTTTTACGAAAAAAATAATAGGTTCCATATAGACCTTTTGATATTTTATCAATATTAAGTTTATAATTTTTTGCAGGGATACAAATTAAGTATCCTAAGTTTAATCTAAGTTGGGGCAAAGAGTCGGGCTAGCTTGGCTTCGACTAAAACTTGGCTCGACTTAATTTGAATCGATTTCGATCGAAATTCATCAATCGAAAAACATAATCAAAACTCAATTTAGTAAAATTCAAATTATACTGAACTAACTCGTTATTGAGCCATGTAATAATTACTTTAAATCTAAACTTTTGCAGTAAATTATAATATTCTCAACTTAACTCATAATCTTATTAGAGTACTACAAAGAATCAAAGCTGACCTTTTAAGGCTTGAACACTTAACAACTAGGGGTTGTTTGGTAGGAGTATCAAGGAAAATAATATATGTATTACTTTTTAATATTAGTAATTTATTATTTGATACTATTTTTCAACCCGTGGATAACTAATACATGATTCAAATTATATTGTCACAATTTTAAAAGATCATAATCTTAATTGTATTGTCACGATTTTATATATTATAATGTTACGATTTTGAATCTTTAAAAGAGATCTGACCGGAAATAAAAAGGAAATCGAAAATTAAAGAGTTCGTTCGGATACTAACTCTCTCGGCGCACAATTGCCTAAACTCTCTCGGCGCACAATAGCAAGATCGCCATTGTGGCCGGAACAATGGCTCGTCGCCGGCGAAATGCAACTCTCACTACTGCGCAAATAGTTACCCCTGCTCATGGTATTACTAAGGAGCTAGAACCACTGACGTTTGACAATTTTCTTCCCCATAAATTCCAATCGACAGAGGTGCTGCATGCAGATGGTGATGTGAATGATTAGCCACCTCCGATGAACAAAATTGAAGTGCCTACTAATCTCGCTGTTAGACAATTACAGTTCTCAGATTCTAGTGGGTCTGAGAAATCAATTCCGACTGCAGCTGAGGTTGTGCGAGGTAACCACAATGCTCAGATGGGTAAGTCACTCTCGTTCGTGCCTCCTACTGACAGAGATGGTAAGAAGGTTGTTAAAATTAGTGAGGATGATTTGAAATCTCAAGTGGATTACTGGAATAATACTTTAATTGGCTACATAATTGGAGATAATCCAAATGAGAAACCTATGGACAATTTTGTGATGCATGTGTGGAATTTTGTGTCTAAACCCCAGGTCCTGATTCATTCTGAAGGTTATTGTATTTTCCGATTCAATAGTATAGAGGACAGGGATTTAGTCATGCAATCTGGACCTTATTCTTACAGGAATAAACAAATGGTATTGAAGCCTTGGGAAGTTGACTTCTCTTTCCAGAATGATATACTAAGTACTATCCCTGTATGGATTCGATTTCCTGGACTACCAGCGGGCTATTGGTGTATTGAAGTTTTGAGAAAAATGGCAAGTGCAGTGGGTAAACCATTATACACTGATAAATTTACAGCTCACTATGAGAAAATTTCTTTTGCTCGAGTCCTAGTGGAGGTTGATGCTGCCCATCCGCTCCCTGATCGGTTAGAGGTTGAGACTCCATTTGGTCCTAAGATTCAGTTGATTGAATATGATTGGAAGCCTAGTTTCTGTAATCACTGTCTGAAATTTGGACATGATTCCTTTGATTGTTGGTACTATGCTGATAATGATGTAGAAAAGGATATGGGGGAACAGGGTAAGCCAAGGAGGCAGAGGACCAGATTGAAGAAGCAGGCAAAAACTAAACAAGAATGGCTTGTCAAACAGCCTGTAGCTAATGCAGATACACAAGAAAGCCTACCAGTACAACCAGAACTTAACAAGGAGAATGAGAACATTTCTTCTATGGCTATTGTTCAACAGAATGCACCACCAGGCCCTGACATCCAGGAAAGGCTTGAGGCAGTAGTCAATGCACCCAATGGTAACAGAGAAGTCATGGTTGATAACTGCAATAAAGGAAAGGCTACTATTGTTATAGTAGATGCTGGTAGAAGGGGTCAACAGATTGATCTGGGACATTCTCAGATATTACCCCCTAATATCCTATGATTATTGTCAGTTGGAACATTAGGGGGCTTAATCAAGCCCATAAGCAGAAGGAGTTGAAAAAACTTTCTGGCTGTAAATAAAGTAGATGTTATGGGATGTCTTGAGACTAGAGTAAAGGAACACAAAGTAAAGAAGATTCTTGATAAGATTGCTAAGGGTTGGAAGGTTCAATGCAACTACTCAAAGGCTGTAAATGGGAGAATCTGGCTACTTTAGAAACCTCACATCTAGATCCAAATATCTTGTGTGACTGACCATGTCATTCAATGCTTTTTAGAAGACTCTACTAGCCAAATCAGAACTCATTTAAGTGTCATCATCTATGCTCATAATACTGCAAACCTTAGAGATCAGCTGTGGAGTGACTTAAGAACAGTATATGTACCCAGTCAAGATTCTTGGCTGTTGAGTGGGAATTTTAACTCTGTATTATGTACTGATGATAGAATTGGCTCTCCTGTTGCTGATGCTGAAGTTAGAGGTTTTAAAGATGTTATTACTGACCTTCAACTCACTCCTCTTAGAGTTAAAGGTTGGCACTACACTTGGACTAATAAGCAAGGTACTTCCACTAGAGTTTATAGTAAGATTGATTGGGCTCTGGGTAATTTCCAGTGGATACAGCAGTATGGGCACCTAGAAGCTGACTCCATGAATCCCTTAGTTTCTGATCATTCCCCTATTCTTATCAAATTTGGAAATCAAAAACCTCTGCATCCTAAACCTTTCAAACTCTACCTTGATATTATGGAGAATCCTCAATTTCATACCATTCTACAGCAGGTCTGGGGACAGGAATGTGAAGGAACACCTATGCAGCAGATATGGAATAAATTGAAGGCTATGAAACAACACTTAAAGGAGATAAATGTTCATATGGCCTCATACAAGCAGAAACATATTCAGGCTAGGGAGAAACTGGGTATTATTCAGAATCAACTGCAGAACAATCCACTAGCACAGTCATTATTTGCTGAGGAAAAAACAGCACTTGAAGAAATTGAGAAGTGGAGTTGTGTGGAGGAACAAATTTTGAGGCAGAAATCCAAGGCTTGCTGGATTGAATGTGGTGATGCTAACACAAAATATTTCCATGCTCAGTGGAAGATTAGAACATGCCAGAACAACATCACATCTATCTATACAGATACAGGTTTGAAACTCACTGACCCCTTATCTGTGGAGCAGGAGTTTATAAAGGTATTCCAATCATTTATGGGGGAGTGTGCTGCTGAACTGCCTTGTGTCAACTCTGATATTATTAAAGAAGGACAGTGTCTAACTCTAGCACAGCAAAGAATACTAATTAAGGAGGTTACATTGGAAGAGATCACAGAAGCACTTAAGAGATGCCTAAGGATAAAGCACCAGGAGTAGATGGTTTTCCTGTGGAATTCTTTACTAGAAATTGGGAGACAGTGAAGGGTGATATTCTAGTTGCTATAAAGGAATTCTTCTCCACATGAAAAATGCCTCACATGATCAACACCACTGCTATTGCACTTGTTCCCAAAGTCAAAGCACCTGCTACTGTTAAAGACTATAGACCTATTGCCTGCTGCACTACTGTCTATAAAATCATCTCCAAAGTTATTACTAGGAGAATGAAAACTGTCATTGGTGAATTAGTTGGGAAAGCTCAGTCTGCTTTTATTGAAGGGAGAAGTATTGTTGATAATATCTTGCTTAGCCATGAGATCTTCAAGGTTATTCAAGAAAGGGAGTTTCCTCCAGATGTGTTCTCAAGGTGGATTTGAGGAAGGCATATGACACCTTGGACCTGGGATTCCTGCAAAATATATTCATTGGATAATGGCTTGTGTCACCTCTGTCTCCTACTCCCTAGTAATGAATGGTGGATTAACTAAGCCATTCACTGCTAAGAGAGGTATTAGACAGGGTGACCCTATGTCACCTTATTTGTTTGTGCTGGCTATGGAGTACCTGAACAGGATATTGAAACAGTTGCACAAGAATGGGAACTTCAACTTCCATCCCAAATGTAGGAAGCTCAACTGTTCTCATGTCTGCTTTGCTGATGACCTCCTTATGTTCTGCCGAGCTGATATTGTATCAATCCAGATCTTACAGGAAGCTTTTCTTAAGTTCTCTGAAGCTTCTGGACTACAAGCTAATATCAACAAAAGTGCAGTATACCTGGCTGGTGTGCAGCAGAGTGCCAGAGAAGAAATCATTGAGACTTTGGGATTCACTAAGGGCCATCTTCCATTCAAGTACTTGGGGATACCACTTGATTCAAAAAAATTGTCCATCCATCATTACCTGCCTCTGATAGAGAAGATTACTGATAAAGTTACTTGCTGGTCAGCTAAGCTGCTTTCTTATGCAGGAAGATGCCAACTGATCAAAGCTGTTGTCTTTGGTATTCAGACTTATTGGGCTCAAGTATTCATTCTGCCCAAAAAAGTATTGAAAGCCATTGAAGCAATATGTAGAACATTTCTTTGGACTGGCACTGCTAATCTGTCCAAATGGGTGCTGGTTGCTTGAGAAAAGGTATGCAGACCACTTTCAGCTGGAGGACTCAACATACTAGATTTGACTGTGTGGAACAAAGCAGCCATTACTAAACTGCTATGGGACCTGTCCAGGAAGAAAGATTGTCCTTGGGTTAGATGGGAGCACTCTTACTACATCAAACACGGTGATATTGCAACAATGACCATACCAAAATTAGCTTCTTGGGTTGTTAGGAAGATACTGGAAAGCAGAACTATGATAATGGAGAGCCAGAAGCTTCAGGGGGATCTGTTTGGCAGGTTGAAAAGTGTATGTAGACTGGAAAAATTCCACATTCATAAATTATACCTCACAATGCTCCCCAGCTTCAATAAGGTCGAATGGAAGAATCTGATGCTGATCACAAATATTCAACCTCGACATAAGTTCACTGTATGGCTAGCTGCTCAACACAGACTTCCTACAGTTGACAGACTGCAGAACTATGGAATACAAGTCCCAGCAACCTGTGTGTTTTGCAATCAGAATGTTGAAGTATTTAGCCACCTATTCTTTGAGTGCTCAATTACTAACAGACTGTGGACCAGAATCTGTTGCTGGCTGGGGCACTCCAGAACTGTTGGTAACTGGGATACAGAACTTCACTGGATTTGCAGTAAAGCAAAGAGCAGAATGTGGCACAATGCTATTACAACCTCTATTTTTGTCACTACTGTTGCTCTCATCTGGAGGGAGAGGAATAGCGTTCGATTTGATGGGAAAGTTTTTGTGGAAGAACAGATTTGCAGAGAAGTTGCTTTACTTATACATATCCGAGGCAGAAAATGCAAACGATGACAGACTGGCTTGCGGCAGCTTAATTGCTTTCCTTAGTTATAGCCTTTAGACTTCTCTATACTGTAATGGCATTTGTTTATAGATAGTTATTTTAGTATAGATGATGGATTGTAAATGAGTAGCAGCTAGTCCAAGCTGCTACTATAGAGCTCTACAATGTACATTCCTATGAGATTAATGAAATATAACAGTTATACTCAAAAAAAAAGATCTGACTGAGATGTGATGTGATGTTTAAAAATATGGATAGTGTTACAAAACTTAACTCAAAGTAATAATATAAAACAGAAAGATGGACAACAATGTAGAGAGAAAGAGATAAGAGAATCTATTTCTTCCATGTATTCAAGTGTATATAATGTAATGTCCAAACCTTATATTTATACGATGACATTGACGTACACAAATGGATATCATAAACATGATATTAACTATTGAGATCATGGTGAAAGATCATGGAGAGGTTATGGAGGTGTGGGAGTTACAACTATAATGGTGAAAAGTAGTGGGAGTTATTTACTTAATAAAAAGAGTAGTGGGAGTAATTTCTTTAGGAATTATAAATATCCACTACAAATTAATATTTCATAATAGATAGCAATTTCTTGGACCGTTGGATTCTTTTAGCATAGGTTAAGTTAAATATTATATAATTTTTCTTTTATGTTTTTGGTAATGTTGCAAGAGGAAAATAGCAAAGATTCGTTGCTTTATTGTTCATGCACTTTTATTTCATTTAAAACCAATAAACAATTGAGCATTTATCATATATATCAAGTGATGGTGTAGCATATATTAAATAAATATAGTGGCAGCTTCGTAACAACTTTATCCGCTGTAGCACTGCTTAATTCCTTCTCTATTTGATATAATCTGGGTTCAAATCCAGCAGTGGAAATAACTTTTGGTGTTTATATTTTTGTTTTATGAATAAAAAAAAACGGTCTATATAGACTTTTTGAATATTTTATCAATATCAATTCTATAATATTCTGTAGAAATACAAATAAAGTATCATAAGTTTTATCTAAGCTTGGTCGAAGAGTCGGACGGGTTTGAAGCTCAACTGTGATGACCCGATAGGTCACCTTTAAATTTAACAGTCAATTATGTGCTTGAAGACATGTAATAGAACCAGTTAGCATTCCACGACTTGCATGCGCAATTCGTAAAAATTTTTCGGAAAGCTTTTATGTGAAAAATTGATAAAAATGTAAATTATTGCTTTAAAACTCACCTAATTGACTTCGATCAATATTTTAAGAAAACGGATCAGGATCAGTGTTTTGACTGTCTTGATGGATCCGTATCGTGATTTAGAACTTGGACGTATGTTCGAAATCAAATTCGGAGGTCCCTAGCTCGTACTATCACCATTTGACGAAAGCTAAGAACTTACAGGTTAAAGATTTTCAAAGTTTGACCTTAAAGTTGACTTTGTTGATATCAGACTCGGATTGAGATTCCAAGAGTTAGAATAGCTCCGTTATGTCATTTAGGACTTACCAGCAAAATTTGAGGTGATTCTGGATTGATTTGGCACGTTTCGGCGCGAGTTGTAAAATTGAAAATTTCATAAACTCCTAAGTCCGAATTGAGTTGTGATTTATAGTGTCGACGTTGTTTGCCATGATTTGAGACCTTTAGTAGGTCCGCGTTATGTTATAGACTCGTTGATATAATTGGATGGGATCCCTAGTAGCTCGGGTGAGTTTCAGATCATTTTTGGTCAAGGAGATAGTTCTAGTTCTTGTTTTTCGCACCTCCGACTTTTGGAGCGCAGGTACGGCTCCGCTTTTGCGTGAAATGCGTCGCTTCTGTGACTTGGGATTTGACTTGTTGCTTTGCTTCTACCGAGAAATTTTGCGCAAGTGCGCGACCGCTTCTGTGAAGGGAGGACCGCAAATGTGAAACTTCTCGCTTCTACGGCTTCACCAACGCTTCTGCGAAGTCACAAATGCTACTGGAATGTCCATAGATGCAAATTTTCACCTAGTAGTCTGGCACCACAAATGCGAGCTCGCAGATGCGAAATTTGTGTCCGCAAATGCGAAATGACTGGACAGAGTTCATAAATTCGGGACTTTGTTAGTTCGTTTTTGAGTTTTAAGACTCGGATTTGGGCGATTTTAGAGGGGTTTTCACAATTTCGAACTAGAAAAGTACTCCTTATCCTATATTGGTTATATTTCATGAGTCCATATTTATTTATATCATTAATCCATGAATTTAATTGAAGAAAATCGATTTTTTGTAAAATCTTCTAAAAATGTAAAATAAAGATTTGAAAGGCAATTTTATGTCCGAATTCGATAATTTTTGTATGGCTGAACTCGTATCGAAAGTGATGTTTGGATGCCATGATTGTTTGTCGGGTTCCGAAAACTGGGCCCTACGTTGACTTTTGGTTGACTTTTTTAAAAATGACTTAAATTAAGTCTCTTTCGAATTGTGAATAATTTCTACGATAATAATTTATAATTGTTGTATACCTTGTTTTCTAATAGTTTCATATTAATTGTGGCATTTTTTGAAGTAGCTTATCGAAAGTGGCATATCAATTTATTGGAAGATTTTATTATTGAATCAAGTTGTATGCCACAACAGAATTATTTAAAAGTGTATATTGTTGGATTAAATTGCACGCCGAATAGAATTAAATTAAAAGATTATGTTATGAGAACGGATTGCACGCTACGACATAATGATAAAAGAAATAATTTTTTGTGACTGCCAAATTGGCCAATTGTTGATATGACTTTCCTATCTTACTTCTGTTCTTATTATTATTATTATTATTATTATTATTATTATTATTATTATTATTATTATTATTATTATTATTATTATTATTATTGCGTACAGGTTAATGTAAGCGATCTACCTTAGCCTCGTTATTACTTCGTTAAGGTTAAGCTCGGCACTTACAGAGTACATATGGTCGGTTGCACTCATACTACATTATGTACTTCTTGTGCAAATACCGGAGTTGGTCCCAACGACATTCTGTAGACTTGCTCGAATTCAATTATCAGAGGAGACTTGAGGTATAGCTGCACGGCATCTGCAGCTTTGAAGTCCCTTTCCACTTTATCTTAACGATATGCTTTCTTTCAGATAACTTTACTTTATTCAGACGCTTATTTATATTATTCTAGAAGCTTGTGCATTTGTGACACCAGTTCTGGGATAGTATTATCGATATTATTTTGGTTTGTTCACTTTAATTCATACATAATTCTAGTTATTTGGTTTCCTTACTACTAATTAAAATGAATTGTTAAAATGGTTAAAATTCTTTTAACGTTGGGCTTGACTAGCATGCAAAATGTTAGGCGTCATCACGGTTTCAAGTGGGAGAATTTCAGATCGTGACATCAACTGAAGCTAGGCTTAATTCAACTTGAATGAATTTCATCCAAAATTTATCGACTAAAAAAAAGCTGAATTAAAATACAATTTGGTATAATTGGAACTAGACTGAACTAACAAGTCAATTACTCAAATGGTCACTCAACTTTTTCAAATTATCTCCTAAAGTCACTTTACTTTCGTTTGTAACAAAACAGTCACTGAATTATGCCTATTGCACTAAAAAGGTCACTCAACTAAAAATTTCAAATTTTGGATTGCCAAATACCTATTTTTACCCTTTAAATTATAAACATTTATCTTCTTTTATATTATAATTTTCCTTGTTTAATTTATATTATGGACTTACCTACAGAATAAATAAATATTATTTATAAATTACAAAAATAAAAAGTATTTAAGCATAGATAATGCTATAATAACAAAATAATGAGCATAGTAAAAAACGTATGTTAGAATAATTTGTTAGTAACAATAATTTTAATAACAACAATAAAAATTCAAAAATTTATTTACACAATTAAAAATGAAAGAAAATAAATATTGTAAAATATGTTTTCAATGCACATACTATAAAAATAATTATTTAAATAAAAGTATTTTTATAATATACATTATATATTCTTGAAAATTATGCTCAATTATATTATATATATTCCATGCATGATATAACATAGCATATTTTACCATATAGAGATAGTCCCCTGCTTTCCGGTGATGTAACTTTGTGTCGTCGGAAAGCCGGTAGAAACATAATAATATAATTGAGCGTAATTTTTAAAAATATATAATTAATAATATAAAAATATCTTTATTTAAATAAATTTTTTTATATCACGTGCATGGAATATGTATTTTAAATCTTTATTTCTTTCATTCTGAATTGTGTAAATAAAGTTTTGAATTTTTGTTGTTAATACTAAAAGTATTATTACTAAAAAATAATTCTAATTAATTTTTTTACTATGCTCGTTATTTTTTTTTCCAGCATTATATATGATTAAATAATCTTTATTTTTAAATTTATAAATGAATTTATTTATTTGATAGGTAAGTCCATAATATAAATTAATAAGGGAATATCATAATATTAAAAAGTTCTAAAAAAATTTTTAAAAAATGTTTATAATGTAGAGGGTAATATAGGTATTTGGCAATTCAAAATTTGAAAAATCTAATTGGGTGACCTTTTGAGTGCAATAGCTATAGGTTAGTGACTTTATTGTTATAAACGAAAGTAAAATGACATTAGAAGATAATTTGAGATAGTTGAGTGGTCATTTGAATAATGGACTCAATGAACAAACTCCTTGATCGATTGAGCCGTATAATAATTACTTTAAATGTAAACTTTAGCAGTAAATTATATATTTTCAAGCTAGCCCCTAATCTCAATGGAGCAGCGGCGACGCCACATATTGATAAAGGTGGTCAACTGACAACCTTTCTTCGAAAAATGACATTGTTTACATAGGTAAAATACTATGTTTTAGAAGTATATAAGACATACTGAACAATCTTTATCGAAATTTTTTCCGCTTCGTATATAAGACATACTGAACAATCTTTATCGAAATTTTTTTCCGCTTCTTTTGAATTTTGAACATCTTTGAAAAAATTCCTAATTTCGCCGCTGCATAAAAGTACTACAAAGTATCAAAGCTTGACTTTAAGGCTTTAACAATTAGGGGTTGTTTGGTAGGAGTATAGGGAAAGATAATATATGTATTAGCTTTGATGTTAGTAATCCCTTGATAGCATTTTTCATCCTTTGGATAATTAATACATAATTAAAATTATATTGACAAGATTTTGAAAGATCGTAATCTCAATTATATTGTCACAATTCCATGATCGGAGCTCAATTACACTGTCACGATTTTGAATATATAAAAGAGATCTGCCTGAGACGTGATGTGATCTTTAAAAATATTAATAGCAATTTTTATGGACCATTGGATTCTTTTAGCATAGGTAAGTATAATTTTCCTTTTATGTTTTTGGTAATGTTGCAAGATGAAAATAACAAAGATTCGTTGCTTTATCGTTTATGCTCTTTTATTTTATTTAAAACCAATAAACAATTGAGAGAGTATCATATATATCCGGTGATGGTGTGGCATATTAAAATAAATATAATGGCAGATTATTAGCTACTTGATCCGCTGTAGCACTGGTTAATTCCTTCCCTATTTGAAAGAATTCGGGTTTAAATCCCGGCAGTGAAAATAACTTTTTCCTTTTTGGTGTTTATTTTTTTGTTTTATGAATAAAATAAAAGGTTCTATATAGACTTTTTGATTATTTTATCAATATTAATTCTATAATATTCTGTAGAAATACAAATAGAGTATCCTAAGTTTTATCTACGCCTGTGCGAAGAGTCATGCTGACTTGGAGCTCGACTCAACTTAAATCGATTTCGATCAAAAAGCACAATTAAAGTTCAAACTAGACTAAGGTAGCTTGTTAGATCGGTTAAATAACATAATTTAATATCGCTCTAAGCAGATTGGAATAACTTCTCCACTCCTCCGGAATAGGGATAATGTTTGTGTACACACTATTCTCCCTAGATCCTACTTGAAGAATTTTGCTGGGCGGTTTTTGTTATTGCTCTAAGTGGATTGTTTTTCTAATTTGTAGTACATATCTAATGTTTTTTGGGAAAAAATTCATACTAAAACAACTGGGCTGCATCCTTTTCAACATTATAGTACATATTTCAATTTACAATTGAATAGTAGTTGGAGGGAGCACACTGAATGTCATTAGCGCCTACGCGCCGCATACGAGCTTAGACGAGGAGGTAAAAAGGCGCTTCTGGGAGGCGATGGATGAGTTTGTGATGGGTATTCCACCGACGGAGAAGCTATGCATAGGAGGGAATTTCAATGGTCATATTTGGTCGTATGCTGGTTGCTATAGTGAGGTGCTCGGAGGCTTTGGCTTCGGTGATAGGAACAGTGGTGGTACCTCACTGTTGGACTTCGCTAGAGCTTTTGATTTGGTGATCGTAAACTCTATGTTTCCGAAGAGGGAGGAACATTTGGCTACTTTACGAAGCATGGTGGCTAAGACTCAAATTGACTATCTCCTCATAAGGAGGCATGATAGGGGGTTGTGCCAGGATTGCAAGGTGAACCCGAGCGAGAACATCGCAAATCAACATAGGCTTCTAGTGATGGACGTCGGTATTTTGTTGAAGAGGAAGAAAAGGTTTGTATGGGATCCGTCGAGGATCAGGTGGGGATTTTGTCTAAGGATAATGTGCAAGCCTTAGAGGGGCGGCTGATGAATATGGGTACCTGGAAGAGTGGTGGGGATGCTAGAACTATGTGGACGGCGACGACAGACTATATAAGGGAGACAACAATAGAGGTGTTGGGAGTTTCAAAAGGCTATTATGGCAGGCACCAAGGCGACTGGATGTGGAATGATGTGGTCCAAGCTAAAGTAGAATCCAAAAAAGCAGCGTACATTAAGTTAGTAGAGAGCTCCGACGAGAATCAAAGGAGAGCGAACAGAGAAAGATATAAGGAGGCTAGGAAAGAGGCGAAAGTATCGATCGCAGAGGCTAAGACTGCTTCTTTTGGTCGGCTTTATGAGGAACTGGGGGTAAAGGTGGGGATAAGAAGTTATTTCGATTTGCCAAACCCAGATAGAAGAAGGCTCACAATTTGGATCAAGTGAGTTGTATTAAAGACGAGGACGGTCGAGTATTGATGGAAGAGGGCCAGATTAGGCAAAGATAGCAGTAGTACTTTCATAAACATCTGAATGAAGAGGGGGATGGAAATATCGTGTTCGGGCAATTGGGGCACTCCGAGAGTCATCGTGACTTTAGGTATTGTAGGCGCATTAAGGTTAAAAAGGTCATGGGTGCAATAGGTAAGATGAGTCACGGCAAAGCTACCAGACCTGACAAGATTCCAGTAGAGTTTTGGAGATATGCGGGTAGGACAGGCTTGGAGTGGCTGACTGGGCTATTTAACGTTATCTTTAAGACAAAGAGCATGCATTATGAGTGGCGGTGGGGTACAATGGTTCCAGTGTACAAGAATAAAGGGGATATCAAGAATTGTAACAACTATAGGGGTATCATGTTACTAAGTCATACCATGAAAGTCTGAGAGAGGGCGGTGGAAACAAAGATAAGGAGGGCGGTGTCTATATCGGAAAACTAGTTCGGGTTCATGTCGGGTTGGTCTATGACGGAAGCTATCTATCTTATTATGAGGTTGGTTGAACTATAAAGGGATAGGAAGAGGGATTTGCATATGGTGTTTATTGGCCTAGAGAAGGCATATCACAAGGTCCCTAGGGACGTCCTTTGGAGGTATATAAAGGTGAAAGGTGTGCTGGCGGCCTATATTAGGGCGATAAAGGATATGTATGACGGAGCAATGACTTGGGTTAGGACTATGGGAGATGACTGAGAGCCTTTTCCGGTGGTTATGGGATTACACCAAGGATCTATGCTCAGCCTGTTCTAATTTGCTCTGGCGATGGACGCACTGACACACCATATCCAAGGAGATGTGGCATGGTGTATGTTATTTACTGATGATATAGTTCTGATCCATGAGATGTGAGGCGGCATTAATGGGAGACTGGAGGTATGAAGGCTGACTCTAGAGTCTAAATGTTTCAAGTTGAGTAGAAGTAAGACATAATACGTAGAATGTAAATGCAACAATGTGACGGGGGATACAGATGGGGAAGTTAGGCTTGACTCATGTGTCATCCCCAAGAGAAAGAGTTTTAAGTTCTTAGCGTCAATTATCCAGGGAGATCGATGGGAATGTTACGCAACGTATAGGAATGGGGTGGCTGAAATGGAGGTTAGCATCTGGAGTCTTGTGTGACAAGAATGTTCCACCAAAACTCAAAGGTAAGTTCTATAAAGCTGTGGTTAGACCAGCCATGTTGTTTGGAGCTGAGTGTTGGCTAGTCAAGAATTCACATATCTAGAAGATGAAAGTAGCAGAAATAAGGAGAGGGTGGGCGTGGCTTCCGTGGACGACAAGATGCAGGAAGTGCGGCTTAAATGGTTCGGACACGTGTGGAGGAGATGCCTAGATGTACCGGTTAGGAGGTGTGAGCGGTTGACTTTGGCAGGTATGACAAGAGGCATAAGGCAGCCTAGTAAGTACTGGGGCGAGGTGATCAGGCAGTACATTACGCGATTTCAGATTTTCAAGGACATGGCTCTTGATAAGAACACGTGGAGGTCGAGCATTAGGGTGGTACGCTAGCGGTTAGTTGAGAGTTCTTCCCTCTTTGCACCTGGTAGTCTGTTAGAGTTTCTTTAGGTTGGTTAGCGATCTTTGTCTTATTCATATTGGTGTTTTGCATAGTTTTGTGGTACTGGCATTTCACTTATCTGATGTTGTTATTTTTGTTATGGTATCTTTTATTGTTACGTGTCTTTTCTCTTATTTCTTTCTTATATTGTTGCTTTCCCTGTTGAGCTGAGGGCCTCCTGGAAACATCCTCTATGCCCTTTTCGGAGTAGGGGTAAGGTCTACGTATACTATACTCTCCCCAGACCTCACTAGTGGGATTTACTGGGCATGATATTGTTGTTATTGTTGTAATTGAGTAGCCCAAAATATAGAGGCCCATATCCGAAAAAAGAGGCGTTATTTCCGTTTTTGGGAGTAGAAGCGAGATTTTCTTTGTTTCAGCTGGATTTTCTCTAATTCTTTTAAACCTTCTTCCCCAAATACTATAAAACGAGATCTTGCGATTAATGTAGCTCCAAAAAACCTAGAATTTCTTCTTCATGTCGAATTAACAACAGATCAAATACGTAAAGTGAAATTTTTTTGCTAAAAATCTGCGCAATTTTCATTTTTTCTGCAATTTTGATTTCTATTTTTTTTCTTCGATGGAGATTTTTCCAGTTTACATTTTTTATAGTGGTGAATGGGAAGAAAACAAGTTTATCAATTTCGTCAACGATTGTGTAATAATCGAGTCGACGTTCAGCTATGATATTTTAGTTGCAGCTATTTCAGAACAGATTAGGATTGATTGTGAGTTAAACACAATACAGATTAACTTTCTCCTAAATATTGGTTCGCCACCGATCCTGATTTACAACGATAGAGGTGTTAAGGTCTATATTGAATCAAAGAACAAAACCTTGAATTTCACTAAATATCCCTTGTTTATGACAGTGAAAGATATTTATGATAATAGTTTGATTGCTACAAGTTGTAGTTTGTGGTTGCTACAAGTTCCAGCTATTGGGTTGCTACAAGTTCAAATACTAGAGATGTATCCACAATTGATAGCACTGAGATTATTGATATTGAATTTATTAAAAACACGAAATTTAGTGAAAACACGGGTATAATATATGATATATTAAATGAATTTTTTGAGTAAGATCAAGTTTATAAGGATAAAGAGACAGTTGTCAGTGTGATGAAGAACTCTGGCTGTACGCGAGAGGTTCCAATTCAAGGTGAAGAGATCAGTTCAACAAGGTATGTAAATAATCTTATATTCTATTATATATATATATATATATATATATATATATATATATATATGTATATATATATATATATATATATATATATATATATATATATATATATATACATATATATATATATATACATATATATATACATATATATATACATAAAGTAGTATTATATTGTATATAGGTATTAAAATTAGTATATATGTATTTATGTTTTTGTATAAAAGTGTATTTAGAACTTGAATAATATTTAATCGTAGGTATGACCTTATGTGTATGGATGACAATTGTTCTTGGAGTTTCAAATCTTCTGTCGTTTTCAAGGAAAACATATTCAAAGTGAGAAGTCACAATATAATCACACATGCGACCATGGTGAAAGATACTTAACACAAAATCAAGCTACTTCGGGTGTAATTTCTAGTATAGTCAAGGACAAGTATGTTAATCCTAAAAAATTTTACACTGCAAATGATATAATAGAGGACATACAAAAGCAACACGGGAGAGAAGTGTGAAAGCATGGAGAGCCAAAGAGATAGCAATGGAAATGATAAGAGGGAGTCCGAGTGAGTCATATATGGAGTTGCCGAAGTATTTTTATATGTTGGAGAAAACAAATCCTGAAACGGTTACAAAGTTGCACAAATCAAAAGATGGATGCTTTCTTTATGCATATGTTTCGCTATATGCATCTATTAAGGGCTGGGAGAATTGAAAACCGATAATGATTGTTGACGGAAGTTTCTTTAAAGTAGCATATTAGGTACCATATTGACTGCTTGCACATAGGATGGAGCTGGGAAGTTGACTGCATTTACCTTGTTTCTGCAGTTTGTATAATGCTGTAGTTTCATGTATAAAAGTGTATAGGATTTCACAACTGCTGATTTTATAAAATTTGTAGTTTGTATAAATATGTACAATTGTGTATGACTGTGTATAAAAATTGTATGATTTTCTGAATCCTAATATCTATTTTGTATAAATAGGAAAAATCCTTCCACTTGCATATGCAATTGTAGATTCAGAGAATAACAAATCTTGGGAGTGGTTCTTTGTCTAGATAAAGGGTAATTTTGGAGTTAGGGAATGTATGTGTATAGTTTCAGATAGAAATGAAAGCATCTTCAGTGCCACAAAAGTTTTATACCTATATGTACCACATTGAATTTTCATGTTTCACTTGTGGCAGAATGTAAAGCGCTCATTCAAGATACATCACAAATAATTGAAGGATATATCCTTTGCTTTGGCTCGAGCTTACATGATATAAAATGTTGAGTACCATATGACAGAGATGTGCAAAATTGATCCGAAAGGGCAAGCTTACTTGATCAAAATTGGCTACGAAAGGTGGTCTAGGGCATATTGCAAAGTTAAAATGTCAATGGTAATGACATCCAATATTGTAGAGTCAATTAGTGCAGTAAACAAGGATGCTAGAGAGTAACTAGAATGTGATTGCTGGAGTACATAAAAATTTTTCTACAATAGTGGAACAACAAAAACAGAAAAAGTGCAATAGAGACATCTACAGAGCTTGGTGAAAAGTACGACAAACTCCTTGGGGAAAATCTGATTGAATTGGAGCAAATGACGGTAAAATGAATCAAATATAATGATGCTTGGCACTGTTGACTTGCCTTTTACTGCTTGTATAAGGATGCATAACTATGTACAATAATGTATAATATTATTTAACTTTTTTAAAACTTTTGCATGTGAGGCTTACTAATGAGCAGCTATATACAATGTTTGAAGAGGTAAGGCAAAACATAGTGTGGCTTGAAGAGGTAACATGCAGTTGTGGAAAATTTCAAATGGATAAACTTTCATGTCCGAATCTTTGGGGGTTTTGAAGAACTAGCATCTGAAACCTGGACAGTATTGCTCTTTTTACTACAAGAAGGATTAACTCCTTAGAACTTATGAAATTCAGTGAATCTGATGCCAGATGAGAATTTATGGGTAATCCCAACAGAGATGATGGAATATGTGGTCCTACCACCTAAAGGGAGAAGGAGTGCAGGAAGGCCAAGAAAGGAAAGTCTCAAACTAGCTTTGGAAAAAGAGTCTAAGCGGGTGTTTTCATGTTTTGTGTTAGACAAGGTGGTCACAATAAAAAAAAATATGTAGGAATCGACCAAAATAAATAGTTTAAAACATAACACTTCCTATTACATTTGTTGTCATGTTGAGTTTTTAAGTGTCACAAACAAAAGTCTTACAAATGTTGAGTAGTTAAAATTTGTATAATTATGTACATTATTGTATCCATGTGTATAAATCCTGCTACATTAACAAAACTACAACCATAATGAAAATACATAGAGCAACTGAAATATTTATTAAAATATAATTTATTCACAGCTACAATGTGTAATGACTACCACAAATTAAACAAAATAGAATATATGTAATATCCTTTAAGGTTATCTCACAAGTAGCAGAATAGTACTTTGACAAAACTAGGCAACCACTCCCGATACATAGAAAAACTACAGTAATTTGACGCAGTAGGTGAAAGAGAGAGACCGTTTAGGAGAACAATTTCCTAAAATGTAGACGTATAATGGATGCAAAACATAAGCTGCAAATAGGCAACGCGATTTATAAATTGGCAAAATATAATGCGATTTATGAGTCTCTAACTGCGATTAATAAGTCGCATTATTCAAATTTGAATATAGCCAATTGCAAAATAGGCTGAAAAAATAAAAAATTGCAATTTCTGAATGCGACTTATAAGTTATATTATCCAAAAGCGGTTTATACCCAACTGAAAAATGGCTAAACCAATTAAGAGTTATTTTCTCCCGTCAACAAACATTGTACTTTTCTTCTATCCGCAACTAGAACAAGCCGAACAAATTAAGAGCTATTTTCTTGGGAAAAATTGAGCAAAAAATCCCCTTTAAAACTTTTATTACCAAAACATTTAACATTTCTTATTACATATCCCCCCCCCCCCCCCCCCCCCATGTAATAGACTAGTAATTTTATTTCAAGAAATGAACAGAAATAATAAAATAAGAGTGAAGAAACCAAGCTTTATTGATCATTGTCAAAGGAATTGAGATTACAATGAATCTATCAAACTAACTATAGTAGATCCACCATAGTTGCAGAACTGTTGTACCTGAAAGAGAGAATAAGGAGAATAAGAATAAGAAGAAGAAGAGAAGTCGGTTAGGATTTAGAGAGAGAAGTAGAGAGAAGATAAGGTAGTTGAAATTTGTAACAGAAATTGTACAGTCTAAGCTAAGGTCCTCGGCTTCTTCTGTTGGTATTTATTATTGAGTGGCATTGGGCCTTAATTCTCATTGGTCCAGTTAGTTGATCAGATGGACCGATTGGCCTTCTTTATTAAACAACTGAAGCCCAATATTTGAGGCACATTCCTTATCAGCCCATATCTTCAAGATAAGAAGGGTTGATTTCCTAATTAGTGACTTAGGAATCTCCAAATATTATATCGTCTTCCCCTTCGAGAAAGATCTTGTCCTCAAGGGCGTGGTTGAGCCACAAAACTCTGGAAATCGATGCTTGATATAGTTCCAGTCCTCCCAAGATGCTTCATTTTCATTAAGATTAGCCCACTGAACCAATACTTTCACTCCAACTCTATCCTTGACCCATACCATTTTCCTCTAAATAATGACGATTGGTTGAATCAAGACTTTTCCTTCCATATCGCAGAGAGGAGGTTGTTGTGCTGGAATAGTGGTGGGACCTATGCGGCGCTTTAGGTGTGAGACATGAAACACTGGGTGTATTTGTGACCCAGGTGGAAGCTTTAATCGATCAACTACATAACCTATTTTCTATTCAATAGTATATGGATCATAGTATTTGGCACACAATTTCACATTTCTGCGCACATTTATAGAGGATTGTCGATAGGGTTGTAGCTTTAGGTAAACTTGGTCCCCCACTGCTAAAATTCTTTCTGACCTTAGTCTATCTGCGTTGAAATTCATACGAGCTTGTGCTTGGGTCAAGTTTTCCTTTAGTGTTTGTAACATGTGTTAACGCGGAGCTACACTTACTCCGGCTGGTGATTGGCCAATGTTAGGTAAGGATCATGTAGGTAATTGTGGTGGTGGATAACCATACAATGCTTGAAAAAAAGGGGTGATTTTCAGTGCACTATGGAAATTGGTTTTGTACCACCATTCCTCCAAATGAAGCCACTTTGTCCATAGCTTAGTATTATCAAATACCATTGCACGTAGATAAGTTTCCATACACATGTTAAGCCTTCAGTATGCCCATCTGTCTATGGATGATAGGTTGTACTTATGTACATATTAGTGCCCATAGTTTTGGAAAGGTGTTGCAGAAACAACTAGTGAATATAGGATCCCTATAAGACACTACTGTTTTAGGTAACCTGTATAAATCTATAGACCTCTTTGAGAAATATATCTTCAACCTCAGGAGTTGAAAATGGGTATTTAATGGCCAAGAAATGACCATTGTAGAGTTTAATAATTTCACCACACACTTGTGGACTCTCATTCATTGAATATATATAGGATACAAATACAAGTTATAATACAATAAGATTTACACAAATCCCTAACTTGTAGGAGAGCTAACTAATTTATATTTATCTAGGATTCTATCATGATCTTCAATATTATCTCTAATACCCCCCCTCAAGCGAACTGGTGGTGGACCAACATGAAGCTTGGTACGAAAGGAGTCAAAGAGAGGACGAGGTAAGCTCTTGGTAAAAATATCAGCAAGTTGCTGCGTTGTGGGCACAAACTTGGTATGAAGACGTCCCGAGGCAATGAGCTCTCTGATAAAATGGTAGTCAATATCAATGTGCTTGGAGCGTTTGTTGGATACCGGATTTTGACTTAAGAAGAGAGCACTCTTATTATCGCATAGTATGGTTGGGCGGCCAGAGGTAAGCACGTGAAGTTCCTTCAGTAAGTGAGTAATCCAGAGTATTTCAGCAGCAGTATTAGCCAGAGCTCGGTATTCAGACTCACAGCTAGAACGTGCAACAGTTGGTTGCTTCTTAGCACTCCATGAAACCAAATTTCCGCCCAGAAAAACAGAGTACCCGTATGTGGAACGACGAGTTTCAATACATCGCGCCCAGTCAGCATCCGAATAACCAAGAAGTGATGTAGTAGGCGAATGATGAAAGGATAAGCCAAACGACAATGTACCTTTAACATATCGGAAGATACGTTTGACAGCTTGAAAGTGAATGGTGGTTGGTGCCTGAAGAAATTGACTGACCTGATTCACTGCAAAGGAAAGATCAGGTCGAGTAATTGTGAGATACTGAAGCGCACCAACCATAGAGCGATACAAAGTTGGATCGTGAAAAGCATCACCAACAGTAGTGAAATGGTCCGAAGTGGCAAGCGGAGTGGCCACCGGTTTTGCATCAAGCATAGCAGCACGGGACAAAATATCATGAGCATATTTTGTTTGGCTCAAAAATAAACCAGTAGGCGTATAAGTAACCTCAAGCCCCAAAAAATAATTGAGACGACCAAGATCCTTAATCGCAAATTCTTTATGCAAACAAGAAATAAACTGGCGAATAGTAGAAGCATGATTACCAGTGAGAATGATATCATCAACGTAGACCAATAGATATAAAACACACGAGCCACGTATGAAAACAAAAAGTGAGGGGTCCGCACGACTACATGTAAAACCTTGTCGCAGCAAAAAATCACTTAGGCGTTGGAACCACGCTCTTGGAGCTTGCTTTAGACCGTAAAGAGCCTTTTTTAATTTGCAAACATGATTAGGAAACCGAGGATTTGAGAAGCCAGGAGGTTGCTCCATATAAACAGTTTCCGTGAGATTACCATTGAGAAATGCATTCTTGACATCTAATTGATGAAGAGGCCATTTATAGAGAGTGGCAAGAGATAAAACAATCCGCACGGTAGCTGCTTTGACAACAGGACTAAAAGTAACCGAGTAGTCCAAACCAGGAATTTGCAAGAAGCCTTGCGCAACAAGGCGCGCCTTAAGACGATCCACGGATCCATCAGAGTTGAACTTAGTACGGAATACCCATTTGGAACCAACGATATTTGACTTCATTTGGCGTGGGACCAAATCCCACGTGTGGTTTTTAGCTAAAGCTTGTAGTTCATCATGCATAGCAGCAGTCCAAGATGGATCTTTAAGGGCTGTTTTATATCCCTTCGGTTCAGTAGTGGTTAACAAGGCATGATGCAGCCGAGGCAAAGACAAGTGAGTTAAGTCCACAATATGACGAGGCTTGACAATACTAGCCTTTGATCGTGTAGTCATAGGATGAATTGATGAAGTAGCAGCTGGAGGAGGAGGACCCGTAGGTGCAGCAGGTGACGGTGGACGCGGAGGTGTTGCAGGTGAAGGTGGACTTGGAATAGCAGCCGCTGGGGTAATAGACGTCACAGCTGATGGCTCATTGCAAAGAGAGCAATCGGCATTGCTTGGGTGAGCAGATAAATCGGGTAGTTTAGCTATAGAAGGCAAAGTAGCAGGCGGCATGGGTAAAGCAGGCTCGTCATAGGTGGAGAAGACGAGAGTTGCTAAATTAGAGGACGACGAAGCTCCAGCAAAAGGAAAACTAACTTCATTGAATTGAGCATGGCGAGTAATATAGACTCGACCAGTAGAAGGATCAAGACATCTATACCCTTTGTATTGTGTACTGAAACCAATAAAGATGCATGGAATGCTTCGAGGTGCAAGCTTATGTGGCGCATAATCCCGAAGGTAAGGATAAACACGACATCCAAATATCCGAAAATTATCATAATTTGGTGAGGATAAGTAAAGCATCTCAAATGGCGACTTGGAACCAAGAATAGGAGAAGGAACTCGGTTGATGATGTACGCAGCAGAACTAAACGCATCAACCCAAAGAGATGCGGGAGCATGAGCATTAAATAACATGGCCAATCCTGTTTCAGTAAGATGCCGATGTTTCCTCTCAACACGCCCGTTTTGCTGAGGCGTATGTGGACATGACATACGGTGGTGTGTGCCATTCTCAGTAAGAAGAGATCTAACTTGGTGATTAGTAAACTCAGTGCCTCCATCACTCTGAAATACTTTCATCTTACAAGAAAATTGAGTTTGAACAAGTCGAAGAAATGCTATAAACACACCAACAAAATCAGATTTCGTTTTAAGTGGATAAAACCACGTAAATCTAGAAAAATCATCTATGAAGATTGCATAATAACGAAATCCATGTGTAGAAGCAACAGGCGCGGGGCCCCACAAATCACAATGCATCAAGTCCAAGACATGCAAAGAACGTTTTTCATTAATAGTAAAGGGTAAACGTTTGCTTTTAGAAAGCTGACATGACGAACAAATGCTAGGTTTCGGTAACAATGAAGTAACAGACAACCGACCTAGTTTATTTAGAGCTGAAATAATAGAAAAAGGAACATGTCCCAAACGTGAGTGCCACAATTCATAAGAACCATGTGTTCGATGAGAATGAAACGCAGCAAGGAAAGCTTTATTTCCACGTTCCAAAACATAAAGGTCATCATGGCGCCTCCCTGTTGCTAGAACTTCCTTTGTTTGACGATTGTGGATAGTGAAGACCTTATCAGAGAGCAAAACATCAACAGGATTATCAGAGGTAAGTTTGCTAATAGATAACAAATTTTTAGTAATATATGGAATGACAAGAACATCAAGAAGTTGAATGTCCTTGTTAATTGAAGAAGACCCGATATGAGTAATAGGTAGGGTCGCACCATTACCAATGGTGACCTTTTCAGTACCTGAATAAGGAGCAGCGGAATCCAGGTTAGAAGATGAAGAGGAGATGTGGGCGGATGCACCAGAATCAACATACCAGTCTGGTGAGCCATTAGTAACATGACATTGAGCTTGGAAAGCTTGGGCTAAGTTCGCATCAATGGCCGGTCCTCGATGAGCAAAAGAAGACAAATCGGGGCATTGAATTGCATAGTGGCCATCGGTACGGCATAATTGACAGTGTGGTGCACGACGACCACGGCCACGCCCATAGGAGAACCGTCCACCAGATCGACCACGACCTTGTGAACGATTAGACTGACCACGACCACCAGACTGTTGAGCAACAAATGCTGCGGTGGAAGGGGCTGAATTTGTAACAGATTTGAGAAACATCTCATGGCCTTCTGCTTGAGAAAGAAGCTGCTGAAAAGTAGGTTTCGGACGAATAGCTCTTTGAGTGGTTGAGAAGTTTTCAAAGGAACCACCAAGGCCACATAAAAACCAGTGACTTTTATCAAGGTCATCAACAGGATGACCTATGGCTGCAAGATGATCACATATATTTTTAAACTTCTGACCAAATTCTGAGACGGAAGAAGTACCTTTTTGGAGTAGCCTCAAGGAGTCGCGAAGAGTGTGCATTCTCTCAGTGGAATCGTGACTGTAAAACTCCTCCAAAGCTTTCCAGATTTGATGTGAATTATCGAGACCAAGAATGACAGCCATGGCTTCTTCTGATAGAGAAGACTGAATAATAATTCGTGCTCGTTGTTCACCTTCCATCCATAGAGAATATGCTGGATTTGGAGAGGTTACTTCTCCAACAGTGAGCGTTTCAGATGGCTTAACAAGAGTGCCATCAATGTAGCCTGTTAACGTCTGGTAGGCAAGGAGAGGAAGTAATTGATGGCGCCAGAGAAGGTAATTAGAAGACGACAATTTAATTGTCAACATATGAAGAATGGTGTTCAAGGGGAGGGTACCTTCGGTTGCTTTTACAGCGGCAGCCATGGGAGAGAAGAAAGAAGAAGGCGATTAGGGTTAGGGAGGATCGGTTTAGGCTGATACCATGTAGAGTTTAATAATTTCACCACACACTTGTGGACTCTCATTCATTGAATATATATAGGATACAAATACAAGTTATAATACAATAAGATTTACACAAATCCCTAACTTGTAGGAGAGCTAACTAATTTATATTTATCTAGGATTCTATCATGATCTTCAATATTATCTCTAATAACCATACTTGGTGAACCTATCAATCACCACTAGCACTGCATTTTTGCCCCCAGAATTGGGTAATCCCTCCACAAAATCCATGGATATATCTTGCTATGCCTGGTCTAGAATTGGCAGTGGCTGGAGCAAGACTGGTGAATAAACATTTTCAGATTTAACCCTTTGACAAACATCACACTCTTCCACCCATTTACACACATCTTTTTTACTATTTGGCAAATGAAACAGAAGTTGCAATCCCTTGTAAGTACCCTGCAGTCCTGAGTGTCCACCAATAGCAGAATGATGCATAGTTTGTAGAATCTTTTCCCTTAGATCAGTACCCTTTCCCACAAATCTTTTGTTTGTATCTGGTGACTCCCTAGTGTAAAGTCCTCCTTACTGTTAGGATTGATGGTTAACTTTCTTAGTAGTTGTAATGCTATAGGATCCTCTTCATAACTATCAACAATATCATGTAGCCATGTAGCCTGTGGGCGGGATATGGCTAATAGAGTAAATTCATCTTCTTGTCTCCTCGAGAGAGCATCTGTCGCCATGTTCTCACTACCCTTTTTGTATTGAACCTCATAGTCAAGGCCCATAAGCTTGGTTAGCCCCTTTTGTTGTAAATATCTAGTTATCTTATGATCCAATAGGTATTTCAAGTTTTGATGATCAGTCTTAACAACAAAGTGCCCCCCTTTGTATGTAATGCCTCCACTTGTCTATAGATGAAAGAACTGTCATATACTCTTTTTCATAAGTAGACAATCCTTTGTGCTTGAGTGCTAATGCTTTGCTGAAAAAAGCTATAGGTCTGCCTCCATGCATCAATACAACACTCATTCCAGTAGAACATGCATTAGTTTCTACCACAAAAGGCTTGGTGAAATCAGCCAAACCAAGCACTGGTACTATTGACATAGCTTTCTTTAATTGCTGAAAGGCTGATTCTGCTTCTTCATTCTACTGAAAGGCATTCTTATTAAGAAGATTTGTTAATGGTCTGCTTATGATTCCATAAGATTTAACAAATATCCTCTAGTAGCCATTCAATCCTAGGAATCCCCTTAAGACTTCACAGATTTAGGTACAGGCCAATTTACCGTTTCTTCAATTTTAGCAGGGTTAGTACAAACCCCTTCACCTTAGATAATATGTCCCTAGTATTGCACCTTATCCTGTCCAAAAGCACATTTAGACATCTTTGCATATAGTTGTTCTTTTTATAGAATCTATAGTACTTTTCTAAGATGTAGTACATGAGTCTCCATTGAATAATTATAGAGACTAATATATCATCAAAAAACACCAATATAAACTTTCTCAAAAAAAGGTTTAAACACCTGATTCATAAGGCTTTGGAAAGTGGCTGGGGCATTGGTCAAGCCAAAGGGCATGATGCTAAATTCATAGTGCCCTAGATGTGTTCTAAAGGTAGTTTTGTAATCCCTTCCTTCTTTCTTACTAGGTGATAACCAGCCCTCAAGTTAATTTTTTAATAAATGCAAGAACCATAAGATCATCCATAAGATCATCTACCAAGGGAATTGGAAACTTATCTTTAACTGTCATTTTGTTTAATTCCTTATAATCAATGCAAAATCCCCAACTTACATCTTTTTTCTTAACTAACAATATAGGGGAAGAGAACGGGGAATGGCTGGGTTGTATAGTTCCATTATTAAGCATTTCACTACATGATTTTCTATCTCATTATTCTAAAAATAATTGTACATGTATGGTTTGATTCTGATAGGTACTGCTTCAGGTTTGAGTGGAATCTGATGATCATGAGTTCTTCTTGGTGGTGGGTACTTTGGTTCAGTAAATACTCCTGGAAACTCAACTATAATGTCCCGAATCTTGTCAGGTGTGCTACTTGGTAACTCTGTGGTTTGTACATTAATAGTAAACAAATGTGCCCATAGCATATGTCCTTTCTTCAACAATTGTTTCACCCTATTGGCTGTCATACTCTGCAGTTTGCCTTCCTTAGAATAGCCCTTCAAATCTACCCTTTTTCCTTTACACTCACTTGTAGTCTATATGCAATAAAGTCAAACAGGATGAGATTGTGTTTTATAATCCAATCCACTCCGAAAAATACATCACAACCCCCAATATCTATATCTCAGCTTGTGTTCAAATTCAATGCCCTGAATTTTCCACTTAAATTGAGGACAAGAGTGGTAATTCATCAGATGCCCTCCATTTGCCACAACTACCCTTGTTGGCAAAACTTCTTGGATTGCACATCCTAGTTACTTGATAGTGCTACTAGCTATGAAGCTGTGAGTGCAGCCATTGTCTACTAAGATACTCAATACGTGTTTCCCATATACTCCCTTCAGTTTGATAGTTGTAGAGTGATAGTCCCTGATAATGCATTGAGACGAATTGTCTCGTCTATGGTATCTTCTTAATTCTAAACAGGAATTATCGTATCCCCCATCTGATCTTCTACCTCTAACTACTCTTGCTTTGTTGTTCCTGATAATGTGTTGAGTTGTTTATTCTTACACACATGTCCAGGGAAGTATCTTTCCCCACACTTATAGCATTCTCCCTTGGATTTTCTAGCTTCAGTGAGTTTAGTTCCTGAGATTGAAGTGTGATGGCTACTCTCCTTCTGTACATAGATAGAAGGTTTGCTTCCTGTGGTAGTAACATAGGTACTTGGCAATGGATTATGTCTTCCTCCATATCCTTTCTTTCTATTCATTGACTCCATAATTCTTCCTTATGTCTACCTTTTTCTACTGCATAATGAAAAGGGATCAAACATTTTAACAATAGACCTAATCTCTTCTTTAAGCCCTTTTATAAAAAACCCTAGAAAAAACTCTTCAGGTATGGTTGGATGTTTAATCAGCACACATGCCTTCAAATCTTCAAATCTCTCCAAATATTCATTAACTTATCCAATTTTCTCTACCCTCTTAAACCTTCCTAACAGATTTAGGTCGCTATTATCACCATCATTAACTCTTTTACAGATTTCCTCCACAAATTCACCCAATCTAACAGTACCCCTACTTAATTGATAAGAAAAATACCATGCCTCTGCTCTTCCATTCAAATGCAGTACAACAGTCTCAAGTTTAGGTTATGGATCAATTATATGATTGTAATGAAAATATCTTTCTCATTTTCACAGCCAAACTTTTGGATCTCCTTATTCAATGTAAGGGCAGTCAATTTTGGAGTTAAAATTGTTTGAGTGGAATCGCCCTAGAGGAGCCTCATGATTCTCCATCATTCTTCCTTTATTGGCAGATCCTATGATAGTATGAGCAGCTAATTGAGCACTTCCGAAAATTCCCTCCTTGCTAGCGAAGAACTTTTCCCTCAAGAAATCGAATTTGTGATTCAGTTCATCCATATTAGAGTCATTCGATTCCAGTTTTTTACTAGTTTCTTCCATGTAATTTTGTAATTGATTCTCCAATTTTTTGACACTTCCTTCTATAACTTTGGATCTGATTTCTGGTGTTGACGTGGTGCAAGGACTTTCTCTGATACCAACTTGTAATAGACTAGTAATTTTATCCTAAAAATGAACAGAAATGAGAAAATGAGAGTGAGAAACCCAAGATTTATTGATCACTGTCAAAGGAATTGAGATTACAATGAATCTATCAAACTAACTATAATAGGTCCACCATAATTATAGAACAGTTGTACCTGAAAGAGAGAAATAGATAAATAAGAGAATTTGGTTAGGATTTAAAGAGAGAAGTAGAGAGAAGAGAAGGTAATTGAAATTTGTAACAGAAATTGTACCGTCTAAGCTAAGGTCCTCAGCTCCTTCTGTTGGTATTTATTATTGAGTGGCATTAGACCTTAATTCTCATTGATCCAGTTAGTTGATCAGATGGACCAGTTAGCCTTCTTTATTAAACAGCTTAAGCCCAACATTTGAGGCTCATTCCTTATCAGCCCACATCTTCAAGATAAGAAGGATTGTTTTCCTAATTAGTAACTTAGGAATCTTCGAACATTACACCCACCAAATACATGGTTGCCCCCCTTTCCCCATCCAAGCTCCCCAAAGCTCTTTTCATTTTTTTTTCTATTTCACTTTCTTTTAATTTTTTCCTAGTAACTAGTAAAGTCCCATATTTTTTTTAGTTTCTCTCTGATTAATCTTTTCTTAAGTTGTTTGTCTTTTTCTAGTATAAATTCCTCACTCACGTTATGGCGATTGAAACTTACACATGAGATTTGATGTATTCGGTGTGCACACGATATCAATTGTCCAATTATGCCAACTGTAGAGTTAGCTAGTTTCATATCATTTAATTTACAAAATAAAGCCCTTGCAGAAGATAGCAAGATTACAAATCATCTATTTATCTGCCTACTATTTTATGCTTTCCTTTTCCTTCCAAACCAAACAACGTGCAAGAAAATATTAAAATTCTATTCCTTACTTTTTAAAAAAGGATATAAAGTGTACAGGGAGCTGCCTTAGGTATTTTTCTAGGATTTGAGATACATCAAAGTATGAGGAATTTGAAACATTCAATATCCAAGAGTAGAAGGAACATATACTTTTTACAATAATACAAACACTGAGGATTTTACATCCTCTCTACTTCTCCGAATTAGGGGTGAGGTCTGCATACACATTACTAGAGGAGATTTAGTTCAATAGCTACGGGTTCCCGTGAACCCAGTAGATTTTGTCTAGAACCTGTATTTGTATTGAAAAATCCATTAGATGTATTAAAATATATAGCTTGAAACCTAGTCCGTTCATTCAATTAGTACTGTTAGTAACTCAAGATTTTTGTAGGAACCCATAAACCTAAAATCCTAGATCTGCCTCTGCATATAACCCTCCCTACTCAACTTGTAGAATTACATTGAGTTGTTGTTGTACTAAACCTGAGAAATTTACTATTTCAGAGTCTCAAACGGCAAGTGGATAACATCCGAACATGAAAACTCTCCTAAAGAAATGAGAAATAATGAAATATGAGGTCACTAACAAAAGCATACATCATAGGGTTTTCCAAATTATTGACAAAGTACAAATCTTTGTTGTTGTTGGATGCATATACAACTGTAGACAAATCTTAATTAACGTGAACATTTATCGATTCTATATTAGCTATATACATGAATGTGCAAGGAATACTAAGAGTAAAGTATCATTTGTTTTCCCAGTTATATTAGTGATTTGTTCATTTATCATAAAATCTTCCGCATTTTCTAATTTTTAGAATTTTTAATATTCGCTACAAATTTATCAAGTGCTCCTTTTTGGGATTGTATAAGAGTTTCAATTCTTTTCTTTTTTGACGTTTTGAACACCCGGATTCATATTTTCTAGTTGACATATTAAAACTATAATAAATAACTAAAAAGATAATATATACTTATAAAGAAATATATAAAAAAAATTGAAAAAATATATGCAAATAATAGAATAAAGAACAATCAAACCTGATTCGACAAAGATAATTTGATAACCTTTTGCTACTTGAAAATTCTTGATGAAACGCCAAAATCCTTTAGAAATAAAAAACATATGGTACTTGTAACTAGTGTTCTGCTCTCTTTATTTGTGACAATGACTGAATGACTACATGAGATTGGAATATAAAAAGACCAAAGGAACAATAAAAGTGTAAAAGTTACTCTTTTGCAGAGAAAGATAAAAGGAGATGAAAACAATATGGGCCAATTTATAATAATTATGGTGCATAAATGAGGTAAGATGGTGGAATGTTCACACGTAAATAAGGCATGCATCCCAAAAATATATTCCTTTTCCAATTGTTCTACAACGAGCCCCTTTCCTTGAAACTTGCATTTTTTTTCCTTTTCAAATAATTAATACTGTTAGAAAAAATAGATAAATATATTAACTGCTAGAAAATTTTGGGGCCTTACAAATAAGGGGCCCTAAGCAAGTGCTTTACTTGCTTGGCCATTAGGCTAGCCCTGCCCACTACTTTCACCCATAATGTAAGTAACATCTCACTACTCATCACCATTATGATTGTAACTCCCACACCTCCATAACCCCTCCCTATGATCTCAATTGTTAATGCCATATTTAAGAGAATTATTGTGTAAACTTCATATGTAATAGTAAAAACAGAGGCATGAAATGTGAGATGGGACACCCATGAACACTTGATGAAATAAAAATATTTTCTCTTCTTCTCCTATTCTACTTATGTTCTTGTTTTATATTGTTACTTTGAGCTACATTTCTTAATATGTTATCGGCATGAGTCTCTGCCTAGTTTAGCTATCTATTTTAAACGGGTATTATCTCCTTCTTAATAGAGTAAGTCAATTTCTTTATCATCTAGATATGAACGAGTTCTCTTTTGCATGAATAATGAGATGACTTGCTGGATATTGTTAATTATTTTTAGTTCTGTTCAAAATTACTAATCAGATGCTTGTGTTAACTGGTACCTATCGTATTATAGTTGCACGAAACACTATGTGTTAGATTACAATAGTCTTTAATATTTTCGTATGTATGAGCCAATAATTTAAAAATTATTTACTTAATCTACTACTAGGTGCAGTGTGCATTTACTAATATTTATGCAAAGTATTATCATCGAGATTTACGTCTAGTTGGTATATTAGGACAATTTCTTTTGTAAATACAGAATATTTTGATTATTAAGCTTGCTTGCTAGTGGAATAGAATATTCTCATTATGACTTTGGATAATATTTCTTATCATTTATTTTCTTTGATAGTTTTTACTATGTTGAATTTGTCAATTCTTGAGTTTGTGGAACTTGACATTTTTGCAAAGAATTACCTATCATGGGTTCTCGATGCTGTGATTAACTTAGCCTCCAAAGGCCTTGGTAGCACCATTACTCGTGGGAATGAGGCATCAAGTTAGCACAAAGCGAAGGCCATGATTTTTCTTCGTCATCATTTGGATGAAGGTTTGAAGACTGAATATTTAACAGTGAAGATCCACTCGATTTGTGGATTGACCTAAAGGAAAGGTATGATCACCTTAACGCTATGGTATTACCAAGGGCTCAATTTTAGTGGATGCACTTATGGTTGCAAGATTTTACGACGGTAAGTGAATATAACACTATTGTATTTCGAATAACTTCCCAATTGAAATTATGTTGGAAAATTGTGAATGATGAGGATTTGCTGGAAAAGTGTCTTATGATTTTTCATGTCTCTAATATGGTATTACAGCAGCAATACTGTAAAAGGGGTTTTAAAAAGTATTTTGAATTGGTCTCATGCCTTCTGGTGGCTAAGAAACATAATACCCTTTTGCTGAAATAGGATGAAGCCTGTCCAACAAGGTCAGCTCCGCTTCCTGAAGCGAATATGGCAGCTAGACGTGATAAGTCTGGAAAAAGATAGAATAATAATCATGTCAATATGAATTCAAGTCGGCATAGAAATGGTAAGAGACTATATAATAGCCGTCATCGTGTTGTTCATGGCAAATGAGAGAATAATATGGGTTCTCAAAATAATCCTTCAAGAGGCAAAAGCAGTAACTGCCACCGCTGTGGCGTGAAAGGTCATTGAAAAATTGAATGGCGTGCACCTGAGTATTTTGTCAGGATTTATCAAAACTCCATTAAAAGAAAATCAAATAATGTTGGAGCATCTTCAGCTAATGCTCCAGTGGAGTCATACTTGACCTTTAAAAATGATTTTGAGGCAGGGCCTTCAAACAAAAATGATGACTATATCGTGGAAAATCTTGCTTTTAATGATGATGATGTTCAAGGCCTCGATGATCTTACTCATTTGGAAGTTGAAGACTTCTTTGGAAATCAAAACTAATGTTTGATCATTTTACTAGAGAATGCAGTTATGCTATTTTTTTTATTTTCAGTGTTTTTGTCTCGTTAGAAGTTGTTTTTATTTTCAAGTAGTACTTAAATTGTCTTATGTTGTCGTTGGTAATGTTAGTTTTTTCGTATTTCTCTTGGTGTACTTTTATTTTTTTATGAATAAATTAAAATTCTCCAATCTTCAATTGGATCCAAATAAGTAATGAAGATGTATGTCTTTTGGATAATGCTACAACTCACACAATATTAAGAGAAAAGAAAACTTTCTCTTATTTGGTTATGAAAAAAGTCTATGTTAATACAATATCCAGTAGTACAAAATTGATTGAGGGCTCTGGAAGAGTGGCCTGATTACTACCTGGAGGAACGCTATTAACTGTTGATAACGCATTATATTGTAGCAAGTCTCAAAGAAACTTATTGAGTTTAAAATCTATTTGCCAAAAATGACTACCATGTTGAGACATCAAACAAAGGAAAGTTTGAATACCTTAATCCCTAAAAAATGGTCCCAGGTGACCTCCTCACCTTCCCATCCACAACTCCATGACCAACGACCTTCGAATACTTCTAGGTTTGGAAAAAAATTAAATCGAAGATGATCTGAAACCAGACCCCATCCCAAGATAACCAACCCTAACATGATACCCTCTCCCCTCTCCAATAATAATGCAAAGGTATCAAGAGACGAAAGACCCTCTCAGAACGGGTCAAAAAAAACTTTGAGACATGGAAAGCCCTAAATTTTAGGGTTGCAGTTTGAAAAAGCTAAGTACCCTGAATTCTTTTGATTGCCTTTTAACTTTTCTTTTTTGTTCTTGTTTGTGTATGTGCATGAATATCCATTTGCATCTGTAAAAAAATTTCTAATGAAGTTATTTTGTTTCCATCTGCTCATCTGTAAAAAATTTCTGATTTAGTTACTTTGTTTTCATTTCTGATTCGTTACTTTGTTTTCATTTGCTCATCTGTAAATTTTCTGATTAGTTGCTTTGTTTCCATCACATGTTTTTGGTCTTATGTTTTGATGATCCTCTTGTCATTTGATGTCATAGTTGTTTCCTTCAACTCATTCACCTCTGGTTTTCTATTTCTTTTGTTTCAAAATCGATCAGTATCCATGTGTGATAAATCTTGTGTTCTGAAGTTTGTGTTGATTAGTTACATCTTTGTTTCTGAGCAATTTGGTTCCACGTTGTGATATTTGTTTAAATCCGTATGAATATATGTGTTGCATTGATTTGTTACTTATTATTTTTGGACCCTAGGTCGTTTGCTTTTGCATAGTATAGTATAATCTTCAATTAAAGAGTTGGCCATGACCAACTTTCTCAAATTTTATCCCAGCTGATAACATAACCCTAGTTGATGAGCTGAAGTAGTTAACTAGGGTCAGTTTCTTACCAAATAGATAGGCACCAGGGTTTAAAACACTTATTAAGAAAAGACGACAGGGGTGTTAGGGGTATTTGAGCATAAAAGTCTTACAACAAACTCCCGGAACATTCTCGTGAAGGGTCAAAATGCAATTTCTGTTAATTCTTCCTCAAAACTTGAGGCACAAGTTAGAAGAGACGTCTAAGGCTTTTAAAAGATTTTTTTGCATTCAGGCTTTGGTTATAAAAAAGACGTCTGATTATATAAAATGGAGACATTTTTTTGACATACATGATACATTTTAGATATACAAAAAATACACTTTAGATATACATTCATATACATTTCGAGATATACATTATGAAGAAAAGGGTCGAGAGCTCCCATCTGAAAATCAATTTCCTGTAATCCTAAGCTTTTCCTGGCAAGATCTTCTATAATAATCTAATTCTATTCCTTATAAATTGAAGATGATCTGAAGCATACGCATTAGGGATCAAAACTTGTGTATGTTGGATTTTCAAAGCACTTTCCTGAATTCCTGATACCTTTCCTGGGTGTAGCTGTTTGATTTGTTGTTGCTTGCTTGTTTCTCTTTTGCCTTACTCATAGGATTCCTCTTTGGCTGTAATTCCAGGTATTGCTCTCATATTGGAAATTTGTTTTGGAAATGCACAGCTGTACACATTCATGACCATGACTGGTAATGATGATCATCATGTTTTATATTAATGTTATATTGTAAACGTTGCTAGTTTAGTAGTACCTCTGGAGCTGTAATGTGTATAAACATGTAAACTATATTGGACTGTGAACTCTAATTTGTTTAAATTTCAGTAGTTTTAAAATAGGTTAGTCCACAATTTACCCGATGTTCATGATTGATTCTGTAATAGGGATTCGATATATGTATATATACTCTGATCGATGAGTACATCGGTTTCTTTTTAGAGGTTTGAAACCTGAGATATAATTTATTAATTTACTGATATAAACTCATTACCAGGAGTCCCTTTGTCAAATGTCCTCAATATGTTTATAAATGATCAATTACATAAGATCAACATCTGTAGTGTAGCAATTGTAAAATGTTGTCCTTATTCTCTATGATTAATTGGTCGTCCAATGTTTCTGGGTTCAATTGAAGGCCCATATTATTGTAGATTGTGAAGCATGAGGAAACACACTGCTGGGCTGTTTAATTTCGTGGATAAAGCCCAGTCACAGAAATATGTTATACAAACACTGAAAATATGCATATTGATTGCTTCATTTGAATCAGTTATTAATTTGAAATAGTTAGGACTTCTCCTTTATTATAGAGACGTGTATAATAGAAAACTATAATCTATTTAGGTTGCCTTTCTAAAAATAAATTAACTGAGCCGCGCTAAAAAAATCATGCACTATGTGGGCTCCTTCTTTATTTTGATAAAATGCGAAGAAATCTGGAGGTGTCGTTTAGCAAATTTCACGGCCCTTCCACGAATTTTCAAACGCGTAGTTGCTATAGGCACGATATTTTAATAAGATATCTTCCTAAATTCGGGTGCGCATTTATGTGACCCATATCCAAGTCTCAACAATGTTAAAATGTGTCGAGAACCCAGGTGCATTTATGTGACGTGGTTCGAGACGTGTTTTAGTAACGTTGCAAATATTCCTAAAAGGACATAAAGCGGTTAATAATTTTAAAATTACATTGTAGGATGAAAATGTATAAAAATCAGGAAATTAGCCATTTATATTCTCTCAATTGTTGCTAGCGGAATCTTCCGGGGTCATCCTCTACCTCGACCTCTCCATCTCGCTATTGATACGAGCTCGACGTACGTTTACTAACATGCGCCGAGAGAAACAAAGAAGAAGGGTTTTGGTTATGAGCTCTTTAATGTAGTGCTTTTGCTTCTCCTATTCTATATAGATAGATAGATTTGAAATGCTAGTTTTTAACTTTTTGTTAAAACTCCAACTTGAAACAGCTCTCCAATTTGAATGAGTAGAATATTTTTTTGTATTTTCGTTTTTATAAATAATTATAAGATATCTATATTTATTAATTCAATTAGTGTAAACAATTAAATCAAAGTTCAAAATTCAAAAAAAATTGGTTAGAAAAGTAGTTTATCTTGTCTTAACAAAGCCACTTGGCATTTTGTGGTTAAGACACTTGTCTTAATGTAGTGCTTTTGCTTCTCCTATTCTATATAGATAGATAGATTTGAAATGCTATTGTAAAATAATTTTAAAACTCCAACTTGAAACTACTCTCCAATTTGAATGAGTAGAATATTTTTTTGTATTTTGTTTTTTGTAAATAATTATAAGATATCTAACTGGAATGGGTTCGGCACCTACAATTTTTCACAACCCTAGCAGGAACGGTAATACTGGATTGTTAATAATACTTGAACTGGAGTACAACAGCGATTACAACTGGTTACTTTTGGAAGTTTTTTACCACAGAAATTTCAACCAATTAGTGAGGGAATTGACGAAGGCGAGTAATGAAATCTGGTGACAGACAATGCCGAAGCTCAACAAGTCCATCGACGACTTCAATTTTCAGCACAAGCAAAGATAGATCAGATCTGCCAGGATTCTAGAGATTCTAAGGAATTTGAAGGCAAGAGGGAAGCCATGCAAATGAACCGAAGCTCTCAAAAAGGGAAGCTGATGTGCTATGCGGGATGGTACATTTGTGGTACAAATTGAAGACGAGGATACAAAGGAACAAGAGGCATACTGGAGCAATGCATTGATTGGATTTGTGCTTGGAGAAGACCCGTATGAGCGAGCAATGGATAATTACATCACAAATGTATGGGATTTTGTTGAAAAACCTCAAGTGCTGCATCATGAGGATGGATACTATATTTTCAAATTCGATAATAGTGAAGACAGAGACCTTGTCCTTCAGGCAGGTCCTTACACTTTCCATAACAAGCCATTTGTGTTACAACAATGGAGAATGGACTTTAGATTTGATACAGGCAGTGTATGTGTAGTTCCTCTGTGGATTACCTTCCCTGGCTTGCCTTTGGGTTTTTGGTCAAATGAAGCTCTCAGTAAGCTAGCTAGTTTGGTTGGGAAGCCTATGTACATTGATAGATTTACTGCTGAATTGGAGAAGACATCTTATGCAAGAGTACTGGTGGAAACCGACATATCCCAACCTTTGCCAGATAGTTTTGAACTACATATTAAGAGGGGAGTCATCACTTAACATATTATATATGAATGGAAGCCAAAATACTGTTGTGACTGTGTAAGGTTTGGCCATAACTCTGATGATTGCTGGTATAAGAAGATGCAGGGAAGTGAAGAGTTAATACAGAACCATTCAAAGGTAGCAGGGGAAAAGAAGCAATTGCAAAGAGAGAACTGGAAACGGATACCAAAAGCCAAGCAGAATGATGAGGTGGTTAAAACTGCTGGATAGTGGAGGCTAAAGGCTGACATTACAGGAAGCAGGGTGATGGATAAGCGGTAGTCAAAAGGCAAAAATGTACAACATTCTGCTGGAACTTCAGTGAACATGACAAACAGATTCTCCTTACTACAGATAGGTGAAGATCCAAGGGATGCTGGCCCATCCAGCTTCACCACAAAATGATCTTCAGCACATGGAACATTAGGGGCCTTAACAAGGCTCACAAACAGAAGGAGCTGAAACTCTTTCTGAGAAAGCATAAAGTAGATTGTATGGGATGTATAGAAACTAGAGTAAAAGAAACTAAGGCACAAAGGATTATGAAAAAACTAGGAACTGACTGGAGATATTGCTGGAACTATAATGAACACCCAATGGGAGAATTTGGCTAATGTGGAATTCAAATGTTGAGTTGTAGATACTGAAGACTGATGAACAGTTTATACACTGTGAGGTAAAAGAAAGAAATACAAATTTCAGAACACTGATAACATTAGTGTATGCAAATAATGAGATGAATAAGAGACAACAACTATGGGGCAAACTGTTGATACTAGGAGCAACTATTCAGGAGAGCTGGCTTCTCAGTGGGGATTTCAACAATGTTCTCCACACTGATGATAGGATATGAGCACCAGTTATGCAACATGAGATTCAAGGGATCCAAGACACACTCAATGCCCTGCAACTCACTCAGTTGAAGAGCTTGGGATGTCTTGTATAGCAGGATTGACTGGGCATTTGGAAATGTGAAATGGATTCAGGAGTACAGTCATATAGAAGCTGATGTGTTGACCCCTGGAGTATCAGATCATTCCCCTATCCTTTTACTAAGCAATGCTGAGGAGCAAAGAAGGAACTACATCCTAAGCCATTTAAACTTTATACTTCTGTGATGGAACATGCAGATTTCCCTTGCATTGTGGAAAGAGAATGGAACAAAAGCCAGCCTGGAGGGAAAATGCACAGAGTATGGAACAAATTAAAGACCCTAAAAATGGGGTTAAAGGATTTGAATACCTATATATAAATGAATAGGATCCACCTCAGGGAGACTAGGCAGAAACTGGATACTATATAGAATCAGTTACAAATCAATTATATGGACCAAGGCTTGATTGATCAAGAAAAAAGGGAGCTTATGGAAGTTGAGAATCATAGAGGAACAGATCTTACACCAGAAGTCTAGAGCACACTGGATTGCATGTGGAGATTCAAATACCAAATATTTTCATGCTCAATTGAAGATGAGGAAAAATTTTAATACTATAAAATCGATATATACTCAAGAGGGAATTAAATTGTATGAGCCCAGAGAGGTGGAAGAAGAGTTTATTACATATTTTAAGGAATTATTGGGGGGAAACAATAGCATCTGCCAGTGCCCTGACACTGCAGTAATCCACCAGGGTCCTTGTTTGAGCTTGCAACAGAAAGATAATCTAGTAAAACCAGTCACAATGGAGGAAATACTATTGGCAATAAAGGATATGCCTCATGATAAGGCACCAGGTGTGGATGGTTTTCCAATTGAGTTCTTTATAAGGCATTGGCATGTAGTGGGGAGAGACATTTGTGAGGTTGTGCTGGAATTCTTTCTCACTGGAAAATTGCATAAGGGATTTAGTAGCACTGCTCTAACACTAATTCCTAAAGTGAAAAATCCAAGCGAAGTAAAGGATTACAGGCCTATTGTGTGTTGTACAACTCTATACAAAATCATCACAAAGATCCTTACAGCTAGGCTGAAAGCAGTTGTTGGCTATCTGGTCGGTAGATCATAGACAGCTTTCATTGAGGGTCGCAACATCACAGATAACATTCTATTTACACAAGAGCTATTTAAAGGCTACTCCAGGAAGGGTATATCACCTAGATGTGTTCATAAAGTAGATTTGCAGAAAGCCTATGACACAGTTGAGTGGAGCTTCCTAGAAAGACTGTTGCAGGACTTGGGATTTCCTTATAAGTTCATTGGGTGGGTAATGGAGTGCATATCATTTGTCACCTATTCTCTCAACATTAATGGTGGACTCACAGTTCCATATAAAGGCAAAAGAGGTATACGGCAAGGTGATCCTATGTCTCCATACCTCTTTGTTCTGACTATGGAGTATCTACAGAGAGAATTCATGAAAATGATGATGAGGAAAGAGTTCAAATTCCATCCTAGATGTAAGAAACTAGGTGTAGCACATGTCTGATTTGCGGATGATCTTCTTATATTCTGTAAAGCAGACATTCAGTCTGTTAAACTACTGAAGCAGGCTTTCCAGAACTTCTCCAAAGCTTCTGGACTCCAAGCAAATGCTGATAAAAGTGCTGTGTACATAGCAGGTATATCAAACTGTCAGAAGGAGGAGATCTTACAGGCACTTGGTTTTCCTGAAGGCAGACTACCATTTAAATATCTAGGGATACCTCTGGATTCAAAAAAACTGACTACTGCTCAATGTTGGCCATTAGTTAAGAAAGTCACACAGAAAATAAGTTGTTGGTCATCAAGGCTGCTCTCTTATGCTGGTCGACTTCAGTTGATCAAATCAGTTTTATTTGGTGTACAAGCCTACTGGTCCCAAATATTTCTACTGCCAAAAAAAGTGCTGAGGATGACTGAAGCAATATGCAGATCCTATCTTTGGATAGGGTCAGCTACAGTGTCCAGAAAAGCTCAGGTTGCCTGGGAAAGGCTCTGTTTGCCTTATAGTGCAGGGGGGTTGAATATTCTGAACTTGATCAAGTGGAATAAGGTTGTTGCTGCAAAACATCTATGGGCACTGACCAAGAAGAAAGACAACATGTGGATTAATGGGTGCATACTTTTTATATAAAAAACTACAGTATTGACGACATGCAATTCCTAAATCTGCTGCTTGGGCAATATGGAAGATATTTGAGTCGAGAGAGTTGATAAAAGGCATTGTAGATTTTCAAAGCAATTTGGACCGTCGACTACTTCAGCTACAGAGGGGAGATTCTTTCAGCATTAAGAAATTGTACAGGTTCCAACACCCTCAATATCACAAGGTCCAGTGGAAGAGCATCATACTGCAGGCTCAATTACATCCTAGATACAAATTCATTTTGTGGCTTGCTTTGCATAAGAGGTTGGCAATAGTGGACAGACTCCAGGAACTCCACAGTCTAATTCCACAGGAGTATACTTTCTGTGGACTGTCTCATGAGACTCTTGATCATTTGTACTTCGACTGCTCACAGACTAAAGCACTTTGGAGTCGGCTCCTAAACTGGCTGGGTTATAAACGACCCATTTCTGACTGGAACAATGAATGTGAATGGGTTAGTAAACTAGCAAGGAAGAGAACTGGTATAGCAGAAATCATTGCTTGTCTGTTTGGGATCTTGATGACAGTGATATGGAGAGAGCGAAACAAATAGATATTCTAAGAAGGGAAAATGATGTGCGATAATGTATGCAAGGAAATAGCCATTCACCTACACTTAAAAGGAGCTTCAGTTCACAAATGGAAGGCTGCACTGTTAAGCTTAGACCATTACCCTTAGGACTGCTGTTAGATTGTTTGACACACATACTATCACATAGTGAGATAGCTACAATTTCGTCATCTGATAGTTGGTGTAGTGATTGTTTAGTATGGGAGTATAGATGGTCATCATCTATCTTTGTATTTGTACAGTTTTTTGATGGAATAAAATGGAAATCTGTTTATTAAAAAAAAGATCTTTGAGACAAGATCACTAATAACAAATATCCAGGGTATACAGGGCAATCTGAAATGCAGATTAATCCAACTACAGTGGGGTGATCTATTTAGCATCAAAAAGCTCTACAGTATGCAATTCCATAAATTCCAAAAAGTACACTGGAAATGTATTATTATGCAGACAAAACTACACCCAAGATTCAAATTTATCATATGGCTTGCATTGCACAGAAGGCTGGCAATAGTGGAGAGGCTAATGCAACTTGGAATTCAGATTCCAAAATAGTGTGTATTTTGCAGGCAAGCAGATGAATCTTTTGACCACCTATTTTTTGATTTCCCGACATCTTTGGAGCTATGGAATAGACTTTTATTATGGATGGGACACCAGAGGTCCATTTGGGACTGGAACATGGAAGTATAATGGGTCAGCAAAATTGCAAGAAGGAGCAATAGACAAGCTGAATTAACCACCTATGTGTTTGGGATGCTGTTGTATATTCTATGGAGAGAAAAGAACAAGATTAGATTACAAGGAGGAAGAATCAATATCAGTGATATATGAAAAGAGATAGCAATTCACATACATATACAGGGGAACTCAATTGACCACTGGAAGGTTGTTTTGCGAAGGCTGGATAACTACCCTTAGATATGGAGTCGAAGTAAATAATTTTGAGCTTAAGTAGTATGTTTTGTATTGATGTATATATAGTTTAAGGGAGTGAATCCTTTTAGAATGGTAGAGAGCAACAGCTGGTCAGCAGCTACTGGATTGTGTAAATGACTTTCTGGATGAAATGAAAGTTTACTGTTATAAAAAAAAGTAGTTTATTTTGTCTTAACAAAGCCACTTGGCATTTTGTGGTTAAGACACTTGTCTTAATAAAGTGATTTTGCTTCTCCTATTCTATATAGATAGATTTTTTATAGCTAATTTTTTTCTTTTTATTTTAAGATAATTTATACACTCCAACTTGAAACAACTCCCACCTAGTTTGAACGTGTAGTTATTATTTTATATATTTATATTCTATTTTTAATTATATTTGATTATAAGATATCTATATTTATTAATTCAAATAAATAACCAATATATATATATATATATATATGTGTGTTAGTTTTTTTTGAATAAACAGATTTGCTTTCATTTCATCAAAAAAACTGTACAATTACATGCCATAGATGCTGACCATCTACTTCTCTATTCTAAACACTCGTCTGCAGTTTCATCTTGTACTAGAGTATACAGAGCATTTCTCTTCTATCACTATTGACATTGCATAGAACCATAACAAATTGTACATCCTAAGGGTAGCAGTTTAACCTCAGCAACACTTCCTTCCAGTTGTGAATTGAATGTCCCTTCAAGTGCATGTTGATGGCTATTTTTTTGCAGATATTGTTGCTGAGCATTCTCCCTCCTTGAAATCTTTGTTGATTTCTTTCTCTCCATATCACATTCCCAGCATCCCAAATACACATGTAGTGATTTCTTCTAGTCCACTCCTCTTATTTGCTATCTTACTTACCCACTCAATCTCTTGCTTCCAGTCAAATATGGGTCTGTGATATCCCAGCCAACTTAGAAGATGACTACATAGTGCCTTTGTCTACGAGCATTCAAAGAACAGATGGTCAAAGGTCTCGATATCTTGCCCGCAGAATGTGCATTCCTGTGGAACTTGTATGTCAAACTTCTGAATATTATCCATTGTTGCCAATCTACTATGTAACGCAAGCCACAGGATGAATTTGTATCTTGGATGCATATCAGCCTGCAACATGCGATGGGCCTGTAATCCTTCACTTGGCTTGGATTTTGCACTTTAGGAATTAGAGTTATAGCAGTACTACTAACTCCTCTATGTAGCCTTCCAGTGATAAAGAATTCCATCACAGCCTCATAAATGTCATCACCAAGAACTTGCCACTGCCTTATGAAAAACTCAATTGGAAATCCATCCATACCTTGCACCTTATCATGAGGCATATCCTTTATTTCCATAAGTACTTCTTCCCTTGTAACTGGCTTAACTAGTTCTTCTTTTTGCTGCAAATCAAGACAAGGGCCCTGATGGATAACTTCAGTGTTTGGACATTGACAAGTAATATTGCTTTCCCCCAATATCTTCTTGAAATATTTGGTAAACTCTTCTTCCACTTGGATAGGGTCACATAGATTATTTCCCACTTCATTATATATATAGTTTATGGTATTTATATTTATCCTCATCTTCAATTGAGCATGGAAATACTTGGTGTTTGAGTCTCCACAAGCAATCCATTGTGCTCTAGACTTCTGGTGTAAAATCTACTCCTCTATGTTGCTCCATTTCTCAACTTCCATCAGCACCCTTTTTTCTTGGTCAATCAAGTCTTGATCCATGCAGTTGATCTTTAACTGAGTCTGAATGACTTCCAGCTTCTGCCTAGCCTTGCTGAGGTGAATCCTATACAATGCCATATAGGTGTTCAATTCCTTTAACTCCATTTTCAAGGCTTTTAGTTTACTCCACACCCCGTGCATATTTCCTCCAGTTGGCCTTTGGTTCCATACCCTTTCCACTATGCTTGCCAAATCAGCATGTTCCATCACAGAGTTATACAGTTTAAATGGCTTAGGGTGCAGGTTTCTTCTTTGATCCACAGCATTGCATTGCATTAGGATAGGGGAGTGATCTGATACTCCAGGATTCAACATATCTGCTTGTATATGGCTGTATTCCTGTATCCACTCCACATTGCCAAATGCCCAGTCAATCCTGCTATAGACTCTTTTCTCTGGTTTTTGTTTGTTACACCATGTGTAAAAACATCCCAAACTCTTCACCTGAGTGAGTTTCAGTGTAATCAGTGTATCTTGGAAGCCTTGTATCTCCTGTTGCATAACTGGTGCTCTTATCCTGTCATCTGTGTGGAGAACATTATTGAAATCTCCACTGAGCAGCCAGCTATCATGTATAGTTGTTCCTAAGTTCACCAATTTTTCCCATAGTTGATGTCTCTTATTCACCTCATTGTTTGCATGCACTACTGTTATCAGTGACTTGAAAGTAGTGCTTCTTTCTTTTACCTCACAATGTATAAATTGTTCATCGGTCTTCAAGATCTGCACCTCAACATTTGGATTCCACATTAGACAAATTCTCCCATTTGGGTGCTCAGTATAGTTCCAGCTGTATCTCCAGTCACTCCATACTTTAGTCATAATCCTTTTTGCCTTCACTTCTTTAACTCTTGTTTCTACACAGCCAATAAAATCAACTTTATGTTTCCTCAGAAAGAGGTTCAACTCCTTCTGCATATGGGCCTTATTAAGGCCCCTTATATTCCATGTGCAGAATATCATTTAAAGGTGAAGCTGGATGGGCCAGCGTCCCCTGGATCTTCACCTAGATGCAGTAGAGAGAATCTGTTAGTCGTGTTCACCAAAGCTCCTGCACTTTGTTGTACACTTTTTCCTTTTGTTTTCCCCTTATCCACAACCATGCCTTCTGCATTCTCAGTTGTTTGTTGATTGTCCCCAGCTTGCCTACCTTGTTGGTCTACCTCATCTTCCTTCTTATCTTTTGGAACCCATTTCAAAGTCCCTCTCTATAGTAGTTTCTTTTCCCCTGCTTCCTTTGGTTGAGGCTTTGCTTTCTCTTCTTTTTTCCTGCATCTCCTTATACCAGCACTCTTCTGAATTATGGCCAAATCTTACACATTCACAACAATACTTTGGCTTCCATTCATATTCAATATGTTGAGTTATAACTCCCCTCTTTGTTTTTAATTCCAAACTATTGGATATATCTGTTTCCACCAGTACTTTTGGGTATGATACCTTTTCCAATTCAGCAGTAATTATATCAGTATACATAGGCTTCCCAACCACGCTAGCTAGCTTACTAAGAGCTTCAGTTGACCAAAAACCCAATGGATGTCCTGGGAAAGTAATCCACAAGGGAATTACACTCACACTTCCTGGATCAAATCTGAAATCCATTCTCCACTGTTGCAGTCAAATGGTTTGTTATGAAAAATGTAGGGACCTGCCTGAAGGACTAGATCTCTATCTTCACTATTATCAAACCTGAAGATATAGTGCCCTTCCTCATGATACAGCATTTGAGGTTTTTCAACAAAATTCCACACGTTTGTAATGTAGTTATCCATTGTTCGCTCATACGGGTCTTCTCCAAGCACAAAACCCACCAGTGCATTGCTCCAGTATGTTTCTTGTTCCTTTGTATCCTCCTCTTCAATTTGTACGACAAATGTACCATCCCGCATATCAGGTGGTACATAACATAGTGGTTTCCCCCTTTGAGAGCTTCAATTCTTCTGCATGGCTTCTCTTTTTTCCTTCAACTTCCTTTGAACCTCCCAAATCCTGCTGGATCTGACCTGGATTAGCTTGTGGTGAGAATTGGAGTCACCGGTGGACTTGTTGTTCTTCTGCGTTGTCCATCACCAGATTTTGCTCCTCACCTTCATCAATTCCCTCACTAATTGGTCTGAATTTTTGTGGTAAAAAGCTTCCAAAAGTTACCGGGTGCAATCTCTGTTGAATTCCTGTCTCCGGTTTTATTATCGTTCCATTGTTTCCATCATCCCTAGCTTGTTTATGAAAAATTGTAGGTGCCGATCCCATACGTGTTAACCAGCGAGTAGGTTGATTGAGTGCAGGTGTTACTATTATACTATCGTCATCCTTTGTATCCATTGTCACTTGAGTCTTCTTCCTGTGTCTAGCCATGGCTGAACGTGCAGATTAGCTAGCCTTGCTAACATACGCCCCCAATCGAGCCTATTTGATATCAAACACTTATAATTCATATTTTTATTTTTTATATATATTTAAATTTAAAAATAATAACCATTAATTTTGTTCATATTTTTCTTTACTATATTAGCAAATGTTTAGTATTCTCTTTTTTTGTAATATATAAGATGATATATAATTTATTACTGAAAAAATATTTTTTTAAAATTTATATTCTATTGTTATTAATAAAATTACATAAATTTTAATTAATAAAATCTCTCGTAAATTGTCGGGAGTTATATAGGGACAGCATTGAATAAATTTTTTGTTATGTATTTTTTTTATTACATCATCTAATATTTAATATTATTATATTTTTAATAGAAATATTTATTAGCATATTACGATATTTAATATTTTACTCATAAAGTTTTTTATTTTCTTTATTTTCGTTTTTTTATTTTAAAATAATTTTTAAAAATCCAATTTGAAACAACTTCCAAATTCGAATCAGTAATTCATTATTTTTTATTTTAAAATAATTTGTAAAACTCCAATTTGAAGCTACTCCCAATTTTGAATTGGTAATTCATTATTTTTTTAATTTTATTTTAAAATTATTTTGCAACTCCAACTTGAAACTATTTCTCAATCTGGATGGTTAGTTTTTCTTCTCTTTTTTCATTTATTATAGCTATTTTTCTCCTTTTATTTTAAAATAATTTTAAAAGAGTTCAACTTGAAACTACTCTCACCCAATTTGAATGGGTAAAATATTATTTTGTGTTTTCATTTTTTATAGATAATTATAAAATATCTATATTTATTAATTTAATTAGTGTAACCAATTAATTCAAAATTCAAAAAATATTAGTTAGAAAAGTAGTTTATTTTGTATTTACAAAGCCATTTGGCATTTTGTGGTTAAGACACTTGTCTTAATGTAGTGCTTTTTCTTCTCCTATTCTATAAATATAGATTATTTTAAAATAATTTTAAAAAAGTTCAACTTGAAACTACTCTCACCCAATTTGAATGGGTAAAATATTATTTGTGTTTTTCGTTTTTTATAGATAATTATAAGATATCTATATCTATTAATTCAATTAGTGTAACCAATTAATTCAAAATTCAAAATTCAGTTAGAAAAGTAGTTTATTTTGTATTTACAAAGCCTTTTGGCATTTTGTGTTTAAGACACTTGTCTTAATATAGTATTTTTTTTAATAAACAGATTTACTTTCATTTCATCAAAAAACTGTACAATTACATGCCATAGATGCTGACCATCATTTCTCTATTCTAAACACTCGTCTGCAGTGTCATCTTGTACTAGAGTATACAGAGCATTTCTCTTCTATCACTATTGACATTGCATAACCATAACAGACTGACTCTATATCCTAAAGGTAGCAGTTTAACCTCAGCAACACTTCCTTCCAGTTGTGAATTGAATTTCTCTTCAAGTGTATGTGGATGACTATTTCTTTGCAGATATTGTTACTGAACATTCTCCCTCCTTGAAATCTTTGTTGATTTCTTTCTCTCCATATCACATTCACCAGCATCCCAAATACACATGTAGTGATTTCTTCTAGTCCACTCCTCTTCTTTGCTATCTTACTTACCCACTCAATCTCTTGCTTCCAGTCAAAAATGGGTCTATGATATCTCAGCCAACTTAGAAGACGACTCCATAGTGCCTTTGTCTGCAAGCATTCAAAGAACAGATGGTTAAAGGTCTCGATATCTTGCCCACAGAATGTGCACTCGTGTGGAACTTGTATGTCAAACTTCTGAAGTCTGTCCACCCAATTTGAATGGGGATAATATTGTTTTGTGTTTTCATTTTTCTATAGATAATTATAAGATATCTATATTTATTAATTCAATTAGTGTAAACCAATTAATTCAAAATTTAAAATTCAAAAAAAAAAATAGTTAGAAAAGTAGTTTATTTTGTATTTACAAAGCCACTTGGCATTTTGTGGTTAAGGCACTTGTCTTAATGTAATGCTTTTGGTTCTCCTATTCTATAGATATAGATTCGAAATGCTAGTTTTTAACTTTTAATTTTTTTATTGTAAAATAATTTTAAAACTCCAACTTAAAACTACTCTCCAATTTGAATGAGTAGAATATTTTTTTGTATTTTCGTTTTTTTATAAATAACTATAAGATATCTATATTTATTAATTCAATTAGTGTAACCAATTAATTCAAAATTCAAAAAAAAATTGGTTAGAAAAGTAGTTTGTTTTGTCTTAGCAAAGCCACTTGGCATTTTGTGGTTAAGACACTTGTCTTAATATAGTGGTTTTGCTTCTTCTATTCTATATAGATAGATAGATTTGAAATGCTAGTTTTTAGCTTTTAATTTTTTATTGTAAAATAATTTTAAAACTCCAACTTATAACAACTCTCAAATTTGAATGAGTAGAATATTTTTTTTATTTTCGTTTTTTATAAATAATTATAAGATATCTATATTTATTAATTCAATTAGTGTAACCAATTAATTCAAAATTTAAAAGTCAAAAAAAATGGTTAGAAAAGTAGTTTATTTTGTCTTAACAAAACCACTTGGCATTTTGTGGTTAAGACACGTGGCTTTGCTTCTCCTATTCTATATAGATAGATTCCTCACTTCATACATATTATTTTTTCCATTTCAGCAAACTTCTTCAGTTCACATCATTTCTCTTCTGAATTTCAACATCCTCTAAGTATCATCGTAATTATTTTTTAAGGATTGGTACTCAACCTTTTTTGTGAAAATCTTGATAATAACCAAGTAAAAAGAGACTACAAAAAGTTGTGGTACCAATTATATACCAACTAAATTCTATATTTACTAATGCTTTTGCTCTTTCAAGAGATTTATGGTCATGACATCTAACAACTTGACACCCTTCTTCTAGTTTTATATAACGACCTTTAGGTATAAATTTTGGTGTCCAAAGCATAACACCAATGACCATAAGCCAAATTCCTTGAAACATAATGCTATAAGATCTCACAAAATTGTTCAAGAAATTATTAGGAAAAGGAATGGCCAAAAGTGTAGTGGCTAACGATACAAAAATGGCTATTTGTAAAAGCCAATGATATTGTCCTTTAACACCATTATGGTCAGTTGAATGAAGATGAAAAAGAAGTTCTTGGCCAAAAGTAATAGATGCAAGAAAATTTGTGATCCCATTTTGAGATGAGAGTGAAGGGGTAATTTTGTCAATTATTAGAGAGAAAAATGAATAAATAAATAAAGATAAGGAAATACATGAATGTTCAATATAGTGGAGATGGTTAGAAGGAATGCTTCCATCTGAATTTAGAAGATGATGGCCACAAAAAAGTTCTCTTAATAGGAAAATTAAGGTGAAAATGATAATCAAGAAAAGTTCAAAATGCCTTATTTTTGGAGTTGGGAACCACAGAAAAGAAGTGTAGCCATTTGGGTGCAAAGCATGTAATGTAATATGGTTGAATAAATGCCAAATACCGAAACCAAGAGCTGTTGCTACATGCCCCACCAACTTTGCCATCTTTTAATTCATATCAATTTAATTTCTATTGCAAAAATTCAAATTCAAAAATGAAATAGAAAAGATACAAAATCAAAAAATCAATATCACTAAGGGTGGGTCGTAAACCTTATTAGATACCATTGAAGTTATTGGATGAATCTATTTCAAAGAATTTAATTTGACCTGAATATAATCGCGCAAAATTCAAGAGTGAGAACGATTATTTTGGTGACTGCTATGAGAAGAGGAAATATAAACGGATTGAAATGAAGGGTTTATATAAAATCCTTTGTTTCCACAATATATATTGGAGAAGTATACATAAATGTTATGTTTTCTTGTTGGAAATTCTAAGTTGTTCTATTGTAGATATCGTAAGCTCTTCGGCAAGTTACTATGAGATGAAGTTAGTTGATAAAGTTAGTCTCCCTATTGAAGGGAAGGGAAAAGAAACTTTTAAAAAAATTATAGGAGGTCTATCTTGAATATACAAATGAAGAACTTGGACACTCCTACCTAATGAGCTATAAGTACTCTTTAAACATCATAGGGTTAATTTGATCTACAACAACTAATATATTTGTTTATATCAAATATGTCGGGCGTTTATCGGATATTGTCTCTCTACTTGTATAAGGCAAGGGTAAAGTCTGCATATACATTATTTTTTATAGACCTCAACAACAACAACAACAACAACAACAACAACAACCCAGTATAATCCCACATAGTGGGGTCTGGGGAGGGTAGTATGTACGCAGACCTTACCTCTACCCTGGGGTAGAGAGGCTGTTTCCAAATAGACCCCCGGCATCCTTCCCTCCAAGAACTTCTCACCTTGCTCTTGGGGAGACTCGAATTCACAACCTCTCGATTGGAAGTGGGGGTTGCTTACCATCAGAGCAACCTCAACAACTTCATTTATTAAATTAAATTACATAATGTTATTGTTGATATTAAGTCAGATACGTAAATAAGTATCTCCTATAACATGCTAAATTCGTATGTATTGTCAATGTATATACAAGTTAAACCCTTTTATTCCCATAATAACTCCTAGATTGATGCTCACAATTGCTTGAACAATCTAACACTACTTTGAAGCATCTTTAAGAGGTAAGTTTCTTTTTCTTTTTCCTTCATGTTTTTTTTCCAAACAAAGATACTATACGTGGTATTAGGTTGCTTTTCTTCGTCTGCAATGCTATTTTTATTAGCTCTATTAAAATTCGATCATCCGCCACACAGAAATTGAATAATTTTACTTATCGGTACTTAGGTAAATGGAAAAAAATAATTTATCTCATTTGTTATCATTATTAGGATTTGAACCATAATCTTTTAAACTTAATATTTATTTCATTGACCACTAAAGTACACCATATCTGCTAAAATTTATGCTACTTCATTTTTTTCTATTTAGGCTATAGTATTACCTTTGTGGCAGGCAGAAGAATACCGATTAATTAATACTACAAAGCTAGTAAGGAACTTGACATAATAAATGCGTGAGTCGGGTCACAACTAACGTACCACTTAACCAAAAGGTGTTTATTTACTACATTACATTTCAAGCATCTTGAACTTTTGTAATATGAGTGCAATCATTAAAAAAATAAGAATAAAAATATAAATGGGAATCTTTTTATCGTGAATATAGATAATACTTGTAGGCCAATTATTTGGACAAAAGCTGGCCAAGCTATTGGGCCAAGGGCTAGACCACAAAGAAGTCCAAGGACAAGACAACCCAACAAAAGATTCGTTTGGGGTCCAGGTGGAGTAGGGAAAAACGTGACAAAGGCTTAAAAGGAGAGTGGCCTACGGCTTCAGGGATTATGCATATTGTTGAAGAAAATTGTCTGTCCTCTCGCCTCTTTCTCAAGTCTCAGCTTTTCATCGCCCTTCTTCTAATTATGTCTTTTTTTATATTCGCAACTATTTCAATTTCTGTATTTTTATAGTTAGACTGGCATTTGAGTGTTAGTCCGACTACCAGGAACCATCCTTTCATAAAGAAAGTAAACCAACCGCTTTAGATCCCGTATTTATGGGAGCTCCATTTTTTCGTTATACCTAATAGATTATGTATAAGCTTAAAAAAAGTTATGTAAATGAAAAACTTTGATTTCTTTCTTAAACAAATATAGAGAAAAAGGATTGCAGCTGCTATGGTTTCTACCAAGGAAATTGCACTTGAAATAAATATCGAACCCGAATTTTATAAGAAACGTGTGATATATAGCAACGAACAATTTGATGCGAATGTTGATAATGAAATCTTAAACTCTTTCGGTCCTTTAGAGTCGATTACTTTTATACATATAGACAAAGCTATTTTTTTATTTCACAATAGATTTGAATAATTCAAAATATATAAAAATATTTTTGGTTTTCTATTTGATTGCAAAAACTAAGATCACTAAATGTTGGAAGTTTGAAACATAAATTGCCTTAATCTTGAATCTTCATTAAAGCATAATAATCAATTCGATATTGATGATCTAGATTTATTTATACAATAAAAAGTATTAAGAAAAGAGTACAATTAGAATATATCAGTTTAATTGATACACTTAATCAAATAAAAAGATTTAATTTTTTTTCAAATATCTAAATTGCTTATGGAATAGTGTTCATAACTCATGTTACTGTTGCTTCAGCTGAAACAAGTTTTCAAAATTAAAATTGATAAAACTTACCTAAGAACAACAATAGCACAAGAGAAGGCTAAATGGATGAGCTATATTGTCAATTGAGAAATACTTATTAGAAGTTATTGATTATAAGAAAATTATTAATAACTTTGTATGTCAAAATACCTTAAACCACCCATAAACTTAGCTCAGATTATTAGTATCATCCCTGAACTATGCCCCGTCTTAATTACCCATCTCAACTTGGCATTTTGAAAGCCATTACCCCCTAGACACTGATGTGGCAAAAAGTGTAGGTGCACTCACCTGTCACATGGATTTTCGATCTATGTGACATTATTTTGAAAAATAAAATAATTTTTTACCTTTTTAAGAATATTACTTTTTAGATAAATTTTTCCTATACAATTTATAATTAAACTTGGATAAAACTACGTTATTTAAGATAAATATTTTTATTTGGCCAAAAATAATAAAGTTTTAGTTAATATTTTTTTGAATTTGACCTAAAAATAAAGATTTATACAATTGAAATAAATAGTCAAGGCATCTCAAAAGTTATAAAAATAAGTAGTTTGAAATTAATTATTTTGACTATAATTTTTTATATATCTCTAAATTATAGTGCTCTAATTTTTTTTTTGTTGGTTTTACTTAAAAAAGTAAAAATACACAGTTGAAATAAATAGTGATTTCATCGAAATAAGAAATAAAAAGAGCATACAATTGCACTTGTAATTTCTTGCAATTGTACACTCTTTTTATTTCTTCTTTTAATGTAATGACTATATTTTAAATATGTATTTTTATAATTTTTTAGATGCTTTGACTATTTATTTTAATTGTTTAAATCTTTATTTTCAGGTAAAATTCAAAAAAAATATTAACTATAAATTTATTATTTTTTTGCCAAATAAAAATATTGAGCTTAAATAATGCTGTTTTATTCAAATTTTATTATAGATTGTATTCGAAAAATGTATATAAAAAGTAATAGTCTTAAAAAGGTAAAAAAAATTATTTTTAAAAAAATGTTACATAGACGGAAAAATTCGCGTGACGGGTGAGTGCACTCATACTTTTGCCACATCAGCAACTAGGGGCTAATGACTCTCAAAGGCCAAGTTGAGGAAGCTAATTAAGATCAAGCATAATTCGAAAAGAATATTAATAATTTGAGTCAAATTTAAGAATAATGTACGATATTTTGCCACTTTGTATCTAAAAAAAAAGCTTTAAAAAAATAATTTCAAATAAATAATTAAAAAATTAAGTTTGGCCCTGGACGGTAAAATTGTTAGTAATTGTAATAACAGAGGTTAGTTCTTATGCATTATAATTTGAGATTGGAGCATTTATTGCTTTTATCGGTCCTATCGATTCAGCACTGGAAATACAGAGGGTTGGATTTTTCGACTGAGCTGTACTTCACTTATATTGGCTTCTCCAGAAGGGCTGGTTACCTCTTCCTTACCACTACCTTGACGGCGAAGCTCTTGGTTGGTTCGATTGGCTGTTTAGAAATAAGCACTTTTTTGATTGGTATCGTTTTAAGGAGAAATTGTAGCAGCATTTTCGCACTGGAACTAGAGAAGCATCTGGTGGGTGCTTAGCCATTCACCTGCAGTGAAAGCTAAAGAAAAATTTTCTACCACGAGCTACGGTTATTCCATCCTCATCCGGTCATCCTCATCCTCGCCTCAGTATTGGAATAAACACTTGCACAGCAACAACCTTAACTTGGCATACGGTGAAAACATAGCCTAAAAAGAGAAAGTAGAGAGAAGGGAGAGGATCGAAGAGTCTCGAATAAGAGACTGTAAAAATATCTCTGATAAAATGAGTGCCTCGGTACAGACAAACGACCCCTGACCCCTTATATCAAATGACCCCTTTACATATGTGGCCTATTTACATGACATAGCCTAATTACAGGAATAGCCTATTTACACAATTGACCTAACTACAAAAGTAAACAAAATATACAGACAAATTACAAGAATAGCCTAATTGTAGAAATAGCCTATTAGGCTCAGATATGACTCCTACAATGACCAAAATGGTCCACAATTGAGTATTATCATCATAGCCAAGTTATACATCTCAACACCCCCCCCTCAAGTTGAAGGGGGGAAACCACCTTCAACTTGGACAAAATAGGAGAAAGAGCAGTCCCAGATAATGCCTTCGTCAACGGATCAGCCAGCTGTTGAGAAGTGGAAACATGGGAAAGTTTTAGGAAACCATTGCGTATCAAAGTACGAACATAATGACAATCCACCTCAATATGCTTAGTGCGTTCATGGAAAACTGGATTATTAGCAATGTGGACAGCAGCCTGACTATCACAAAACACAGAAATAGGAGATGGAACAGATACCCCAAGATCAGCAAGCAAACGAGAGAGCCAAGTAAGTTCAGCAGTAACCTTGCTCAAAGCCCTATACTCAGTTCAGCAGAAGAAAGAGAGACAACAGGTTGTTTTTTCGATTTCCAACTTACCAAACTGCCACCCACAAAACACAGAAGCCAGTAACAGATCGTCGAGTGTCAGGGCAAGCTGCCCAATCACTATCAGAGAACCCAGTCAAAGAGTAATCAGCAACATCAGAGTAAAAAAGACCCAAAGAGGAAGTGCCCTTAAGATACCTCAAAACATGCATAGCAGCAGACATATGGGGAACTCTTGGGGATTTAAGGTACTGACTCAGATGTTGCACGGCAAAGCATATATCAGGTCGAGTATGGGTTAAAAACAATAATTTGCCAACAAGACTCCTGAACTGATCAGGAGCGGGCAAAAGATCACCAGAATCAACATGTAGTTTAAAAGAAATGTCCAGAGGGGAAACAACAGGAGAAACAGAGGCACAGTCGAAAGCATGCAACAAATCATGAGTATACTTATGCTGATTCAGATGAATCCCACCAGGGACATGTTTAACCTCAAGACCCAAAAAATAATGCAATGACCCCAAATCCTTGATTTTGAAAGTATCATCCAAGAAGGCCTTTAAGCCAGCAATCTCATCACAGTCAACCCCAGTAACAATGATGTCATCCACATACACAGCCACCACAACAAGGGAATCAGGATTACCTTTTAAGAACAAGGAATAATCATTCAAAGAGTGCCTGTAACCTCTAGAGTGAAGAGCAGAGGACAGCTTAGCATACCACTGCCGGGAGGCCTGCCTGAGCCCATATAAAGACTTCTTTAGTTTACAAACCAAAGGAAGAGAAGAAGAAGAGGGAGAAGAAGAAGAAGGAGAAGAAGAAGAAGGAGAAGAAGAAGAATCAGAAACCACCAAACCTGGAGGAAGTTTCATATAAACTTCCTCATCCAAATCACCATGGAGGAAAGCATTGTTAACATCAAGCTGAAACAAGGGCCTATGGTTCTTAACAGCCACTGCAAGTAGGCATTTCACTGAAGTCATCTTGACAACAGGAGAAAATGTGTCTGTAAAGTCCACACCCTCAACCTGTGTATCACCTCTGATAACCAACCTTGCCTTATACCTTTCAATAGAGCCATCAGATTTATATTTGATCTTGTAAACCCACTTACAGCCAATAGGTTTCTTACCAGGAGGAAGATGCACAATGTCCCAAGTATGGTTAGCATCCAATGCATCAAATTCCTTCCTCATGGCATCCTGCCAAGCTGGTACAGAGGCAGCTTGAGAGTAAAACATAGGTTCAGATTCCAAATTGGAGGAAGAGGAGCCAAAGAAGGCTGGAAGCTGGCAAACATAGTCTTTGAAGTAGGAAGGAGGAATATGTTGTCTGGTGGATTTTCTGGGCAAGGACACAGGCTGAGATAGAGGTAGAGCAGGAGGAGGAACATCAGGATTGAAAAAGGGAGAAGGAATGGATATAGGAGAGGCAGGAGAAGGACTAGGAGGAGAAGAAGAGGAAGAATCAGTGGAAGTTGGTAGCAGGGAAGGATGGTCAAGAATATCATCAGAAAATGGAACAGGTGGAGGAGGAGAGGAAGAGGGAGGTGCAGTTTTAAAGGGAAAGTGAGTTTCATGAAAGACAACATCTCTAGACACAAAACATTTCTTAGAATTCAAATCATACAGTTTGTAGCCTTTCTTACCAAAAGGATAACCAATAAAAACACAAGAGTGAGCTCTGGGCTTCAGTTTGTCCCTATGAGGAATAGGGACAGCAGCATAAGCTAAACAACCAAAAGCTTTTAGGTGAGAATAAGAAGGGGGAGAACCATGCAATAATTCATGAGGTGTTTTGTAATGAAGTACTCTGGATGGCAATCTATTAAGGATGTATGTGGCAGTTAGCAAACAATCACCCCAAAAGGATATAGGCAAACCAGACTGAAAAAGAAAAGCTCTACAAGTTTCAAGTAAAGATCTGTGCTTTCTCTCAACAACCCCATTCTGTTGGGGAGAATGAGGGCAAGTTGTTTGATGCACAATCCCAAGCTTATTAAAAAAAAGAAATCCCTTCAGCACTGTAACCCAGTTCCAGGGCATTATCACTCCTCACAACCTGGACAATGGAGTTGAATTGAGTTTGAGCATAAGAAATGAAGGATTTAAGGAGAGGGAAGGCATTACTTTTAGAACCCATTAAATGTGTCCAGGTGGCCCTAGAAAAGTCATCAACTATGGTGAGAAAATATTTACTACCAAGGGAAGTAGGGGTGTGGTAAGGACCCCAAGTATCCACATGTATAAGTTGGAAGGGTTTAGTAGTGGTAATGCTACTATTAGGAAAAGGTAGTCTGGTTTGTTTAGCCATAGGACAAATAGTGCAGGGAAAAGGTTGTTTAGCAGCAAGAGAAAAAGGTAAGCTAGAAACATGTTTCATATTAACAAAAGAAGTGTGTGCTAATCTCAAATGCCAAATATAGTTCATATCAGCAGTATCAGCATTATTACAACAGGAAGATTGTACAATTGAGCTAAAATGTTTGCCATCAGAAACAACATCATCATTACAAACATGTGAAACACTATGCTCAGGAGTAGAAGAAGACTTGGAAGAGGCAGAAGAGGGAGGAGGTGACCAAGAGTACTTGTACAGACCAGCCTCCTCTTTACCAAGATCCAGAAGCCTCTTCAGAGAAAGGTCCTGTAACAGGTAAAGAAGGCATGAGGTTGGTGTAAACAAAACCAGACAATTCAATTGTTTCATCAATTTATGAACAGAAATCAAATTATGTTTGAAAGAAGGAACCAAGAGCACATTGTGAAGGGTAAGGGAAGAAGTCAATGCAAATGATCCTGTACAAGTAACCTTCACCTTATAGCCATTAGGTAGGGAAACAAGGTAAGGGATAGTTAAGGGTATAATGTCAAAAAGTAGATTTTTATCATAAGTCATGTGATTGGAAGCCCCTGAATCAATGATCCAGGTAGCAGAGTTTATGTTTGCAAGCATGCACAACTTGGAATCAGAAACAAGACTCTCAGACATCAAAGTACCAGCAAAATTAGCAGAACTCATGGGAGAAGGAGCTTGATCACTAGTAGAAAGAGTCTGTTGAATTAAGCTCACAATCTGATCACATTGCTGTCTGCTCAACCCTGGTATCACATGTTGACTGGCAATAGGATCCCCTAGAGGAACAGACAGACTTGAATTTCCTGTATCAGCAGACATACAATCAGTACTAGTGGAAAGATGAGCAGCAGATTTCCTTCCCTTGGTGTAAGAATTGCTTTGAGGAAAACCATGGAGCTTGAAACACTTATCAATTAAGTGTCCAGACTTCTTGCAATATCTGCAAAACAAGTTTCCTCTATTTTGCTCAAAATTGACTTTAGGTCTGAAGTTGGAACCAGACAATTTACCCTGGCTGAACCCAGCAGGGGGCCTGTCAGTGTGAGTGTTAAAAGACATGGAGTCTGGACTAATATGAGAAACAAACTTGACTTGTCTTTGTTTTTCATCATTGAGCACAATATTATAAACACTGTCAAGGGAAGGAAAGTGCTGCATCATTAACAAATTACTCCTTACACCCAAATATGTCTCATTCAGTCCCATGAGGAACTGGTAAATCTTGTTCTCATCATCTTCCTCAATAATACCATTCTTAGCAGCACAAGTGCACTTCTGTCCATGGTTTGGGACCATTGTCCCCAATTCATCCCACAAACTCTTGAGTTTGTTGAAGTATGAGGCTACATCAAGGGAACCTTGGGATGTCTGAGAGAGTTCCCGTTTAAGCTCAAAGATTTTGGTTTTATTGGGGGTACCATATCTCTTCTCAAGTTGAGACCACATGCTTTGAGCAGTGTCAGAATATTGGACACTATCAGCTATTTGAGATGACACAGAAGAAGTTAACCATGACATAACGAGCATGTTACATCTATCCCACAACCTCTGTAAACTCACATTATTATTAGGTCTGGAAAATGAACCATCAATGAAACAGATTTTATTTTTAGCAGATAAGGCCATAGTCATTTTACGCTTCCATCCTCCATAACCACTTCCTGAGAAAGGAGTGGGGACTAAACATGCACCAGGGACATCAGAAGAATGCACAAATAAGGGATTGGAAGGGTCAATAGGACCAGAGTTAGCACCAGAACTACCAGCATTCATGTTAGCAGCCATGCTCAACAAATGAATCAAACCTTTTGTAAAATATCACCAAAACAATATTCACAATCTACACGGTCAGTATTCACAACTCAAAGAATCTATTCACAGCTAGAATCAAACAATCACATATACAGTCAAAGAATCACAACCAGAGAATAGGAACGAGGTTACCGTCCTTCTTCGCAACCGGAGAAGTTCGGCCTTTAACAATAGGCAAAACCCTAGGTGTGAGCCCTAGGAATAACCGTCAAAACTTTACCACAAACGCCGACAATGTTGTCACAACACCACGGATGATAACCAAAACCACAGCAAAATGAGTATCAAACCACCGGATGGCAACCAAACACTCGATTTGACCACCAGAAAACCCTAGAGATTGAAACTCACCGCAAAATCTTCGAAACCTTCACAATAAACGATTGAACCGTTCAGTACAGAAGGAACAAACGTAGATCGTGAAGATAGAGGCTCCGAAGAACCCTAATAGGGTTGAAAACATCATCGATCTTTTCGATCTCAAAAAAAAACCAAATTTTGATCAGAAAATAGTTCGAATGAACTATTGATTCACAAAACAACGTCACCGGATCATTGTACCGGCTCTGATACCATGAAAACATACAGAATATCGGAGCAATTTCAGAGAGAGAAAGTAGAGAGAAGGGAGAGGATCGAAGAGTCTCGAAGAAGAGACTGTAAAAATATCTCTGATAAAATGAGTGCCTCGGTACAGACAAACGACCCCTGACCCCTTATATCAAATGACCCCTTTACATATGTGGCCTATTACATGACATAGCCTAATTACAGGAATAGCCTATTTACACAATTGACCTAACTACAAAAGTATACAAAATATACAAACAAATTACAAGAATAGCCTAATTGTAGAAATAGCCTATTAGGCTCAGATATGACTCCTACAATGACCAAAATGGTCACAATTGAGTATTATCATCATAGCCAAGTTATACATCTCAACACTCCCCCTCAAGTTGAAGGGGGGAAACCACCTTCAACTTGGACAAAATAGGAGAAAGAGCAGTCCCAGATAATGCCTTCGTCAACGGATCAGCCAGCTGTTGAGAAGTGGAAACATGGGAAAGTTTTAGGAAACCATTGCGTATCAAAGTACGAACATAATGACAATCCACCTCAATATGCTTAGTGCGTTCATGGAAAACTGGATTATTAGCAATGTGGACAGCAGCCTGACTATCACAAAACACAGAAATAGGAATAAACACTTGCACAGCAACAACCTTAACTTGGCATACGGTGTGCTCGAAGAAATGGCGGATAAGGCAACTAGCACCTTACAAGATCATGAAGCGGATGTTGAACCTAGTGAGTTACCAGAAAAGCATATTGATGTCGATTACATGTACGGTATCGCTGATGGAAGTCATATTGAGGTTGAGATTCTTAAAGAGCTACAAGTTGGTGATGAATTGATGAGTAAGAAGGTTGAATTCTCAGAAGAAGGCCAGGTGTTCGGCAAAATGTCTCATAATTGCTGCTCCACGGCACTTGCTGATGAATCTGATTTAGAAGATGGCGATTCTGAGGAAGACAAAGTGCCTGATGGACATCCCAGACGAACCGTTGACAAGAACTATATCTCTCCAACTGATGCGGCAATTGCTTGCGATAATGATGCTGAAATGAACACAACTAATTTTTCGGTACCTTTGACTAGCAGAGAGGATGTAGTGCCGAAAGAGCGCTGCTGAAGTCACACATCCATTTGAAAATGTCATACTGCTTCATATTCACAGGAGTCCATGTATGTGGAAATTTTTTGATAAGAATTTTATGCCGGCTACTGAGATTTCAGATATTGCGAGGTATGGTTCTGATGAAATTTTATTTGTTGGGTATGAAGAACCAACGGGGATGAATAGTTTGCGTTACTAATTAAGCAGCCATCACTATGTCATTTTGGCTTGTAATTTTTGGTCGCATAATGCCGCTTCGCCATACTACTTTACTCTATAAATGCTGGTTATATATTTGAATTTGGTACACTCATTATATGTTCATGTTGGACTCTTCATATCAACTCCATCTACCATGTTGGACTTGTCTCAAGCTCCGGTGGTACAAGGTCATCATGTGGTACTGAATTGGTTCAACTGCTAGAAATCTTTGAATTGGATTTTTTAAGTAAAGAGGTATTTTTATTTCTACTCCATATCTAATGATTTCAAACTTTTCATGACGTCTGTTTATCTAGATGGCAATATGCAAGTTAAAGGCTCAAAGAACGCGGTTCAACAGAAGCTATTTGCTACTAGCCTATTCAAGGGAGTTACAAATATCAAAGAGGAAATGGTTCCAGCAGAGTTTTGCCCCATCTTAACGAATGTTACTCATAGGATGGATTCAGAACATATAGGGAAAGTTCTATCGAATCATTTAGGGTTTATTATTAGGAGACTCGAGTTCTACGTCTTTAGACTCTTATCAACCAACCTATAACTGAGCTTGAAATTGAGTTGATCTGTCTTAGACAAGAGGGGTTGCTCTGATGGTAAGCAACCCCCACTTCCAACCGAGAGGTTGTGAGTTCGAGTCTCCCTAAGAGCAAGGTGAGAAGTTCTTGGAGGGAAGGATGCCGGGGTCTATTTGGAAACAGCCTCTCTACCCTAAGGTCTGCGTACACACTACCCTCCCCCGACCCCACTAAGTGGTATTATACTGGGTTGTTGTTGTTGTTGTTGTTGTCTTGTAAAGCACATTATCGTGGCACCAAGGATAAACTCTGAGACCTTAACTCTAAAAAGTCATCTAGAGTATGTGGCTTCTAGCTCTATGGCTCAAGTGTGGGATCCTGGATGGCAATTGTGTATGCATTCTTCCATTTTGCTATCTGATTTCGCATTGGAAAAAGATGTTTCAGATACATTGCAACTGAAGCTTCTTACATCACTTTTATTTAGCCCAATGAGGGAGGAATATGCATCTTCTTCATGTTAGTCACTCTCTAGCAGCCAAGTCGTGTTAATGAATTTCTCTCGTACTAGAACAAAAGTGTTTTATCCACAAATCTGTCCTTATTACAAATGTTCCTTGCTCTATTTTATAGAGGATCTTAATCTTTGCAATGCTTCTTGGAATGTTTTCAAAGAGGCAGGACCTGCAAGAGTACTACCAGTTCAATCATTACACAGTCGGAGATCGCAAAACATTTGTGCAGTTTGTGGATGCAGTCAAGAAAATCCAATAGGATGTCAATATTGCAACAGGAGAAAGCCACATCTTGCCATAAGTCTTGCTGCAATTGTGCAATCACTATGCTGACTGTTGCAATTAATTTTCAACTATGTGGACCTAATTGGTTACTTTGTGGAACAAGAGCACGTAGTTTGTCAAGTGGCAGAAGAAGAGCTTTATAATTGTGGACTGATATTCCTCTTGACTTTAGTAATCAGAGCATTTCAACAGCAACACAAATTAACGGTACACACAGACTGTTCGACGGAGATGGTTGAATTTATTAAACGCGAAGGTAATCCACTTATCTCTTATTATGCTGGCATTCTATTGCCTTGTCTGTCTGCTAAGCTAGCACATCTGGTGCTTGACGTGCATGTGAATATAGTTGAAGATCATTTTGTGGTTGGTGATTTTATTTCTGTCAAACTTCCTACTTATCGCCAGCACTCTATGAGATTAGAGCAGTTGATGGCACCCCGCTAAAGTTTTTCACAAAACTAGTGAAAGCGTTCTTCAAACTCACGTTAGAAGAATGTAAGATGGAAAGAAACATTAGTCACACATTTCCCAATCCCACAAGATTGCAAGAAGCGTTGAATAAAGGAAGAACAATAAAATAAAAAGTATCACGTTTTTTGAAGCAATAACTTAGAAAAATTAATCACCAATAACTTAGAAAGTATCACTCTCGATTGGAAGTGGGGGTTGCTTACTATCAGAGAAACCCCTCTTGTCCCACGAGTAAAATTGATAAGGTTAAGAAAAACTAATCCTAATAAAACTAGAATAAGAATAAGGCTAAGAAAACATATTCTAACTAAAATTGAAAAAAGAATTCTGGTAAGAATGCGATACCAATTAACAATACTAGTTTGACTAGAACTAAAAATATTATCCTATTAAAACAAGAATTAAATTACTAAGAAATAACAAATTCTAATCTTTGAGGAAAAGAAATTCTAATCTTGAGTGAATTTTTTACTTTGTTTAATTTTTTGGATTCTTAACATTCTTATCTTGCATCAAATATCATCAATTGGGAAGGTAATACTTTGGTCCTTTTAAAGTGCTTCAGCATATTTGGGTTATTGCCTTTAAATTTGAACTTTTTGAAGCTGCACGAATGTATCGTATTTCTCGCATCTCTATGCTCAAGTGTTGCAATAACCAGGCTGACCAACAGAATAAATATTTACTCAACCTAGAGGGCAAGGTTCTCAATTCATGGGGGAGTATTGTTGTTAACAAGAATAATTTAGATAATACTTGTGGGCCAGTTATTTGGACAAAGGTTGGCCAAGATGTTGGGCCAAGGGCTAGACCACAAAGAAGCCCAAGGACAAGACAACCCTACAAAAGATCCATTTGGGATCCAGGTGGAGTAGGGAAAGACACGACAAAGGTTTAAAAGGAGAGTGGCCTATACGGTTTCAGGGATTATGCATATTGTTGAAGAAAATCGCCTCTTTCTCTAAGTCTCAGTTTCTCATCTTCCTTTTTTTAATTGTGTCTCTTCTTCTTTATCCACAACTATCTCAATTTTTATATTTCCATGGTTAGACCGGAATTTGAGTGTTAGTCCGGTTACGCATTTAACTAGGTGTATTATTCAATTTTTTTGAAATGATGGGATCAATATAATATTAGATCAGTTTTATAATATATATATATTATATCTAGTTTAACAGAAAGACCATGACTCCCCCTTGGTTTCAAGTTAGCACACTACACACGGAAGTGTACGCGATTAGTACATTATGACTAGTTAAATTATAGCATAATAGATTTTATTTTGACAATGTATATATTCTAGTTATTTTTATAGCATAAAAATTATTTTACTTATCTTTAAACCTTAGTGAGAAATTTTTTTTATATAAAAAACTCTCTTGTGCGTGATGAATAGAAATATATTACTTTCTTAACCATTTCATCTTTCTTTTTTGAAAGCTCTTTTAGCGGCTATTTTCTTTTTTCTTCATCTATACAAGCAACTTTTAACTTCAAAAGCTCCAACAGTACTGAAAATGAAAGAGGATCAAGAAAGAAAAAAAACATGTGGATATTAAAAAAGAATTTTTATTAAAACAAAATAGGTGTTCGGCAACTTACGCGTGCCTGAACTAAAATCATCCAACATTGTCTTTGGCGAAATTTGAACACTCATAAAAAATTATGTGGTTGCGATATAATTATTTAATGTTATTGGCAGCCAACATAAGAAAATTATACAACTTAATTAAATAAACTTAACATAAGATAAAAAATAAACATAATTCAAGCTTAATAGTGCAACACATGAGCATCATACTGAACTGTAACATCCTTAGTTTACAATCCAGTAACCTAGTCAGAATAGCAAGCTTACTTGGTAAACCTTTATGCACTGATAGGTTAACTGCTGGATGTGAAAGGATCTCCTGTGCGAGAGTTCTTGTGGAAGTTGATATCACTCAACCTCTGCCTGAGAATGTCTACATAGAGATACCAGAGGGGAAAAGCTGGCTACAAAATATGGAGTATGAATGGAAACCAACCTTCTGTCTTGAATGCAACTCGTTTGGGCACAAAAATGGAGACTGTCAGAAGGAGAAACAACAGAATGTAGAAGTCCAGAGACAGAGAAAGAGGAAAAAGAAGGTAACCTGAGTGCATTGGCAACCAAAGCTGTAACTGAGGAGACAGTAGAAGGGCAGCAGAATGACAAACCAACAGAGTTGCCTGTTGTAGAAAGGAATAACAAAGCCAAGCAGATTGCAGATGTCCAAGGCCTTAAAGGTAGAAACCAAAACAAAGTGACCAATTATGCTGAAGTAACCAGGAGGAATACATTTGCAGTACTCACTATAGTAGAACCTCCTGATGGGAACCAACAGAAAGGAGAATGGAGCCTAGAGCCAGTAGATCCAGGAGGCACTACATCCACTGTTTCCCCATGATTATTGTATCCTGGAACATTAGAGGACTAAACAAGTCCTACAAACAAAGAGAGTTAGTCAAATTCATGAGGACTAATAGAGTTGATATGATAGCTTGCCTAGAAACTAGAGTGAAGCAGCAAAACTCAATGGCAATATATAAGAAGCTGGGAGGTGACTGGACTATATGGAACAACTATGTACATGCTCCTAATGGCAGAATATGGATAATGTGGAAAGATGTCAATGTTCAAGTGGTACTACTGGAGAGCACTGATCAACTAATCCATTGTCTGGTGAAAGATAAGAATTCAACCTTCACTAGCTACATCACCTCTGTATATGGCCTACACACTACCCAATACAGAGCGCCACTATGGAGGGACTTGAGAGCTGTCCAGCAAACTGGCCCTTGGCTTATAATGGGGGATTTCAACAGTCCGCTAAGAGTTGAGGATAGGAGAAATGGTCAGCCAGTGCATCCTTCAGGGATAGCTGGATTTCAGGGGTGTATTGATGACATTGGAGTGGGGCAGCTTACCAAAAGAGGCAATTCATTCTCATGGAGCAATAAAAGGTATGTTGAAGCCAGAGTCTATAGCCATATTGACTGGACCTTTGGTAATGATCAGTGGTTCAATTGTTACACAGGAGTGGAAGCAGTATACATGTTATCTGGATGTTCAAATCACACTCCTATATTGATAGACACTGATATAGTTAAAGTTAAAGTAAAAAGACCATATAGGCTACTACTAACAGTTATGCACCAAAAAGAATATAAGGAAGCAGTTCAAATATGTGGGGACAAAAAATCCAAGGCTACACTATGTATTCTATTTGGAGCAAACTGAGGAAAATTGAGCAGGAGACCAGAACCATCCACCAGGAGCATTCATCTGTTGATACAAAGCTGCAACAAATGAGAGAAGGTCCGGGGGTAATTCAAGTAAAACTGAATGAAGATTATTTCAATGAAACGGTGATTGAAGAAGAAAAGAAACTATTAGAGAACATTGAAAAGTGGGAAGGCATTCAAGAACAAATAATGAGACAGAAATCAAGAGCAAACTGGATCCAGCTGGGTGATAGCAATACAAAGTACTTCCATGCGTATATGAAGCCCAGACAAGCAAGAAACAGGGTGAGTAGCATCCTCAATGACAACCAGGTGAGGATTACTGATCCACAACAGATCCAGCAGGAGTTAATTCAATTCTTTCAACAACTACTGGGCACAGCAGCAGATCAGCTTCCTGGGATAGATATCAATGTGGCTAGAGATGGGCCATGCCTATCATTGCACCAACAACAGCAATTATTAGCTCCAGTAACAAGGGAAGAAATCAGTCAGATAATACATAATCTTCATAATGACAAGGCTCCTGGGATAGATGGTTAACCTGCAGAATTCTTCAAATAATTCTGGCGTATTGTGGGGGAGGAGTTTATAGAGGCAGTGTAGAAATTCTTTCAAACTGGGAAATTATTGAAAGAGATTAACTGCACAACTGTTACATTGATTCCGAAAGTGAAAAATCTCAACTATGTCAAGGAATACAGGCCCATTGCTTGCTGCTCAACACTGTAGAAAGTTATTGTAAAGATCCTTACAAACAGGCTTAAAATAGTTGTGGACTATCTGGTGGGGCATGCACAATCAACTTTCATAGAGGGGAGAAACATCCTGGACAATGTCATTATGGCTCATGAACTGATTCGAGCTTACTCTTAGAAAGCAGTATCTCCCAGGTGCATAATCGAAGTAGATATTAGGAAAGCTTATGACTCTGTTGAATGGGGATTTCTGAGGGCGGTTTTGCTGGAGTTTTGTGTACCTTACAAAATGGTCGCTTTAATTATGGAGTGTGTCTCTACAGCAAGCTTCTCTTTACTAGTCAATGGAGGTCTTACCAGCAAATTTACAACAAGGAAAGAATTAAGACAGGGAAACCCAATGTCTCCCTACCTGTTTGTCTTAGTCATGGAATACCTCAACAGAACACTGAAGCAATTAAACAGGAACCCAGACTTGAACTTCCATCCCAAATGTTCCAAGTTACAACTCACCCATATCTGTTTTGCAGATGATCTCCTGATGTGCTGTAGAGGAGATGAAATTTCCATGAGACTATTGCTCAAAGAGTTTGATAACTTCTCCCAGATGTCTGGACTGCAAGCAAACTTGGAGAAAAGCTCTCTCTACATAGCAGGGGTTTCACAAGAAGTCAAGGAAAAGCTATTCGCAGAATTTCAATTAACAGAAGGGCAGCTCCCCTTCAAATACCTGGGAGTTCCCTTGTCAACAAGGAAGATTACAATCACACAATGCCTACCTTTGGTTGACAGGATAGTGGACAAAATCAGATGCTGGTCATCCAAGGTCTTATCCTATGCTGGAAGGCTCCAACTGATCAAGAGTGTCCTATTTGAAATGCAGACCTACTGGGCCCAGGTCTTCCTACTTCCAAAGAAAGTCATCAAACTGGTGGAGAAAATATGCAGGAACTACTTATGGACAGGAAACATGAGACATGTCATAGGGCCCCCATAGCTTGGGAAACAATATCTAAACCAGAAGCAGCTGGAGGCTTGAATGTCATTTGCTATGAAAAGTGGAACAAAGCAGCCCTGTCAAAGCTGCTACGGGCTCTAATGCAAAAGAAGGATAAGCTATGGATCAAATGGATCCACTGTCATTATATAAAGAGGAACGTAGTTGCTACCATGGAAACACCAAAGCAGGCTAGCTGGTTGGTAAGGAAAATATTTGGAGCTAGGGACTGGTGGGCACACGACTGGGCAGCAATGCAATCATGCTGCCAGAATGGAAGATACAGCATAAAAGAGAGCATATATGCACTCTATTCCACAGTACACCAAAGTTCCCTGGAAAAAATTGGTGTTGGTTCCTGGACTACTGCCAAAACAGAAATTTATATTATGGACGACATTGCGTCGATGTTTGGCAACAGTTGACAGGTTAGAAAAATGGAGTATCCACACTGATCAGTCTTGTTCACTATGTGGCAGTGGTAGTGTAGATACACACGACCACCTATTCTTTGACTGCTCTTATTCCCAATCACTGTGGCAAGGATCGTTAAGGTGGCTGAATTTCAACATATTGATAAACAATTGGGAACTAGAGGTGCAATGGATCTCTGATAGAGTCAACAACAGAAATCCAAGGAAAACCATCCTAGGAGTGGTATTCGCAACAGGTGTATACAATATCTGGATGGAAAGGAATGAAAGAAGATTTAGACAGTCGAGCAAAGATGCTACAGATAGAGCACGACAGATTGCAATCCAGGTGCACATCACTGGAAGGAAGAAGCAAAAATGGCAGCCCACATTACATTACTTAAATTGCTATCCACAATGTACTCCTTGAATATATTCACAATTTTGTATGTTAGGAGTTAGTTAAACAACTTGCTGGTTGTAGAGTAGATAGTTGATCAAATTTGAGATTTATTCTATAGTCCCAAAGAACAAGTGATGTACATTTATACTGGTTGAAATACAAAATTTTCTTTTTGACCAAAAAAAAAAAAACCTAGTCCTTGCCTGAACATATCCTCTAGCAAATTGGAAAAGCCCACTGCCACCTATCACCGGCATCTCTCTAACTATCTCGAATGCCGAATTCCGACCGAGCACGGCTAACATGCTACCATTATATTTCCCTTCAATAAAAACAAAATTCATGACCATTAATATACTTAATTCACTTTGTGAAGCTGAACTATATAACCCTTAAGCCCTTCCAATAATTTTGGAACTCAATTTTGGTCCTAGGGTTAGGGCATTATCCATCATGTTTATTAGGCCGAAGCCGGTAAGGATGGTGGTTGTGGGCGGTGTTACGATCATAATAGAGGTTGGTTTCGAGCCACTTAAGATGTCATGCCAATAGAATCTGAAATGGCTCAGTTTTTCTCTTTTCGACTGTTGGACTTTCTATTTATAATTTTTTTCAAACACGTATTCATTATCTTCTCCAATGGCCGAAAAAACTATAAGAGAAAGGAGAATGGAGAGAGTGAAAAATTGAAGAAGTCTAGGCATGGAAGTAGATTTTTTTGGGTTACTTGGCAATTGAACATGCATGAAGTTTTCTTGGTTATGAACTTTCTATTTATAGATGAGGGATTCTACTAAGTTCCCACTATGTACGGGGTCCGGGGAAAGACCAGATCGTAAGTATCTATTACACACAGTCTTATCCTATATTTTCGCAAGAGGTTGTTTTCAATGCTCGAACCCGTAACTCCTGGTCACATTGTAGCAATTTTACCAGTCAAGCCAAAATAATTCTGACGAACTACTAGAACTTGGTCGGTTTGCAAGGGGCGGATCTAGAGCAAATGATACGAGTTCACCAGTAACTTTTGCATAGATCCTGTATTTATACTAAAAAATTCATTAAAAGTATAAGAATATTTAGTTTGGAACCCAGTTCGTTGGTCTAGTTATTGCATAGATTAACTTGGGATTGTTATAGGAACCCATAAATTTAAAATTCTGGATTCGTATGTGACGGTTTGGTCTTTTTTGTTTCTAATTACTAATTATTTTTTGGCTAAAGTTTAAAATATTTACCACTATTCTTCCAACTACTACATGCAAAGAAAAAAAGAGACTAAAATGGGAACAAAAAATAGTGGGATAATGTTCCACTTTTGTTCCCTTAATTATTGATAAATATCTGACATTAATCATTGTGTTATTTCATTAATCATATTTAAATTTGAATTAATTGATTGTGTGTTGTGGTCTATTTACATAGAAAATATAGCACATTTAGATTATTATTGATAATCATACATAGAAAATATATCACATTTAGATTATTATTGATAATTATAATAATGAATACTTAACATAATATTTGAGTAATTAACTAATGATTAACAATCAATAGTTCGTTAACCTAGAGAAAATTCACAAGCAAAAAAGTTCAAAGATCGACATTTGAATTAAGTGAAGTTTAATTTTGTTTAACAAAATATTACAAGGACCAAAATAAGAATTTACAATATTTCAGGGATTAAAAGAACACATTTCTTTAGTAGACTAGCAATTCAAATTAAAACAATCTGCTATAAGGCTGGAAGTGTCGCGGTTCCGAACCGGAACCGTGGCCCTGTCGGTTCTGCCGGTTCCGGCGGCCCGGTTCAGGCGGTTCCGGTTCTACCAGTTCTAGGGAATCGTGGCTAGGCGGTTCTACCCGTTGGAACCGCTAGAACCGGAACCGCCAGAACCGGAACCGGCTCGCGGTTCTGGACCGATTCTGGCGGTTCCAAACGGTTTTGCCGGTTCCCAACGGGCATTTTTCAAAAAAAAAATTTTTTTTTAAATTATTTCAGCAACGGCTCTTTGCAAAAAGTAGCCGTTTGGAAGTTTAAAAAATAGCCATTTGGCCCCCAAACTTTAATTTAACACCAAACTTTATATAATTATACTATTTCTCATTTCTCAACTATAAATACCCTCTCATTCTTTCATTTTTATTCACCAACTCATCAATATCTCTCAATCTCTCTCAAGCTCTCTTTCAATCTTTCTAGTGCAAGTACTTAATTTATTATTGCAAATTCGTGAAAAATTGTGAAGTTGTTGAATTGAAGTTTTCAAGTGTTCAAGTTCGACGATTTTCAATTTTCAAGAAGTTGTTCGTCAATCCGGTAAACTCGTTTCAACTCTTACGTGTTAATAGTAATTTTTTGGGTTTTTAGTTTGTTTAATTCTAATTATTATGGCATTTTCGTTGAAAAAATGTTCGGTAAAGGAAAAGCTAAAATCGGTGAAAGTAGTGGCCAAAATACTACCCCTCCCCCGGCTCCCCGACCTAGAAAAGATAAGCAAGTTGAAAGTAGTAGCCAACCTAGATGTCCTAATGAACCCTTCGGAATCCTTGATAGTGATCACCCTTGTTTTCAATTTGGCGATATTGATTTTCTACATGATGTAGCAGTAGGTGATAGAATAGACGATGATATTATGAATGATCTTTATCCTAATGCACCTATCTTAGAGGGAAATGAGGATGATGATGATGACGATGAAACTCAAGCTCCAGTAGATTTAGATGATACACCTACTAGTCCTGCTCATAACTTAGGTGATGAACCGGCACACCCACCTGTACAAACTCCCACTTTTAGTAGACAACCTCCTAAACGTACAGAAATATCATTAGTTTGGCAATTTTTTATTCAACTAAGAGAACAAAATAAGGCTAAGTGTAAATCTTGTGGGAAATTACTTGTTCATAGGTATACTGGAGATCGTAGCGGCACATGTAGTTTAGTTAAGTATATAAAATTACACCCTAGTGATAAGGCTATATATTTGCAATTGAAAGCGCAACAGGAGGGGAGGACAAGTGTTGATTCTACAGTTAACCCAAGTACTGGTTCTAATCTAGTTCAACCAGGAATAAACACAGTCACCGGAGGTATTTTATATTACGATCCAAATAAGGATCGTGAAGAATTAGCGAAAATGATTACTGTTATGTGTTTGCCTTATTCTTTTGCTTCTAATCATGCATGGATTCATTATATTAGAAGAGTATTTAATCCTACTTATAAAGGTTGGCCTCGCGCAACAGTTAAGGCCGATATTTATAAATACAAGCATGAATATGAACAATATTTGCGCTATTTATTTACTCATATAACTAATCGTTTTTCTATTACAACTGATATTGGTAGAAGTGGAAATGACTGTGATTATCTAACTGTAACAAGTCATTGGATAGACGAAGACTGGACAATGCAAAAACGTATAATTGCATATAATATTTTAATTCACGGCACACGGGTAGGTTTATAGCTAACACTGTTTCAGATGTATGTGTGATAAAATAATGTCAATTTCTATGGATAATGCTTCTAGCAACACTAGTGCAATAGGCATGCTAACAAGAACACTTAATCCTACATTTACTAATATTTTCCATGTTAGATGTATTTGTCATATTTATCATTTAATTGTTGGTTATGGTATGCGAATATTAAACATAGAAATTGAAAAGGTGAAAATGGCTCTTAATTGGCTATTTTATTCAAACCGTAGAAGTAGACTTAGAGAATATTTTAAAAAATGTGACGAATATGGCCTTACAGAAAGAAAGGTTCCTAAACCTTGCCCGACTAGGTGGAATTACATGTACGAAATATTAGTAGTAGCGTATGAATATAGAAACCCAATTAACGCTACGTATAATTCTCGGGATTGTGGTGAGGAAGATGATGAAATGCTAACTACCCAAGATTGGACTAATGTTAAAATTCTTTTAGATTTTTTAGAATATTTTCATGTGGCTACAAATGCTTTTTCAGGACAATATTATCTGACTATTTCTAACTGTTTAGTTTATATTGTCGCACTTGCTAATTTGTTTGTTGATTTTAGCGAGGGAAGGGACATTTATGAACTTGCAATAACTTAAATGAAAAAAAATATTTTTTTCCAATCCCTCCTATTTTTGGTGTGTCTGCTATGTTAAATCCAACTATGAAATTAGGAGGTCCTCCCTTTTGGTATTCTACTATTTATCGATCTTTAGATCTTTCAGAAGTAGAAATTGCTATACTAGCTGATGCGAAAGCATCAATTAAAGTTAATGCTCAAACTGTTTATAATGCTTATAAATAGGCGTTAGAGCAGGCTAGGCCAAATATTCCAACCCCTACTTCGTCTACATCACAATCGTCTAAAAGAGCTGCTGGCTTAACAGCTCTTAAATCGTGGACGGAGTTCACGGGTACTCAAGGTGATAATTTAGATGAAATTTCCCATCTAAATGAGCTTCAAGTTTATTTGTCACAGGGACTAGAAAAGGAGAATCCAGACGGCTCTTTCGACCTTTTGGAATGGTGGAAGACAAGGGAAAAGCATTTTCCCGTTCTTGCAAGGATGGCTCGGGATGTTCTGTCGATTCAAGCGTCAACTGTTGCATCAGAAAGCGCTTTTAGTCAAGCAAGACTACAAATAGATGATCACAGAGCGTCGATGCGGGACAGCTTGGAAAAATCAGTGCTTTTTCGAGATTGGATCCGCGTAGAAAGAAGGAACTTTGGCCTAGCAAAATCACAACCAGAAATAGATGAGGCTTATGAAGAAATGATAGCAGAACTTGCTCAGGAAGCAACTTCACCCGGAAGTGGCGATGAGCAAGCTTCATTTCCACCACCGCCAACACAACCACCTCCCAACCTTGAAGGTTTTATGAGATTTATTAGAAATAATGCATAAATTATGATGTAACTTGTACATTGGCACGTCTTCTTTTAGTTTTTTTCCTTTTAATGGTGGTATTAGTACCATTTTGTGCTCATTCTATTGAGGGAAGGAAGACTAAGAAAGATATGCCATTTTGGTCAATAAATATGCTCTTTATCATATCCTTGAATATCTTTTGTCTCAATATTTCTTTGTCTTTACTTCTATATCAATCCTTGAATATTTATATAACATACAATATATAATATACAACACAATATACTAATTACAACATTCTTTTATCAATATATACTACTTATATACAATTTATACTAATTACTAACTACAACACAATATACACTACTTATATACAATATATACTACTTAAATACAATATATACTACTTATATACAAAATATACACTACTTATACACAATATATACTAATTACCAAATACAATATATACTATACTAATAACATAGTACACCATATAAAATATATTTTACAATATACTAATGACTACTATACAAGATATTGATTTTTTTTTTTTTAAAAAAAAACTTCAGAACTGCCGGTACCGCATGGTACCTGGAACCGTCACGGGCCGGTTCCACCTTCAGAACCGCCAGAACCGGAACCGCCAGAATCGGAACTACCAGAACGGAACCGCAGACCCAAATAGACCCAGAACCGGAACCGGATACAACCTTAATCTGCTATCATAAATCATTATGTTTCACTCCACTAGTCTTATTATTTGAAAAATGTCTGCTAGACGCGAGAGTTTTCAATAACTACAATGATTTCCTTCCCCCACTTTGATTATCTGGATTAACTAATTTTAATAGTATAATTAGAAAGAACTTTTCCATGATTATAATGAGGCTAGCTTTTATTTTAAATTTCTTGTTGTTATTGTTGTTGTGGTTGTTGTAGTTGATTTAAAAGCAAAGGGCACTACTACGGGGCCGTTTGGCCATAAAAGATTTTTTCTTCAAAAACAATTTTACTTTTTTCGAAATTAGTGTTTGGCCATGAAATTTTTATTTTCACTTGAAGATATATATCGAATTTTTTTGAAAATTCGAAAAACTCCAAAAAACTATTTTTTAAAATTTTACTTCAGATCAGTCAAAAAAAATCAAAAAACAACCCAAAATTATATTTACGTCCAAATACAACTCTAATTTTTAAATATCATTTTTACTTAAAATAGTTTGTTCACTTATTTCGAAAAATTCTTATGTCCAAATGCCCTCTATGAAACTTGACAAGATCAAAATTAGAAAGTCATAGCCCAACTCACGTCTCTAAGTAATGTTGGACAAAATTCATGGAATTTTCTCGAGAAAACAATCGTCTATAGTCCCTCAAAATTTTAATAGCTCATGTTTTGTCCTACTTACAAAAAATGGCTCTTCGGACCAATAGTATTGCATATAATAGCCGAAAAGAATGAGTATGACAACATAAGTTCTTGTAACTCAGTGGATAGAGCGCCTATTTTCTAAGTTAAAGGCCATAGGTTCGATCCCTGTCTGGCGCGATAGAGTAATCCTTTTTTGCAATGTATAAATATTGTATTTTAAGTTTACAGTGTATACTTGGTGTATATTGAGCATATCTCGAGTGTGCTTGTGTATCTAAGGTGTATATATTTGTGTACTCCAAATATATTTTGTATCGTAAATGTATAATTTGTCTGAACAATGTATCAAAATTGTATATAATGTGTATTTTCTAATATCAAAACATAGTGTATATAAATTATATGCAATTTTGTATGTGTAATGTGTGCACACTGTGTATTTGGAGTGTATCATATATTTTTGTATAGTGACAGTCTTTTTGGTATATTTTTTGTATAGTGATAGTCTATTTGTATATTTTTTGTATAGTGACAGTCTATTTGTATAATTTTTTATATAGTGACAGTCTATTTTGTATATTTTTGTATTTTATATAGTGACAAATTTTGTATGTATTTTGCATAATGACAGATTTTTATGTATTTTGTATAGTGACAGATTTTTTTCCGATATTCAAAAAAAAAATTTGCTCTCTAGTTTAATACAGTCTAAAAGTGTAATACATGGTCTACCTCTATATTGGACAAAATAATACAATTGAGAATGGTTTTCTATTAGTGGATTCATAAAAAGGTAAATAAATAGGAAGAAGGAGAGAAGGAAAGCCATCAGATTGAAGCCAAGTAGAAACTCAATGACTTGCACCTTTATAAAAAAATGAAAAAGGACGCTTTATCTTGGATGGAAGAACCGAACTTTGTCGTGAAATTGAAATCAAAACCTAGTCAGTCTATCCCACTTTACTCGATCTCGTTGGTTTTAAATCTAGACGGAAACTCAAACATCAGCGACCCTCCATTAAATCCGGCTACTCTTTCTACTCATTTTATTTATTGTTTTTGGGATTTTGATATTATAAAAATCTGGATGTGAAAGGAATGAGTATGACAATATACGCGCCTGTAACTCAATGGATAAAGCGCCCGTTTCCTAAGCTGAAGGTCGTATGTCTGACCATGCCTGGCGCGATAGAGTAACCTTTTTTGCAATGTATAAATATTGTATTGTGTATCCTTGGTGTATATTGAGTCCATCTCGAGTGTGCTTGTGTATCTAAGGTGTATATATTTTTGTACCCCAAATGTATTTTGTATCGTAAATGTATAATCTGTCTGAACAATGTATCAAAATTATGTATTTTCTAATATGAAATCATAGTGTATATAAATTATATGCAATTTTGTATGTGTAATATGTGCACACTGCATATTTGGAGTGTATCATGTATTTTTGAGTCTTTTTTTTTAATATTTTTTGTATAGTGACAGTCTATTTGTGTATTTTTTGTATAGTGACAATCTATTTTACATATTTTTTATATAGTGACAGTCTATTTTATATATTTTTTGTATTTCATATAGTGACAGATTTAGTATATATTTTGTATAGTGACAAATTTTGTATGTATTTTGTGTAGTGACAAATTTTCTTTCCGATAAAAAAAAAATTTGCTCTCTAGTTTAATACAGTCAAAAAATGTAATACATGGTATACAACATTGGACAAAATAACACAATTGAGAATGATTTTCTATTAGTGGATTCAACAACATAAAAAGGTAAATAAATAGGAAGAAGGTGAGAAGGAAAGCCATTAGATTGAACCCAAGTAGAAACCCAACGACTTGCACCTTTGTAAAAACATAAGAAAGGATGCTTTATCTTGGATGGAAGAACCGAACTTTATCGTGAAATTTAAATCAAAACCTAGCCAGTCTAACCCATTGTGCTCGATCTCATTGGCTCTAGATCTGGACGGAAACTCAAACATCGGCGACCCTCCATTAAATCCGGCGAATCTCTATTCTCATTTTATTTACTATTTTGGGGATTTTGATATTACAAAATTCTGGATCTGAAAGTTGGTTTGCTTACTAATTTGAATTTCGTTAGATCTGGCCGGTATATAGCTTTTCCAACGACCGTGAAGTTTTCCGGCTAAACCATTTCGAGCCAAAAATTATTTCTTAGATGAACCTGTGTTTGTTTTTGTACCGTTGTTACTATGAAGTTGTTATGCTGGAGATTATGGGATACTTGAATATTACTTTCGCCGAAATCTGATCCACTAACGATAAATAGGGCATGACTCTGCCGCCTACATTTATATAAGAAAAAATAGGAAAGTCTAGATTATGATTAATTAAAAATTGAGAAAGTAAGAATTAAAGTTGTGAAAAGGAAGCTACTTTTCTCAAAAGAAAGAAAGAATTTGATTACTGCTGCCTGTTAGCTCACAAACTGGTGTCACACCTCATTTTTACCACTACAACCCGACGAAGGGCGTAAATAAGGGAGTTTTTCCAATTAAAGGACTGTCAAAACGTGATTTATTTATTTTAAAAGATTTCAGAGTCGTCACTTGGGATAATTAATGGTGCCCCAAGTCACCGATTAATCCCGTATCGAGAAAAGTTTGACTATGTATATAGTTGTGAGCTAGAAATCCGGGTAAGGAATTCTGTTAACCCGGGAGAAGGTATTAGATACTTCCGAGTTCCGTGGTTCTAGCACGGTCGCTCAACTATTATACTTGGCTTGATTATCTGATTTTACTGCATTTTGTATCTATGTGCAATTTTTAACTTTTAACCGCTTTTATTTAATTTTAAGAAGATTTGTAACATTGTTAAAACACGTCTTGAGCTGCATCACATAAATACACCCGCGACTTTCGTCATATTCTAATACTGTTGGGATTTAGATTTGGATCACATAAATGCGCACCCATATTTAGGAAATTGGATTATTAAAATAACGTGCCTAAAGCGACTACACGTTTTAAACTTTACGAGAGCCATGAAAGTTTGCTAAATGGTGCACCTCGAATTCTAAGTATTTTAAGAATTTAACTTAAACGAGGGCCACACATTTGTGATTTTGTTTGGTGCGGCACACCTCAATTTATTCTACTTAAATGTCTCTAGACTAGTTAGAAATTCTCTACATGGCTTTACGAGAGAATGTTAATCAATTAAAGAAAATGGGGTTCAATTCAGCTCACAAGCGAGCTGATGGTTTAAAGAGCGAAGGTTGCCTCATTTTGGGCCCAATTGTGAGCCCAACAACATGATAGGGTTGTCCCTGCTAAAATTTTTGAGGCCACTTGCACTGGCCCAACTGATGAAGCTGGCAATTTCAACTCAAGCGGACTTTTAGTCCAAAGTCCTCAAAAGGCCCAATCACGGACTTAGACGCTCATACGCACAAAAGGAAAAATGGGTTTGCCTGAAGTCCAGAAGAAACAAATGCTTCAATGCACTCCCTTAGAGTTATTGGGCCACATGCTACAACCCAATTTTATGATCCAAATTATTCCAACCACAATCATGACCACAATGCTTCCAAATATTTCAGAAATGCTAAAACTAGAATTAATTATCCTTAAGCATGATCAAAGTGCATTTTGATGTCATACCATATTTATAATGAGGGTATTATCCTATGATGATTTATTCACTATCACCTTGTTAACCAAAATTTAATATTCCCCCCTGACTTTAAACAAACAGTATTGCATGGTTTTGGTTTCAGGAACAAACGAAACACTCCCCAACATGAATTACAATTGAAAGTCTGATACCTTAATCTGTACTTGCTATTTCAGTAAGTTTAACAGCAATGAATGCCAAAGCACAAACTAACTTCAAGTTTGAGTGAAACAAATATAAGCATGCATGAATTAATTAAATCGCAATTTCGAATATCCATATTCAAAACATGCTATGCCAGACATGGATACCAAAACTTCTTCATACCCAAATGCTAACTCCAAACTATAGAAAAACAAACAAACTATGATACTCAGGAGGTTAGTCCTTATAACATGCTTAACATTCCATTTACATATGAAATTTTATTTAATATTACAGGACCTAGCATCCAAACATCTATTCTAATGGATCAGCACATTTGAACCATAGAGCATGAGCAAATAAACCAATACAGGAAAGCTAAGTCACTATGGACATGGTAAACCAAAATTTTAACGTAATAGAATCTATTATGTTACAGCTGGGGCTAATATATCTACTTGAATTCGCACTCGTGTAATTGGATCTTTACATAGATTCAATTGGGTTCAAACTTGTAACACATCATTGACTAATAATAGTTCAATAATATACCTGGAAATAGCATAGAAGGGGATCAGATTCAGCAGAATAGCAACATGAACAATATTCAACAACCAAATCAGTGCAGAAATAACCAAAGAAAAACCAACTTTGAACTAAATCTGAATCAACAATAGTGCCAGGTGAAGCCCAATAATTAGAAATCCAACCAAAACATGACCCAAACTTTTGAATACCAATCAAAATTTAACTCGTTAAAACCCCTACTTATTCAGGGATTATTTCAGAAGTGAGAACCTTTAGAATTATAGAATTCTCCAATAAATAGTGAAATTTACGCACCCTTTATTATTTTTCTGGATTCTCAGCCCTTTCAAATCTGCCTTCAAAGGCAAGGAATGATGTCTTTATATGCAACAAAGTAGGGCATCTCAGATTTTTGAGTTTGCATTTGAGTCCATTCTTCTTTTAACTTGTGGACCAAGTTAGACCTACAACTTACTATCATACCCCTCCTAGAAGCTTCCAAAGCCGTTGGAGAAAAGATTCCCCACCCCAAATACCTAGATTACCCTCATATACCTTTGTTATTATATAAACAAACTATGACTGACCCTTAGCCCCCCCCCCCCCCCCCCCTTAAGTTTTATTTATTCAAATACTACCCCAGAATATTTACCAATTTTTAGAACCTAAAAAGCTAATAGCTAATAGTCGAAACTAAATCAAACAGCATAAAACTCCTATAATCTTACAATTAAACCGCCATTGATTTCTGATAGCATTCAAAATTTATTATTATTAAAGCCTAAGAAATTAAACACCATAACTGAGTCCTTCATATGAGAGAAACAACTGAACCATGTAATTGAGCTAAACCTAGTTTCAATTATTTGAACACGCGAGGTAAAGGGAGCTCAGTGCTCGACCACACTCGAATGAGCGAGCAATTTGAAGTGACCAAAGTAAAAAAATAAAAAATTAAACAAACTAATTATCGAAGGTTGAGGAAGATAAAGCAGGGTTCTGACTCACCGGCTAGCTCGAAATCGACCTTATTACTCTAATTCGACCCAAAGCTATGTCAAACAATCACTGCATGCACCAGTCCTGTTTGACTCCTAAGGTTTCGAACTTAGGATCCAAAATTCGCAGAGTGGGACAGGGGAGGTATGAAGATTGTTTGGTGTGATTTTGAGGCAATTTCGAAATTGCGCCGCCGGACACGGCGGAGCCGGCGATCACTTCTTTGAATATTCGACATGTTTTGGGGGATTCGAAGGACGAGACTTGGATGGTTGAATAGAGGGTGTCGAGACGCATGGATGGTGTTAATTTGGCACGGTTTGGAACACTGCCGTGGACGGAGGCGAATCCCGGCCGGCAGCGTTAGGGTTTCTGTGAGATGGTATTAGAGACGTGACTTAGGGGGATAGGGGCCATTCAGACCATTATATATGAAGAAGCCTCGAGTTCCTGGCCGTTAGATCATAAATCCATGATGGCCAGGATTGATCAAGGGACAAACGATGTCATTTGGTACCCGGTGGGGTTGGACTCGATTGGGGAATGGGTTTGGGCCGGGTCTGGGTTAATTTGGGTGAATTTTGGTCCAATTTGGGCCTCAATTTCCTGATTTTATTTTCCTTTCTCTCTTTTTATTTTTCATTTTGAAAATAAAATTAAAAATCCTAAACTAAAACAAAATAAATGCACAATTGACCTATAAGAGATGCTAATTAATCATAAGTAATAATTATCATAATTAGTTAAAGAAAAAGCAAAAGCAAAAGAAAAGAAATCGCCTAAATATTAAAATTAAATTTAAAGTGCAAATTAAACTATTTTTGAATTTACTTTTTCATAAAATGGACTAATTACTAATTAATTCAATAATTTTAGATATAAATTGCACGGGCCTCCCTATTTGATCGCCCCCATTTAATCTATACTCAACTTTTTAAAAACTTTTAACTTGTACCCAATTTTTAAATAACTCCAGCCCAATTTCTCCTCCTCCTCCTCCTCCCCCTCCTTCTTCTCCTTCTTCTTCTTCTTCTTCTTCTTCTTCTTTCTTATGTTGTTGTTAGTGCTGCTATGGAACTTCAGTTCATAGGATGATTGCAAAAACCTCTATTTCTGTATTTGTTTCATTACACGCAGTAAATTCTGTGAAAATAATTACTAGGTGATTTTTCTAGGACCAAAACGTTTATGCTACTATGGTGGTTTCAATTTTGTTACTAGCAATTTAGCATAATATAATCATTTCAGATCAACTAACCAGAATCAAGTAATATCTTAAGTTCATATAAAATTGACACACACAGGTGTTATATTAACTTGGACTCGTATCGCAAAGATGAAAACTTTATACCATCAGAAGACAATTCAATATTAAATCCATCCAAACGCAGCAAAGATTGCGTCAGGCAAACTGTTGTATTCGGTTTGCCTACACAAATAGGTCTGCTTACTCTTAGATTCAACTCTTTTTACTACTTAGTACGATTGGATCAGATAGCATAAAGCATGCTGAAATTAATTAAATATAGAATAAAAACTTAAGCTCTAGAGATGAAGTTTTCAGTTACAACACAAAAACTTCAGCTTTAGAGCTGAACTTTAGGCCCAGCTACTAGAATGTTGAAGTTTTGCGTGATTGCCTTTGCTACTTCAGCCCCGTGTGCTGAAGTTATGCAAAAAAAGAGGGTACGCTTGCAATTTGTTTTTGCAAAGCAGGTAGAAGTTAAAATGTGACACAAAAAATGCATATAGATGCAAATGCTTAGACTCTTATGTCCTTTTAGGCCTTGACCTTTGAAAAAGCTCATACTACATAAGACCAACTGATCATCACTCTTTGAAGTAGGTCTTTTGCAAAGAAAATTGACAGAACTTCATTTATGGCCTATCGGGTAAAAAAAATATTATCCGGTAGTCCAAAATTTAATATGCATTTGTATCCCAAAAGTGATTCTAGTGGCTAGCCATCGAACTATATATCTACATCACACAAAGTTATTCATCAACGACCCTTCCTAGCCTACAAATCTAATGGGAAACTCTTTTCTCCAATAGATTTCAGCTCCAATTGTGAGCATGTGATTTTTTCCCTATATGAATCATTCTCATATATTCAAATTAAATAATTTTTCTTGTTCATTTGCAATTTTTGTTTGGCATTTTGTGTTAATGGTTTGCATTTGTTAGTGTATATTTGTTTTATCTTAATTAAAGGAAAATATAAAATATGTGGCATGTGCATTTAGGATTCAATCTTGCATTTAGCAATTTTAAAAGTAATCAAAATTTACTCACTTTTCATTTAAAGATAATTTTGAACGAAAATACTGTTCAAAATCCGAAAAATACTCCAGCATAATATACTGGAGTTCCAGTATAATATGCTAGAGTTCCAACATAATATTCTGGCATTCCAGTATAATATACCGGTCCAACATAATATGCTGGAAGTTCATACACATATGCTCCAATCTCCAATATATTATGCTGAAATTTTTTCGCGTGTTGGAGTCCCATCATAATATGCTGGAAGTTCATACACATGAGCACCGATCTCCAGTATATTTTGCTGAAACTTTTTGTATTATAGCAAAATAAATGATTATTTTTTAATGACTTTGTAAATGCTGACTATTTTTTACTAAGCAGTCCGAAAATTGACTAGCTCTTGCTATTTTTTATGAATTATAAGATGGATTATGATCCATTAACCTTTGCACGGTCCTAACTTGTTGATGGATTGAAGTGTAAAATAAGGGATTTTGGGGCATAAAGTTTACGGGTTATTTAGTTGGAGTATTTGCACAAATAACCTTCTTGATGCCACTATTTAAATTCTGACATCGATAACCAAGTGGGCGAAATTTGTCTGAAAAGAGAAAAAATCATCCAACTACTTCTAAGAAGTGAAATTTAGCCCCTCACTGAACTAATCACGATATAATTTAATAAGTTACTCAAAAAAAAACCAAGCACGAACGCGGAGTTAGAATTTCAAACTTATAAATTCAGTATTTTAAACATTTTAAGTTACTGGGTTCTAAATTATTAAATTATAAATAATTAATAATTATTCTTGACAAATATAAAATTTAAACCAAAGTTACTGGGTTCGCCGAATCCGTAGCAAGAACACTAGCTCCGCTCTTAGCTATACAGTGCAAATAATCAAAGGGATCTTGATAAACCAAGATCCACCCATTCTCTTTTCCCTTTTTCCCAAGATAACTTAAATACTAACCAGTTATTTAAAGGAAATAAAGCTAAACCTAAATTTGAAAAAATGAAATATTATGATGCAAGTAATAACCTTTTTAACAAGTGTTAATTTTATAGGTGAGAATTTTAAGAAGATGGGATGGTTAGAGAAGGAATATTAGACATAAAAACTTAGTTATATGTTAAAATGTATAATTAGGCTAGAAAAGGTATAAAGCAAATGGTAGTTCAAGTTAGTGCAAAATTCAAGAGGATGTTTCACTAAAGTAGTTGTTAACAACTTTTAATTAGAGCTAAATTTTCCAGAGATCAGTTGAGGTTAGTAGAAAGTTCTTTCATTTTTAAAGTTGAAGTGCTGAAGATGCTGATGAAAATATTTCAATCAGCATTGATTAACATCATTGTAATGTCACAGCAATCATTAGAAAATAGAGAAATATATTTTTAGCCGCGCTTAAATATAATAACCAATAAAATATCTTCTTTTCCTCTTAAAATTCCGATTTTGAAACTCACTAACACATCTAATTAATCATGATTCACGTTACGTAGAGCTCACTGAAAGATGAAGCACTTTCGAGACTCAAATTCGAGACCTATGTTTTGAGGACTGAAACTCGGAACCTATGCTTAACAATGAAGATATCACATCCATCCTGCGACTCTCCTTCGAGTGTGTATATACATGTCGACATTTGTGTGTGTTTGTGTCTAAATCAGAGGCGAAGTTATAGGATTTCAAGCTTATGGATTCGAGATTCTATTTGTTTTAAGTTACCGAATTTTAAATTAATAATTTATACATATTTAATATATTTTTAAGACAAATATAAAATTTGAACCAAAGCTACGGAGTTCGATCGGCCAGACTCGCTAGCAGCATTCTAGCTCTGTCCCTGACCTAAATATACATGCAGATACACATACAAGCAAGAGATCATTTAAATGTCCTAAGCTGGTTTAGGGTGGATTGTGGAAACGTCTAAAGCACTTAATAGATGTCCTAAGCTGGTTTAGGTTGGAAATGTTGAATTTTTATTTATTTTTTAAATATTGAAATACTTTCTACTCTAGGACCCTAGGTTGATCTTAAATTTGTTTAAAACAATAATTAACTTTAAACAGATTTCATTGCATGTCCTAATTACAGCCTAGCAATTATAGTAATTCGATCAGTTTCAAATTGGTTATGTGGGAAGCGAGGCTCAGATGGTTCGAGCATATTCAGATAAGAAGCTCAGATGCTCCGGTAAGAAGGTGCGAACGTCTAGTTGTGGAGGGCACGAGAAGAGGTAGAGGATGATCGAAGAAGTATTTGGGGAGGTGATTATGCAGGATATGGCGAGACTTTAGATTTTCGAGGTCATGACACTTGATAGGAACACGTGGAAGTCGAGTATTAGGGTTGTAGGATAGAAGGTAATTGAGTCTTGCGTTATGTCATGAGTTTGTAAGTCTAGTCCGGTAGGTATACTATTTCGCTTTTGCTTTGTACCTTTTTCCTGATTGCATGTTGTTCCTATTTTTTCATATTGTTTCTGTGTTGTTACTCATATTGTCCCCCCCCCCCCCCCCCCCCTCCCCTTTTTGTCTTCTTGAGCCGAGGGTCTTTCGGAAATAACCTCTCTACTCCTTCGAGATAGGGTAAGATCTGCGTACACGCTAGCCTCCCTAAATGTTACTAGTGGAATTTCATCGGGTCGTTGTTATTGTTGTTCCAAATTGATTATGTGAATTATTTGCTTGCATTTCAAAGTTATGCGAGATCAATATTTGGGGTTTGGGAGGGGGATATGGAGGGGGGGGGAGGGAGCGGACTATCCTTTAATCAAAGCGAAAGAATATGTATCTTTTGTTTAGGAGATGCTTATCCAGTATTTATTTTATTTATAAATAAAGCAATTGGTACCAAACATGGCTCTCAAGGTATCAGTTTTTTTATTAATAAATAACAGAAACGCTAAACATAAGGTTTGAAGTTGGAAAATCTATTTTGTACATCAACAGCTGACAGGGTAATTGTGTTATAATTAATTGTGTTATGATCATATAATTTCTCTCTATCATGAGTAATTGTATTGTCACGAATGAAGTCATCTTTGGCATAATATAAGATTATTTTTTCTCTCGGCTATATTATTATCGAACACAGAAGCGTGTATACATGTAAATTTATATTATACTTTATAAAGCTATTCATTTTATTCTTGCGATGAATGATTCGGGAAAGGTAACATGTGTATATATCCCTTCTTCAGAATTTTATCAGCCTAGAAGCGGTGCGTTCTTGCTTGATCTGCCCTCGTCGGCCTGGTAGCCCGCCCTCCGTCATGAACGTTACATCTGTATATCATCAAGTGGTAATTGTATTATTATGTTACTACAAAAATGACATTTTAATTATGATAAAAATACTATTGCAATTATAGAATAATAATACCTTTACTCCACCATGCATAGACTTGAGGTTAGCATCAAAATGTTATTTTAGAAAGCTATGATGTTATATTAACACTCAAGAACACATCTAGATAAAAAGTAATCACCTTTGAGCACATCAATCTTGATTTACATTGTCAATTAGGGGTGGATATAGTTTGGTAAATCCGAAATCCAAACTAAAATATGATTTTTTTTAGATTTTTGGTTTGAATTTTTGGATTACGGATTGGTCGGAATAATTAATTTTTACTTTTTTTTGAATTTCAGATTGGATATTGGATTTTGTACTTCAGATTTTTGGGTATCTGAAAATTTGAATTTTTTATATTTTATATTGGTCCATTATATCCATATGCCAATATCAATAAGTCCAATACCCTATCCATTAGATATTATCTCATATATTCAGTACTAATTACTAAGTTACTGTTAAAATATTTTCTATTTGGGCATAGTTTTACCATTGCTACGTTGTATCGGCCTTATTAATGTCTTTGTTATATTTTCTTGATAATGATTTCATTACTTGAATACTTTATTCAAATGTAGCTGAGAATGAGGAACTTTTTAGGTAACTTAACATGAATTCTTTATTTAGATGTTCATTTTTTTAAGAAGAAACATCTAAACTTATAGGCTCAAAATATACAATTTGAAATATCCAATCCAGTTAATCTAAAACCGAACTTAAAAAATCCAATATCAATTGAGCTTTTTGAATTGGATTTGAATTGTCATTAATTTAATCTAACAACTGAATATCCAAATCGAAATTTTCATATTCAATCCGAACTGCCCTAACACTCACCCCCTATTGTCAGTTAAACGCCATAAATATCAAAAGTAAGTACTTAAAATGTTTTATTAATCTCCCTTAAATGCTAACTAATTACAGCAAAACCGCAAAAAGAATGTCTATTTTTTGCCAATGTTTTTAGTTATGCTATTATTGATTTGACAGATAAGTATTACGCCTCCGAGAATTAAGCCTTCTTTTTAAAGATTTTTTACTCGGTATTTAATATTTGCATTTAAACCCAATTATATTTGAATTTGTGACATATAAGACCTATCCGGAGGGGGTGGGGGAGGGGAGGAGGAAGAAGAATTTAGCTTGATGTTGCAGAGGGAATATGTTCTTCTTTTTAATTAATAATAATACGATTTTAGATAAAACTCGTGAATAACGTTATCGCGTTTCTTCAAAGGATGACTGAAAAGGAAAATTATATAATAAATTAAACACCACGTTATCAAATTAATGTTACATAAATGAAAACACAATCTCCAACTCGTTTCCCATGATTCTATACCTGCCCACAACACAAATATATATTCATCAATAAATATATAATTGACCAAGCATATCTGTCCAAGCATAGTCGATTATCTAAGAAAAAAATCCAATATTATAATCAATGTAATTAAGAAAAATTAAATTAAAAATAATCTATGATGTTTTATTTTCCATCCAGTGCTAAGCATCCACATTGAATTTCAAGTTATCTTAAGTTGTTTAAGGCCCATTTTTCCTAAATATTATTTTAAGGACTCGAACTCGATACATGATGGATGGATTCACCACAATCATTGGTGGTCTAATATAGTTGTTGGTTTCAAAAGTGTATCTAGAATTTTTAGTACAGAGGTGCATTACTAAAAAAAAAGTAAGGGAAAAATGTATTAAGTAGGAATTGATCCTTTTCTTGATAATAACTCAACATTCAACCAAGGGCACCATTTAGCCTTCTTAGAGTATGCGTTTCGACAATTAATATTATATAATTTTAAAATATATATAAAAGATATTTAATTTACGAAAAAATCATGAGTTCACATTCTTTTTTTTTAAAACTTCATTTCATATAATAGCATAACTTTTTACAAACAGAGTAGCTGCTGACCAGCTACTTTCCTCACTCAGTCTATAGTGTTTTCACTCCCATAATTTATACATACAGTAATATCTAAGGGTAGCTATCCAGTCTTCGCAATTCACTCTTCCAGTGTTTACAAGAGTTCCCTTGTACATGTATGTGGACTGCTATTTCTTTGCATACAACGTTTATTTTCAGTCTTCCGCCCTGGAATCTGATCTTGTTTCTTTCTCGCCATAGACAGTATACTAGTATCCCAAAAACACTGGTAGTAATTTCAGCACGCCCGTTTTTCCTTTTAGCAATGTTGCTGATCCATCGTACTTCGCTGTCCCAATCATTTATGCCCCTATGGTAGCCCAACCAGACTAGCAGTCTATTCCATAGTTCCCAGTTGTCGGGCAAGTAAAAAAAAGATGGTCAAAGGATTCATCCACTTGCCTGCACAATACACATTGTTGTGGGATATGTATCCCAAAGTCATAGCCTCTCCACTGTCGCTAGTCTTCTGTGCAGAGCTAGCCAGACAATAAATTTGAATCGCGGGTGGAGTTTTGTCTGTAGTACAATGCTTTTCCAGTGTACTTTTGAGTATTGAGGGATTTGCAAAAGATAGAGTTTTTTAATGCTAAATCGTTCACCTTTTTGTAGCAATTGCAATCTACATTCCAGATCCCCTTGAATTCCTTGTAGATTTGTGATCAATGATCGTGTCTCAAAAATCTTTCTTACTGCCCAGGCCGCATTTTTTGGAGTTGGTACCTCCTCCACAACCAAGTTTTTAATGTAGTATGTGTGCACCCATTTGACCCACAGGCTGTCCTTCTTCATTGTTAGTGCCCACAGGTGTTTAGCGATGGCCGCCTTATTCCATATTGGCAAATTCAGTACATTCAGGCCCCCCACACTAAATGGTAGACAGATAGTGTTCCATGCTACTAACGCTTTCTTTGACACATTTGCTACTCCAGTCCACAGGAAAGTTCTACAGGTAGCCTCGATCATCTTCATTACCTTTTTGGGTAGAAGGAAAATTTGCGACCAGTAGGATTGCATCCCGAATAATACTGACTTGATCAACTGGAGTCTACCAGCATAAGATAGTAGTTTTGATGTCCAGCAGCTTATCTTTTGGGTTATCTTTTCTACAATTGGCCAGCATTATGTAACTGATAATTTCTTGGAATCCAGTGGAACTCCAAGATATTTGAACGGTAGGGATCCTTCTGGGAAGTCTAGTTCTTGCAAGATTTCCTCTTTCAGCCAGTTTGACACTCCTGCTACATATACGACACTTTTGTCTGTATTTGCTTGAAGTCCTGAGGTATCCGCAAATAGTTGAAGCGTTTGTTTTAGCAGTCTTACCGATCGAGTATCAGCCTTGCAGAATAGTAATAGATCATCGGCAAAACAGATATGCGCCACACCTAGCTTCTTGCATCTAGGGTGAAATTTGAATTCCTTCCTGCCCATCATATGCTGGAGTTCCCTATGCAGGTATTCCATGACAATGACAAAAAGGTACGGGGACATAGGATCTCCCTGCCTTATTCCTCTCTTTCATTTAAACGGATTGGTCAGTCCTCCATTAAGATTTAAAGCATACGTGACAGATGAGATGCATTCCATTATCCATTTTGTGAATTTGTATGGAAATACCATGTCCAGCAATAGTCTCTCTATAAAGGACCACTCCACTGTGTCATATGCCTTCCTGAGGTCAACTTTCAGTACACATCGGGGGGATACTCCTTTCCTATTGTACCCTTTAAACAATTCCTGGGTAAATAGAATATTGTCAGTTATATTTCGGCCTTCAATAAACGCTGACTGTGAATTGCTGATCATCCCCCTATTACTGTTTTGATTCTTGCTGTGAGCACCTTTGTGATGATTTTATATATGGTCGTGCAACAAGCAATTGGTCTGTAGTCTTTGACTGTAGAGAGATTTTGTACTTTTGGTATCAATGTGACTGCAGTACTACTAACACCTTTATGCATTTTCCCTGTTGCAAAGAATTCCGTTACTGCATCATAGACATCGTCTGCAACAGTATCCCAGTGCTTCTTGAAGAATTCGATTGGGAAGCCATCTACTCCTGGCGCTTTATCATTGGGCATGTCATGTATTGCCTGATCAATTTCAGCCTTTAATACTGGCATAACCAGAAACTGCTTCTCTTGTGTATTTAGGCAAGGTCCTTGTTGAATGAGGACAGTATTTGGGCACTTACTGTATGACTGAGTTTCCCCCAGTATCTTGCTGTAAACTTGCAAGAACTCTGCTTCCACTAGCTTAGGTTCAAAAAGTCTCACCCCTGCATCAGTGTATATTGAATTGATTGTGTTTGTATGTGTCCTCTGTTTCAATTGTGCATGAAAGTACTTTGAGTTTGAGTCTCCACATGTGATCCATTGTGCCTGGATTTTTGATGAAGGATCTGTTCTTCTATTGTGCTCCATTTCTCTACTTCTGTTAAGAATTTTTTTTCTTTGTCGATCAGCTGCTGGTCCAGATTTCTCACTAACAGTTCTAACTGTATGGTATGTAGCTTCTGTCTTGCTGCATTGAGATGGGTTCTATAAGATGCCATATGAGTGTTCAGTTCTTTCAATTCCCATTTCAATGATTTGATCTTGGTCCATAACTTGTGCATACTGCCAGACTCATCAGTTCCCCTATGCTTCCAAACCTTTCTTAAAATTGCTGCAAACTCAGCATGTTCCATCATTGGCTTGAACAGTTTGAAAGGTTTTGGATGTAAGTTCTTCAACTGGTTTGTCGTTGTGCATTGTATCAGTATGGGAGAATGGTCGGATACCCCTGGAGTTAGGTAATCAGTTTCAATGTTGTAGTGCTGCAGCCAAGTCATATTGCCAAATGTCTAGTCGATCCTGCTGAAGACCCTTCTGCTAGGGTGTTGCTTGTTGCACCAGGAGAAAAAACATCCCATGCTTTTCAATTCAGTAAGTTGAAGAGTGTTGATTGCTTCTTGGAATCCCTTGAGTTCATTCTGTGTTACTGGTAAGCCAATTCTATCATCTGTGTGCAACACATTGTTGAAGTCTCCACTTATCAACTAGCTTTGTGTAACAGATGTTCCTAGCAATATCAGCCTATTCCGCAATTGTTGTCTTTTATTCATATCATTGCTAGCATACACAACTGTGAAGAGAGTTTTAATGTTTGTTCCTCTGTCCTGTATTTCACAATGGATGAATTGTTCATCTGTTTTCAAGATTGTCACTTCACTGCTTTGGTTCCACAGAAGCCAAATTCTACCATTTGAGTGTTCATTGTAATTACAACAGTTCCTCCATTCTCCATAGACTTTGAGCTTTTGCTTCCTTCACCCTTGTTTCTAAACAGCCCAAGACATCAACCTTGTGCTTCCCCGAAAGAGTTCTGTTTGAAGGCCTTGTTCAGGCCCCTGATGTTCCATGTAGCTATTCTCATTTAGGGGTGAAGCTGGAAGGTCCAGCGTCCCCTAGATTGTCTGCTAACAGTAATGGATTAAAACTGTTGCTTGTTTTCAGATTATTCATATTTGCTTGCATCGCAGTCTTTCCTTTTTGTTTCCTTATTTCATCCTCTTTTGTAGTGTCAGTTCCTACTGCTTCCAGTGCCTCCCGAGGCTTGTTTTCCTCTGCAGTTACCACAGTCTTGGTTTTTACTTTTGGTGTCCACCTTAGTTATTATAGCCTTCTGTTTCATCTGAATTGTGGTTGGTCTCTTTCTGTCTACCTGTGATGTTTTTTGCTTCTCCTTATACCATCATTCATCAGCAGTTTGCCCAAATTTAATGCAATCCTCACAAAATTTTGGCTTCCACTCATAATGTATCTGTTGGGCTAGGATGCCTTTCTTTGTTTGAACCTCGACACAATCAGGCAGAGGCTTTGATATATCAGTTTCGATCAACACTCTGGCATAGGAAACTTTCTCCAACTCTGCTGTGTACTTATCAGTATATAGGGGCTTTCCAATCACACTTGCCAATTTGCTTAATGCTTCAGTTGACCAGAGACCCAGTGGTAAGCCAGGGAAGTTTATCCACAGTGGCACCACACTTATGTTAGCAGGATCAAATTTAAAGTCCATTTCCCATTGCTGCAGCACCAGAGGCTTGTTGTGGAAAGTGTAAGGACCTGATTGTAGTACTCGATCCTTATCCTCTGTGTTCTCAAATCTGAACAGAAAGTACCCATCATCATGGTACATGATTTGAGGCATTTCAACAAAATTCCAAATCTTTGCGACAAACGTTTCCATAGTTTTTTCATAAGGCGATTCACCCAGTACATAGCCTATCAGTGCATTACTCCAATAAACCTCTAAATCATTGGTATCAGCATCATCGATTTGAACTACAATTCGTCCATCCCTCAAGTCAGGGGGAATATATCTTAGGGCATTACCTCTTTGAGGGCTTCGATTGGATATCTGCTCCTTTTCAATCCTCACTGTGTCTGCTTTTACTGGTATGGATCGATCGTGTTTTGCATGTGTAGAAAATTGCAGTCGCCGGTGAACTTGCAATTGTGATTGTGTTCCTGCCTCTTGAGCTTGGATTGGACAATCCTCAATTTCCTCCCCTATCGGTTAAAATTGCTTGGGCATGAAACTCCCGAGAGTTATCTGATTCAATCTTTGTGGAATACCCGTCTCCGGCGTTACAATAGCTTCCTGTACCTCTTCTGGATCGGGGTTATGGAACATAGTCGGTGCTGAACCCATACCCATTAACCATCGATTTTGATGGTGTATTGCTGGGGTGACTTCTGAATCCTCTTTCCCTTTGTTCGCTAGTGTTGATTGTTGCTTTTTTCTCGATTTGGCCATGGCGGGCGCATGATAGCAGCCTGCTATTGTACGCTACTCTGGTTTAGAGAGAGAAAGCCCGATCTTTATATCATACAGAGGCTCTCTTTTATCATGAGTTCACATTCTCTATATTATCCTTGTAAATCCGCCCCTGGTTGGTTTCATAATTTCATATGTGGACGACTAGACCAAAAAATGACTTCTTTTTGTTTTATGCTTATCGTCTTGTGATTCGAGTCCAAAATACTGATTTTAGATTAATCTGAAATTATAAATGTGGGTCCGCCCGGCCATAATGAATGTGATATGATAACACTAGTACATGTATCTAATGTGTACATCACGAAACAAGTCGTACCAACCCGTGGGTACATACTGGTTGCATTTGGACTCTACTATTAATTTATTGCTTTATATTTTACAGATTCTTTAAATAATATTTCTAATTAAATTAGTGAAGAGAATGTGGAGGAAACGTGCAAGTAAAGAACAATTTGGACAAGCCAAGTGATGTAGGAAAATAGTTTTTAAATTAAATAATAAGATCATTATCTGGATAGCAGATAAGTTGGGATTTGCTGATTTGGTACAATAATAAGAGTAAATAAAAAGTTGATTTTTTTTGCAGAGGGTAAATTATAATTAAATATTTATAACGATTAAGGGAAAATATAAAAAACTTTGAGCCCTAGAATTAATAATAGAAGAGGAGAAAACCCATACTTGCTCGTTGTTTACGTCAAATTATATTAAATATTATGATTGTGATATAACTTAAGGTGAAAATGTATTTAATTAATTATAATTCAGTGATAAAAGTATATGTGACGAGTAAGTATCATATATTCATTTGGTTGGTATAAACATCGGGTACGGGCAGAGAAATATAGATTTGTATATTGAGGGAAAAGTTCTATAAGAAAAAGAGGATGTATATTCTTTTTCAAAGAAAAGGCCAGAAAGTATAAAAAAGAGATAAGAACTAATAAAGAACATTTTGCCGATTTATTTTTTGATAAAATAAATTTATTAATTAGTCATTTTAGAAAGTTTAAATCTATATCTATCTATATAGAATAGGAGAAGCAAAACCACTACATTAAGACAAGTGTCTTAACCACAAAATGTCAAGTGGCTTTGTAAATACAAAATAAACTACTTTTCTAACTAATTTTTTTTTGAATTTTGAATTTTGAATTAGTTGGTTACACTAATTGAATTAATAAATATAGATATCTTATAATTATCTGTAAAATGAAAACACAAAACAATATCTTACCCATTCAAATTGGGTGAGAGTAGTTTCGAGTTCAACTCTTTTAAAATTATTTTAAAATAAAAGGAAAAAATAGCTATAAAAAATGAAAAAAGAGAAGAAAAACTAACCATCCAGATTGAGAAATAGTTTCAAGTTTGAGTTTTAAAATAATTTTAAAATAATAAATTACCAATTCAAAATTAGGAGTAGTTTCAAATTGGAGTTTCACAAATTATTTTAAAATAAAAAATAATAAATTGCCGATTCGAATTTGGGAGTAGTTTCAAATTGGGTTTTTAAAATTTATTTTAAAATAAAAAAACTAAAATAATTTATATATCTATAGAATAGGAGAAGCAAAAGCACTACATTAAGACAAGTGTCTTAACCACAAAATGCCAAGAGGCTTTGTAAATACAAAATAAACTACTTTTCTAACTAACTTTTTTTGAATTTTGAATTTTGAATTAATTGGTTACACTAATTAAATTAATAATATAGATATCTTATAGTTATCTATAAAATGAAAACACAAAAAAATATTTTACCCATTCAAATTGGGTGAGAGTAGTTTCAAGTTAAACTTTTTTAAAATTATTTTAAAATAAAAGGAACAAAAATAGCTATAAAAATGAAAAAAGAGAAGAAAACTAACCATCCAGATTGAGAAATAGTTTCATGTTGGAGTATTAAAATAATTTTAAAATAAAATTAAAAAATAATGAATTACCAATTCAGAATTAGGAGTAGTTTAAAATTGAAGTTTCACAAATTAATTCAAAATAAAAATAATGAATTACCGATTCGAATTTGGAAGTAGTTTCAAATTGGATTTTTAAAAATTATATTAAAATAAAAAAACGAAAATAAAGAAAATAAAAAACTCTGAGTAAAATATTAAATATTGTAATATTCTAATAAATATTTCTATTAAAAATGAATAATATTAAATATTAGATGATGTAATATAGAAAAATACATAACAAAAAATTTATTCAATGCTCTTCCTATATAACTCCCGACAGTTTCCTAAGGTGTCCAACCCTCAAACAGTCAAAGAGTTTCGACCAATAGCTTGCTGTTCAGTTCTGTATAAAATTATTTCCAAGCTTCTGGCCGACAGACTACAGAAGGTTATGGGCAGTATCATCTGCAGTGCACAAGCAGGTTTCATTCCAGGAAGGAGGATTGCAGATAATGTCATTCTAGCATATGAATTAATAAAGCATTACTCTAGATCACATATATCTCCCAGATGTATGATCAAAATTGATCTACAGAAGGCTTATGATTCAGTTGAATGGTGCTTTTTGCAGCAGGTAATGGAGGCTCTCGGCTTCCCTACCAGGTTTACAAGATGGATCATGGAGTGTGTCCAAACTGTCAGCTACACAGTGGTTGCAAATGGAGAAACAACAGAACCTTTTCAAGCAGCCAAAGGTTTGAGACAAGGGGATCCCATATCTCCATTCTTATTTGCTATTGTGATGGAATACCTAAGTCGATCACTGGAAGAACTGAGGCAAGCTAAAGATTTCACATTTCATCCTGGTTGTAAAAAACTAGGAATTACTCATCTAAGCTTTGCTGACGACCTCTTGCTGTTTGTCAAAGGAGAAGCTCAGTCTGTACGTACCATGTTTACATATTTCTCTCATTTCACTGCAGCCTCTGGTATGAAAGCCAATTTGCATAAGAGTGCTGTTTACTTTGGGGGGTAAAGCCTGAAGAGCAACAACAAATTATTGATCATCTTGGATATGTACGTGGAGAACTACCTTTTAAATACTTGGGTGTACCACTATCTACCAAGAAGCTATCTTTTTCCCAATGGCAACCACTGGTCGACAAGATTACTGCCAGGATTACATCCTGGACTGCCAGACAACTGTCACATGCTGGTAGAATCCAGTTGGTGCAATCAGTAATCTTTGGTATTCAAGCTTATTGGGCCCAACTCTTTCTCATTCCTTCCAAAGTTATAAAATTGCTAGAAGCAATATGTAGATCCTACATATGGTCTGGCTCAGTTAATGTAACAAGGAAAGCATATGCGGCCTGGGAAAAAATCTGTCTGCCAAAGTCAGCTGGAGGCTTAAACTTGACCAATCTCTTACTGTGGAACAAGGCTGCTGTTGCAAAGCTAAGCTGGGATTTGGCACACAAGAAGGATGTACTATGGGTGAAATGGATTCACACAGTTTATATCAAACAACAACAGTTGGAGACCATAAATGTGCCTAAACAAGCTAGTTAGATGGTTCAGAAGATCATTGAAGGCACTGTTCTATTGCAGCAATATCATTTGTTACATAAGCCTGATTGTTCTATAAGAATGCTCTATCTTCAACAGATTGGAGAGGCACCTAGAGTCCCTTGGAAGAACTTAACCATACAGAATTCTGCTCGACCTAAAGATAGGTTGATCAAATGGAACTTGACTGTGGATGGCACTTGTGTTATGTGTCAACAAACTGAGAAAACCAGAGACAATTTGTTCTTGGACTGCACCTTTGCTACTCAGCTGAGGTATCACACACTGTAGTGGATTGGAGCTACACAACCTGCTGAACAGAACTGGCCACAGTTTGTCCACTGGTTCATTGATCAGGCTAAAGGGAAATATCCTCGAGCTCATATATTCAAAATGACCTTGGCATAAATGTTTTATGTCCTATGGTTTGGAAACACCTTCTGTACTAGTTATAAACTGCTTAGAAGCATTGCTTACACTTGTAATGTTAGGGCACCGCCTAGAGTTAGAGTACATCTTCAACATTACCTACTGTAATGTTGAACTTTTGGTATAGTATAGTTTAGTCAGTTTGTTTACCCTTTGATAACCAGCTGTGTATAAAGCTGAACTATGGAATTGTATGGCAACCACACTGGTGATTAATACAAAGTTTAATTATCAAAAAAAAAACTCCCGACAGTTTACGATTCATTAAAATTTAAGTAATATTATTAATAACAATAGAATATAAATTTTTTTAAAAAATTTTATCAGTAATAAATTATATATCGTCTTATATATTACAAAAAGAAAGTGAATACTAAATATTGGCTAATATAGTAATGAAAAATATGAACAAAAGTTATTGGTTATTATTTTTAAATATATATATATATATATATATATATATATATATATATAAAAATTATAAAATAAAATAAAAACTAACATATATATATATATATATATATATATATTAATTGGTTATTTGAATTAATAAATATAGATATCTTATAATTAAAAATAAAAAATAAATATGTAAAATAATAATTACCCGTTCAAATTAGGTGAGAGTAGTTTTAAGTTGGAGTGTACAAATTATCTTAAAATAAAAAAGGAAAAAAATAAGCAATAAAAATTCAAAGAAAGAGAAGAAAAACTACCCATTCAAATCGTGATGTAGTTTCAAGTTGGAGTTTTAAAATAATTTTAAAATAAAATCAAGATTAAAAGATAATAAATTACCAGTTCAAATTGGGGATTAGTTTCAAGTTGGAGTTTTAAAATTATTTTAAAATAAATAAAAACAAAATAAACTTTCAAGAAAAAATATTTAATAAAGTAATATGCTAATAAAACTTTCTATTAACAATGTAACAATATTAAATATTAGATGATATAATATAATATAATATATATATATATATATATATATATATATATATATATATATATATATATATATATATATATATATATATATATATATATATATATATATATATATATATATATATATATATATATATATAACAAAAAAGTTATTCAGTGCGCTTCCTGTATAAGTCCCGTTAGTTTAACAGAGATTTTGTTTCATTAAATTTAGATAATATTATGAAGAACAATAGAATAAAATTTTAAATAAAAAAATACTTCAAAAGTAATAAATTATAAATCTGCTCGCATATGACAAAAATAAAGCAAGTATTAAATATTGGTTAATATAATTAAAAAAATATAGAACAAAAAAGTTATTCTTTAACTATATAAGTACCTTTAATTTAATAAAGATTTTATTATTAGGTATATCGTATTGACAAGTAAGATGATTATTGAATTTTATTAAAGCAATAAAATTTAATAGGATCACACTTATAGTATGGCTTTAGTTTTAGTTTTTCTTGTTGTTAATCAGAAGGTGAATTTCATTCTTTACTTTGTGCTCATGGATACTTATGGAGCTGTAACTTTTTATACAATTTCTTTACTTTGTTTTAGGTCCATAGCGTTTAGAGAGGTTCACGGCCAAAAAAGTGCTTTGTTGTCCCTTTTTCTTTTTTAGTTTCTTTTTCAGATTCATTCGCTCATAAATAGGAATTACAAAGTTATTGGGAAAAAGAAAACTCTTATATTTTAATGAATATATATATATATATATATATATATATATATATATGCCTCCTAAAAATTTTGGTAACAGATACATATGCGATAAGTTTTGTTTTTCATAGATTTTGGCTATCTTTTTCATGGAATTTTAATGAGCAATTATACATCCTAAGATTTTGGTAACTGATTTTATCTCCTAAATTTTGGTAATTGATATATATACATTAACTTACTTTTTGCAACTTGGCTATCTTTTTAATGGATTTTTTATGCAATAAATATTAAAAATTAATTATATCTCCTAAAATTTTGGTACTTGATACATATTTAGTAACTTAGAAAATATTTCAATTAAAAATTACGTTCATTTTATTTTTTTTTGGTCCTCCCTTCATCTTATTAATAATTCGAGTACACCAATTTAACATAACTTTGAGAGTAATTTTCACATGTAACTAGGATTTTAATGGATAAGTACAATTTAATTTAAAAATAAAATAAATATAAAATGAAAAAATAAAAAACACAAAGAAATGAACTTAGCTAAAATTAACTACTCAGACATGGGTGAGGGTTGGTTCATGTTATTTAATTTCTTTGTTTAATAAAATAATTTTTTTTCTTTTATAAAATAAAAAGTGTATTTATTCATTAAAATTCAAAAAATATTTTTTTTGAAGTAAAAATACTTTCTTTTTTTTTTTTCTTAAAGAAATTTTTATTTTCAATCATGTGGCAATTTACATCATCTGTCCCTTTGGACTCTAGAACAGATCTCAAAAGTACAATCAAATTAAAATACTCTACAACTATAGTTGTTAATCTAAAATTCTATCACATAAAAAGATGAGTGTTATTACAAATATGAAGAATCGCATGAGGGGTAGCTATTAATATTCTGTAGAGTGGGTAACCATTTTGTTTGCTTCATTCCAATAAAGTGCACTTGAAGTGTAATCTCCTTTGCTCGATCTTGGGCGCTTCTGTTCGATTGTTGGAACCTTCTGTTGTTCCTTTCCATCCATATGTTGTAGACTACTGCAACAAATACCGCACCTAGGATGGCTTTTCTGGGGTTCCTGCTGTTGACATTATCAGTTAACCATTGCACTTCCGACTTCCATGTGCCTATCGTTCTTTGATACTTCAACCATTGTAACGTACCCTGCCACAGAGCTTGGGAATATAAGCATTCAAAGTATAAATGGTCATGTGTTTCTTTGATATCTCTTCCACATAATATGCAAGACTGATTAGTATGAATTCCCCATTTAGCTAATCTGTCAACTGTTGTCAATCGCCTATGCAGTGCCATCCATAAAATGTATTTCTGTTTTGGGAGTATGCCAGTTACCATCAATAATGTTTTCCATCGAACCTTGGGGTATTGTGGAGTGATATGAATATATGCCTTCCGGACGTTGAATTGCCCATTCTGAGAACATGTTTGCATTCCTGTTCCATCAGTTGCCCACCATTCTCTTGCTCCAAACAATTTCCTAATGAGCCAGCTAGCTTGTTTAGAACTTTCCATAGTAGTAATACCCATTCAAACAATATTATTAAGAACAATAAAATTAAATTTAAAATAAAAAATAATAATTCAAGAGTAATATAATATATATCTTCTATTATATAAAAAGTGAGTAGCACACAAAAATATTAAACAAAGTAATATGCAACTAAAAATTTCTACTAACAACATAATAATTCTAAATATTGGTTAATATAATAAAGAAAAATACATAATAAAAAATTTATTCGATGACTGTATAACTTCCTGTTATTTAATAGAGATTTTATTATTGGGTATATCGTATTGAAAAAAAAGATGACTATTGAAATTTATTAAAACAGCGGGCTAATATGTTCAAACATATCCGATCATAATTTAATTACATTAATATTTTAAATATTAAATTATTATATTCTAATTCTGTTAACATCAAGATGAACTCCCACAGTTTTTGGACAATTATTTTAGCTATATAGAAAAATTGAAGCAAAAGCATTGACATTACATCAAGTGGTTGTCTAATAATAATCCATTTGGCATTGCTCGTGACAATGCTACACAAAATAGGAATAGAAAGTTAGTTGGGAAAAAAAAGTTAGATATACTCCTAAGATTTTGGTAACTAATTTTATCTCCTAAATTTTTTGTAATTGATACATATGGATTAACTTATTTTTGTAGCTTTTGTCTATCTATTAATGGATTTTTAATGCCATAAAACTTTTAAAATTGATTATATCTCTTAAAATTTTATCAATTGATACATATTTAGTAACTTAGAAAATATTTTAAATAAAACTTATTCTCATTTTTTTGTTGTTTGATCCTCCTTTCATCTTATTAGTAACTCGAGCATATCTTTTTTTGGTCAAAATGAAAAATTGTATTTCAACCAATGTAACTGTACATCGCGTGTTCTTTGGACTATAGAACACCTCTAAAAAATATATCTATCCACTATACAACCCGAAGGCTGATAAACTAAGTTCTATTCTACAAAACTGTGACTATATTCAAGGATTACAAGTTGGGTAACAATTTAAGTATAGTAGAGTAGGCTGCCATTTGTGCATCTTTCTTCCAGTGATGTGCACTTTCTGTGCAATCAGTCTTGCTCTAATCTTAGCCTCCATGCTCATTTTTCTGAATCTTCTTTCATTCCGTTCCATCCAGATATTATATACAGTTGCGGCAAATACCACTCCTAGGATGGATTTCCTTGGATTCCTACTATTTACTCTAGCAGATAGCCATTGTATTTCATACTCCCAATTGTATAACATTCTAGTGAAGTTAAGCCACCTTAGTATCCTTGCCACAGTGCTTGTGAGTAAGGACATTCAAAGAAAAGGTGATCATGTGTCTCAGTGTTGCCACTGTCACATAAAGAGCAAGCCTGGTCTGTTTGTATACCCCATTTTCTAGCCTGTCTACTGTTGCCAAGCATCGATGCAATGTCATCCACAAAATGAATTTCTGTTTTGGCAGAATGCCTGGCACCATCATCAACTTTTTCCAGGGAACTTTGGTGAACTCTGGGATGGAGTACCTATAGGCAGTTTTGATACTGTATTTCCCCTTCTAGCAGCAAGATTGCATTGCTGCCCAGTCATGAGCCCACCATTCCCTAGCTCCAAATATTTTCCTTACCAACCAGCTTCCCTGTTTTGGTTCTTCCATATTGATCACCTCCTTCCTTTTTATGTAATGACAGTGGATCCATTTTATCCATAGTTTGTCCTTTTTCTGCATTAGTGCCCATAATAGCTTGGACAGTGCTGCTCTGTTCCATTTTTCAAAACATATCACACTGAGGCCACCTGCTGCCACTGGCCTGCAAACTGTATCCCAAGCTATAGGTGCCCTGTGACTTGCCTCATGCTTCCCTGTCCATAGATAGTTTCTACATATACCTTCCACCAGTTTGCTGACCTTCTTTGGAATTAGGAATACTTGTGCCCAGTATGTTTGCATCTCAAAGAGGACACTCTTGATCAATTGAAGTCTGCCAGCATAGGACAATGTCTTGGAAGACCAGCATCTGACCTTATCTACTATCTTGTCCACCAAGGGTATGCATTGTGCAATTGTGATTTTTCGAGCATATCAATTAAATGCAACTTTGTGAGTAGTTTTCATGGGGAACTAAGATTTTAAAGGATAAGTATACTTTTTATTTAAAAAAAAGAGAAAAAGGAAAAATTAAAAAAGAGAAAAACTAATTAGCTTACCTAAAATTAACTACTCAGACGTGGGTAACAGTCGGCTTAGGTTAGTGAATTTCTTTTTTCCTTTTTCTTAAATAATTTTCTTTTTTCTTTTTGAAATAAGAAGTTTATATATTCATCAAAATTCAGACAATATTATTGATAGAACAAAATTTTAAAAAATAATATTTTAAGATTAATAAAATATATATCTCTATTAAAATAATAATTTAATACTAAACATTGGATAATGTAATAAAGAATAATACATAATGAAAAAGTTATTCGATGACTATATAAGTCCTTTTTTTGTTAATAGATATTTTATTATTGAATATATCGTATTGACAAATAAGATGATAATTGAAATTTATTAAAATAATACGATTTAATATGTTCAAATTTTTAATATTGACCGCGCATCGTGCATGGGATTACTAGTATATACAATAGCAGAAGCAAAAGCACTATATTAAGACAAGTGTCTTAATCACAAATTGCCAAGTGGCTTTGTAAATACAAAATAAACTACTTTTCTAACTAAATTTTTTTCGAATTTTGAATTAATTGGTTACACTAATTGAATTAATAAATATAGATATCATATAAATATCTATAAAAAATGAAAACATAAAACAATATTTTACCCATTCAAATCTATCTATATAGAATAGAAGAAGCAAAACCACTAAATTAAGACAAGTGTCTTAACCACAAAATGCCAAGTGGCTTTGTTAAGACAAAATATATTACTTTTCTAACCAATTTGTTTTGAATTTTAAATTTTGAATTAATTGGTTACACTAATTGAATTAGAGTTTTAAAACTATTTAACGATAAAAAACTAAAAGTTAAATACTAGCATTTCAAATCTATATATATATATATATATATATATATATATATATATATAGAACTATATATAGAATAGGAGAAGCAAAAACACTATATTGGTTAATATAAGTGTCTTAACCACAAAATGCCAAGTGACTTTGTAAATACAAAATAAACTACTTTTCTAACTAATTTTTTTTTAATTTTGAATTAATTTGTTACACTAATTGAATTAATAAATATAGATATCTTATAATTATCTAGAAAAAAAGAAAACACAAAATAATATTTTACCCATTCAAATTGGGTGACAGTAGCCTCAAGTTGAACTTTTTAAAATTATTTTAAAATAAAAGGAAAAAATAACTATAAATAATAAAAAAAGAGAAGAAAAACTAACCATCCAGATTGATAAATAGTTTCAAGTTGGAGTTTTAAAATAATTTTAAAATAAAATTTAAAAAATAATGAATTACCAATTCAAAATTGGGAGTAGCTTCAAATTGGAGTTTTACAAATTATTTTAATATAAAAAATAAAAATAAAGGAAAAAAAAACTTTTTGAGTAAAACTTAAATATTGTAATATGCAAATAAATATTTCTATTAAAAATATAATAATATTAAATATTAGATGATGTAATAAAGAAAAATACATAACAAGAAATTTATTCAATGCTCTCCCTATATAACTCTCGACAATTTACGAGAGATTTTATTCATTAAAATTTAGATAATATTATTAAGAATAATAGAAATTTAAAAAAAAATATTTTATCAGTAATAAATTATATATCTTCTTATATATTACAAAAGAAAGCGAATGCTAAACATTGGCTAATATAAAAAAGAAAAATATGAACAAAGTTATTGGTTATTATTTTTAAATTTAAAAATATATAAAAAGTAATAATAAAATAAAATAAAACTAACATATATATATATATATATATACATATATATATATACATATATATATATATATATATATATATATATATATATATATTAATTGGTTATTTTATTTGAATTAATAAATACAGATATCTTATAATTAAATATAAATAAAAACAAAAAATAAATATATAAAAATAATAACTACCCGTTCAAATAAGGTGGGAGTAGTTTCAAGTTGGAGTGTATAAATTATCTAAATATAAAAAAGGAAAAAAATTAGCGATAAAAAACTCAAAGAAAGAGAAGAAAAACTACCCATCCAAATCGGGATGTAGTTTCACGTTGGAGTTTTAAAATAATTTTAAAATAAAATTGAAATTAAAAAATAATAAATTACCAATTTAAATTGGAGATTAGTTTCAAGTTGAAGTTTTAAAATTATTTCAAAATAAATAAAACAAAATTAAACTTTCAGAGAAAAATATTTCATAAAGTAATATGCTAATAAAACTTTCTATTAACAATGTAATAATATTAAATATTAGATGATATATATATATAATAGCAAAACAATTATTCAGTGCGCTCCATGTATAAGTCCTGTTAGTTTAACAGAGATTTTGTTCATTAAAATTTAGATAATATTATGAATAACAATTGAATAAAATTTAAAATAAATAAAAATTTCAAAAGTAATAAATTATAAATCTTCTCATATATGACAAATAGAAAGTGAGTATTAAATATTGGTTAATTTAATAAAAATAAATATAGAACAAAAAAGTTATTCACTAACTATATAAGTACCTTTGATTTAATAAAGATTTCATTATTGGGCTATCGTATTGACAAGTAAGATGATAATTGAATTTTATTAAAGCAATATAAGTTAATAGGATCGAACAAGCCCGATCATAATTTAATTTAATTAATATTTTTTAAAGAAATATAATTTAATAGGATCGAACAAGCCCGACCATAATTTAATTTAATTAATATTTTTTATTACTAACCGCGCATCGCGCGGGTTCAGTTACTAGTATATAGAATAGAAGAAGCAAAAACACTAGATCAAGACAAGTGTCTTAACCATAAAATGCCAAGTGGCTTTGTAAATACAAAATAAATTACTTTTCTAATTAATTGTTTTTGAATTTTGAATTTTGAATTAATTGGTTACACTAATTGAATTAATAAATATAGATATCTTATAATTATCTATAAAAAACAAAAAACAAAATAATATTTTACCCATTCAAATTGGGTGAGACTTGTTTCAAGTTGAAATTTTTTAAAATTATTTTAAAATAAAAGGAAAAAAATAGCTATAAAAAATGAAAAAGGAGAAGAAAAACTAACCTTCAAGATTGAGAAATAGTTTCAAGTTGGAGTTTTAAAATAATTTTAAAATAAAATTGAAAAAATAATGAATTAGCAATTCAAAATTGGGAATAGTTTCAAATTGGAGTTTTACAAATTACTTTATAATAAAAAATAAAGAATTACCGATTCAAATTTGGAAGTAGTTTCAAATTGGATTTCTAAAAATTATTTTAAAATAAAAAAAAGAAAATAAAGAAAATAAAAAACTTTCTTAGTAAAATATTAAATATTGTAATATGCTAATAAACATTTCTATTAAAAATGTAATAATATTAAATATTAGATGATGTAATAAAGAAAAATACATAACAAAAAATTTATTCAATTCTCTCCCTATATAACTCCCGACAGTCTACGAGAGATTTTATTCATTAAAAGTTAGGTAATATAATAAAGAACAATAGAATAAAATTTTTAAAAAATATTTTATCAGTAATAATCTATATATCTTCTTATATATTACAAAAAGAAAGCGAATACTAAATATTGGCTAAAATAGTAAAGAAAAATACGAACAAAAGTTATTTGTTATTACTTTTAAATTTAAATATATATAAAAAATAAATATAACAAATAAAATAAAAACTAACATATATATATATATATATATATATATATATATATATATATATATATATATATATATATATATATATATATATATATATATATATATATATATATATATATATATATATATATAAACTGATTATCTTATTTGAATTAATAAATATAGATATCTTATAATTAAAAACAAACAATAAATACATAAAATAATAACTACCCGTTCAAATTAGGTAGGAGACAAGTTGGAGTGTATAAATTATCTTAATATAAAAAAGAAAAAAAATTAAAGAGAAGGAAAACTACCCATTCAAATCGGGATGTAGTTTCAAGTTGGAGTTTTAAAATAAAATTAAAATTAAAAAAATAATAAATTACCAATTCAAATTGGGGATTAGTTTCAAGTTGGAGTTTTATAATAATTTTAAAATAAATAAAACAAAAATAAACTTTCAGAAAAAAATATTTAATAAAGTAATATGCTAATAAAACTTTCTATTAACGATGTAATAATATTAAGGGGGACTCTCTCTCTCTCTCTTGGAGGGGCGCATGTTAGCAAGGCTAGCTAACATGCGCTTTCAGCCATGGCTAGACACAGAAAGAGGACTCAAGTGACAATGGAGGCAAAGGATGACGATATAGAATAGCAACACCTGCTCTCAACCAACCCTTTCGGTGGTTAACAAGAACGGGATATGCGCCTAAAATTTTTCATAACCCTGCTAGGGTTGATGGAAACAATGGAATGTTAATAACACCAGAGACAGGAATTCAACAGAGATTGCAACCGGTAACTTTTGAATGTTTTTTACCACAAAAATTCCAACCAATTAGTGAGGGAATCGATAAAGGAGGAGAGAAATCTGGCGATGGACAACGCAGAAGCACAACAAGTCCACCGACGGCTCCAATTCTCAGCACAAGCTAATCCAGGTCAGATCCGGCAGGATTTTGGAGGTTCTAAGGAAATTAAAGGCAATAGAGATGCCATGCAAAAGAATCGAAGCTCTCAAAAGGGGAAACCGCTATGTTATGTACCACCTGCTATGCAGGATGGTACATTTGTTATACAAATTGAAGAGGAGGATACAAAGGAACAAGGGGCATGCTGGAGCAATGCACTGGTGGGTTTTGTGCTTGGTGAAGACCCGTATGAGCGAAGAATGGATAATTACATTACAAATGTGTGGAATTTTGTTGAAAAACCTCAAATGTTGTATCATGATAAAGGGTACTATATCTTCAGATTTGGTAATAGTGAAGATATGGATCTTGTCCTCCAGGCAGGTCCTTACACTTTTCATAACAAACCATTTGTGCTGCAACAATGGAGAATGAATTTCAGATTTGATCCAGGAAGTGTGAGTGTAATTCCCTTGTGTATTATTTTCCCCGGACTTCCACTGGGTTTTTGGTCAACTGAAGCTCTCAGTAAGCTAGCTAGCGTGGTTGGGAAGCCTATGTATACTGATAGAATTACTGCTGAATTGGAAAAGGTATCCTACGCAAGAGTACTGGTGGAAACAGATATATCCCAACCCCTTCCTGATAGGTTTGAATTACAAACAAAGAGGGGAGTTGTAACTCAACATATTGCGTATGAATGGAAGCCAAAGTACTGTTGTGAATGTGTAAGATTTGGCCATAATTCAGAAAACTGCTGGTATAAGGAGCTGCAGGGAAAAGAAGAGATAGCAAAGTTCACCCAAAGGAAGCAGGGGAAAAGAAACTATTACAGAGAGGGACTTTGAAATGGATCCCAAAAGATAAGAAGGAAGATGAGGCAGACCGACAAGGTAGGCAAGCTGGGGAGAATAAACAAACAACTGAGAATGCAGAAAGCAGGGCTATGGATAAGGGGAAATCAAAAGGAAAAAGTGTACAACAAAATGCAAGAGCTTTAGTGAACACGACTAACAGATTCTCCCTACTGCAGCTAGGTGAAGGTCCAGGGGACACTGGCCCATCCAGCTTCACCACTAAATGATATTCAGCACATGGAATATAAGGGGCCTTAATAAGGCCCATAAGCAGAAGGAATTGAAGCTCTTTTTGAGAAAACATAAAGTGGGATTTTATGGGTTGTGTAGAGAAAAGAGTTAAAGAAGTGAAGGCAAAAAGGATTATGACTAAAGTATGGAGTGACTGGAGATACTACTGGAACTATACTGAGCATCCAAATGGGAGAATTTGACTAATGTGGAATTCGAATGTTGAGGTGCAGATCTTGAAGACTGATGAACAATTTATACATTGTGAGGTCAATGAAAGAACACTACTTTCAGGGCACTGATAACAATAGTGTATGCAAATAATGAAGTGAATAAGAGACAACAACTATGGGAAAAACTGGTGAATTTAGGAACAGCTATACATGAGAGCTGGCTACTCAGTGGAGATTTCAACAATGTTCTCCACACAGATGACAGGATAGGGGCACCAGTTATGCAACAAGAGATACAATACAGTTATTACACTGCAGCTCACTCAGTTGAAGAGTTTGGGATGTTTTTGTTGGAAACACGTTCTCAAAGCATTATACTAAAACGTGTGTTCATATGTGTAGGTTTTGATGAATGACAAACGATGCGCAAATTGATATATGACGAAGTTCAAGTACAAGCAAACAATTGATATATAACGAGATTCAAGCACAAGACCAAGTTTAATAGTTTTACATGAGTCGTTCTTAACTGTGATCTTGATCCGACCACTTGACTCATGACATGGCTTCTCTCGTAAAATTATTTTTACAAAATCATGCATATTTAATTTAATGCTAAATGATTTTAAATCAGGCATATTTACTTTAGTCAAAATGATTTTTAAACATGCCTCTAAAATCTGGACTAAGATAATCGATTATGTACTTATGATAATCGATTATGTTAAGCCAAGACTGCATGACAATCGATTGTGAACTAATGACAATCGATTGTGTTAAGGCAGTGAGCATAAGGTTTTTCAAACCTGCATGACAATCGATTGTGAACCTTGTGACAATCGATTGTGATGAGGCAGTGTCCATCAAAGTTTTTCAACGCTCAAAATAATCGATTGTGAAGTTAATGACAATCGATTGTGAAGAGACAGTGTCCATCAGATTTTTCAAAGTCACAAAATAATCGATTGTGAACATATGACAATCGATTGTGTTGAGACAGTGTCTTCCAGACTTTTTCAAAGTTATTAAATAATCGATTGTGAGTATATAACAATCGATTGTCATGAGGCAGTGTCTAAATTGATTTTTCAAGACTGATATATAATCGATTGTTAACTTAGTATAATCGATTGTATAACTAACCGTTGCCAAAATATTTTCAAATACCGTCAGGTAATCGATTGTTGATTTTGTACAATCGATTGTTGAAATTAAAATCTGGAAAAGATTTTTTGAACGTTGCTGAATAATCGATAGTTGATTTTGTACAATCGATTGTTGAAATTAAAATCTGAAAAGGATTTTTTGAACGTTGCTGAATAATCGATTATTGATTTTGTATAATCTATTGTTTTACGTAAAATCTGGAAATGATTTTTTGAACGTTGCCAATAATCGATTGTTGACCTTAGATAATCGATTGTTAAGCGTAAAATCTGGGATTGATTTTTGGAACGATTGGCAAACAATCGATTGTGGATTCTTGACAATCGATTGTCACTGAGTAAAATCAGCAGTTCTTAATTGGCAATTAGGCAACGGTAATGCCAAGTTTTTCAACTATAAATACAGCTTAAATTCAGTCTTTTGAGTACAAAATAACACATCACAACTGATCATTCAATTGCTAAAGCTTGCATACTCTATTGCTTATTATTTTATATTCATTACATAAGTTTTTGAGAGCCAAAATATTGTTCAAAGTTGTTGTGATCTTGAGCGTATTCTTTTACTCATCTCTACTCATTAAGGAGTGTCTTGTTTGAGTGCTTAGTGTATTGTACACTTGAAGAGAATTGTTATTCTCTTGTTGTAAGAAGGAACTTGTGTTTCCTTGGTTGAAGTCTTGGAGTGTTGTATCTCCGAGCAAAGGTGTTGAGGCTTGTGTCCTCAAGTTGTAAAGGTTTGTTAAGCACCCGGAAGCTTGACAAGTTAGTGGAAATCTCGAGAGAGTCTCTCGGGGACTGGACTAGCCACGGGTTGTGGTGAACCAGAATACTTCGGTGTGTTCTTTCTTATTTATCGCACTTATTTATTTCCTGCAAATTTTAAATTCCGCAAGTTTACGCTAATTTTTATTATAACGCTATTCACCCCCCCCTAGCGTTAAGCGTATTATCTAACAATTGGTATCAGAGCCCAACTCTCTGAAGACTTAACAGTTTGAGAGAAACTTCCATGGCTTCTACTCGTGACTCTTTTGCAGGAATAGAGGAAGGACAGTGCTCCACCCGACCACCACTATTCAACGGTACAAACTATACGTACTGGAAGGAGAGGATGAAAATCTTCGTTCAAGCAAACAATTTTCATCTTTGGAAGGTGATAACAATGGGAAATCAAATTCCAACCAAAAGGTTGAAAACGAATGGGTTCCCAAGTCCGAAGAAGAATATGACGCGGATGATGTCCGAAAGGTGCAAAATAATGCTAAAGCAATTAATTTATTATATTGTGCTGTAAATGCTGACGATTACCGGAAAATATCGTGTTGCGCAACGGCGAAGGAAATGTGGGACAAGCTGGAAATTACGTACGAAGGTACCGACCAGGTAAGGGAAGCCAAAATTGATTTCCTAACCCATGCTTATGAATTATTTCACATGAAGGAAGGTGAAAAGGTAGATGAAATGTTTGAACGATTTTCAATAATCGTAAATGACCTACATGCTCTCAAGAAGACTTTCACGGATAGGAACTTGTCCGAAAAATCCTTAGAAGTCTCACTCCGGCATGCGATCAAAGGCCGATGCGATTCAAGAGTCCATTGGCGTCTCAAATGTTACCATCGACGCATTAAGAGGTAATCTTAAGACTTATAAATCTACTATACTTAACCCTCTTGTTGATGATCAAAGGAGGCAAAGAATCGCTCTAAAGGCAAGCACAAGCCAACCGCAAGTTGATGAGGACGGAGACAACGAGTTTGGACTCGTTATCAAAAGATTTCAAAAGTTCATGCGAAAAGAGTATGAACGAAAGGGCAAAAAGCAAGAAGAACAAATAAAGTGCTATGAATGCGGAGAAACCGGGCACATCAAATCAAATTGCCCAAACATCAAAAAGGAAAAGAAACCTTTCAAAAAGCAACGTGCATATATATCTTGGGGAGGAGACTCCGAAGATGAGTCAAGCGAAGGAGAAGAAGAGGAAAGCGCAAACCTTTGTCTTATGGCACAAGAAGACAAGCAAGATGAGGTATGTCAAATCTCTTCTAAAAATTTCTTTTCCCTTGAAGAAATGCAAAATGCTTTTGATGAGTTATATAGTGAATTTATTAAAGCTTCAAAAACTGTTAAATGGATAAAGGAAAATGCTTCTTCAAAAGAAAAATATTTTCAAAAACAACTCTCATTGAAAGAAAAGGATTTGGAAAAACTGGTTTTAGAAAATGAGAAGTTGAAAGAGGAAAACAAGTTTTTCGGAAAAAGAAGCGCCGACAAGCCCGAAAGCTCTATTAGAAATTGTACTTCTTGCATGCATCTCAAAAATGAAGTAGAAAGGCTTAAGGGCACCTTAGATAAGTTTAATTCTTCTCACAAAAATTTGAATGAGGTCCTTGTTAGTTTGAAGTCAACCAAGCATGGCATAGGTTTTAAGAATGAGCCTAAAGAAAAGGTTGAAGCCAAACCCCAACCACCTATGGCTCAACCTAGGATTAATAAAACAAATGCTCATCCTAGAAATAACAACCCTAGAACCAATATGCATGCTAGACCAAATGTTGAACACCTTAGAAGACCTAGAAATGACTTACCACCTAGAAATAACTACTCTAGAAATGATGCATATTCTAGGCCACACACTAGAAGGAAGTTTGAACCTTTTAGAACATCTAGAAATGGCCCTCAACCTAGAAACAATTATTCTAGAAATGCTGCTCATAATAGTAGGAATGACTTTCATGAAATGCGCAATAGCTATAGTGTCGAAAATAGAGTGAACAATTTTCGTCCGTCTAATTACTATGAACCTAGAAGGATGCATAATCCCAACGTGACTTGTCATTATTGTAGACGAATTGGTCATATTGCTCCTGCATGTTTTACACGACATAGACATATCACTCAATCGCATCATTATGATATGCCTAACCCTCAAGGACCCAAAAGGGCATGGGTACCTAAAATGCATTAATTTGTTTTGTAGGTGCGTTTGAAGGGATCAAGTGTACTATGGTACCTTGATAATGGATGCTCCAAGCACATGACGGGAGACGAATCCAAATTCCTTCAACTAGAATACAAAGAAGGAGGAAATGTTATTTTTGGTGACAACAATAAAGGAAAGATTATCGGCATCGGATCGGTCGGTAAGGATGAAAATTCTTCTATTAAGCATATATTACTTGTTAAAGGTTTAAAGCATAATCTCTTGAGCATAAGTCAATTATGTGACAAGGGAAATCTTGCCTTATTTGATTCGGATGAATGCTTAGTATTTAGACGTAGTGATTTCAAAATTATCCTTCGTGGTTTTAGAGTGGATAATATTTATATGGTTGATCTTGCTGATTCCTCACCCGAATATGTGGATTGCCTTATGAGCAAAGAGGATGATACTTGGCTATGGCATCGTAGAGTAGCACATATAAACATGCATCTTTTGAACAAATCGATTTCACAAAACTTAGTTATTGGTCTTCCCAATTTGAGATTTGAAAACGACTCTATTTGTGATTCTTGTCAAAAAGGGAAGCAAACAAAAGCATCTTTCAAATTGAAAAACATTGTTTCAACTACTAGACCATTGCAATTGCTTCACATGGATTTATTTGGACCATCTCGCATTGAAAGTCTAGGAAGAAATCGTTATGCTTTTGTGATTGTTGATGATTATTCTAGATTCACTTGGACTTTATTTCTTGCCCATAAAAGTGATGCTTTTCAGAATTTTAAATATTTCCTTAAACGTGTTCAAAACGAAAAGGAAACAACCGTCACTTCAATTAGAAGTGATCATGGGGGAGAGTTTGATCACAATCTCTTTGCGGACTTTTGTGACGAACTCGGTATCGAGCATACCTTTTCCGCTCCACGAACACCACAACAAAATGGGGTAGTGGAAAGGAAAAATAGGTGTCTCGAAGAGATGGCTAGAACCATGCTCGAAGAGGCTAAGATTCCCAAACATTTTTAAGCGGATGCCGTGAGTACCGCATGCTACATCTTAAATAGAGTAGTAATAAGGCCAATACTCATGAAGACCCCTTATGAACTCTACAAGGGAAGGAAACCAAATATCTCCCATCTTAGAGTATTCGGTTGTAAAGTTTTTATTCATAACAATGGAAAAGATCAATTGGGAAAATTTGATGCTAAGTCCGATGATGGAATTTTCATTGGTTATTCTTCACGTAGCAAAGCATATAGGGTTTTTAATAAAAGAACCGAAACTGTGGAGGAATCCCCTCATGTTGTATTTTCTGAAAATAATGCTCGCTTGGCGAGAAAGGATTCCGGTTTTGATCTTGCAGGTATCTTAGATAGTTTGAAAGACAAAATACAAGAGGAAACGCCTAAGGAAAATCAAGACGAATTTTTGAAACAACCAACGGAGGAAGCGCCACAATTGGAGAAAGAAACGAAAATGCCTAACGAATGTAGGACAATAAAAGATCACCCTCTCGAACAGGTAATTGGCGACGTCGGAGAAAAGGTAAGTACCCGAAACTCCCTTAAGAACACCTTAGGACATACTGCTTTTGTGTCTCAAATTGAACCAGCAACCATCTCCGAAGCAATTGGGGATGAATTTTGGACCTTGGCAATGCAAGAGGAGCTTAACCAATTCAAACGGAATGACGTTTGGGATTTGGTGCCAAGACCCGAAAATCATACCATAATTGGTACGAAATTGGTTTTTCGAAACAAACTAGATGAAAATGGTGTAATCACTAGAAACAAAGCTAGGCTCATAGCAAAAGGCTATAACCAAGAAGAGGGTATTGACTATGAAGAAACATATGCTCCCGTAGCTAGATTAGAAGCTATTCGTCTATTGCTCGCATTTGCCTCTTCTATGAATTTCAATTTATATCAAATGGATGTGAAAAGTGCTTTTCTAAATGGTGTTATTCAAGAAGAAGTTTATGTTGAACAACCCCCCGATTTTGAAGATTTTAAATCTCCCGATCATGTTTTCAAACTCAAAAAGGTTCTTTATGGTTTAAAACAAGCTCTCCGAGCTTGGTATGAAAGATTGAGTAAATTTCTATTGGAAAATGATTTCATTAGAGGGAAAGTTGACACCACTCTTTTTGTTAAGCATAAAAATAATGATATTTTATTAGTTCAAATCTATGTGGATGATATTATATTTGGTGCTACTAACAATGTCTTGTGCAAGGAATTTTCCGATTTAATGACAAGCGAATTTGAGATGTCTATGATGGGTGAGTTAACATTCTTTTTGGGATTACAAGTAAAGCAAATGAAAGAAGGTACGTTCATTTGCCAAGCCAAATATTGCAAAGAATTGCTGAAACGATTTGAAATGAACAATGCAAAAGCAATGGCGACTCCCATGAGCACATCCGATCATCTAGACAAAGATGAGAAAGGTAAGGAAGTCGACACTAAGAAGTATCGAGGTATGATTGGCTCTCTTCTTTATCTTACTGCTAGTCGTCCGGACATCATGTTTAGCGTGTGCTTATGCGCCCGTTATCAATTGTGTTCGAAGGAGTCTCACCTTACTGCGGTAAAACAGATTTTGAAGTACCTTGTTGGTACTACAAATGTGGGTCTATGGTACCCCAAAGGTTCTTCATGCCAACTCGTTGGCTATTCCGACTCCGATTTTGCTGGATGCAAATTAGACCGCAAGAGCACTAGTGGCACTTGCCATTTGCTCGGTAGCTCTCTCGTTTCTTGGTTTAGCAAGAAACAAGTAAGTGTTGCGTTGTCCACAACCGAGGCTGAATATGTAGCCGCGGGGAGTTGTTGCGCTCAAATTCTATGGATGAAACAACAACTCTTGGACTATGGCCTAAGTCTTGATCATATCCCTCTTAGATGTGATAATACTAGTGCCATATGCTTGACGAAGAACCCCGTTCTTCATTCGCGAACAAAACACATTGAAATTAGACATCATTTTATAAGAGATCACGTTCTCAGGGCGATGTCGAAATCAAATTTGTTGAAACCAAAGATCAATTGGCCGACATCTTTACAAAGCCCTTAGAGAAAGAGTCCTTCTTCCGAATTCGTAGTGAACTCGGGATTCTTGACTTCATGTTGATCTAAGTCATGCATTGCATCTTTTTTTACATGATTTCTAACTTGAGCGTCGGAGACGTCTAACGAATTTTTGCAGGTATCGCCCTAAAGGTAGGGGGAATTATAAAGCATGACGCGCAATAATCGAGTCTTCTTAAGAAAAATCGGTTTCTGTCGTCTAATAATCGATTATCTCGTATCAAAAATCGATTGTACTGCTATTATTTGAGTTATTGTACTTTCTTTAAGAAATCACGCTTTATTTTCAATAAATAAACAAGTTTTTTTTAATCCTTGCCATCTTATTACATTTTATTTTGCTAATGGCAAAAGGGGGAAGATAACGGGGTATGCACTCTCAATACTTATCAGCATAAATTGAGGGGGAATTCATATATTAAGGGGGAACAAATTGCATATCCATATACTTGTTGCATATCTTTACTTGTCTTGAATCGTCATTATGAATTGTTCAATTTGCATATCCCGCTTAAAGTTTGCCATTATCAAAAAGGGGGAAATTGTTGGAAACACGTCCTATAAGCATTATACTAAAACGTGTGTTCATATGTGTAGGTTTTGATGAATGACAAACGATGCGCAAATTGATATATGACGAAGTTCAAGTACAAGCGCACAATTGATATATAAGGAGAATCAAGCACAAACCAAGTTTTATAGTTTTACATGAGTCGTTCTTAACTGTGATCTTGATCCGACAACTTGACTCATGACATGGCTTCTCTCGTAAAATTATTCTTACAAAATCATGCATATTTAATTTAATGCAAAATGATTTTAAATCAGGCATATTTACTTTAGTCAAAATAATTTTTAAACATGCCTCTAAAATCTGGACTAAGATAATCGATTATGTACTTATGATAATCGATTATGTTTAGCCAAGACTGCATGACAATCGATTGTGTTAAGGCAGTGAGCATCAGGTTTTTCAAACCTGCATGACAATCGATTGTGAACCTTATGACAATCGATTGTGATGAGGCAGTGTCCATCAAAGTTTTTCAACGCTCAAAATAATCGATTGTGAAGTTAATGACAATCGATTGTGAAGAGACAATGTCCATCAGATTTTTCAAAGTCACAAAATAATCGATTGTGAACATATGACAATCGATTGTGTTGAGACAGTGTCTTCCAGACTTTTTCAAAGTTATTAAATAATCGATTGTGAGTATATAACAATCGATTGTCACGAGGCAGTGTCTAAATTGATTTTTCAAGACTTATATATAATCGATTGTTAACTTACTATAATCGATTGTATAACTAACCGTTGCCAAAATATTTTCAAATACCGTCAGGTAATCGATTGTTGATTTTGTACAATCGATTGTTGAAATTAAAATCTGGAAAAGATATTTTGAACGTTGCTGAATAATCGATAGTTGATTTTGTAACAAATCGATTGTTGAAATTAAAATCTGAAAAGGATTTTTTGAACGTTGCTGAATAATCGATTATTGATTTTGTATAATCGATTGTTTTACGTAAAATCTGGAAATGATTCTTTGAACGTTGCCATAATCGATTGTTGACCTTAGATAATCGATTGTTAAGCGTAAAATCTGGGATTGATTTTTGGAACGATTGACAAACAATCGATTGTGGATTCTTGACAATCAAATGTCGCTGAGTAAAATCAGCAGTTCTTAATTGGCAATTAGGCAACGGTAATGCCAAGTTTTTCAACTATAAATACAGCTTAAATTCAGTCTTTTGAGTACAAAATAACACATAACAACTGATCATTCAATTGCTAAAGCTTGCATACTCTATTGCTTATTATTTTATATTCATTACATAAGTTTTTGAGAGCCAAAATATTGTTCAAAGTTGTTGTGATCTTGAGCGTATTCTTTTACTCATCTCTACTCATTAAGGAGTGTCTTGTTTGAGTGCTTAGTGTATTGTACACTTGAAGAGAATTATTATTCTCTTGTTGTAAGAAGGAACTTGTGTTTCCTTGGTTGAAGTCTTGGAGTGTTGTATCTTCGAGCAAAGGTGTTGAGGCTTGTGTCCTCAAGTTGTAAAGGTTTGTTAAGCACCCGGAAGCTTGACAAGTTAGTGGAAATCTCGAGAGAGTCTCTCGGGGACTGGACTAGCCACGGGTTGTGGTGAACCAGAATACTTCGGTGTGTTCTTTCTTATTTATCGCACTTATTTATTTCCTGCAAATTTTAAATTCCGCAAGTTTACGCTAATTTTTATTATAACGCTATTCACCCCCCTCTAGCGTTAAGCGTATTATCTAACAGTTTTTACACATGGTGTAATAAGCAAAAACCAGAGACAAGAGTCTATAGCAGGATTGACTGGGCATTTGGAAATGTGGAGTGGATGCAGGAATACAGTCATGTAGAAGCAGATGTGTTGAATCCTGGAGTATCGAACCATTCCCATATCCTTATGCAATGCAATGTTGTGGGTCAAAGAAGAAACTTTCACCCTAAACCATATAAACTGTATAACTCTGTGATGGAACATGCTGATTTTGCAAGCATAGTGGAAATGGTATGGAACCAAAGACCAACTGGAGGAAATATGCACAGGGTATGAAATAAACTAAAATCCTTAAAATGGGGTTAAAGGAATTGAAAACCTATGTGGCATTGTATAGGATCCACCTCAGCAAGGCTAGGCAGAAGCTGGAAGTCATTCAGAATCAGTTAAAGATGAACTGCATGGATCAAGACTTGATTGACCAAGAAAAAAAGGGTGTTGATGGGTGTTGAGAAATGGAGTAACATAGAGGAGCAGATCTTACACCAGAAGTATAGAGCACAATGGATTTCTTGTGGAGATTCAAACATTAAGTATTTCCTTGCTCAATTGAAGATGAGGACAAATATCAACACCATAAGCTCTATATATACTGAAGAGGGAAACAAGTTGTGTGACCTAGCCAAGTAGAAGAAGAGTTTACAAAATATTTCAAGAAGATATTGGGGGAAAGCAGTAGTACTTGTCAATGTCCAAACACTGCAGTAATCCATCAGGACCCTTGTCTTAATCTGCAGCAAAAAGAAGAACTAGTAAAGCCAGTTATAAAGGAAGAAGTACTTATGGCAATAAAGGTTATGCCTCATGATAAGGCACCAGGTGTGGATGGTTTTCCAATAGAGTTTTTCACAAGGCACTGGAAAGTGGTTGGTGATGGCATTTATGAGGCTTTGCTGGAATTCTTTATAACTGGAAGGCTGCATAAACGAGTTAGTAGTACTGCTATAACTCTAATTCCTAAAGTGCAAAATCAAGCCAAGTGAAGGATTACAGGCCCATCGCATGTTGTACAACTCTATATAAAATCATCACAAAGATCCTTACAGCTAGATTGAAAGCAGTCATTGAGGGTCTGATTGGGAGATCTCAGTCAGCATTCATTGAGGGTCGCAGCATCACAGATAACATCTTGTTTACGGATGAGCTATTCAAAGGTTATACCAGGAAGGGCATTTCTCCAAGATGTGCTCTTAAAGTAAATTTGAAGAAAGCTTATGACACAGTTGAATGGTGCTTCTTAGAAAGACTGCTGAAGGATATGGGGTTTTCTTATAAGTTCATAGGGTGGATAATGGAATGTATATCATCTGTCACCTATTCCCTCAACATAAATGGTGGACTCAGTTCCATTTAAAGGCAAAAGAGGCATAATGCAAGGAGATCCTATGTCTCCCTACCTTTTTTTCCTGGCTATGGAGTACTTGCAAAGGGAATTCATGCAAGTGATGAAGAGGAAAGAGTTCAAATTCCATCCTAGATGTAAGAAATTGGGAGTGGTACATGTATGTTTTGCGGATGATCTTTTTATGTTCTGTAAAGCAGATATTCAGTCTGTTAAACTACTAAAGCAGGCTTTCCAGAAATTCTCAAAAGCATCTGGGCTCCAAGCAAGTGCTGAAAAGAGTGCTGTGTACATAGCTGGAGTTTTCAATTGGCAGAAAGAGGAGATTCTGCAAGAACTGTGTTTCCCTGAAGGTAGACTTCCACTCAAATACCTAGGGGTGCCTTTGGATTCTAAAAAATTAACCATTGCTCAATGTTGGCCATTAGTTGAGAAAGTAACACAGAAAATAAATTGTTGGACATCAAGATTTCTATCATATACAGGTTGAATTCAGTTGATAAAGTCAGTCTTATTTGGAGTGCAAGCCTATTGGTCTCAAATTATCCTATTGCATAAGAAAGTGATGAGGATGATAGAAGCAATTTGCAGATCCTACTTATGGACAGGCTCAGCTAGTGTGTCGAGGAAGGCTTTGGTTGCTTGGAAAACAATATGTTTTCCATATAGTGCATGTGGGCTAAACGTACTGAGATTAATTAAATGGAACAAGGCTGCTATTGCAAAGCACTTATGGGCACTGGCCAAAAAGAAAGACAGCTTATGGATTAAGTGGATGCATGTCTTTTACATAAAGAATCACAGAATTGATGATATGCATGTTCCTAAAACTGCTGCTTGGGTAGTAAGGAAGATCTTTGAGTCGAGAGAGTTGATCAATGCAATTCTTGGCTTTCAAGGGAATCTGGAGAGTAGATTGATTCAGCTGCAGAGGGGTGAGTTCTTCAGTATTAAAAAACAATATAGGCTTCAATACCCTCAATACCAAAAAGTCCAGTGGAAGAGCATCATGTTGCAGGCTCATTTGCATCCAAGATGCAAATTCATACTGTGGCTTGCGTTACATAGTAGATTGACAACACTGGACAGACTTCAGAAGTTTGACATACATGTTCCACAGGAATGCACATTCTGTGGGCATGATATCGAGACCTTTGACCATCTGTTATTTGAATGCTCGCAGACAAAGGCACTATGGAGTCGTCTTCTAAGCTGGCTGGGATATCATAGACCTATTCTTGACTGGAAACACGAGATTGAGTGGGTAAGTAAGATAGCAAATAAGAGGAGTGGACTAGAAGAAATCACTACATGTGTATTTGAAATGTTGGTGACTGTGATATGGAGAGAAAGAAATCAACAAAGATTTCAAGGAGGGAGAATGCTCAGCAACAATATCTGTAAAGAAATAGCCATCCACATGCACTTGAAGGGAATTTCAGTTCACAAATGGAAGGCAGTGCTGCTGAGTTTAAACTGCTGCCCTTAGGATGTACAAATCAGTCTGTTATGGTTTATGCAATGTCAATAATGATAAAGGAGTAATGCTCTGTATGCTCTGGACGAGATGACAATGCAGAAGAGTGTTTAGAAATAGAGAATAGATGGTCAGCATCTATGGCATGTAATTCTACAATTTTTTTTGATGAAATGAAAGAAAATCTGTTTATTCAAAAGAAAAACAACGTAATAATATTAAATATTAGATGATATAATATATATATATATATATATATATATGTATGTATATATATATATATATGTATATATATATATGTATATATATATATATGTATATATATATATATATGACAAAAAGTTATTCAGTGCGCTCCCTGTATAAGTCTCGTTAGTTTAACAGAGATTTTGTTCATTAGAATTTAGATAATATTATGAAGAACAATATAATAAAAGTTAAAATAAAAAAAATATTTCAAAAGTAATAAATAATAAATCTTCTCATATATGACAAAAAGAAAGCGAGTATTAAATATTGGTTAATATAATAAAAACAAATATAGAACAAAAAAGTTATTCACTAACTATATAAGTACATTTGATTTAATAAAGACTTCATTATTGAGTATATCGTATTGACAAGTAAGATGATAATTGAATTTTATTAAAGAAATATAATTTAATAGGATCGAACAAGCCCGATCATAATTTAATTTAATTAATATTTTTTATTACTAACCGCGGATCGCGCGGGTACAATTAGTAGTTAGAGATAATGTTCAAAGTAATAGCGCCGTGGCCGGCGGAACCGAGCTCTCCAAACGTGCGCTAAAATATATTTCTTTGACCAATTTGCCCCTCATAATTTCTTAGTCAAAAATTCAAAATCCTCCTCAGGGTAAAAGTCAAAAAAAAGAGAAACTGCGGGGAATTTCAGCATTTTTCGGAAAACTTTTTTTGATAATTTTTTAAAGTGAAAAAAAGGGGTCAATTTAAAGTATTTCTGTCTTAAAAATATTAGGAAATAGCATGGAAAAATCAATGTAAAAATGTCAATATTTTCTTATTGTTATAAACTAAAGCAAAAGACAAGAACAATAGAACAAGAACAATAGCAATAGAGAGAAGAGTAGAGAGAGTTCTTCTTATTGAGTTGAGAGGGGTCTCAAGGGATGATTTACAATGGTAGTGGGCACCTCTATTTATAGGGGAGAGGAAGACTTAGCTACCACTAATAGAACTCTAAAATCTCTCTAATTAGATACATTAAAGACATTCACCTTAAATAGAAGTGTAAGAATCTTCTATTTCATAACACTCCCCCTTGAATGTCTATTCAATGATGTGCCTCATAAAACCTTAAAACCAAAACCCAATGGGAAAAATTAAAGTAAGGAAAAAGAGTACACATGTTTGAATATGCGCCTATTGGTTGCCTCGTTAAAAACCTTGCAAGGAAAACCCAGTGGGACAAAACCTTGTAAGGGAAAAAGAGTGCAACGCGCATTGACTCCCCCTAATGAGTACATCAATTTATATCCTTGAGCATTTGCATTCCAATCTTGTGCATCATCTTCAAAACGATCTTTGGTAGAGATTTGACAAATCAACCATATTGACTTGAATAAATATTCCGTACCTTGAAATCATCATTCTTGATAGATATGAACATCTTCATATAATGTCGTGGAATAACACTTCAATATCTCCATAGATGCATTCTCAATGCCATCATGCTTATAATTATAGCAAGATACATATGTACACAAATTGTACTTAGGATGCGGTACTTCAGGACCAAGAATTGCATATGCTTCAAGCAACTTAAATCTTTCAAGTTAAGTCATATAAGTCGCATAATAGACTTTAGCTGCATATCAAGTTTCATGTCATGCTAAACAAATAAGATATCGAAAATTGACTATACATACCTTTGCCTTTATACTTTCAAGCATTTGAACTATAGGTTCAAAACTTCATGTCTTTCATATGGAATCAATTCTTCTTGAATTGTATCTCTTCCATTTAGTTACTTTCTTTGAGTCAGCAAATGCGTATAGCATGCTTTGCAATATGTTGCAATTGCATTTCCCTTTTATGAACTACAGGTTCATATCATGATATTCGGGGATATACATATACAAATGAAAATTCATCCCATATAACACTTTCTCAAGTGTTTATCATGTCTCCCCCTCATGTTAGTAAAACTAACATGTTTCCTCAACTTTGGAAAATCATCTTTGTGCATTATGTCAATATACACAGCACCTTAGTAATAAGATGAAATTATTTGGTTCCTGACCTTGAACCATTTGTGAGGGGAGAATATACTCTCGTATACAACTTATATCAAACTGATATATATATAACTTAGTTCTCATAAGAAACAGTTTAGCTATCAAGTGGAAGCACTCAATAATTATCTTGCTAAACCAACTTTAATATAAACCAACTTATCAAGATGAACTGTCTTGAGTAGAGAATCTGGAAACTATGCTCGAAGTTAGATTACTGAGCGATTTACCTCGCAAGCACTGCCAGGCTGCGGGTTAATAACAATGGCGCATGTAACCATATCATAGATGCATCATATGTGGTATACATGGCAGGTGAATGGGCCCATATTCACCTTTGATATTTCCAGAATTTAGGGGCTTCAACCCGAACTCTTTAGTTGGTCAATTCATTACTGAGAACAAGAACTTCTAGTTCTTTGATATTCACCTATGTGAATTTGCACATCATACTTCAAATGAGATGGCTAACATAAATTATCAATATTGGTAAACTTCAAATTTACACCATGACATGTGCACTTATCAATAAACTTCGGGTTTATTATGACATGGGTTTTATACCAATAGATATCCACTTTATTGTGGCATTCTTTCTTTTGTGTAGTACAAACTGGAGAACAAAGCGGGTAGCTTTTCATATACAAATTACCTCGCTACAAGTTGTAGTAATAGGAGAATCAAAGCCTTCCTTTATTTATAGTCTCAATATCATCAATCGCCTTCGCGTGTACTTTTGGAAACTGGATAAGTTTCTTTGAGACTTACTACAGCACAATACTCAATTGTGTTTCTCCAACATAGTAATAATTGGCTCTTCGAGAGTTCTCAATTAATTTTGTACTACCACAGACTGAGGTTCGAGATCCTCACATTCTTGCATTCCGTATTTTCAAGAGTCTCAGGCTCAATAGATTCTTCGTGAATCTCGGAATTAATAAAATCATGAGCGTCCTCATGTGATTCTTTCATAGTGTCATTTAGATCATTCTTTTTCCTCTTTCTAGGATTTCGATCTTTTGGAACCTAATGGTCTGCCACGCTTCTGGCGTGCATTTGACTCATTGGATATGACACTAGATATTCGTCCAATAGGAACTTCAATACGGATCGGAACATTTTCCCGCGTGAATGTGTGATTTCGTTATCCTCTTCAAGTCCGTAAATGCGTCAGGCTTTTGATTTGCTATTCTTTGCAAATGGATAGTCTTTTGTACCTCTTTCTTTCAAATAGAGGTATGTGGATCAAGATGAGATAATGATACATTTTTCCACAAAATTTCCCATTTGGTTTCACCGACTTCTCCCCCTAATTTTGGGAAAAGTGTCTCATCAAATTGACAGTCTGCAAATAGTGCAGTGAACAAATCTCCTGTCAATGTTTCGAGGTAGCGAATAATGGAGGACGCGTCAAACTCAACATATATTCCTAACCTCCTTTGCAAACCCATTTTTGGTGCGGGATGACGGTGCTACAGGCACCTATACTGCGCATCCAAAGCTTCTTAAATGGGATATATTGGGTTCATGACCCAAAACCAATTGCAATGGGGAATATTTGTGTCAATTCGTCAGTCAGAGACGAACTAGCATTGCTGCATGCAACATGGCGTGACCCCAAACCGAAGTGGTCAGCCGACGAACTAGTATTGCTTCATGCAAAATGGCGTGACCCCAAACCGAAGTGGGCAGCCGACAAACTAGTATTGTTGCATGCAAAATGGCGTGTACCCAAACCGAAATGGGCAGCCCCGTTTTCATGAAGAATTCAAGATTATTCTCATCTATTATCCATTAACTTTGCAAACGCAAGGTTGCGTGATGGCAACAAGCACACATTAGACCATCTACAGGATGCGTCTATCAAGACCATGACATACCTAAACTACCCACTAGGTGGGTGAATAGGTCCACAAATGTCCCCTTGTATACGTTCCAGAAACTGGGGTGACTTAGTCCCAACCTTTGTTGGGGATGGTCTGATAATCAGCTTGCCTTGATAACACGAAGTGCAAGGATATTCATTACCTGAGAGAATTTTGAAATTCTTTAACGGATGCCCATATGAGCTTTCTATAATCCGTCTCATCATGGTTGATCCTGGGTGACCCAGTCGATCATGCCAAAGTACAAATGTATTGGACTCAGTATTCTTTAGATTTACTGTTGAATGTGCCTCAATTGCACTAATTCTTGTCCAATACAGGCCACAAGATAAAGACGGGAATTTCTCAATAACCCTCTTTTGGCCGGAGACATTCTTTAAAGTGAGGACGAGATATTCAAGATTATCTTCATCCATTGTCTCAATATTGTAGCCATTCCGGCGTACATCTTTAAAACTCAACAAGTTTCTCATAGACTTGGAGGAGAACATAGCATTCTCTATGATTAACGTCGTGCCCTTGGGCAGAGTTACATTGGCTCTTCCGGAGCCTTCGATCAATTTACTTTCCATGGTATGACATACAAAAGAAATACAGGAACATAAGAATAAGCAAGTTCAATTCCTTTTGTGTCACATAATATTTTCAAAATCTGCTACTATCAGTTGGCTAACAAAATCAGATATGTTATCCATAATCAATTACTTTGCAGTTTGAAAATTTCAGCGTTTTTCATGAGACAATCGATTATTAAACACACACAATCGATTGTTGGAACATAGACAATCGATTGTTATACATAGACAATCGATTGTGGATGATTTTTGAAAAATTCCAGATTACACTGCCTAACGACAATCGATTGTTAGATGTAGACAATCGATTGTGGGTGATTTTTGAAAAATTCCAGACCTCACTGTTTCAAGACAATCGATTGTTAGACAAAGACAATCGATTGTTGGCTATTTTTGAAAATTTCCAGACCTCACTGTTTCAAGACAATCGATTGTTAGTCAACGACAATCGATTGTTGATCAATTGTTTTTCAACTTTAATGCGAAAATAGTTGATAATCGACTAGTTTTTCAGGCTAGTCGATTACCCCCACTGGAAAATAAAAGTTTTATTGATATTTGAGCATATTGAAGAACTAATACAAATATCATATCATGAACTAGCTAATACGAGCTAATACTAATGACTATTAGTTTATTCATTAACTAATACAAATAAATCAAACAGCTCCATCTTCTTTCATCACCGATCCATCATCGATTAGGTGGTCTATCTTCCCATCGGGTTGCTTAAAGAAGTCTGCCACATCCAGGTGGGTGAAGTCAAAGTTGTCGTCAGAGACAAAATTCGTTTCAGGGCGTTTACTCTTTCGAGATGCTTAATAAAGGTCAACCAAATTTTATGGTATACGGCAAGACTTAGACCAGTGCCCGTTTTCACCGCAACGATAATATATAGTTTATAAACTATTTGCTTTTGGATTCTTATCGTATCGTGCTTGTGGCAGAGTGACCAACTTCAGGTTTGTCATCTCTCTTCTTTAAGCCTTTCCACAAGATGGGTGAATCCTTGATGTTGAGATATTCAATCTTCAAACTTTCATCAAGGTGATGGCGCAAGAAAATCAAGGCCTTCATACAGTTTCAAACCTTCCTTAAGGTAATGGCGCAAGAAAATCAAGGCCTTAGCATAGGTTCAAACCTTCATCAAGGTGATGGCGCAAGAGAATCAAGGCCTTAGTATAGTTTTGGGTGGATGCACTATTTCTGTTTTTAATGGCGTCTTCGAGACCCATAGCATCAAAGTGGATTTCATCATCCAACACCATAGTTCTTGCCCGAAATTTCGAGGGCAACGAACTTTCTTTTCATATGACACAATTACATCAAGAGCGTGTTCATACTTACGGGCTCTATTACAATTATCACATTCACTTCAGGGAATGGATCAAAATCATGTGCTTTACACAATCTTATGTCAAATATTACTTTCATAAAGTGAAAGATTATTTTGAGAATCCTTATTGTTCTCACAATAATGACGATTATAATTTCGTCTATTGCCACGTCCATGGTAATGCTTTTGTCTTCTTTCAGACTTACCATATACTGCATCCACATTCTCTAAAGGGAATGGAGCAACTTCAATGGGACGGGATTCTTTGCCCACAATCATACATGAATTTAATCATGGCAGGACATAGAGATTTTACCACTTCGTGTGGTTATAATTTCTTACAAACTCCATTAGAGTTGTAATCAAACTTGATTGTCTATATTTGTATATAAAATTTATAGAATTCCAAGAATTTGAAAGGGAAAAGCAAATTACTTACCTTTAAGGTATACCAAGTATATTTTCAATATTTTCTTCCTTTCCTTTCTTTCTTTCCTTTTTTCAACGTTTTTTTTTCTTCCTTTTCTTTGGTTCTTTTTGCTCTCCAGAGAAATTTTTCTTTCTTCCTTTGGTTCTTTTTTTTTTTTTCTTTCTGTTTCTCGTTCCCTTTTTTTTTTTCTCATTCTTTCTTCATTCTTTCTTTGAAGCAAAACCCTACACAAACAAAAGTTAAGACAATCGAAAATTTCAATTGGTTAGAGACTCGTGCTGATAACGTGTTATAAACTAAAGCAAAAGACAAGAACAATAGAACAAGAACAATAGCAATAGAGAGAAGAGTAGAGAGAGTTCTTCTTATTGAGTTGAGAGGGGTCTCAAGGGATGATTTACAATGGTAGTGGGCACCTCTATTTATAGGGGAGAGGAAGACTTAGCTACCACTAATAGAACTCTAAAATCTCTCTAATTAGATACATTAAAGACATTCACCTTAAATAGAAGTGTAAGAATCTTCTATTTCATAACACTTATGTTAATATCAGGTGTTATTACTAGTCAAACTTTCTAGGATAATACTTTTTTAGATTGTTTTCAAATAGCAATATTTTTGTGATTTGTCATTCCTTAGAAATCATTCTCTATCACCCGTGGAACTTTTTATTTTATTTATAATAGCAACTGTTAGGGCAATTTGTGCACACCTTAGCGCATACGACGTCTAACTCTGGTCACCAGCATAAAAAGATATTACTATCTAATAATTTTTTTATAAACTAAAATCTGATTAACTGTTACACTTCAATCGTGGAATTTTCTTTTCTTTATTCCTCCATTTTTTTCTTTGCTTATATTGCTTATACATTTATTTCAGTATTTGCAATATTCTTCTTTCTCTGGTCAGTAATGTCAAAGAATTTAATTTTTAGTTACTGACGGCTAAAATATTATGACAAAATGAAGATAAGTAAAAGCGATCGAACACTACTATTTATAGTGAACTTTGAGTCTTTGAGTGTGTAACTTGAATTAGTAGGTAATATGATGAAAATAATCAGACAAACATTAATTATATAAATTCTTTAAAAGTATTTTCATTTAAGAAGAAAGAACATCAAAGAGTCCCTCTACTACTAGGATGTTCTTATTTTAGATAAATTCTTGAGGTTAACTAGCTGGTGATTGTCCATTATCCAGAGTACCCACCCTCGAAAGTTATGATGCGCTTATTCATAAAAATTAGGCAAGCAAAGTGTGTTATAAATTCATTACCTCCTTTATTAAGCATATTCAACAGTTCAATATAATAAGTGATCAAACAACGAAATAGATTAAATAACTAAAAATACGGAAGACGAAAACTTAATAGTTTAACCAAATATCATTACATGAGTCCGAAGTACAACATTATCCAGAATTTTGGTGTCACAAAGTCACGGACCTTCTATGAATACTACAAATAAAGTTTGAATAAAAATACATGAATCTGTCTCTGAATAAGTAAAATAGAAGGAAATGATAGAAGGAGACGCCAAGGCCCGCGAACGTCTTCAGGAATACCTCGGGTCGCCTGTTGGATTGAAGACAACAACCTCATTGTGGTCTAAATGCTCCAATACTAGTATCTAAACACAATGCAGAGTGTAGTATCAGCACAACCGACACCATGTGCTGGTAACTGCCTAGCCTAACCTCGGCGAAGTAGCAACGAGGCTAGAACCAGACTACCAAATAAACATGTACAGTTAAATCATATACAACAATAAAAGTAGATATTCATTGTTAAAGATGGGGAGGGAAACATGCTACAGGGAGTATCAGATAACGACAAAATACCAAAGAGGAATGTAAAGAAACTGTAATTCAGTTGTCACTAATAATGCGGAAAACAAACACTATTCACTTTCATTTCTTTCTCGTTGCAGATGTGCAACCCGCTTCCATTTTATATATCTCGTTGTAGGTGTGCAAGCCGCTCCCTTTTCATATATCTCGTTGCAGGCGTGCAACCTACTCCCATTTCATATGTCTCGTTGCAAGCGTGCAACCTGCTCCCATAGTTGCAGGCGTGCAACCCACTCCCATTTTAATTCAACATCAGTCATAAAAGAATCACGGCAAGAGAATAAGAATATCACAATAACATTCTGGTAAGGGAGACAATATCATAATAATAATATCCCGACAAGGAAAATAATATCATAAACAACAACAACCCGGCAAGGGAACCAACAATGATAATCATCATATTAAGCATGAATAATTCACAATTGAATCACATTAATTACAACACGAGACCCACATGCATGCTTGACACTGACGTATAGATACTCATCACCATACCTATAAGTCGTACTCCACATTTAACACATAACAATTAAGACGCAGCTCCTAATCGCTCACGCTAAGGTTAGACCAAACACTTACCTCGATGCCACGAATACAATTGAAACCTCAACTTCCGATTTACCTCTTGATTCTACCACCAATTCGCCGGTATCTAACCATAAGTTACTTATCTATATCAATAAATGCTAAATGAATTAATTTTAATGCATGAAAATAGATTTTACAAAGATTTCTCCAAAAAGTCAAAAATCGACACCGGGCCTACATGGTCAAAACCTAAGGGTCGAACCAAATACCCATTGACCCATGAAATCAAATATATAATTTTTTTTAAATAGGACCTCAAATCGAGGTCTAAATCTCCAAAATTTAAAAAATCTAAGTTTACCCAGAATACCCAATTTCATCCATGAAAACCATTAATTTTGAGTTGAAATCATATAAAACGATGGATTAGATTGAAAGAAATGAATTAGAAATGACTTAAAACTGATTTGGAAGTGTAGTTGTCTTTGAAAAACTTCCAAAGGTGTGAAGTTTTGAAAATGTTGTAAAAATAGTTGAAATCCCGTCTAAAATTCATTTTAGCAAGTATCTGATGTCGCAGTTGCAAACCCTTCAAAAACTGTTCGCTTCGCAAATGCCAAGATTTGTCGCATTTGCGACCAAGTGCAATTCTGGTCCTTCGCATTTGCGAGGGACCTTTTGCAAATGTGATATCGCACTTGCGATATACACGTCGCATTTGCCACCAAGGCAGCCCAGGTCAACTTCCGCATTTGCAATACATTTTACATCTGCGAGCTTACATTTGCGAGCCATGCGAAGCGCGCAGACCTGCAACATATCAATAATTTCCTAAGTTTAAATTTCACTTTGTGGCCTATTCAAAGCTCACCCGAGCCCTTGACGCTCCAAGTCAAACATGCACGCAAGTCCAAAAATATCATACGGACATGTCCGGATTGTACACGAAAATCGAGGTAAGATAAAAAGGAGATTTTAAGGTCTCGAAACACATAATTTATTAACAACTCGTACATATTAGATCCTCCAAAAATAATTTATTTTTACACTCAATAATATTTTAGAAGAGCTCAAGCAATATATATATATATATATATATATATATATATATATATATATATATATATATATATATATATATATATATATATATAACTACTAACTGAGAAATAGAAATACACTATGTTGGGAGCTTGGCATTATAAGTTCATCCAAAAATTAAACTCTTTTAATTGTACCTTTAGTAAATGAAGCTAAAAATCAAATTAGCATAGGTAAGTCGTGCCATAAATTTTTATTTAAAAAATTTACACTAATGTTTAATTTCTCGTATATGTCACGTAACATGCAGTAAGTAATCTTTTGGTCTTTTTATTTCGATCAAAAATAAGTATTTTTTTTTATATAATTAATAAAAGATTGATTTATTTCTTCAAAATTTAACTTTATTTATATATCTCAATGTATCAAGATAATAATTAATCAAGGATACTTTTAGTAAATATATCTTCTTCTGCTATGAAATAATATAAGAACAAGAACAATAATACAAGAACAAGAACAATAGAGAGAAAAGTAGAGAGAGGAGTATTCTTATTGATACTTTGGGGTGGTTTACAATGGAATAGAACCCCTTTATTTATAGGGAGGTGGTGACTTAGCCACCAAGAAGTAAACCCTAGAATCTCTCTAAATATGGACATTCACCTAAAATAGAATATTTTATAACACTCCCCCTTGAATGTCTATTCAATAATGTGCCTCGTTAAAACCTTAACTAAAACAAAACCCAATGGGAAAAAATTAAAGAAAAGGAAAAAGAGTACACATGTTTGAATATGCGCCTATTGGTTGCCTCGTTAAAAACCTTGCAAGGAAACTCCATTGGGACAAAACCTTGTAAGGGAAAAAGAGTGCAACGCGCATTAACTCCCCCTGAAAAGAGCATCAATTCATATCCTTGAGTCTTCGCATTTCGATCTTGTGAACCAGCTTCTTGAAGGTTGACGTTGGTAGAGATTTTGTGAACAAATCAGCCATATTATCGCTTGAACGAATCTGTTGCACATTGATATCACCATTCTTTTGAAGATCATGTGTGAAAAATAACTTTGGTGAAATATGCTTTGTTCTATCTCCTTTTATGAATCCTCCCTTCAATTGAGCTATACATGTTGCATTGTCTTCATACAAAGTCGTGGGTAGTTTGTTACACTTCAAACCACATTTGTCTTGAATATGATGTATTATAGACCTCAACCACACACACTCCCGACTTGCTTCATGAATAGCGATTATCTCGGCATGATTAGATGAAGTAGCCACAATTGATTGCTTAGTCGATCGCCAAGATATGGCGGTGCCTCCACAGGTAAACACATAACCCGTTTGAGATCCAGCCTTGTGTGGGTCGGATAAATATCCAGCATCAGCATAACCAGCAAGATCAGGACTGCAATTATTGCTATAAAATAAGCCCATATCGGTAGTCCCTTTTAGGTACCGCAATATATGTTTGATCCCATTCCAATGTCTCCTTGTGGGAGCCGAGCTATACCTTGCTAAGACATTAACTGAAAAGGTTATGTCAGGCCTTGTAGTATTTGCAAGATACATTAGTGCGCCAATTGCACTAAGATATGGTACTTCAGGACCAAATAGCTCTTTATTCCTTTCTTGCGGTCGGAATGGATCTTTATTCACATCAAGTGATCGAAGAACCATCGGACTACTTAAAGGATATGCTCCATCCATGTAAAACCGTTTCAGTACCTTTTCTATATAGGTAGATTGATGAACAAAAATTCCATTTGCCAAATATTCAATTTGCAAACCAAGACATAATTTTGTCTTTCCGAGATCTTTCATCTCGAATTCATTCTTTAGATAATCAATTGCCTTTTGGAGTTCTATGGGGGTTCCAATAAGGTTTATGTCATCGACATATACGGCAAGTACAACAAATTCCGATGTTGTTTTCTTTATAAAAACACACGGGCAAATGGCATCATTTATATAGCCTTCTTTTAATAAATACTCACTAAGACGATTATACCACATTCGTCCTGATTGCTTTAGACCATACAAGGATCTTTGCAATTTGATTGAAAACATTTCCCGGGACTTTGAATTATGAGCGTTTGGCATTTTGAGTCCATCGGGAATTTTCATGTATATCTCATTATCCAGTGAGCCATAAAGATAGGCAGTACCACATCCATTAAATGCATGTCAAGCTTTTCAAGGACAGCAAAACTAATGAGATAACGAAAAGTTATGGCATCCATTACAGGCGAATATGTCTCTTCATAATCGACACCAGGCCTTTGAGAAAATCATTGTGCAACAAGGCGTGCCTTATATCTTTGTACCTCGTTTTTCTCATTTCTCTTGCGTACAAAGACCCATTTATAGCCAACAGGCTTAACACCATTAGGTGTTTCAACTATAGGGCCAAAAACTTCACGTTTTGCCAGTGAATTCAATTCTGATTGGATTGCTTCTTGCCATTTTGGCCAATCATGTCTTTTTCGACATTCTCCAACAGATTGAGGTTCAAGATCCTCACTTTCTTGCATAATGCTAGATGCGACATTAAAAGCAAAGACATAATCCACCACTATATCCACTCGATTAAAATTTGCCTCAATATCGATTGAATTTATTGATAGTTCCTTATTTTCTTGAGTCTCGGGCTCAATGGATTCTTCATGAATCTCAGAATTTATTAAATCATGAATTTCCTCATGAGATTCTTTCGTAGTGTCATTTTGATCGTTTGCTTTCCTCTTTCTAGGATTTCGATCTTTGGAACCTAATGGCCTGCCACGCTTCAGGCGTGCATTCGACTCATTGGATATGACACTAGATGATTGTCCAACAGGGACATCAATACGGATTGGAGCATTCTCTGCGGGGATGTGGGATTTTGTTATCCTTTTCAAGTCCGTAAATGTGTCAGGCATTTGATTTGCTATTCTTTGCAAATGGATAATCTTTTGCACCTCTTTTTCACAAATAGAGGTATGTGGATCAAGATGAGATAATGATGCATTTTTCCACAAAATTTCCCGTTTGGTTTCACCAACTTCTCCCCCTAATTTTGAGAAAAGTGTCTCATCAAATTGACAGTCTGCAAATCGTGCAGTGAACAAATCCCCTGTCAATGTTTCGAGGTAGCGAATAATGGAGGGCGATTCAAACCCAACATATATTCCTAACCTTCTTTGCGGACCCATTTTGGTGCGGTATGCGGTGCTATAGGCACATATACTGCGCATCCAAAGATTCTAAAATGGGATATATTGAGTTCATGACCCAAAACCAATTGCAACGGGGAATATTTGTTATAATTCGTCGGTCCGAGACGAATTAGCATTGCTGCATGCAAAATGGCGTGACCCCATACCGAAGTGGGCAGCCTCGTTTTCATGAGTAATGGTCTTGCAATCAACTGCAGGCGTTTAATTAAAGATTGTGCAAGACCGTTTTGAGTGTGAACATGAGATACAGAATGTTTCACTTTTATCCCAATTGATAAGCAATAATCATTAAATGCTTGGGATGAAAACTCAGCAGCATTATCCAGTCTAATAGACTTGATTGGATTATCAGGAAATTGTGCTCGTAGTCGAATTATTTGTGCCATTAGTTTTGCAAACGCAAGGTTGCGTGATGACAACAGGCACACATGAGACCATCTACAGGATGCGTCTATTAAGACCATAAAATATCTAAAGGACCCACTAGGTGGGTGAATAGGTCCACAAATGTCCCCTTGTATACGTTCCAAAAACGTAGGTGACTCAGTCCCAACCTTTGTTGGTGATGGTCTAATAATTAACTTGCCTTGATAACAAAAAGTGCAAGAAAATTCATTATTTAAAAGAATCTTGAAATTCTTTAACGGATGCCCATATGAGCTTTCTATAATCCGTCTCATCATGATTGATCCAGGGTGTCCCAATCGATCATGCCAAAGTACAAAAGTATTGGAATCAGTAGCCTTTTGGTTTACTTTTGAATGTGCCTCAATTGCACTAATTTTTGTCCAATACAGGCCACAAGATAAAGACGGGAATTTCTCAATAACCCTCTTTTGGCCAGAGACATTCTTTGTAATGATGAGATATTCAAGATTATTCTCATCTATTGTCTCAATATGATAGCTATTCCGGCGTATATCTTTAAAACTCAACAAGTTTCTCTTAGACTTGGAGGAGAACATTGCATTCTCTATGATAAACATTGTTCCTCTAGGCAGAGTTATAGTTGCTCTTCCGGAGCCTTCAATTAATTTACTACTACCAGAGATTGTAGTAACATCTGCCTTACACATACTTAGTTGAGAGAAATATTTCTTTTCTTTGAGTATCGTATGTGTAGTACATGAATCAACTAAACAAATATTTTTACAGTTGGACGTTGATCCAAGCTTGCTTTGTGAGATATCCATATTTGCTTTCCCATGGTTTGACATACAAAAAAAATACACGAACATGAGAATAAACAAATTCAATCCGTTTGTTTCACATTTAAACAATATTTTCAAAATCTGCTGAGGTTAGTCGATTAACTTAGTTGATAGTCGACTATCTTGGGAAACAGTCATTAGGTTACTCGACTAACTAAATCGATAGTCGACTATCTTTCCTTGCGAAAAAGTCCAGTTTTAATGCGAAATATTAGTTAGTCGACTAACTAAGTTGATAGTCGACTAACTTAGTAAACAGTCATCAGGTTAGTCGACTAACTAAATCAGATAGTCAACTAACTTAGCTTGCGGAAAAGTCCAGTTTTAATGCGAAATATTAGATAATCGACTAACTGTTAGATTAATCGATTAACTCTACTGGAAAATAAAAATATCTTTGAAATTTAAGCATATTGAAACATTCTAAAGAACTAATACTAACATTATATCATAAACTAACTAATACGAGCTGATACTAATGACTATTAGTTTATTCACTAACTAATACAAATAAGTAAAATAAAATCAAACAATTCCATCTTCCTTCATCACAGATCCATCACCGATTAAGTGGTCTATTTTCCCCTCGGGTTGCTCAAAGAAGTCTGCCACATCCAGGTGGGTGATGTCAAAATTGTCGTCAGAGACAAAATTTGTTTCAGGGCCTTTATTCTTTAGAGATGCTTGATAAAGATCAACCAAATGTCTTGGTACACGGCAAGCTTTTGACCAGTGCCATTTTCCACTACAACGATAACATATAGTTTCTGAACTATTTGCCTTTGGACCCTCATAATCCCGTTTCTACTTTTGGTGGTTATATCTCTTTGGGGGGTGACGGACATCAGGGAAATTTCTTCCTTGTCTACGTCCACAGCCATGACCCCGATTACGACCACGACCATGACTAAAGCCATAGCCTTTTCCATGTTTGGCATAATGAGAATACACCTTATCTGTTTCAGGCAATGGTGTAGACCCAGTGGGTCGATTTTCGTAATTTCTCATGAGCAGGTCATTGTTTCGCTCAGCCACAAGGAGAAGAGAAATCAGTTCAGAGTACTTTTTGAAACATTTCTCTCTGTACTGTTGTTGCAGTACCATATTGGAGGCATGAAACGTTGTAAACGTTTTTTCAAGCATATCATAATCAGAGATATTATCTCCACAGAGTTTCAATTTAGAAGTAATTCTGAACATTGCAGAATTATATTCAGAAACAGACTTAATGTCTTGGAGCCTCAGATGAGCCCAATCATATCGTGCTTGTGGCAGAGTGACCAACTTCAGGTTGTCATATCTCTCCTTTAAGCCTTTCCACAAGATGAGTGGATCTTTGACTGTGAGATATTCAATTTTCAAACCTTCATCAAGGTGATGGCGCAAGAAAATCAAGGCCTTAGCACAGTCTTGGGTGGATGCTTTATCTCTGTCTTTAATGGCGTCTTCAAGACCCATAGCATCTAAGTGGATTTCAGCATCCAACACCCATGTCATATAGTTCTTGCCCGAAATTTCAAGGGCAACGGACTTTCTTTTCATAATATCAGACATAATTAAAACTAAATTCGGAAAAAGGGAAATACCTTAATTTTCTCAAGAGGATTCTTGAGATGGTAGAGTCTCGTGCTGATAACGTGTTACGAAATAATATAAGAACAAGAACAAGAACAATAGAGAGAAAAGTAGAGAGAGGAGTATTCTTATTGATACTTTGGGATGGTTTACAATGGAATAGAACCCCTTTATTTATAGGGAGGTGGTGACTTAGCCATCAAGAAGTAAACCCTAGAATCTCTCTAAATATGGACATTCACCTAAAATAGAATATTTTATAACATCTTCTTTTTTTTTAAGTTTTCTTTTTAAGTGATATACCAAAGACTTAAGAGTCACTTATGAATCGAAGAGAGTAATATTATAAGTTAGTAACAGAAGTTCAAATTAGTACAGAAGATGGAAAATTGGGCTACAATTATGTGCACAATTATATTCAAGACAATACTCATACTCTAGTGATTAACAGACCATAATTGAACAGTAATGTTATGAGTTTAAATCCAAGTAATTGCCATAAATTAGAGCCATTTAGTTTGGTTTTTCTTACTCCTTGAAATAAGTAAGGTTATTTATGTAATGTCATAGTAGAGATTAAGATAAAATTATATAAATATAAAAATATACAATATTAAGTTAAGTTTAAGAAAGTGTACCATTTAACTTCATGAATTCAACAACGTCAAAAATAAATGACAGTTAAACCCAAGATCAACTTCTATAATTCGCTAATTATCATGTTCTCACAATCCGAAAATGGGACGTCAACCACTAGTATACACGCATTTAAGAACAAAACACGCTGGATTTTTGGTAAAGGGGTTTAACGTCTGTTTACAAAAAGTGTCTATCAATTACTTGCCAATAGTTAGCTATTGAGCGTTGCTTATTATCACGATCCGAATTTTTTATCTTTAAGATTGTGATGGAACCTACTAGTGAGAGTCAGGCAAACCAATCCTTAACCATATATCTCATTATCAAATTACTTCTTTTAACAATTAAAAGGTAACAACATGAAAATTGCGAAATTTTAGCTAATTAAGCGGAAGATAACCGTTAAACACCTGAAATCTACAAATATTACAGTTACTTGAGTCTCAACCACCCAAAAACATGGTGTCACAGTGTGACAGACTATCTAAGATACTACAGACAAGGTCTGAAGAAATAACAGTACACTGTTTCTGAATAAAAGAAAATAGAAAAGGAAATAGAGATAGAGGGAGACGCTAGGGCATGCAGACACCTGCAGGTCTACCTTGGATCTCCGGGTGGACTGAAGGTTGCCCTCCAACTAATGCTGTTGTCCGGTACCTGGATCTATGCAAAAGAGCACAGAGTGTAGTATCAGCACAACCGACCGCATGTACTGGTAAGTATCTAGCCTAACCTCGGCGAAGTAGTGACGAGGCTAGGACCAAACTACCAACTAAACCTGCGCAGTTCAAATTGATATATATATATATATATATATATATATATATATATATATATATATAATTAACCAGTCAATATGGGAGGGGGAGTATTCTGAGGGAAAGATAACAACTCCGAATAAAAATCATCAAATGATGAAGATAGCAACTTAACTTAGACATCAATAAAGAATCAGAAATCAATAAGTGCACGGCATCACCCTTCGTGCTTTTACTCTCATCCTCACCAAGCAATAATATAATAAAAATATGCACAACATCACCTTTCGTGCTTTTACTCTCATCCTCACCAAGCAATGATATAATAAAAATATGCACGGAATCACCATTCGTACTTTTACTCTCATCCTTACCAAACAATGATATAATAAAAATGTGCACGACATCACGCTTCACGCTTTTACTCTCTTTCCTCATATATAATCAATAAAATCCGCACAGAATGGTACATCGTGCGGCATGGCATCACCCTTCGTGCTTTAACCCTCTTTCGTCATAATAACAACAATGCACGATATCACCATTCGTGCTTTAACACTCTTCCTCGCCCAAACAACAATCACAAACAAGGGCCAAGGGAGTAAACAAAAATAATAGAAATCTGAGCAAGGGAACACAATTTAACTATTAAATTCCGGCAAGGGAACAATATTAATAATCTCAACATCCCGACAACGGAGATAACTGGCAAAGCCGCAAACATCCCGACAAGGGAACAATTTAAATACTATTTCTCTTTCTTTTACCTTTACTTCACAACTTAACACTCGAGCCAATGCTCCAAAGGGTACATTCATCTCATATACTTTCACAATTTGTAATATACTCGAGCCAATGCTCCTCGATGTTCAAAGGTCACAATTTCTTTCACAAACTTTTCACAACATATAGAAATCATCATCAAGGCATGAAAGACAAAATAAAATCATGATATTCACAATATAAAGACTCACAGCCGTGCTAGACACCAACGTATAGATACTAGTTACCATGCCTATACGTCGTACCCAATAATTATCACATAAAAAATAGGACTCAACTCCCAATCCCTCAAGCTAAGGTTAGACCAAACACTTACCTCGAACTTCCACAGCCAACTCAAGCCTCAATTACCGCTTTGCCTCTAAAATTCGGCTCCAAATCGATTGTATCTATACATAAAGGACTTCAATTCATCAGTTAATGCTAAAAAATTCGAATTCCATGCCTAATTATAGCTTTCCAAATATTCTTCCCAAAAATTCAAAAATCGACCCCGGGCCCACTTGGTCAAAATATGAGGTTCTGACCACAATCAAATACACTTTCATCCACGAGCCCAAATATATAATTTATTTTCAAATTCGACCCCAAAACGAGGTCTAATTCAAGAAAAATCAAAAATCACCGACTCTACCCAAATTCCTAATTTTCTACCCTTAATCACATGTTTTAGGACTGAAAATTTATTAAATATTGATGAAAATAGAAGAAAACGAGTTGGAGATTACTTACCCAAGAAATTTTGGTGAAGGAAGGCTTCAAGAATTGCCCTAGAGCTTTCGAGAAGATGAAGCTTTGTAAAAATTTGATAAATCCAGTAAGTTTCCTGTTTTGATTTTTAAAAATCACTGAACATTTTAACTCTATGCGTTCGCGATCAACCCCTAGCATTTGCGATGGGTCAGGCTAGTTAAGCCTTCAAGTTAAGTGGCCCGCGTTCGCGAAGCTTAAGCTTCTCGAACCTCGCGTTCGCGTGCCAAGCATCGCATTCGCGATGAACAAATTTGGTGACCCTCTCCTAATCCCTACACGTTCGCGTATGCTGTGTCGCGTTTGCGAAGGGTATTCCCCCCTTTGCCTCGCGTTCGCGACTCCAACATCGTGTTCGCGAAGAAGAATTTTGGCACCTGGGTAGTTTGTCGTACGCGTTCGCGAGAGGGTCCACGCGAACGCGAAGAACAAAACCCCTGGGCACTGACAACACAAATCTGCAATACTTCTTAAGCCAAAAACCATTCTGAAACACTACCGAACCCTAGGGACTCCCAATCAAACACATGCACTGACTCAACAATATCATACGAACTTTTTCGTGCAATCAAACCGCCTAAATAACCTCCAAAACAATTAATCAGACCTCAAAATTAAGAATTTTTTCAAAATTTCATCAAGTTTCAAATTTAGGATTTCAAGTCCGAAACACGTCAAACACGACGTCCGTTTTTAATCAAATTTTATAGAAAGGACTTAAAACATATATAAGACTTGTACTGGGAACCTGAACCAAAATATGGGCCCGATACCCTCGCTTTCTAATCATTTTATTTCTAATTTTCTTAAATATTCCAGAAAAATAATTTCCTTTAAAAATTTATTTCTCGGGCTCGGGACCTCGGAATTTGGTTCCGGGCATACGCCCAAGTCCAGTACTTTCCTACGGACCCTACGGTACCATCAAATTACGGGTCCGGGTTTGTTTTCCCAAAATATTGACCAAAGTCGAATTTATTCATTTTAACATCAAAACTTAGCATTTTTCACAGAATTCACATTTAAGCTTTCCGGCTACGCACCCGGACTGAGCATACAAATTGAGGCGGCTCTAAATGAGGGTTTTCATGGCCTCAAAAGCACATAATTGATTAAAAATAGGTGATGAAAAGGTCTTCACACTTATTAACGCACACGCCATAAAATACTAATAATACCTTTTGTTTAATCCACTATTTAAACCACGTTACTATATTTTTAGGCTATAACCAATTAACATAAGTACAAATTTTCAATGTCTCAAAGGCACATAATTGATTAAAGACAGGTAATAAAAAGGTCTTCACACTTATTAACGCACACAAGATAAAATACTAATAATACCTTTTGTTTAATCCACTATTTTGACCACGTTACTATCTTTTTAGGCTATAACCAATTAACATAAGTACAAATTTTCAAGGCCTCAAAAGCACATAATTGAATAAAAACAGGTGATGAAAAGGTCTTCGCACTTATTAACGCACACAATATAAAATACTAATAATACCTTTTGTTTAATCTACTATTTAGACCACGTTACTATCTTTTTAGGCTATAACCAATTAACATAAGTACAAATTATATATATATACTTCCCTAAACCAAACACATGAATCCTGAACAATATGGTTATGACCACAATCATGGAAAGATGAAAGCATGCATTCAATGTTTTCATAAATACTTATATAGACTTTGGAACAGTTTTAGGCCAGAAGCTATTGAGCCTTATTTATCCCCACACACAATAAATAATAATTTGCCCTTTTGTTTAATTTATTACTTGAGCCATATTATTATTTTTTAAAACTATAATCAATCAATATAAGTACAAATTTAATTATATATATATATTATTGTTAGGAAAAAATGAAGATAATTAAAATCATTCATAGAAGAATACACTACTTATAAAGTGTCCGTTGGTATGATGGATAAACCAAAATAATTTTGGTACAATTTTAGCATTGTCCTATCCCTTGTTTGGTTACTAATTTTGAATAAATTATCTTAAAATAAAGCAGAAAAATTGACAATTTCATAATTAATATAATATATCAAACAATCAAAAAAAATATCAGGATAATTAACTACAATATAACTAATCCTAATATTAATTATCTTCAGATCAAACGACCGCTAAGTATTTTATTATGTGCTTAACGTTACTTTGTTCATTTAGATTAAAAATTCATCCTCAAAACAAACACTTGACTCTTGAACAATTTGGATATGATTCACAATCATGGAAAGATGATAACATACATTCAATACTTTCATCTATTTTCATAAATGCCGACATAGACTTTGGAACAACCTTTTTTTTTATATACTAATTAGACCTTTTATTTAATTCACCACTTGCACTTTTTTTAATTTCTTTTTCATAATCAAATCTCGGAAAAGAAGAAATAAAAGGACCTTATGAAGAACGTGATTATAAATTTATAATCGAGTATAATATATCATATTACTATAACTAATTAATGTAAGTATAAACTCTAACTCGGGGAGACAAAAATAGCAAACTACTTCCCCAAAACCAAACACATGAATCCCGAACAATTTGGTTATATTCACAACCACGTGGAAAGATGATAACATACATTTAATATTAATTTTTTTTATAAAACACTATCTTTTAATGGTAACTAGTTATTTATAAATATTATTTACAATATTACGAATTATAGATATATTTTTTGTTCTTAGATGTATTTAAGTTACTGTATTCATGAATAAAGTAGCATTTCTACGCGTGAAACAGAGGATTACAACTAGACAGATTTTTATATTCGAGTGTATTCGACTGTATTCATGGCATGAAATATGAGATTACAGCTGGACATATTATTGCATTCGACTGTATTCACGCGATGAAATAGGGGATTACACTGTTTTTAAATGAAAAGTGAATGAATTAACACGATCGACTCCTAATATAACTTAACAAACTCAATTACAACACACAAATTTTATATATTTAGTTGTAAAAATATTCTCAACCGAAAAATATCCCAAAACATATATGAATACATTTATGGCATATAGCGAGACACTGAATACAATGAAATGCATGAAATACAACAAGATACATTGAAACACAATAAAAAAAGACAGTGAATACGATGAAATACATGGAGTACAAGGAGATACATCGAATTACAATGAAAAAATAGACAATGAACACAATAAATATAATAAAATACATAAAAATACAACATGCAGAAAACCAAGTTGCTCAGCCCCAAATTGAATTTATGGACATGCTCGAGAACCTCTCTAATTTTATCATCAACAAATTAAATCCTCGTATGTTGCGGCAGCTTTCTTTGAAGATCAAGTTCAACCTTAATCCTGACTGTACTATGTCTAGACCTTTCTTGCGTGGCCTTATCAATGGCAATATGCTTGAATGCTGCGATGGAGATGAAAAGATGCGGGATTGGGAATGTACTGGGACTACTTCTTTACTGTCTGCTTCCGTTTTTGTTTAGAGGAGAAGTTATTTGGAAAACTGAAAGGTCAAATACACATTATTTTCTTCTTCTATTTCTTTTTTAGTTCCTTACTCTTCTTCTCCTAAATCTCTCGAAAGAACGCTATGGTAATAGGCAAATATATATAGGAAAGATGAATTTAACTTGACGGAGAGGTCTGCGTATCCAGGGCAGCTTATACTATACCATGTCGCCTTAGTGAGAAAGGAGAGAGGAGAGAGCGTGGATTTTTTTACCAATGATGGGTGATGTGGGTGAAAGGTATTTTGAGATTGAGCATCGTCTTTTAGGGAATAAGGGAAGAGAATTGCATGTATCAAAGTAGAGAGAGAAAGAAAATAATATAACTGAATAGCATATTTAGTGGCTTGGGAGTAGGAGTAACCAAAATTAGATATTTTGCTTAAACATTAAAAAGTATCTATAGAATATAATTTTTTAAAAATAATATTTATTTAAAATAAATAATGTGTTAAGTAAATTTTCTAAAAAATATTTTCGTAAGTGCTTAGATAAACTTTAGAACAATTTCTTCCATTAATAATTACTGCTCCAATCTTTATAACAAAACTAGATGCTATGTATTTAAACTCATCAAAATAAATCTCTGACAGTGACAGCAAGATAAATTCTAGCACTTGGATGAAAATGGAAGAAGAAACATGATAAAAGTGAGTACTTTTTAAATTACTGGAACATTTAGAAACTAGCCCTTCTAGAAAACAAAATAGCCACCTCAGCCTCATGGCCAACTGCTAAAAACATGATAAATCTTTGGTCAACTCTTCCTATGCCAAATTTTAATTGTACTCTTATTCCTCAAGCCAGCTAAAAAGACCATCTTAAATCTTACCCCCCGCCCTCACCCCCACCCACAAGAAGTCCAAAATTTTCAAACTTTTAACCCCAAATAGAAGTCTCTAGACCTTCATAATTCTCTCAATTTTTGTACAAACCTACTCCTTATATGACCCCCCTTTCATTTCCCTCTCTTTTCCATCACACCACTTTGTACAAAGATTTCGCCCCTTCTTTATCATATAACTCTTAACTATCTCCAAAACCAAGAAGAATTAAAAAAGGGCAACTTTTGCTAGACCAAGAAAACAAGCAAAAAATGGGTACTTTGGTTGGGCATGTAGCACCAGGATTTGGCTTCTTTTTAATTGGTATTTGGCATTTGCTTAACCATATTAGATTACATGCTTTGCACCCAAAATCCTACATTTCTTTGCCATGGTTTCCAACTCCAAGAATTAGGTACTTAGAACTTTTCTTGATTATGGGTGGTTGCCTTGCCTCTATATCTATGGAACTTTTTGTTGGTCCTAATAAACACCAACCTCTAGATTTTGATGGAACTATCCCTTCTAACCATCTACACAACTTTGAACATTCAAATATATCCCTAACTTTTTTTGTCTATGCACTTTTTACCATAATCTTTGACAAAATTACACCTTCACCCCATGCAAAATATGAGCTCACACAATTTCTTGGAGCTATTGCTTTTGGTCAACAACTTCTTCTTTTCCATCTTCATTCTACTGACCATATGGGAGTTGAAGGACAATATCATTGGCTACTCCAAATTGTTATCTTTGCATCTTTAGCCACTACACTTTTGGGAATTCCTTTTCCTAAAAGTTTCTTGAATAGTTTTGTGAGATCTTATAGTATTATGTTACAAGGAATTTGGCTTATGGTTATGGGATTTATGCTTTGGACACCTAAGTTTATCCCAAAAGGTTGTTTTATAAACTTAGAAGAAGGTCATAAAGTGGTTAGGTGCCATAATCATGAAGATCTTGAAAGAGCAAAATCTTTAGTAAATATTCAATTTAGTTGGTATTTAGTTGGGATCACAATATTTTGTGTCACACTTTACTTAATCATGATCAAGATTTTCCAAGAGAAAGTTGAGTATCAATCTTTAAATAGCAAATTTGAGGAACAAGAAGATGATTTGGAGGATGTTGAAGCTCAGAAAACAAGCAAAAATATTGAGTCAAATAGGTTTCTTGAAATGGGGAAACTATTTGCATCACCATCAGATATGGAAAGGTGAAAAGGAGAGATATGATAATTGAAGCAAAAGGTATGTGTACAAAAATAAGATTAAGGTTAGGTCGGGGTGTTTGTTCATTTGTCGTTTTAATTAAGCCCACAATAAAATAATTGTAGGCTTTGAAATTTAAAAAAACAGGAAAATAAAAAGAGGGAGTTTGGTTCAAGATTTGTGTGGTTTGTATTTGTTGATTTTTAGTAAGGGATGCTTGTAAAAGGGGGCATAAATGAAAGATAAATTTAGTATAAGGTGGAGAATTTGAGTATTTAATCTTCTTCTCCAATGTAATTTGTAAAGGTTTCTTTATTCAGTTTATTTATTACAGACGTCACGTGCATGTATTTTGTTTTTACTTATGTACTATTATTTGCATGGTTTTAAATATTGTTAAAGGGTCAAATATATTTATGTAATATATATATATATATATATATATATATATATATATATATACCTTTCATTATATTTTAAATTTAAATATATCTATGTCGTAATACTATGGTTCAAATATACTATTATTCTGTTGAGTTTGTTCAAGGCGGACATCCAATTCTACGTAGCACTGATATTTGATGAGGTCGTCACATGGCATGCCATCTCAAAGCCTCTAATTCATATATAAAAGACTAAATTTCGAAATATAACATTTTTTATGATAACAGTAATGGTGGCGGAGAGAAAAGAAATTTTAGTGGTGGAAAAAAAATAGAAAGGAGAGGCAAAATAGGTTAGGGACGCTGAGGTAAATCATATGGTATCCGCGTCATCAAATATCAATACCACAGAAAATTGAATGTCTACTTTAGACAAACTTAATGAAAAAGAGGTATATTTAAACTGTTAGTATAACAATAAAAGTATACATGGAAGAATATATTTTGGCCTTTTCCGTTTAAATATTTGGGACCACGACTTTTTGTCTTCGAATTGAATGACATGTTAAATTCGAACCAACTTTCTTTGGATCATTTTTTAACCCACAAAATAATGTAGAATACTTAGCTAAATTGGTGAAGCAACCAACAACACTGTACTATTTTGTTACTATTATTGGTTTTTTTTTTTAAAATAATGTAGAGTACCTAGCTGAATTGATGAGCTCGTTTTCATAATCGCTTTCTTTCTTCATATCAGATAAGACTGTACTTGTTCAATAAAATATACTAATAAAGAGTCATAATTGGATTGTTCAACAAAAAAATTTGAAGGATCCAAATAGGATAAGATGATTGAATATCGAGCAAAGTTTGCAATTGTAAACTCCAGATTTTGACTTTAAATTTAATAATATCGGAATATTCAGTTGTAATAATCTAGGCAAATTCCAAAATGGTAAAGAATATGAGATATTGTAAATTTAAAAATATGTACTTTTAAATGAACAAGTTTAGATATAAAGCGAATAATATTACTAAAGAAATGATATATTAAGACATGCAACTGCCTTATTAACTACACAATATCTCTTTAGTATTTTATCGATGTAAAATTTATTTTATGTGTTGAATGAGAGTTTGTTTTTGGCACATAAAACTGGCAAGGAATTTGTGTTCAAATATTTTGTTTTATGTTGTGGTACGTTACTGTATAAGTTAACAGCTCAATGTCTAATTAGACCAAAAATTGATAATTATGTTTCACTTAATGTTAAGTAAGATAGTAGGTGACTCGATTACTTTCTCTTTCAAGTGATAATAAACATAAGAAATTCTCTTTTATAAATGTACATATTTAGTCAGTTTGCATGTAACTTTGGCGTTGGTAGTAGCTCCCATGTAAACTATTTGTTAAGAGTCCGTTTGGACATAAGAATTTTTTTATTTTTGTCCAAAATTAGTGTTTGGTCATATAATTTTTAATTTTTACTTGAAGATGTATTTTGAAATATTTCAAAAATTTGAAAAACTCTAAAAAGTTATTTTTCAAAATTTTCATTCATAAAATTTTAAAAATAATCCAAAATTATATTCATATCCAAACATAACTTTAATTTTCAAATACCATTTTTACTTGAATTTTTTTTATTTTTTTTAGAATTTTACAATTCTTATGTCCAAACGCCCACTAAGTAAAGCAACGCGTGAGTTTCTATTACTGTTAAGAATTTTTCAAGAAATAGTAAAGATAAAAAGTTCTCATATATAGAAGGTGCATATAATTATTTCTTATTCGATGTTTGGCATTCACTTTGACGCTTCGAATATTTTGATCCGCACCACACAAACATTCCCTGTTAAAAAATTTTTCGTTCTCAAAGCACGAAACCACTATAATTAACTAATAATGGAGATATCATATCCATCACTCCATAATATTAGAAACTAACGTATTTTAAAATACTAATTCATACTCGTAGGACAAAGTTTGCTAGTCAATTAACTTGAGACACTTTATATATGGTATACTTTTCAACTTCATTTTTGACCAAAAATTACTCAGTAAAGAGATCAGAAAATGAAGTTTTTCAGACGATGAAGGATAACTGATAGTGAAATGAAAATGTGTTATTTCACAATTGAATCAATTTAAAAGTTCAATTCGTTTTTTTATCTCTCCACCCGGACAGAGAATAGAATAACTACATATTTATTTTTATTTTATTTTATATTTCAAGGGCATTTTAGATCTAAGACAGAATACTTGGAGTGCAAGTTTAGCGCTGAGCCGAGCGAAGTAGGCAGGGACGTAATGATTGGATCTCAGGTCATCGTCAAGAGGGATAGTGTCAGATATCTTGGGTCGATGATTCAGGGGGACGGAGAGATTGACGGGGACGTCACTCATCGTATAGGAGCGGGGTGGTCAAAGTGGAAGCTTGCATCAGGAGTCCTGTGTGACAAGAAAGTTCCACAGAAACTCAAGGGGAAATTTTATAGAGCTGTGGTTAGACCTGCAATGTTATATGGGGCGGAATGCTGGCCAGTGAAGAACTCTCATGTTCAGAGAATGAAGGTTGCGGAGATAAGGATGCTCAGGTGGATGTGCGGGCTCACCAGGTTAGATAAGATTAAGAATGAAGTTATTCGAGAGAAGGTGGGGGTGGCCTCAGTGGATGAGAAGATGTGAGAAGCGAGGCTGAGGTGGTTCGGGCATGTGCGGAGGAGAAGTCCTGATGCCCCGATGAGGAGTTGTGAACGGCTGGCGATGGTCGGTGTTCGGCGAGGCAGAGGGAGGCCTAAGAGGTATTGGGGAGAGGTGATTAGGCATGACATGGCTAGAATGCTGGTTTCCGAGGACATGGCCCTTCATAGGAAAGTCTGGAGGTCTAGTATCAGGGTTGTAGGATAGGGGCCCCTAGTATTTTTCGTACTTCTCACCCGGGGTTGGGTGAGGCTTGGCAGGGCTATCCATAGATAATTTGAGTTTTGGACTGTGTCTCCCTTATGATAGTTGTTTATGATAGTTACTGAATGGTATTATTGCATGCTATTTTATTTATAGTTCTTACGTTTAGATAATTATTTACGCTATTTCTGCTGGACTTACTAATGCTCTTTTATTTTTGCTTTTGTTTTTGTTTTTCCCTTTCCTTCACTGAGCCGAGGGTCGATTGGAAACAGCCTCTCTGCCCTTTCGGGTAGGAGTAAGGCTCGTCTACATATTACCCTCCCCAGACCCTACTTTATGGGACTATACTGGGTAGTTGTTGTTGTTGATGTATTTCAAGGGCATATTACAATCAACTTTCATCAACTAGAACAAGTTATCGATTTTTTTTAGGTTTGTCCTGATCCTATTGGAATCTGCAAGCTAATAATGATGTGATCAGTGTCTGAATATTAAGTTTACTCAACAAATTAAAATATTTGGATTAGGTTATAATCTTCCCATTAAGATAAAGACCAAATTCCATTTTCTATGAGCAATTTGGAAATTTTAATTTACTGTTTAAAGATTGTCATTTTCTTAATAGGGAATATAGACAATATACACGCACAAATTATTAAATTGGGACAACTTAATCCCATAGCTAAATTAGTTTTACAGTTCATATGTGGCCAAGCTTTATTTTTCAATTTATTTTTAATTGCTCAATACTGATATGGTCACCGAATAAAAAATAATAAAAGATAAATCAATCCATTTTAAAGCTCCCACGTGTCATTAGTGGGCTCAAATAATCAATTTGACTTTTTATATTTCCATTCCCATGTAGTAATTTTCAACAATTTCCTTAAGAGTTTAACATTACCATTTTTATGCAAAATTTTACTTAAACATATAAACTTAAAAGTTTGAGTTTATAAAGTCAATTTCTAAAATATTCAAACAAATGCCTATAAAGGGAAAGTGACGTCAATGCTACATAAATCTATAATTGCGTGAAAGTTATCTCCCATAGGAGAAAATTGTGTCGGCTAACAGCAATACAACAAATAATAAATCCAAATACAATTAAATTCATTTATGACAGCTTCATTTGTTTTGAATATTTTTTGATGTTCCAGTAAATTAATGTTATAAAGAATATATATCATAACAAAATATGATATTGGTTCCGAAAAAATTTAACTTTTATAATAAAGTATTAATATATAAAGATGTTGTTATAGAGATGTCTGACTGTACATGAGATTTTTCTTTTTTAGTTTGGCGTGAGTTGTTTTCGGGGCAAGTGCGCAGATAGCCATTCTCGAGAATGCTATTTAGAGATTAGTCAGTATTTATTTTATCATGAAAATTTAAACTAAAAATCCTAACTTCAGTTGAATTCAGAACGATTTTGTCCTAAAAAATTTGAACTGAAAAATTAAAATTCAAGACGCATTGATTAGTTTATAAATAGTAGCCGTTAAAAATGGTTACCTGATGCCACTTTTACGTTGTTTTCCATAATATGTTGAAGACATTTCTTCTATTTATGAAAAAAAAGTTTAAAAAGGAGCATCAGCAAATCAGTCTTAACAAGTAAAAAACACAAACACTAATCATAATTCGATGTGAGGATTGATCTCAAGACTTTAAAATTAACTTAGACACCCTTCATTGTTGGGCTAGCTATCCTATCCCATATGTATTAGAGGTGTTCAAGATTTAGAGTCGATTTAAAGTAGCTGATAAGCATAAGATGTTAAAAATTATTTTTAAGTGCTGAAGTTGATTTAGAAAATAATCAGTTACGTATTTGGATATGTCACGACCCGGATTTTTCACCTTCGGATCGTGATGGCGCATACTCGTGGAAGCTAGGCAAGGCAAGAACCTTTGCAAACATTAATCCATCTAGTCATATATGTGATTAAACAATTAAATTATCAATGAATAAGCAATTAAAAATTAACGAAAAGTAAAATTCAGCGAAAATCTAAACTAAATATAAAAACAACGTTTAGAAAACCAATACAAATCTCTACCCAGCACCTAGCGTCACAACAATATACGAACTGTCTAAGATTTACTACATATAAGAGTTTGAAATAAAAGACATAGTTTGTCTCGAATACGAATGTCAACAGAACATGGATACTAGAAGAAGAGACGCCGGATCTGCGGACGCCAACAAGGCTACCTCGGAGTCTCGTGGACTAAAGGTCGGCTCCTTGACTACTGTATCGCACCGTAAGCTACTCTGACACCTGAATCTATACAAAAGGGTACTGAGTGTAGTATCAACACAAACGACCCCATATGCTGGTAACTGCCTAGCCTAACCTCGGCGAAGCAGTGACGAGGCTAGATCGAACTACCACATAAACCTGTGCAGTTATATATACATATACAGCAGAATCGAAATAGAGAAATTAACCAGTCAATATGAGAGAGGGGAACATGTAATGGGGAAGATAACAACTCCGACTAAATATCATCAAATAACGATGAAAACAACATAACTAGACATCAATTAAGAATCATAAATCAATTAGGCACGACATCACCCTTCATGCTTTTACTATCATCCTCACCAAGCAATGATATGATAAAAATGTGCACGTCATCACCTTTCGTGCTTTTACTCTCATCCTCACCAAGCAATGATATAATAAAAATGTGCATCGCATCACCCTTCGTGCTTTTACTCTCTTTCCTCACATATAATCAATAGAATTTGCACGAAATGGCACATCGTGCTGCACAATATCACCCTTCGTGCTTTACCTTCTTTGTTCATAATAACCAAAGGCATCACCCTACGTGCTTTAACACTCTTCCTCACCCAAACAACAATTACAAATAAGGGGCAAGGGAATGAACAAGATAATAATAGAGATCCCGACAAGGGAACACAATTTAAACAATTAAATCCCGGCAAGGGTACAATATCAATAATCTCAAAGTCCTGGCAAGAGAAAATAATCAATGAGCAACAATGTCCCGGCAAGGAAACAATTTCAATACTTTTTCTCTTTCTTTCACTTTCACTTCATATCTCACTTTACTACTTGAGCCAATGCTCCAAAGGGTTTCATTATCTAATATACTTTTACCATTCGTATCACAACTCGAGCCAATGCTCCTCGAAGTTCAAATATCACAATTTCTTTCACATGTTCTTTGCAACATATAGAAATTATCATTTAGACATGAAAGGTACAACAAAATCAGAATATTCAACATATAAAGACTCACAGTCATGCTAGATAACAATGTATAGATACTCGTCACCATGCCTATAAGTTGTACTCAACAAGAAACAATTAGCAAATAAGATTCAACTCCTAGTCCCTCAAGTAAGGGTTAGACCAAACACTTATATTGATGCCTCAAACACCACTTAAGTCTCAATTATAGGTGTCAACCGGGCCGGGTTGACCCGGGACCGGCACGGACCGGCCCGGTCAAAACCGGCCCGGACCGGACCGGTTTAGCGCGGGGGGGGGGGGGGGGGGGTGGGTTAGGGGGGGAAGGGGGTTGGGACGTAAGGCCTTACCGGGCAATTAACCCGGACCGGACCGGCCCGGGAAGAGAAATACCGAGCGAACCGGCCAACCCGGACCGGCCCGGACCGGTTATAACGGTAAAATTTTTTTTTTTTAAAAAAAAAAAAATTTTTAACTGCTGGGGCCCACTTGCCCGTTGGCAACGGTCCAGAACCGTTGGCCAACGGGTCTTTTTGCATTTTTGGCCCTTTTTTTTTGTTTTTTTTTGTTTTTATTAAATTACATTAATAACCCTTCTAAAAATCTATAAATACCCTCCCCTCTTCTTCATTTCCTCACTCAAAATTATCTATCTCTCTCTCAATTCTCAAATTAGCAAATATCAATCACTCTCTTCTCTTCAATTTTCAAGAATTCATATTCTACTTTCATAATTTTATTGTCTTTATTTTCCCGAATTTAATTTATCGTAATTTCTTATTTGGAAATCGGCATTCGAAGCTTGATTCTTGAAGTTCAAGTGTTCAACATTCTTGAAGTTCAACTGTTCAAGTGCTCAATTTATTGTCGAATTCGGTGCACTCTCTCCAACTCTTTCTCTTATTTAATATTTTAATTGCATATTTGATTTTAGCTTATATATTAAATTTTCCAATATGTTGAATGCTGCTAAAAGAGCGTGTAGAAAAGTTACTGGTAGGAGTGAAAGTTGTAGTGGAAGTAGTAAAAAAAGTCCTATAGCTTCTGATAGTAATAGTAATAATGAACCAATAACACATGTTTCTGAATCATCGCCTAATTTGCAAGATGTAAATATTGATTATGAACAATTACACCAAGATTTCGGAATAGAAGATAACGAAATTGGAATAGAAGATGAGATACCACCTACACCTACTAGTGCAAATGTTGGTAGTATTGGAGTTGGAGTTGCTAGTGCAACAAGGGGTAGAAGACCACCAGTCGCTCCAACTTCTAAATCTAATCGTAGAAAAAGAAGTCCTGTTTGGAAATTTTTTGATGATATAGAAGATAGTGATAGAGTTAAGTGCAGACTTTGTAACGAAACGTTTAAACATTTGACCGGAGGTAATTTAGGGGGGACTGGCACACTAATTAGACATATGCAAAATTATCATCCTATAGAATGGGGGGTTAATGGGGATGGAAGTCAAACAACCGGTAACCCTACTACTTCTGGTCTCCTAAAATATGATAAAATGAGGGATCGAGAGGAATTAGCGAAAATGATCGCTTTGGGTTGTCTACCTTTTTCTTTTGCTTCTTCCTCTTATCTTGTTACGTATATTCAAAGGATATACAACCCTATGTTTAAAGGTATCCCTAGAAGTAGGAAGAACTTGCTATTGCAATGCAAGCCATTTGATGTAAATTGTAAACTAATTATGATACATTTTAGTTTTTCAGTTTGAAATTTTGAATTTAAGAAATAAAGTAGCACTTGCAATAAGTGCAATTTTTTCCCCATCTTTTGTTGTGTTCATTCAATTATTACAAAGTATTAATATAACTTAATATTTATACTATACGTAATTCAAAAAAAAAAAAAAAAGATAAACCCGGCCCGGCCCGGCCCGGACCGGATCAACCCAGCCCAATTGCACCCCGCCCCCAATTGAACCCGGACCGGACCGGCCCGGACCCGGACGGGTCATAAAATTTGGACCCGGACCCGGACCCGGCCCACCCGTTGGTCACCTATGGTCTCAATTATAGCTTTACCTCTTGATTCCACCACCAATCCGCTGGAATCTAGTCAAAAGTTACTTAAGTTGCATTAATACATGCTGAAAGAATCAAGCTCAATGCATAAAAATGAGTTTTCCAAAGTTTTATCCAAAAAGGTCAAAAATACCCCTGGGCCCACGGGGTCAAAACTCGAGGTTTGGACCAAAAACTCGATTACCCGTTCACCCATAAATCCAAATATATAATTTATTTTGAAATCGGACGCCAAATTGAGGTCTGACTCCCCAAATTTTAAGAAAACCTAGGTTCTACCCAAAGCACCCAATTTCCCCATGAAAATCTTTGATTTGAAGTTGAAATCATGTTAAAGGATGTTAAGGAGTGAGTAAGATGAGTTACAAATCACATACCAATCGTTTTTAGAGAAGAAAGGTTGTTTGGAAAATCCCCACTTATGTTTTTGGGTTTTGAAAAATGAAAATATATGAAATTTCCATGTATTTATACCCCTCTGAAACTCCATGTGCAGACCGTACAAAAAGGACCGCGGCCGCACAGGCCTCCCTGAAGACCTGCAGTTCATAGCCCGTGTGAACTGCACAAAGCCGACCGTTGCCGCACAGCATCCACTGCGAACCGCGCAAAAGGCGACCGCGGTCGCGGTGGCCCCTCCGCGGCCGCACACGATTTCTTGTGGGCCGCGCAAGAGGGTTCAGAGACCTGCGATATTTCCTGAACCTGCAACATCTGATCTTTTTAAGCCTGAGGCATCTCGAAACCTACTTGAAACTCACCAGAGCCCTCAAAGCTCTAAACCAAATATATACACAACCTCAAAACATCCTACGAACTTATTCATGCGATCAAATCGCCAAAACAACATCACAAACATCAAATTAAACCTCAAAATCCAAAAATTCCTTCAAACTTCATAAAACCTCAAATTTTCCAATTTAGGTCCGAATCACGTCAAAAGACATCCGTTTTGAATCAAATTTCACAGAAATGACTTAAAGCACATATAAGACCTATACCGGGCGCCGGAACCAAAATACGGGCCCGATACCAACACGTTCTAATCAAATATCAATTCAATTTTTCCTTTAACAATTTCAAAAATACTATTTCTTATCAAAATTTATTTCTCGGGCTTGGGGCCTCGTAATTCAATTTCGGGCCCGAGTCCCACATTTTCATACTGACCCTTTGGGACTGTCGAATCACGGATCTGGGTCCGTTTACCCAAAATATTAACCAAAGTCAAATTTACTCATTTTAATATCAAAATTTAGCATTTTTCATAGAATTTCACATTTAAGCTTCCGGCTACGCGCCCGAACTACGCACAAAAATTGAGGCGACTCTAAATGAGATTTTTGAGGCCTCGAAAGCATAGAATAGTTAAGAAAATGGGGGATGTCCCTTTAGGTCGTCACATTCTCCATCTTTAAAACAATTGTTCGTCCTCGAACAGATAGAATAAGGAAGTGCCTGAGTCGGGGAACAGATGAGGGTAACGGCTCCACATATCGGGCTCGGACTCCCAGGTCGCTGCCTCAGGAGGCTGACCTCTCCACTATACACGAATAAAAGGGAAACTCTTGATCTCAACTGACGAACCTTCCGGTCTAGAATAGCCATCGGCTCCTCCTCATGACAAGTCCTTGTCCAACTGAACAGTGCTGAAATCTAACACGTGGGCTGGATCGCCATGATACATCCGAAGCATGGACACATGAAGCACTGGATGCACGACTGATAAGATCAGCAGCAAGGCATGTATGTAAGCCACATCTCCCACTCAATCGAGAATCTCAACCGGGCCAATGAACCTAGGGCTAAGCTTGCCCTTCTTTCCAAATCTCATCACGCCATTCATAGGCGACACTCGTAGCAGTACCCGCTCACCAACCATCAAAAGCCATATCTCGAACCTTGCGGTCTGCATAGCTCTTTTGCCTGGACTGAGTTGAACAAAGTCTATCCTGAATGATTCTGACCTTGTCCAGGGCCTTTTAAACCAATTTTGTACCCAACAACCGAGCCTCTCCTGGCTCAAACCATCCAACCGGAGACCGATATTGCCTACCATATAAAGCCTCATAAGGAGCCATCTGAATACTTGACTGGTAGCTGTTGTTGTAGGAAAACTCAGCTAGAGGCAAAAAATAATCTCACGAATCTCCACGGTCAATAACACAAGCTCAAATCTGAATAGTCCTCTCGGACTGACCGTCCGTCTGGGGGTGAAATGCTGTGCTCAACTCAACCCTCTCAAATCAACCCGTGTGCCTAACTCTCACTGAACTACTCCTCTATAAGCGTAAGGTAAACTGCGTACCCCGGTCCGAAATGATATACGAAAACACCATGAAGGCGAACAATCTCTTGATCATAGATCTCAGCTAACCTCTCAGAAGAATAGGACACTGCCACAGGAATGAAATGCACTGACTTTGTCAGCCTATCAATAATGCCCCATACTGTGTCGAACTTCTTTCGAGTCTGCGGAAGCCCAGTAACAAACTCCATAGTGATCCGCTCCCACTTCCACTCGGGAAGCTCAATCTTCTGAAATCAACCACCAGGCCTATAATGTTCGTACTTAACCTGTTGGAAATTCAAACAATGAGCCACATATGCTATGATATCCTTCTTCATTCTATGCCACAAATAATGCTGCTGCAAATCCTGATACATCTTTGCAGCATCCGGATGAATAGAGTAACGGGAGCTATTGGCCTCCTCCAAAATCAACTCTCGGAGCCCATCCACATTAGGTACACATACTCTACCTTGCAATCTAAAAAGTCCAACCCCATCTAGGGTAATATGCCTGGCACCTCCGCACTACACTGTATCTCTAAAGACACACAAATAGGGATCATCATACTGCCGATAACAGATACGCTTCAATAATGAAGAACGAGATCGTGCAAGCTAACACACGACTGGGCTCAGAAACATCCAACCTCACAAATTGATTGGCTAAGGCCTGAACATCCAAAGCAAGCGGTCTCTCGCCGATTGGAATATAAGCAAGACTGCCCATACTGGCTGACTTCCTAATCAAAGCATCGACCACCACATTGTCCTTCCCTGTGTGATATAAGATAGTGATATCATAATCTTTTAGCAACTCCAACCACCTTTCCTACCTCAAATTCAACTCCTTTTTCTTGAACAAGTACTGGAGACTCTTCTGATCAGTGAACATCTCACATGCCACGCCATACAGTTAATGCCTCCAAATCTTCAGTGCGTGAACTATGGCTGCCAACTCCAAATCATGAATTGGATAGTTTTCTCGTGAATCTTCAACTGCCTCGAAGCATAGGCAATAACTTTGCCATCCTGCATCAACACTATTCCAAGCCCAACACGGGAAGCATCACAATAGGTTGTATAAAGCCCTAAACTTGTGAGCAAAACCAATACTGGTGTCGTAGATAGAGCTACCTTGAGCTTCTGAAAGCTCGGCTCACACTCATCCGACCATCTGAATTGGGCACCCTTCTAGGCCAATCTTGCCATCGGGGCTGCAATAGATGAAACCCCCTCCACGAACCGTTGATAGTAGCCTTCCAACCTCAAAAAACTTCGAATCTCTGTAGATGATGCTGTCTAGGCCAGTTCTTGACTGCCTTTATCTTCTTTGGGTCCACCTGAATACCCTTTACTGATATGACATGACCCAGAAATGCAACTGAACTCAGCCAGAACTCCACTTGGAGAACTTGGCATATAACTGACTATCCTTCAGAGTATGAAGAACCTCTCTAAGGTGCCGCTCGAGCTCATCCTGTCTGCGCGAATATATCATCAACGAAAACTATCACGAATGAGTCCAAATAAGGCCTGAACACTCGGCTCATCAAGTCCATGAAAGCTGCTGGGGAATTTGTCAACCCGAATGACATAACCAAGAACTCATAATGCCCATACCGAGTGAGAAAAGATGTGTTAGGGACATCATATGCCCTAACCTCAACTGATAGTGGCTAGATCGCAAGTTAATATTGGAAAATACCCTGGCACATTGAAGTTGGTCGAACAAATCATTAATCCTCGACAATGGATACTTATTCTTAGTCTTTACCGTGTTCAACTGTTGGTAATCAACGCACATTCTCATTGACCCATCCTTCTTCTTAACAAATAACACTGGCGCACCCCAAGGCGATACACTGGGTCTAATGAAACCCTTATCCAACAAGTGATGTAACTGATCCTTTAACTCTTTCAACTCAGGCGAGGCCATACGATATGGCGGGATAGAAATGGGCTGAATGTCCGGAGCCACATCAATACAAAACTCAATATCCTCTTTGGGCAGCATACCTGACAGGTTTGAAGGAAAGACATCAGGGAACTCGCGAAACGGGCATAGAATCAATAGAGGGAACCTCAGCACTGGAATCATGAACATAGGATAAATAGGCTAAACAACCCTTCTCAACCATACGCCGAGCCTTCACATACGATATAACACTGCAGGTAGAATGACCAAGAGTCCATCTCCACTCTAAACGAGGCATACCCGGTAAAGCTAAGGTCACAGTCTTGGCATGACAATCCAAGATAGCGTGATAAGGTGATAACCAGTTCATCCCCAATATAATGTCAAAATCAACCATGTCTAAAAGCAACAAATCTACGAGAGTCTCAAGACCCCCAATCACCACAACACAAGAACGATGGACTCGATCGACCACGATAGAGTCACCCATTGTTGTTGACACATAAACAGGACTACCCAATGCATCACTGGGCATGACCAAGTACGAGGCGAAATAAGATGACACATACGAATACGTAGACCCAGATCAAACAACACTGAAGCACACTGAGCACAAACCAGAACCGTACCTGTAATAACCGCATCTGAAGCCTCTACCTTGGGCCTACCTGAAGAGCATAACATCGGGGTTGGGCCCCACCACCCTGGTATACCTCCTTGGGATGGCATGGTGCTAGATGGCCTCCGCCTCTTGCAGTCTAAGCTCCACCTCTATGACCTCTACCTCCACCTCTGGCACCTCTACCTCGGCTCCCTGTCTACTGTTGCGGATCATATGTTGCTCCGACACCTGGATCAGTGCAAAAGAGCACAGAGTATGGCATCATCACAACCGACCCCATGTATTGGTAAGTGCCTAGCCTAACTCCGACGAAGTAGTAACGAGTCTAGACCAGACTACCACATAAACCTGTGCAGTTATATATACATGTACAGTAAAATCGAAATACATAAATTAACCAGTCAATATGGGTGGGTGGAAGCATGCTGTGGGGAAGATAACAACTCTGACTAAAAATCATCAATTAATGAAGAAACCAGCATAACTAGACATCAATAAAGAATCTGAAATAAATAAGTGCACGACATCACCCTGCGTGCTTTAACTCTCATCCTCACCAAGCAATAATATGATAAAAATTATATACGGCATCACCTTTCGTGCTTTTACTCTCATCCTCACCAAGAAATGATATAATAAAAATGTTCACGGCATCATCCTTTGTGATTTTACTCTCTTTCCTCACAAATAATCAATGGAATTGGCACGGAACGGCACATTGTGCGGCATGGCATCACCCTTCGTGCTTTACTCTCTTTTCTCATAATAAGCAAACAATACACGATATCACCTTTCGTGCTTTAACACTCTTCCTCACCCAAACAACAATCACAAACAAGGGGCAAGGGAATGAACAAGATAATAATAGAGATCCCGGTAAGCAAACACAATTTAAATAATTAAATCCCCGCAAAAGTACAACATCAATAATCTCAACGTCCCGGTAAGGAAAAATAATAAATGAGCAACAATGTCCTGGCAAGGGAACAATTTCAATACTCTTTCTCTTTCTTTCACTTTATCTTTATATCTTACTTTACCACTTGAGCCAATGCTCCAAAGGGTTTCACTATCTCATATACTTTCACCATTCATATCACAACTCGAGCCAATGCTCCTCGAAGTTCAAATATCACAATTTCTTTCACATGTTCGTACAACATATAGAAATCAACATTTAGACTTGAAAAGTACAACAAAATCAGAATATTCGCCATATAAAGGCTCACGGTCATGCTAGACACCAACGTATAGATGCTTGTCACCATTTCGATACGTTGTACTCAACAAGAAGTAATTGGCAAATAAGAATTAACTCATACTCCCTCAAGTAAGGGTTAGACAAAATACTTACATCGATGCCTTGAACACCACTCAAGTATCAATTATAGCTTTACCTCTTGATTTCACCATCAATCCGCTCGAGTCTAGTCAAAAGTTACTTAATTACATTATTACATGCTAAATGAATAATGAGTTTTCCAAAGTTTTAGCTAAAAAGATAAAAAAATGTTCCATTGCCCACGTGGTCGAAACTCGAGGTTCAGACCAAAAACCCGTTTACCCATTCCCCCACGAATTCAAATATATGATTTATTTTTAAATCGGACCTCAAATTGATATCCAACTCCCTAAATTTACCTAGGTTCTACCCAAAGCACCCAATTTCCCCAAGAAAAATTTTTGATTTGAAGTTGAAATCATGTTAAAGGATGTTAAGGAGTGAGAAAAATGAGTTAGAAATCACTACCAATCATTTTTGGAGAAGAAAGGCTGTTCGGAAAATCGCCCCTTATGTTTTTGGGTTTTGAAAAGTGAAAAATAATTGAATTTTTTGTGTATCTATACCCCTCTGAAACTCCATGTGCAAACCGCACAAAAAGGATCACGGCTGCACATGCCTCCCTCAAGACCTGCAGTTCATAGCCACGTGTGGACTGCACAAAGCCGACTGTGGCCGCACAGCATCAACCGCGGACCACACAAAGGCAACCTCGATCGTGCTGGCCCCTTCGCGGCCGCACGTGATTTCTCGCGGCCGCGCAAGAAGGTTTAGAGACTTGATATTTTTTGAACCTGCAATATCTGATCTTTTTAAGCCCAAGGCATCCAGAACTTACTCGAAACTCACCCGAGCCCTCAAAGCTCTAAACGAAATATATACACAACCTCAAAACATCCTATAAACTTATTCATGCGATCAAATCGCCAAAACAACATCATAAGCATTGAATGAAACCTCAAAATCCAAAAATTCTTTCAAACTTCATAAAACCTCAAATTTTCCAATTTAGGTCCGAATCACGTCAAACAACGTCCGTTTTGAACCAAATTTCACATAAATGACTTAAAGTACATATAAAACATGTACTAGGCGCCAGAACTAAAATAGGGGCCTGATACCAATACGTTCTAGTCAAATATCAATTTAATTTTTTCTTAACAATTTTAGAAAAATAATTTCTTTTAAAAATTCATTTCTCGGGCTCGGGACCTCGGAATTCGATTTCGGGCATACGCCCGAGTCCCATATTTTTTACGGACCCTCCTGGACCGTCGAATTACGAGTCTCGGTCTGTTTACCCAAAATATTGACCAAAGTTAAATTTATTTATTTTAACATCAAAATTAAGCATTTTTCATAGAATTTCACATTTAATATTTCCGGCTACGCGTTTGGATTGTCACACAAATCAAGGTGACTCTAAATCGAGTCCTCTGAAGCACAAAATGGATAAGAAAACAGGTGACGACCCTTTGGATCGTCACATGATAAAAGTACTGAAATTAATAATAAGCAACTGAAGAACTGGGGTATACGTAGAGTATATTAAAAAGAAGTATTTTAGGGATAGAATAGTAAATATTTTGGTCAAATCTAAAGTGCTTATAAGCTGAAATTTGACAAGTTGGAGAGACCAACTTATAGCTTTTGGCTTATTTTGGCCTATAAGCACTTAACTTATAAGTACTTTTAATTTTACCAAACGCATAGATAAGCCAAAAAGTACTTATAAGCCAATTTGACCAGTTTATAAGCTTAGCCAAGCACCCTCTTATAATGTCCCCATAAAAAGTACTAATATTTTATTTATATGCATTATATACTTTTGTAGCGAGAGGTATTCAATCGGCCATCCTTAGTCGTTAGTAGCTATGCCACTAGTAATCTATATCTATATTTATATTATATTAAAAGCACGAAAATCCTTAGCGAAATGTCATTCACCTTTTTTACCCTTTAAAAATAAATTTTATATTGGACAAATTTGTAATTGTATTTTAATTATTTTTCTAATATGCAGGACTTTAAATCAACTAAATTGTTGTTTATTAAATCTTTCTTTATTTGAACTATGCAAAAGTTCCTAATATTTATTAGTTTAAAGTTAATTAAGATTTTACTTATATTAACTTTTTCCGTGTTTAAACTGTATGGCTATCACGATTCTAAGGTGGGCTTTTCTTCAAAATATTTGTCTTAGAATTGAATACATGAAAATTGTGAAGTATATTTTTAAGAGCATCTTGTATTTTTTTTTGTAATATTTAGATACTAGTTTTTAATCAACTTTAAGAAATGTTATCCTTCACCTATAAAATTAATTTTGGAAAGAATTACTCCAGTAAATATGAAACTTATTGTTATGGCTTTATTAACATTAATGTATTACTATATTTTATAATCTTTTATAAACTTTATTTTAGACATATTAAATTATATTTTATAATTTTTTGTAGCGTGTGCAATTATGTTGGATATAAATTTTAATATGGTCTAATTGTCACTTATTATAGGTATCACGTACCATTTGTTACATTTTTCGAGCAAATAATTAAAAATTTGAAAAGACTTGAATATAATCGATGAACATGGTAGTAATTTATTTGCTTTAGAAGTCTTTGAAAAATCTTCTACAAAGAATGAGGATGTTAAGATAAAGAATGTAATAAATATCTTTTATTGGTGTAATTTTGGAAATGATTTAGCTTTTTTGAGACACTTTTCTTTTTTGGTTTATTTATTCATACAGGTTTCGCTCTCCATAGTGATAGATAATTTAGTAGCCAATCAGAATGTAGTGAGTACTGCTCTTAAACTATGTCGTTTTTCATTTAATTTTTTTGATGAATATCCTATTGCTGGATTTATCTCCACCTTGCTCTTTGTCTTCTGCCATTGCTTACAGTTAGTAACTCCTCTAATCCTCTTCTTCATTAATTTAACTTTTCACTTACATTTTCGTAGTTAAATACACTGGCAGGTGTTACCGCCGGAGACAAATTTAGGACGAGTTCTGTAAAATTACATTATTTTCAACTCCAACTACAAACGTGCACTATAAAACCTTTGGAATGTACACTAGAAATCATGTGATTTCCGTCCAAAGATTTATTTCCGATCGAATTCGGTCGGAAATAAAAGAAATCGGTCGCAAAAGTCAACATAAAATCCTGTCATCACAAAAACTAGCATTCCGACCGATTTCGGTCGGAAAATGGTCAAATATTTAGTCAACAAAAAACTTTTCCAATGTTCCGACCGATTTCGGTCGGAAATTGGTCAAAATTTAGCCAAACCAAAACATTTCCAACGTTTCAACCAATTTCGGTCAGAAATTTAAATTTTTTGTTCCGCACATCTATATATATATATATATAATGTGTGTAAATATCTAATTTACACACATCTATATATATATCTAATGTTTAATCGAATATACATTATATATTATATACTTAGATATATACTACATTATATTATGTAGTAGTGATTGTTTATCTTATAAGTTTATAATTACATTGATAATAACGCTAAGTAGAAGTGTAAGTATCCTCGAGAAATGTTAATTATTGATTAGTTTATAAATTGATAATAACTTAAGTAGAACTGCATTAGTAGTATCCTTAATTAAGTAATGTTAGGCTCGATTATACTATAAATTGATAATTACATTATGTAGAAATGTATTAGTGACCTTTAGCTTATAAATTGATAATTACACTACCATAGTCGTCGGAATTAATGTAAAAAAATATTATTTACTAAAATATTTCTAAATTTCCGACTGAATCGTTCGGAACGCTTGAATACAAAATTTTGTATATTTAATTAACCAATCGAGAATTAATGCTTTTATACGAATTAAAATATAAATTTTATAATATTATGTGATAATAAAGATGTTTTAAATAAGTAATATTTAATATATTTATACATATATTTGATATACTATATTATACTATACCATTATATATGCGTCTCTCTCTCTCTCTCTATATATATATATATATATATACCTTATATACTATATACACTTAAATATATATTATACACTTGATATATACTATAACTCCAAACTGGGTCGTCCCGAAAACCCAATACCCAAACCTATTTCCCCGCCTAAATTAAAATCCCTAACCCGATACAATACATAAAGAGAACCCAAATTTATGCAAAAAAGAGCTGCGCAGAGGAACACCCTCGTTCTTCATCTTCTTCAGCAAAGAGAACCAAAATTAGTTGCAAAAAAGAGTTGCGCTGGACACAGCCATCGATACACGAACTCCGAAACACGCACACACACAGTTCTAGTTGCGAAAAACAGAGATGAGTCGAGGTTTTCGAGTTCGAGTCGCCTGATTACTGCTGGAGGTTGAAGTGTCAGTTCTTGGCATTTTATCACTTGCTCGATTTCTGTATCGTGTATTACTCAATATTTTATCAATCGCAAGTTCGGTTTTCAGTTTTCATAGTTGCTGAAGTTCTATTAATTGAAAAGCAATTTTCGATTTCTTAAACTTCTTAAACTTCATTTTGTTGTTGGGTTCTGTTGATTTTAATCCATTGTAGAGCTCACTTGTAAGACTTGTTCGGGACTGGGTATTGAAGTGGCGAGGTCGTTGAGTGAGCCCAGTTGTTAAGAAAGTATGGCGGAACAGATTCCTTTTCCACCTTTCTCCCCTTTATTTGTACATGTTCAGTGGATGAACTGTAATCATTTTGATGGCTGATGCATGTGAACTTGATGCTAAATATGACCTTCAATTAGAAAGTTTAAGGAGCATCTGTTCAATTAGCAGTTTAGTCATGTACTGATAATGCTCGATATATTACAGATATCATAGTCATCTGTCTAAAAAGGCATTGATAGATTGAAATATGTTTCGAAAGAACATATGATAAGTTAATGACAGTACGTTTTTCTTTCCCAGTTCTTTCAATGATAATTCTTCTATTAGCGTATATACATTATGTATAGGAAAAAGAAAATTAACTGATAAAGAATAGGAGGTGGATCAGTTATATCCAATTTTCATGGAAAAGTTTCAATTTAGCTATAAAGAAGCAGACCACAAAAATTCCAAACTAAAAATCTGATCAGATGAAGGCAAAATTCTATTGAGAAATTCTATATCTTAGTTTGGTTAGATTGAGCTTTAACATTATTCCTTTAACATTATTCTATCAGAGAAGGCAAAATTCTATCAGACGATTATATCATGCACCTCTAACTAGTTTGGTTAGTAAAGAGATAATATTAACTTGGTTCGAAAATTACATCTTAGTTCATCATATGCTAAAATACTTGACACCCCCCCCCCCCCCCACACACACACATCTCCAAACCAATTCAAGTAATATATAGGTAGAGTGCACTTGCTATCAATTAACTTAAGTATTACTCAATTCATCTTTAAAGATTTACTTAAGATGATCAGCTAGTTTGACAATTTTTCACAAGCAAATTGAGATCTTTAAATAGCTACCTTTGGTTAATAAGACAGTCAATTCACGTACCATACAAGTCTCAAATAATAGTCATGCAGTGTAATAATTTTTCAATATATCACTCCAAGAGAGAACTAAATGAGCATGCATGCTGAAGTACTCTTAAATGTGAGAAAATATGCTTTCAAGACCATCAAACACTCTCTTTGATGTGTACAGACGAAGCTACACACATAAGCCCCATTAAAACCACATACAAGTATGACAGTTAATCATTTAACATAAATAATACATATGAAACCAAAGAGGGAATACGTGTGACTTTACTATCACATAAAATAATTGTGTGACTTTCTATTATAGAAATACGAAGTGGATTAATCTGGACATTAATGTCACCTAAATCCACCAATTTTTTTTTCAATTATAAGTACTAGATATATTAATGCCCTTGTGTTAATAGTTTGTTGCTGCAATCATTTGTCAACACTATGGTCATTTTCTTTTGTCAACATTGCTGCTGCAATCACAATTGTGATTAATATAATTTATTTGTTCTTTATGTAGATGGAATCTCGTAGTTGGATGTATAATAGGAATTATCCTAATCGTCAGTTTTTAAGGGAGGAATTTATAGAAGGGGTTGAGGAATTTATTACGCATGCAATGTCACTTGAACCGTTTCGAATTAGGCGGTTGATTAGGTGTCCTTGTGTAAAGTGCAAGTGTTTGCATTATTTTAAACCGCAAGATGGTAAGATTCATCTTCACAAAAAAGAATTTATGGATAATTATTTTGTGTGGACTAGTCATGGAGAGATTGATGGTACTTATGGTGTATTTCATAATGTAGTTGTTGGTGAAAGTAGTAGGTCGATGGGGAATACCATTCAACATCCAATATACCATGAAATGGTTGCGGATGCTCTTGGGATGCACTTCGAATTTGAAACCAACGAAAGTGTTGAACAACCTCCTAATGAAGAAGCAAAATATTTTTATGTATAGCTAGAAGCTGCTAGTCGTCCAGTAAAACAAGGGAGTATGCACTCTCAGTTGTATGTTTCAGTTAGATTATTAAGTATCAAATCAGATAACAATATTTCTCAAGCAGGAATGGATTCTTTCATTGGCCTTATGAGTGAACTAGTTGACCCATATTTCAACATACCCGAAGATTTCTATAAGGCTAAAAGATCAGTTTCTAAGTTAGGACTCTCGTCTATGAGAATTGATTGTTGTGAAGATGGTTGCATGTTGTATTATAAGGGTGATGCAAATTTAGAAAGCTATAAATTTTTTGAAAAACCTCGTTTTAAGCGGCTTTCCAGCGGGAATAAGGCTGCTATGAAGTTGATGCAATACTTACCACTTATTCCTAGATTAAAGAGGTTGTACGCATCGATGAGTTCTGCTCTTCATACAACATGGCACTATGAAAATAGAAGGCCGCCCGTGTTATGTGTCATCCTTCAGATGGGAAAGCTTGGAAGCATTTTGATAGGACGTATCCAGATTATGCTAGTGAACTGAGGAATGTTCGAATGGGCTTGTGTGCTGATGGTGTCGCGCCATTTTCAGTTTCTGCAACACCATATTCATGTTGGTCGGTCTTTATTACTCCGTATAATCTTCTACCTGAAATGTGTATGACTAGTCAATATATATTTTTAAATTGTGTTATTTACGGTCCCCGCAATCCAAAGAGTTTTATTGATGTATATTTGCAACCTTTGATTGATGAGCTTAAACAGTTGTGATATGATGGATTTGAGACATATGATATATCAACTAAGCAAAAATTTCAACTTGCGTGCTAACTTAACGTGGACCATTAATGAGTTTCCTGCGTATGGAATGTTGTTTGGGTGGATGACTGCCGGAAAGTTAGCATGTCCTTACTGCATGGAAAATGGTAAAGCATTCACTTTAAGGAACAGCCGAAAGCAGTCATGGTTTGATTGTCATCGTCAGTTCTTGCTGGTTGATCATGAGTTCAGAAGGATGAAGAACGCATTCAAAAAGAACACAGTTAAACATGATTTGCCACCTCCAATTTATTCCGGTGAGGAAATTCTTGAGAGGGTTCAGAAATTTACTAAAGTTACCGAGACCCCACCTTCTAGATTTCCTGGATATGGTGTTACTCATAACTGGACAAAACAGAGCATATTTTGGAGTTGCCATATTGGAAGGATAATCTTTTCCGACATAATCTTGATGTCATGCATATTGAGAAGAACTATTTTGACAATTTGTTCAACACAGTGATGGATGATAAGAATAAGACAAAAGATAACCCGAAGGTTAGACTGGACTTACAAGAATATTGCAGGCAACCTGAATTACATTTGCAATATGTGAACAATTGTAAGGTGTTCAAGACCAAGGCCAGCTACACATTCACCTTGGAACAAAGACGACAGATTTGTGAGTGGGTTACAAACCTAAAGATGCCCGAGGGCTATGCATCAAACATGGGAAAACGTGCCAATATGGTTGAGGGAAAGCTGACTCATATGAAATGTCATGACTGTCATATATTCATGGAAACCTTATTCCCTATTTCATTTTGTGGATTGCCTGACAAAGACTTATGTTCTACCACATAAAGGAAGAAAACCTATTTCAAATGGACCAGAACATTCCTATAATCACTAATAACCTGGAGAGGATTTTTCCGTGTGGTTTCTTCGATGTGATGGAACACCTTCCAATTCACCTTGTACACGAGGCGCGACTTGGAGGCCAGGTTCAATGTAGGTGGATGTATCCATCCGAGAGGTAATGATCAAACCTTGATTTGTTCTTGTAATTTTCTTTAACGTTATCGTGTAACATTGCAATGTGCAGGACTATCGGCAAGTGTAAACTATTTGTTAAACAGAGGAATAAGATTGAAGGATCCATATGTAAAGCCTATATTGCAAAAGAAACTGCCCATTTTTGTTCTTACTACTTTGACAGTCATGTGCCATGTGCTAGAAATAGGCCCAATCAGCACAATGTGATAATTGAGATTGATCCATTATATCCACCAATGTCCATATTCAATCAACCAGGCCGAATTTCTAAAGATCGAACACAAAGGGGCCTAACTAGTATGGAGTACAAATCAGCTTCAAATCATGTGTTGCTAAATTGTCCGGAAGTTCAACCCTTTCTTAAGTAAGTGTTGAGGTAAGATTAATTTACATGGTCTACTATTTAATTTGGTTGATGCAACTAACAAATAATTTTCAATGTGTCGCTCAGTGACTTCGTGAGTCAATTTGGTCATGTTGCTGTATATTCTACATTTGAGGTATGGTTTAAAGAATGTGTAAGTGCATCTTACGTACTTTCTCACATGTGATTATACATACTAGTGAATATACTTGCTCACTTGTGATTTATTTAACACTACATGTAGGTCAATAATCTAAACAATAGTGTTAATAAATTTTTGCAAGACATATCTTGGGGACCTGCACCTACGGTTATGACTATGTCTAAGTATTTTGTGAATGGTTACAAATTTCAAATCGAGGAATGCTCCAAGTATAAAAAAGCAATAATAGTGGGGTGTGGGTCTAAGGCGGTGAAGGCAAACAGGATGGGGAAAACGATTATTATGGTGTGATCAAAGAGATTCTAGAATTGTCATATTCAGGTTGGCCAAATAAGAAGATCATACTTTTCCGATGTAAGTGGTTTGACCCAACACCTAAAAGAGGTACAAATGTACACTCACAGTACAACATAATTGAGGTTAATAAAAAGAGGGAGTATGATCGCTATGATCCTTTTATAATTGCAGAAAGAGTTAGGCAAGTGTACTATGCTCTATATCCATTACGGAGGGATAAGGCTGATTGGTTGGTTGTGATCAAAACAAAGCCTGTTGGCAGGGTGGAAGTTGAGAATGTACTAGATGTTGCTTACCAAAACGATACCTCAAGTGTTAACCAAATGGTGGATGATCAGTTAGAAATTTACTTGGAGCATCCTCAGCGCATATTAGAAAAAGTTGATATGGAGGAAATAACAATCATAGTAAATGAGGATGAAGATGAAATGAAATAAGTGAAGAGGAAGAATCTTCGGACGAGGAAGGATACGTCGATGAAGACGACTAGCCTGTTAGTTTTTTCAAGCGCTCTTAACTTATACTACTACTAATAACAGGCCAAACACTTTGGTTTCTATTTTCTTTCTAATGTGAGTCTACTTTCCTTGTTTACTTCCCCATCTCCCTTTTCATCTCAAGAAAACGGTGAGCAAATGGTTTTGGTAGAACATACATTTGATGTAAAAGTCCACATTTCATGGTGCAGTAACTAATAAGATTTTGAAGTATTGCAATATTGTAGCTAGTAGATTTATATTCTCAATTCTAACATTTTCTTTAATTTATACAGATGGCTGGTAGGGGTAGAGGTAGTTCTAGGAAAGATAAAAGGCTTATTGATCATGATGATGGTGTTATACCATCCCTTTCTTCCACTCCATACTTTCATCCCTCTGCTGCTGATGGACGGCAGCAATATTCTAGGCACAGATCTATTCCACCACATCCATCTACTCATTATACTACCTACCATTCGCCGGTCCAACAGTATTATCATAATTCTCCGCCACAAGTCTATACCCCGCTTCCTCCTAATGATCCTACCAATAGTTACATGGGTGCATCGAGTCACCGGTCAGATAGCCATGTGATACGCATGTCATCTGCTCCATTTGCTTCATCTCTGGCAGGATCGTATCCATCTGGATTTAAGACGGTCGGATCGCAACAGGGGTCTGGATCGCATCAGGGTTCTGGATCACAGCATGGGTCTAGATCGGTGCAGGGATGTGGATCGCAACTATATTCATTTAACACCTCGTCTCCCTCTCCACAGAGTTCATCTCCTAGCATTTCTATACATCATGTTCGGGATAGTAGCACTGAGCCAGATTCCCCCTCTTCTACACATGCTTCAGATGATTATCAGGCTTGAGGGCTATGGGTAAGATTTATTTATTACTTCTTTATAGTTGTCGAATTATAAAAGCTACTCTTATTTATTTAATGTAATTACAATGTTGCCGGTTTAAAAATAATTTACAGTCTTACACCTAATGTAATTTCCGCTCTTTTCCGAGGAAATTTGAAAGTTGTGATCCAAGACCGTAGATTCTACCTTTCTTTGCGCTACTAACCACTTGTGTCCATATTGAAGCTATATCGTCATTGAGTGACACTTGGGTTGAGCTATCATCTTCGGTATCGAGTTGACTTTGACGCCATTCCTCCAAATAGTTTTGATAGGCTTCCTGAAATTAAAATGTTAAGTATTAAATTATGTTATACTAACAGTGTGAAGCACCAATGTTATACTAACCAAAAGAAGCAGACTAGGAATGTTTAGAGCTGATTAATTTGGACTTGACCACAAGAGTTTGATGCTGTAGACTCTACAAGCTTGTTGGCAGAATTCTTATTAAAGTGCATTACTATTATTTATGATAAGAAACAGAATACATACAGTGCTGCAACCATGATGAATTATAACAAACAAATTTTCTGCTTAGTAATAAATTTTTGCAACTAGACAAAGAGGATTCTTCTTGTGTATAGTGGGACCTAGCAAAGTATTGGTATCAATATCTGTTTCACCATTCCAAAAGGAAGTTCCCAATCAAATGCATAAAGAAGATTGACAAGTGCAAGCTTCAATGTCGCTATTCCTAGTGAAATCTGCCTTTTTACATGGGAGATTGGCAAGTGCAAGCTGCGTTTTTTAACCTTCTTTATTGAGCTCCTAAACACTGAGGGGAGGTTTAGTGCTCTTCCTTTGTCTAGATTGGATTCAAAAACATTAGCATGGATGGTGAGACCTCGCAATCATATGCTGCTTTCCATGCTGCAAACGAGTCTGTGCAACTCTACCAACTTTCTCGTTGGCTAAGGCATCAATAGTATGTACCACCAGTGCATAGGTTGAATATTTCATCCTGTCTAACCACAATATTCTCATAGCTTAATTAAAAAGTGTTTTATATTATTAAGTTACATAAAAAGTTATTGAAGGAAACTGCATGTGGAATTAATAATCTAAATAATTAGGCAAATAAATTATTAGAACATGTTAAATAGCATAAAAATTCATTTACTTCCAGTAGATATTTTAAATCCTATTATATCATCACGTGCTATAAGTTTGATAACTCCCTTCAAAGTATTCCAAATATCGATTGTGAGAAAGAAAAGAAATGTTTAGGACTGTTGGGAAAATCATTTAATTTAACGCCCCTTTTTTCAAAAAGTGAATAATTATTATTATTTGGTTAAAGTCTTTGACTCTTGAAATCATCTTCTTCTTCTCTTTCACTTTGCATCACTTGGAACTCAAAAATAAAAAGAGAGTTTTAGCCCTTGAAACATTACATTGTAAGTTGTTATACGATTGTCAAATACTTCATTTGAGGGGTTATTTCCTTCTCTGTAGGCAGCTATAATATTCACTCCAGGTGCAGTGATATCAGGCTATATATACATACAACAGTAACACAAAATTAATTTTGTACAAAAACAATAACGTAATAAATAATTAAGTAGCTAACCAATAACAAACCTTGAGGATTGCAGGTGTAATCAGATAGTATTACGAAATATTGTAAATATCTTTTGTGTATCTTTTTATTATTGGAAGAATATTCTCTCATTAATTGTACAATCCTATAGTTGGTAGGTTTTGATTTTCCTTCATTATTGTACAATCCTATAGTTGGTAGGTTTTGATTTCTCTATACTCTATATATACTTTGGTGAGCAATACAAGAAACTCACTTCTCCAAAACTCTCTACATGGTATCATACGCCAGTGGCTTATCGCCAAACAAACCCTAAATACATACTACCCGCCGCCGCCGTAGCTCCTCTCATCGGAGCCCTCTTTTTCTCGACGTCGTTCAGCGCCTCCTCTCCTTGCCTCGCGCTCATGGCCGCCACGACGTCAACCGCGCCTCTCCAGCTGATTGCCATAAATGCATCGGCTCAAATCCCACTCAAATTGGACTCCACTAATTACCTGGCGCGGAAATTTCAATTTCGAACCCTCCTTACGGGTTATGATCTCCTCGGCTTCTTGGACGGATCAAATCCATGCCCACCGGCCACTATCGTCGACAACGACGTGACTTCCCCCAATCCAGCATATCCTTACTGGATTCGCCAGGACAACCTTATTCTCAGTGCCATCATCTCGTCGATCACACCGATGATCATCTCCTTCATTGCCGCTGCGGAAACCTCTAAAGAGGCCTAGGACATCCTCGCGCGCACATGCGGCACCGCTTCTCGTGGTTGTATCATGGCTCTCTAACAGCAGCTCCACAATCCGGTAAAAGGTTCTAAATCTATTACTGACTTTATGCACGGTATTCGCGCGATTGTTGATGAATTATCTCTCCTGGGTGTTACCGTTGATTCTGAGGATCTTGTCATAAAGGTTCTTAATGGTCTTGATGACCCGTATATGGAACTCTCTCATGCCATCCAAGCACGTGAGTCTCCCATCTCTTTTGCTGAATTACATGACAAGCTGTTAAGCATTGAGGCTCAGATTACTGCTCGTGTGCCAGCTACCTCCGTCACATCTGACTCGGCTCCGTCGGCTGCCTTCGTCGCCGGACAGCAGCCAGTCCGTCACCGATTCGGTAGCCGCGGGTGCGGCCTCATCAGCCGCGAGTCAGTCTCCGGTCGCGGTGGTTACTCCAGCAATGGTCAATCTCGCGGGTACAATTGGAAATGCCAACTCTGCAGTGAATTTGGCCACTCCGCGCGCCGCTGCCCATCCTATCCCGTCTCCGGTGCCAACCAGCCCCCTTACGGTGGACCATTGCCGCGGCCAGCTTATGCTTCGCCGCCCTATCCAACTGCTCACAGAGCCCATCACTCTCCGATGATTCCCTCTGCATCCGATTGGATCCTGGACTCTGGTGCCTCTCATCACATTACGTCTAATCTTGCCAACATGTCTCTTCACAGTCCTTACACTGGCTTCGACAATGTGGTTATTGGTAACGGTGAAGGTTTGACAATTACCCATACTGGATAACTTTACAGTCATTCCTCACTTTTATTACCTGGGGCTCTCTGTGTTCCACATATGCATAAAAATTTGATCTTTGTTGCCCAATTATGTCGTCACAATAATGTTAACGTTGTTCTTCTGATACTGATTTTCAGGTGAAGGATCATCGCACGTGGGAAACGCTCGTTCGCGGCCCACTTAGGGGCAACACCTACTACTGGCCGGCGGCTCCCAGTCTCCCATATGCCCTCACGGCACAAAAGCTCTCTGCGTCATTGTGGCATTCTCGGTTTGGTCACCCGTCAGCTAAAACCCTGCGTCATTTAGTATCGTCTAGCAGTATAGCGTCCAGTAATGTGTCTGATCTTGCCTGTGTATCTTGCAAACTTCATAAGTGTCATAACTTACCTTTTTCTGAGTCAAGTCTGTCTTCTACTGCTCCCCTGGAGCTTATTTTCTCCGATGTATGGACCTCTCCGATTATTTCTAATGAAGGGTTTAAATATTATGCCATCTTTGTTGATCATTTCTCTAAGTATGTTTGGTTTTTTCCTTTACACCGTAAATCTGATGTCTCACAAACCTTCCCCATTTTTAAATCCATTATAAAGAAATATTTCTCTGCTAAAATCATTACTCTGTATACTGACAATGGGGGTGAATTTCTCGCTTTACGCTCTTTTCTTGCCTCTCATGTCATCTCCCATCTTATGTCACCTCCTCATACTCCTCAGCACAATGGCTATGCTGAACGCCGTCACCGTCATATTGTCGATACTGGTCTCACTCTCCTTCATCATGCCTCTACACCTCTCATTTACTGGCCTTATGCCTTTGCTACAGCAGTCTACCTCATTAATCGTCTTCCCAAGACAAATCTCTCGATGCGCTCCTCCTTTGAGTCTCTCTTCCAGAAACGCCCCAACCTTGCCAAATTACGTGTCTTCGGCTGTCAATGCTTCCCTTGGCTTCGGCCCTACACCTCACACAAAATGGAACCCAGATCTCGTGCCTGTGTCCTCTTCGGCTACTCTACTACTCAAAGGGCCTATCTCTGCTTTGATCTCTCAACGTCTAAAATCTTCGTCTCGCGTCATGTCAACTTCCATGAAGATGTCTTCCCATTCTCCAAAATGTCTAACCCCGATTCTCCCCCTGTACACATTCCGGTCTCCCTAGAAGTCCTTCCGCTGCCGCCACCAGTACCTGCCGTTGCTCCCACCAGCGATCCTTCACCGGACGCACTCCCGGTGCCACCGCCAGCGCCACCAGCGCCCCTTCCGGAACTGCCAACGGCCCCTGCCGCCGCTACACCCATTATGCCGCCACCTGCATCCTCTCAGGGTGGTCATCATATGCAGACACGCAGCAAAAATAACATCTTTATGCCCAACAAGAAGTTTAGTATGTCTGTTGTCACCTCTCCTGCTGTTACTGAACCTCAGACCCTGTCCAGTGCTCTGTCTGATGAGCGCTGGCGCGCTGCTATATCATCAGAGTTTGATGCTCTGCTACGGAATGGCACTTGGGATCTTGTCCAGCCTGATTCCTCGCAGAATATTGTGGGTTGCAAGTGGGTTTATCGCATCAAACGCAAGCCTGACGGCACTGTGGATAAGTTCAAAGCCCGGCTTGTTGCAAAGGGCTTTCATCAGCGTCCAGGTGTGGATTTCCAGGAGACTTTCAGTCCGGTTGTTAAGCCGGCAACTGTGCGTTTGGTTCTCAGTATAGCTGTATCCAAGGGTTGGCCTCTTCGTCAAATGGATGTGAACAATGCCTTTCTCCACGGGAGGCTTACAGAGGATGTTTATATGGCACAACCACCGGGCTTTGTTGACAAAGCCTATCCATCTTATGTCTGTAAGTTACAGAAAGCTATTTATGGTCTCAAACAGGCACCTCGGGCATGGTACAGTGCGCTCCGCCAAAGCCTTCTGACCATGGGTTTCGTCAACACTACCTCTGACACTTCGCTCTTCGTCTTTCTGCACTCTGGTATTACGGCCTATTTTTTGGTGTATGTTGATGATCTCATATTGACTGGTAATGATTCTACTTTCTTGAACCGTGTGATTGACTCTCTTGGGTCTCAGTTTTCTCTTAAAGACATGGGTGATCTAAGCTACTTTCTTGGTGTTGAAGTTCTGCGCAGCTCCAAGGGGTGTTTTCTTTCTCAACGTAAATATGTTGTTGATCTTTTGACTAGTCATAATATGTTGGAGTCAAATCCTGTTCAGACGCCAACAGCGGCGTCAACTCGCCTTCATCTGGCCGATGGCTCGGCCCCTGCCGACGCATCCGCCTATCGACAGGCCCTTGGGGGCCTCCAGTATCTCTCCTTCACTCGTCCTGATATCTCCTTTGCTGTGAATAAACTCTTACAGTTCATGCATGCTCCTACTATCACTCATTGGGGTGCAGTTAAGCACCTATTCCGGTATCTGAATGGGACGCGTGACTTTGGCGTCTGGCTGCGTCCTTCATCTGCTATACCTCTGCATTGTTTCTCTGATGCTGATTGGGGTGAAAACTGTGATGACCGCTCCTCAACTGGTGCCTATGTTGTTTTTCTAGGGCCAAATCCTATTTCATGGAGCTCCAAAAAGCAGCGTTCCGTTGCACGATCATCTACTGAGGCTGAGTATCGTGCCATTGCTTCTGCTACTGCTGAAGTACGTTGGCTTCCTTCTTTGCTACGCGAGCTTCATGTCCCTCTTCCGGCTGCTCCTGTCATTTACAGTGACAACATTGGCGCCACTTATCTCTGTGCCAACCCTGTGTTTCATTCTCGCATGAAACACATCTCCATTGATTATCACTTTGTTCGTCAATTGGTCGCTAAAAGAGAAAAAATCTTTCTTTCTACTTGTACTTTCCCTCTTATTCTACAATATTATTTAATATTCTTAAAGGTGATTACTTTTCATTTTATATAGCTGTAAAAGCTTCCTTTTTCCATGCAAGCCCTACTGAAGTACCAAAGGCGAACGGCATTAGTACAGCTGTTAAGAATACTCTCCGATGTTGACTTTCCAGAATGGGTCCCTTCGTGTTGCTCACGTATCCTCTGCTGATCAGCTTGTTGATGCTCTCACCAAGCACTTATCTCATCCTCGGCTTCTTCTGCTGATATCCAAGATTGGCGTGTCCTCCGGCCCTCCATCTTGAGGGGGCGTATTAGGAAATATTGTAAATATCTTTTGTGTATCTTTTTATTATTGGTAGAATATTCTCTCATTAATTGTACAATCCTATAGTTGGTAGGTTTTGATTTCTCTGTACTCTATATATACTTTGGTGAGCAATACAAGAAACTCACTTCTCCAAAACTCTCTACAATTAGGACCTCTAGATGAAAAAGAAGCCATAGTTGGAGCAGGCTTTATTCAGTCAAAAATATTTGGAAATTTGAAATGAAAACGAAGAAATATAATTCATAATTTCATTGATGAACCCTAGTTTTCGTTTGGATTGAAGTGCAATTGTCATCAATCTCTGCCATAATTCATAATTTCGTTGAGCTATTATGGCAGATTTTTTATCATTAGCAAAAAAAACACAAGCTTTTTTAATATCTATAATTTTTTGTTCAGGATTGTAATTGATTTGATAAACAAGCGGCTAACAGCTTGCTACATGAAAGAAAGAAAGAAAGAAAGGTTGATCTTTTAGCATTAAGAAGAAGTGCTAGAGGATTTTTATAACAGTTGGCTTGGCGATATTCAGAAGCAAGTAATTTTGAACCTCTCTAAGTCTAAGCTATTATTATGTAAATTGATGCACAAATTTCCTCCTATTATTATGTATATCAAATTGTTATTTTCCGATATCGTTTGTTCATTAAAGAAAAGTAATCAAATATGAGTATAGCTACAACTTTCATTAATACGTTTATTATATTTATAGGAAAAAAAATTGAGGAGGAAGATGAGTCATGATGAGTTCTTCATGGAGACTCATATCCGAAAGAAGAAAGCACCGACAGATCCAACTAGATGGGTGGAGGACCAGGCAGAGACTACACATGAAAGTTTCATAACTACTATAAATGTTTATTATATTATATAATCACTAATTTTCTATCTTCTAAATGCATGGTCGCTACAAGATCAATTTGGAGGAGTACACTCAGATATTGCCACCGAATGAGCAAGGCGTGCGACCGCCCATTTCATACGAAGAAGAGAAGATAATATGGTTGGATACCGTCGGTGGTCCTAAAAAGGGAATAGCATACGGCCTTTCTGATAAATCGTTTCGGCGCTACATGGTTGGATTGCAAGGTATAGGGACTTCTGCCCAAGGCAAGGTGATTGATAGTTCGGCTATATCCGATATGGAATAGAAGATCGCAAAGCTGACAGCAGTGCTTCAAGAGACCAAGGCTAGTGAAATGAAGAGATTTGATATCCTTCAAGATCAGCTAGAAAGGAGGGACAAACAATTTGATCTCCTTCAAGGTCAGCTGGCAAATCTTCTTGCTTGTGGTACTTTCCCCATTCCCTGGTCTCCTCCTCCTTCCCCACTTGCTAGCGATGAAGGTACTACAACCGAAGATGGAAATGATTGTCCTATGACCGAAAATGGAGATAATGCTACATAAAAATAACTCATTGAATATTGTGTATTGTCAAAACAAAGTTGTGAACTTGTTAATATTTTGTTGTTGGTTATTTGAATGATGATTATATTGTTATTGAACACTCTAGTAGTTGTTGTAGTTATTAGTTGTTGGTTAGTTGTTGTTGGTGGTGGTTATTTGTTGTTGGTTAGTTGTTGTTGTTGTTGTTGTTGTTGTTGTTGTTGGTTATTAGTTGTTATTGGTGGTTATTAGTTGTTATTTTGTTGGATTTTCATGGTTGAATGGCAGCAATGTAAGCTACCATTATAGGATGTATATTGATTTAAATTGGCAGGTGGTGGAGCCTAAAAGCAGGCAATTCCTACCCAGTTTTTAGCAAGATTTCCGACCGAAATCGGTCGGAAACTAATTTTTTTTGCCCAGAATTGCACAGTTTCCGACCGAAATCAGTCGGAAACTTCAAATTAATTCCCCAGATTATCGAAGTTTCCGACCGAAATCAATAGGAAATTATGAATTTATATTTATTTCTTAGTAAATTAATAATTTACAAAAATTATTTAATTAAATAATATTATTAATATTTAATAGTTTCGACCGATTTCTGACAATAATAATTTTTTCGACCGATTTCGGTCGAAAATTTAAAAATTAAATCCAGTTAACCAATTGAATTTTCCGACCAATTGCGGTCGGCTTGCTTTTTCGATCATTATTTTTTCGTCCAATTAAAAGTGGTCGAAATTTGGTTGGAAATTGTGGACGAAAATTACCTAATTTCTAGTAGTGGTATTATACACGTAACACAACTATACTCATTCTAAGTCCACTAACTTTCCTATAGGAACGCGTTTGATAAACATGAAGAATGTTTCTATGCCTATGTAACTATATCAACATGGTATTTAATTTATTTTTTTCCACAATGAAAATATAGAAATAGAACTTCGGCGTAACTAGTAAAATTATTGTCATGTGATTAGGAGGTCACGGGTTCAAGTCGTGAAAATAGTCTCTTGCAAAAATACAAAGTAAAACAACGTAAAATTAACCTTGTGGTCCGACCCTTCCCCGACCACCCTACATGATAGGAACTTAGTGCATCTAACGATCATTTTCACCATGAAAATATAAGATTCAAAAAACCATAGTACTCTTTTTGGATATATTGCAGACCAGTTGACGGCAGATGCAGCTCTAGATCCGGTTGGACTAGTAGCTATTGCAGTTTGCCATGGATTTGCTCTATTCCTAAAATTTTAAGCTGAATTTGAAATTAGGACTAAGTGTTATAAATTTTTGAATTGTTAATTCAAAATTCAAGATATAAGATTCGAATTTTTGGACATAACTCTCGAATTTTAATATACGATATCCTGAAATTTAAATCTTGAGGTTTAAACTTCGGGACGTCGTTGTGAACAACTAATTTTTTTACCACACCAAATTACTTACTATTTTAGTGTAAATACTTCTTTTAGGTCTAATCATAATATTTTAAAACTTTTACCTTACTTTAATGGGTTTTATATTAAAAATAGATAAATAATACAAAAGTACTCACATTCTTATAGCGTGTATATATATATATATATATATATATATATATATGATTTCTTTCATCAGAATTTTAAGAAGTAAACTATAGAATATTTCTTAGTATCATTGATAATAGGTTATAATTACGTATTTTAGCCGATTATTACACTCTAATTTACTGCACTTTAGTTGAGTTTTCGCTTTAATCACTAGTGTCTTGCATTAGCTATGTGTTTTATGCTTTGTAGGAGTGATTCCGAGCTATATAGATGTTATGGAATGCATTCAAGTGATTTGGAGCTTTGACGTCTAAGTAAAAACTCAATGAATAAGCCGAAATCGTGTTTGGGGGCAACAAATGATAGTTAGAACGAACTAAGAATCGAGTAGGCATATTGCGCACTGTCTAGTAAAATGCACATAACATTTTGCTCAGATTTCCATTTGGGATCCACAATATATGGTTGGAAAGGTAACTCAAAGGGTTACAACTTTTGTGTTTTATGTTTTTCTAAATTCCAAACGAAATAGGGTAAAATGTGCGCGTCAATAGCACGGCCGCGCTCGTCAGGCTAATATTGGGCTCTAGCGCGGCCACTAGCGTGGTCACGAGCACGACCGCACTAGTAAAACCCGGAAAAAGTGTCCTTTTTGCATTGGAGAAGATATAATTATTTGGGCCCAACTCTACTTGGTATATATACATGGGAAAGCGGTATTTTGAAGGGAAGAGGATGTTTTTGAGAGGAAAACACAAGCATAGAGCTGCCGTAGAGGCCGGAATTCATCAAGTTCCATCTTTTCTTCCTCCAAACTTAGTAATTTTTACGTTTCTTTGTATGATTTATTATTTTCCTACCATGTCTATATGGAGCTAAACTTCACTTTCTAGGGTTGTGGTTCTTTCATGACTATTGTTATTCGGATATTAATTTTGATTTCTTAATTTATTATATTGGTTTATTTATTCAATCTCGCACTTAATTATTTGATTTCTTGATCACCAATTGAATACTATCTACGAATCTTGAGTTGAACTCGAAAGTGGAAATTCTAGATTGCATATAGGATTGAATAGAGCAATTTCTTGAACCTGGTCATCGGGGAACGGATTAGCGGTTAGGATAGATATATACCTAATTGCCTTGCTTGGTTGATTTAAAAGAATTATAAATGTGTTCTTGTTATAGACCTATAGGCGTTAGGTTAGCTTGACTAGGCGAGTAAGAAACTCGACAGATTCTTATGAGCAATATTATCCCTATCAACCAATAAACTAGATGAATTAGTTAGTTAATTCAATTGAAGAATACAATAGGATTATTAGATAGCCTATAACCCTAAATCGTGTTCATTACATTGTTATCATAAACATCTGTTCTTTCTCTTTCCAAAGTTCATTATTTGTTTTTATTTATTTTAATTAGTTTAGAATCAAATACTTCTAGGTTTAATTCTTGTATAGATAATTAGGATAGTTTAATTTAATTAATAGTTAATCACAAGTCCTCATGGGTTCGCCATCCGACTTTTAGTCACTTTATTACTTGACGACCGCGTATACTTGCGTGTGCGTTTGGCCGCAACAATCATTCAAAGTACATATAAATATTTAGTTTTCCTATATAGTAAGAAATATTGGTTATTCTTCCTATCTTCATAATTTAATTATTTTTTAAAATCAGACTTTTTTTTTGTTTGTTAAAAAAAATCATAAATCCCCATATTCCCATTCGCTCGCGTTCTTCTCCCCCACTCACATCACACACGTCATAATAACTTCTCACTTCCTCCATACATGTACATATAATAACGCACACATCTATATATAACGGGAGAAAGAGGAGAATGTTATGAATATCTTGGAGTAAGAAAGAGGAAGTGCTTTTGAGTAATTTTGGTTCTTGAGTAAACCCTAATAAAAAACACTCAAACTTTGAAGCTAGTGTTGGAGTTCTTTTCTGGGCTGTGTTGTTGCCATTTTGTTGATTGTCTCGCGTCGGGTTATGTTCATTAGTTTTCTTCTTTGCCGTATTTATTTTCAGGTACCTTTAACTTCTCTAATTTCGGAATTTTCTTTTTAAATAACAGTAAGAGTAACTTGAGCTTATTTTGACGTTTAAGCTTATCCGATTTGACTTTTAGCTTGAGAAAAATAATAGTTTGTGTGTTATAATTATGTGTCAAGGCCTTAACTCTATTAAAATATATTTTTTTAATTCCTTAGGATGTTTTGAATGCTAGATATTATACATTCGTGTTTAGATTTGTTTAAACAGTATAGCTCACCTTTTATTTGTGTCTGCACATAAGTTTAATCAGTAGGAAGGGTTAAGTGTACTATTTAAATAGCATTGGAAGGCAATGAATCATTTTAAGTTAAAAAAAAATTGTTCATTAATTGAGATGGAATCATTTAAGCAGTCGAAAAATGGAGTTTTGCTTCATTATGTCTCAAGTATGCTAGTTAATACTTTATTATATTTTTTATTATTATAATATTTCTTTTGGAATCAACTATTTGAATTTCTAGAAATATTAGGTTAGTTTTTTTTTCTATAGTATTTGTTAGCTTTGTGTAAGGCAATATGGAACTAAGTTTTAGAAAGTACGGCAATTTGAACCTTAAAATTAAAGTAGGTTAATTATTTTTGCTAACTTTATAGGCTGTAGGATGATTTTCTTTTGAAAGAAAATATAAAAAAAGTTTGGACCAAAAGCAGAATTTTGCTAGGCCATTTTCTATTAAACAAATAAAGCAAGCCCATTTGTAGCATCACAACTACTCATATATTTAATTTCTAATAAAAAATAAATTTTCTTCTATAATTAAATTATTTTAATAATTTAATTATTAAAATAATTAAATTATTTTAATAAAACACAAAAATAGCTAAAAATTGATTTGAGCCTTACATTAGTCAATAAAAGTGACCGTGCTAGAATCACGGGACTCGAGGGGTGCCTTACACCTTTCCCTCGGTCAACAAAATTTCTTACTCAGTCTTCTATTTTCATAGACCATAAATAAGAGTCAAACCTTCCTTTTGAAAGGGGATTCAAATAAATTGTGACTTGAAACACCAAAACTCATTTTCAAGTGGCGACTCCAAATAATAAATAATCCTTTTCTTCAAAACTTCACTTTAATTTGGAAAATTTCTTCTAACTCAACCTCGTAATAGGATTGTCTGGCAAAAAAATGTGTGATTGTCGCATCCTAAAATTTGAGCAAATCGACTAATCTTTAAATATATTGTAAATTGTGAATATATATTTAACAGCAAAAAAGTAGCCACTTAACGTAATTCCATGCAAAGCAAAGTGCAGATTAAGCCCAAACGTTCGAGCCCAAAATAGGACCAATATATTTCCTTAGCCTATTAGACGAATGAAAATTTTATATTTCTTTGCCATGTAGGAAAACTTATTACCTTCATTATTTAAGGTTTGACTTAATTACACTTAGTATTTTAAATTACCAATTCTATATCATAGTGTATTTTAAAGGTACAATTAATGCAGCGTATATCCCTCCTTAATTCAAGGTATCGTATATCCCACCCCTCCCACGTTGTTCTCTCCCAAACCCTCACGCCCACCCATATTTATGTACTATTATTAAACATAAAAAGAATCATGTAACTAAAATTATATTTCAGAGAAATTCTTTAGTTCTTATTTGTCTTTAGAGGAACTCTTTTCTTGGTCCTTCCAAAAATGTGTCGACAAAGTCCGTACCTTACAGAAAATTTGCAGAAAACGATACCAAATAACTAGTAGAGCTTAATGATCTGCAAATATAAATTAGGTGATTCGTATCTTTAAAATAGATTTTCGAAAAGAATAAATTAAGTAATTAGTTCTTCAAAATGGGTTTCGAAAAGAATAAAGAATGACATACGTGTCTAATTTCTTTACGCGGTCAAGTAATTAGAGTAGAAGTTTTAGTCATTTTTTATTTATGAAAACAGAAAACAAAGCATCTACAATTAGAATATAAATAGTCTATAATTTATCTATAAAATATCTACAAACTGGGTACCTTTAATTTTAATATCACAATTCTCATTCAACTGTAGTTTATTGGAATTTTTGACATAATTTTATTTTTTGCAGAAGATTTGTAGAAATTTTAGTCGTTTTTTATTTGTGAAAACAGAAAATAAAGCATCTACAATTGGAATACAAATAATCTACAATTTATCTACAAAATATCTACAAACTGGGTACATTAAATTTTTATATCCCAATTCCCATTTAATTGTAGCATAATTGGAATTTTTGACATAATTATATTTTTTCAGAAGATTTGTAGAAGTTTTAGTCATTTTTTATTTGTGAAAATAGAAAATAAAGCATCTACAATAAGAATACAAATAGTCTACAATTTATCTGCAATTTCTGCAATATGTCTTCTTCTTCTTCGAGTTTCAATCTGAAATTCAGTCAAAACCAAGTCTAATCTTCACCAAAACCCCTCAAAATTGAGATATAAACTCCAAACCATATTCTCGATTATTTTCAACAACACCCAACCCAAACAAATAATGATTTTTAAAAATTCAAATTTGAATTCAAAGCTTTCAAGCTTTTTAATGGTTGTCAATGATGGAATTGCTGCTCTCTTTTTATTTTTTTGTATTACTGAAATTTGAATTGAGAAATAGATAGAGATGTAGAGAGAATATCGACGAACTGAGCATTTGCAGAACTGATTTCTACAATGTGATTCGAACTTGTTGACGATTTTGTCTTTTTTTGATTTGTGGCTTTAGGAAAAATATCGAATTATATAGTTTTTGCAGAAAAGAGTCTATGTAATTTGATTTTAAATTGAAGATATAGGATTTGCGTCTCAAATTTGATTTGAAGGTCGCAAAATCAATTATAATATTTTGTTACTAATATGTAGCACGCCTAATTAGGAAGATTCAGCTACTAATAATTATTATTTAATGAATGATATAATAATTATTAGAAAAACTGTGAATATAGCGGGTAAATTAGAAACTATGCACATATTTGGTAATAAAATTTCATATATAGTATAGGAAGGAAAAGTCTCTAGAAGAATTTAGAAGTGGTAAGTATAAAATGATAGTTGTGCCTAACACTAATATCTAATGATGGGTAAAAGATGTAAAATAATGTTTTACTAATTAGATTTTTTTTTTACTTGTTGATATTTAACAAATATAGTTTTCTATTTGGAAAGATCATTAAAATTTAAGATAACAAACATCAGAGCCGCCTCAATAAGATTGGAGGCCTAAAGTCAAATTTCAGAGAGAGGACCTAAGAAAGAATATCAACAATAAATATTCAATGAAAAGTATAAAATAAAGGTAGAATAATAAAACTGACTCAAGAATTTTATAAGATGATATACAACAACAACAATATACCGAGTTTATACCTACAAAGTGGGGGTCTGAGGACGTAGAGTGTACACGGAACTTTCCTTTACCTTGGTAGGTTGTAACGACCCGATCGGTCCTTTTGAGCTTTTGTACTTTAATCGCCAGTTCTTGGGCATGACTTTCCCCCTGTAATGTATTATGACTGATAAAGATCATTGGTTTTGGTTTTCAGAAAAATTTGGAATGAATTTGAAAGAACAGTCTCAGTTGAAAGCTTTAAATTTGAAATGTTTGACCAAGAGTTGACTTATTTGGATATGAGCTCGGTTCAAAATTTTATGATTTGGTTAGCCTCGTTGGATGATTTATGATTTACAAGCGTGATTGAAATTGGTTTTGGAAGTCCGGAGTAGAATTAGGCTTGAATTAGTGAAGTTGATATTTTGGCAACTTACGGTTGGCAGCTGAGATTTTAATTCGAGGGTCAAAATAGAATTCCGAGAGTTACAATAGCTTTGTTATGTTATTTGGGATGTGCATTTCAGGTCATACGGATGTGGTTTGGTCGTATTTTTTATCGAAAGTGTATTTTAGACGTTTTTGGAAACTTAGGCTTGAATTCGATGAGTTTTGAATAATTTGATGTTGTTTGAGGTATTTTAATAATTGGAAAAGGTTTCAATAATATTATGGAATACGTTGTCATATTTAATTGAGGTCTCAAGGGCCTCGAGTGAGTTTCGGGTGGTCAATCAGACCACTTTGTGCCTTAAAAGATAGCACAAAATTGCAGGTTCAGAGTTGCAGGACTTTTGTTCTCAGCAATCGCATAAGAGGTCTTGCGATTGCATAGGAGGATTCGTGGGGCTGTTCTGTTGATTCATTGAATTTGTATAGTACAGCTTGCGATCGGATAGTTCGGGAAAATTGTTCTTCACGAACGCGGTTGAGGCATCGCGATCGCATAAAGTAAAGTTGACCTAAGATCTTAGTTATTTGTTCATCGCGAACGCGGAAGGTTATCCAGGATCGTGTAGAATTATTTGGGTAGTGCATTGCGATTGCGTTGTAATTGATGCATTCGCATGGAGTTAATTTTGGGACCCGAATATTTGTTCTTCATGATCGCAAGGAATGTTCCGCAATCGCATAGAAGAAAATACCCCTGGGCAGAATGTTTTTAAAATCATCTTATTTGCGAATGTGGGTTTATTTTCACCCATAGCTGCTCATTTTTGGAGACTTTGAAGGAAAATAAGGAGGGATTCAAGAGGAATCGACTTGAGGTAAGGATCTTGGTTTTAAAACTCGATTATATTGTGAAATCCACCTAGAAATTCATGGAAATTAAATCAAAAATTGAAGAACTAGGGCTTGAAATTTTGAAATTCGATTTAGGGATTTGAGGGACCATTTGAGGTCAGATTTGAGAACTTTTGGTATGTATGAACTCGTGAGGAGATAAGGAATCTATTGATGTGAAAATTTCTGAGTTTCGAGAAGTGGGTCCAGGGCTCGAGTTTTGGTAATTTCGGGATTTATGTCCGTTATTGATTGTTTTTGCTTCGGTTTTTTCCCTTAGTATATTGTGATATATTCTCTTATTTTAGATAGATTCGACGCGCGTGGAGGCTGACTTGAGGGGCAAAGGCATAGAGAGCTAGAGATTTTACCGGTTTGAGTCGAGTAATGATTGAAAATAATGTGCTGAAGGTTTGAGACCCCAAATTGCACATTGTAGTGCTATATTGAGGTGATTTGCACACCGGATAGCGAGCGTGGGGTAGAGAACCATTGGGGATTGCAACCTAGTCCATCCCGATTGATGATTTTACCGTGTACTTGACTTAATCTTATTTGTTATCATCATGACTTGGGGTGATTGCCATATTTGGGCTTTGTGCGAGCTATTTGAACCCCTTCAGGGATGATTGTTGATATTTCCTCACTGTTTTGATTTTGTACTTGAACTCAGTCATGTATTTACCAATGTTTTCAAAACTCAGCCAAGTTTTCTTTGCTTTGACACTCGAAATGATATTTCCAACAATATATTTGGGCTGAGCATCATGTTTTACTATTGCCCGAGGGGATTATGTGATTTTTGACTGAGTAAGGCCAAGGGCCTGTATAGTGAGGATACTTTTGGATCGGGCTGCACGCCACTGCAGTGAGATACTAATATTGATATGGGGCTGAGGGCCTAGATTTGATGCCATGAGATGAGTTGATATTGCATCTGGGCTGTAAGGAGCCCCTTCCAGAGTCTGTGCACCCCTAGTAAGCGTCGTCGACAATAAGTAGATCGGGGTGCACGTCACAGCGGTGTCGGTACTATTTTATGTGTTTACTTATTTATTTGCCTGCCATTATCTGTTGTTGTGCTATTACATGTGATATCTACCTAATTGCGTGGCACTTTCTGTTAAGTGAGTATTGTGCTGGAGGAGCGTATTTTTGTGCTTATCAACACAAATTGTTTGCATTCATTTGCATAATTGTTTGAAAAGGTCATTTCAAAAGAGGTTTAAACCGGGTTAAGACGTTTTCTAAAGATTTCACAGCTTCATTGCTTTTCTCAAGGGGTTTTATACTGATAGAGCATGATGATTTGCCTTACGTGATTCTCTTAATTTTCATTTATTGTTTACCTTTATTACTCACTGAGTTAGAGTACTCACTTTACTCCCTGCACCTCGTGTGCATATGCAGGTATTTGTTCACCCGGTAGCAGGTTTTGGGCTGATCAGAGGCTAAGTTATCGGGGTTAGCAAGGTGACTGCCAGCATTCACAACACCGCATGTCTTCCTTTGTTTATTAGTCCTATTTTTGTATGTTTCATACTCTGTAGTTGTATTCATATATTCATAGATGCTCGTGACTTGTGACACCCCAGTTTGGGCTGTGTTAGGTTATACTTCCGCTAACTATTGTTATCATTAAATCATATTTAAACTGCTTATGAATTGTTTAATTGTTAAAAAGGATGTATTGGCTTTAGTTGGCTAGCCTTGTCCCCACGAGAGGCGCCATCACGATTGTGTCCAGGTTTGGGTCGTGACAAGTTGGTATCAGAACCTAGGTTACTAGGTGCCACGAGTCATGAACAGGTTTGGTAGAGTCTCGCGGATCGGTATGGAGACGTTCGTATTTATCCTTGATAGGCTGCAGAACCTTTAGGAAATCTTCACATTCTTGAATTTTTATCGTGCGTCCTTGATTCAGCTTGAAATGTAACTCTTGAAATTCCTTCCATGCGTTCGCATGCGAGCATGAGCGCTCAATATCAGATGAGCCTTAATGGCATGTGATTCCCTGATTGAGAGGCAAGATGTGATCTCTGTGAGTTTGATGTTGGGCCATTCTGAAGGAGTTGAGGCTGGATCTTTGCCTATGGCTTGAGCACCGAGGTGCATACTGTGTGAGTAAGTGTTTTAAACTTATATGTCCGGTGTTGTCCTTATTAGTGAAAGTGACGGTCGGATAGCCATGTGATAAGTATGTTAGTACTGCGAAATGTATTTGTGTGAATTGGAAGTGATGGGGAAGGAGATGATAGAAGAACTATTAGATGTTTGAATTTAATCATGATTCGAGGTATAGCCCCGAGTTATGGGAGTGTGAAGAATCTTTCATGCTTCCTAGTTGGGAGTAAAGTAAATTTCATGTTTCGATATGATTTCAGACTCAGAAAGGCTAAGTGACTGCGTAATGTTTGTGACGGTAGAAAAGTGTGCAGAAATGTTAGTTAAAGGCAAAGCAGGTGGGTTATATCCTGTGGGGTGTTCTGAAGTGGTGCGATCCTTAAGTTATCTGTTAGAAGATCTCATTTATAAGTGAAGAAAATGTGTTGGAATTTAAATTTGGGTCGCTTAAGAGAGTGGGCTTGACTGTTGTGAGGATGAATGCGAGATTTGCAGAAGATTTGAAGTACCAGATGGTCTGCATTTCACGAGTTTATGAGGGATTGAGTTTAATCTCACTATGATATTATAACAATAGTAGGGTATATGCGTTATGAGTTATCGAGTGTATTTTGATTTATGGATCCGAGCCAAATGGGGGAGTTTGTTGATTAGTTGATTGCATGGTTAGGTGTTATGTTAGTTCCAGTTTGAAGCGTACTGGTGAATTAGTTATGGCTTATAGAGATTGAGACCGAGGATGCCTCGAGTAAAGGAAAATTTTGACCGAGTTTATTCCATGCTTCATAGGTGTAACCAGAATGTCTTAAGTTGTTGTTGGTAGAGAATGCTCGGTGCATAGAGCAGGTAGATGCTTGGTTGTATTGGGGTGAGGGTTTCATTATGCGGTGCCAGAGTGCTAATAAGTCACGGGTGGTTATGTTCTCTTGATCATGCTAATTGCAGTTTAAATAGAGTGAACGACTCTCAAAAATGGTTCTAATATGTTCAAGATTCTATATGCAATAATTGGGTATCTTAAAGTTGTATATGTGATTAGAAACCGAGTTTTCATTGGAAGAGTTGAACACTTGTGGTATTTCTATCTTAATTATGGGATTCTATGTATTAGTATCAGGAAGATAAAGGTAACGGGTTTAGATTCACAAGAAGTTCTTTAGAGTAAGGCATTTTGGAATGTGGTGATTTTGGGAATAATTAAGAGAGTATCCATCGGTTTATGATCCTTAGACAGTGTGGATTTAGGCTTGGTTCCGTGTGGTAAGTCTAAGTTGAGGAATTGTAGTTCTACAACAAGAGGGAATATCAAGTGGAAGGTGAATCAGAAGGAAATTTAGATAGTTGGAGCAGCTTGATAGTAGACCAGACCAGTATGGTAAGGATATGATTAACTCTTTGTGTGTGTTCGAGGTGATGAGCTCTTATAGGTATTTTGCAGCAATGCTCTTAGGCATTGATGGCTTGCTTAGCTTGGTCGAGTTAGAAGAATTCAGTCCTGGCAGGTCTGATTTGTGCAAAGGAAACTCGGAGAGTTCTTGATGGTTCTTACCGTGGTTTGGAGATGTATATCCTCTATGGGCATGCAGAGCATGGTATGTATAGTGATTTTTATTCTAGATAGGACCAATGAAAGGTTTCGAACTAGTTGACGATTGAGATGTCTGTGGCTTAGAAGGAAGATGGAGTTCTCATGTTATCATAGGATGGTATGGTATATGCAGGTTGTTGTTGAGGATCAAGATTTGCATGTGTGAGGTTTCAGTTCAGTTTTGAAAGGAAGTTCCTAAAACTCTCAGGGAACAGGTAGCCTCAGATGATTAAGGAAATGGTAGTGTTAATTGGAAGTGATTTGACGAGAGTATATGTTTCAGAAAAAGGGCAATATGATTAAGTTAATGGCACTTTTGTAGTATTGCGCCACTTTCAGGCTGGATCGATTACTGACATTCGAGTTTGCTAGGTGGTATAGAAGAATTTTTGAGTATCTATTGTGAAATGACTAGGTATTAGAGGTGTGGCATGTATTCGGACGGCGGAATTGGGATCGGATATGGTGATTCAGGTGCCGTATGGATTAGAGACGAAAGTTCTTATATTCAGGCTATGTTATGGTTTTGGACTATTTATGTCGGCACTATTTAGTCTATCGGTATTTGGGAGGCCTGAGTGGATCTTTTATTGCTTGATGTGTTAGATATTGGATATAATATTGGGTTAGACTGGTTGTCTCCGTGTTGGATTATTCTGGAGTATTGCGCTATGGGTTATGCCAGAAATGCCACGGGTTGAGTGGCGAAGTGCGTCAGAGTATATCCTGGTAAAGTGGTTTTATATTTCGAAGACCCAACGAATGGATGGGAAGGATTGTCTTTATTACTTGGGCTCTGGTGATGAGTGTCAGTCCTGAGGCCCCTGATATTGAGGGACTTTTTGGATTTGTTTCTTGTGGTCGGGCATGTCGCCGAGCGAGGTTGTGGATTTCGGTATTGATTTAGTGCCGGGCACCGTATCGTATGGCAGTGTCAGAAGTTATAGTAGTGGAAGGAACAACTTTTGGATTTCCTTGATAAAGAGTTCATTGTTAGGTCAAAATGGATGCATGTTCTATCTTGAGTCGGCTTGATTGGCCCCGAATTGTATTGTTGAGGGATAGGTTGATTCGACCGTTATTGATCTTACTGGCGATTTGGAAGATCTATGAGTGGCCTTTCTGTGTTGTGAGACATTATGATTTGTTGGTTATGCGCACATATGGTGCGGTTATATTGGGGTTCATAGTGGAAGTCGAGCAGGGAAAAGTAATTTGGTGTCATTTGTTGAATGGTGTATCGGTTATGTCCTATCGGTTGCGTGGTATGTGTTATTTATTTCACAATGGGTGTAATGATTTTCCTTGGTTCCGGACATCAAATTGTGCGTGGTTGTAAATTTCGAGCATAGTGACTTAAGGTGTTCCATGTGGAGTAATGTTTGGATAGGATCGTACATTCCAGCGAAGCTATATGGAGATATGACCTTGAGGGTTATATTCGTGTGTTCTATTTCTATGATATGAGAGGGGTTCTCAGCCTTGTGTTGTGATGGCACTGGTGAGCTCGAGGTACAACCCTTTCATTTGAGTCATTTTCATTATTTGAGTATGTTCGGACTGTTGCTTATTGGTGCGCGTATTTTGCTAGTTGTGGCTTAGACCTCTATTGATGTGTCATGTCACTAGAGTGATGGTACTGGATTAGATTATATTGTTGGGGTCTGCAATGAACACAAACAGATTCGATTTCAACATGTTTGATGGATAAATATCGAGGTTCGGCTCAGAAATTGCTATGGTATTTGTTAGAGGAGAAGTGGCTTCATGAATAGGTGATCTGAAAAGAATGGTTACGATTTATTACGTGTCTCATTTACCGCTGGCAGTATATGGCAGTGTTGGAATGAGACTTTAGTTGTTAAGAGGTTGTCTATCAGTATTCAGGTGTTATATGCAGCTACTGTGGTTAGAAGTTATCGCTGTGAGTGCTTGAGTTACGTGGTATACCAGGTAATTGCACTTGAGGTTGCAGACAGGGGTTATTACAGCTAGTTCGGGCCTATTCAGGGTGTAGGTGTGAGGTTTTAATCGTATTGATGGTTTCAGAGGTGAAAATGTGACTCTATGGCTTATGGGACAGACTGGATTGTGTAATTTCAGTTGCAGTATGATATCAGACCTATATGAGATAGGGTGACGTAGGATAACCCACGGGTATATGCATGGTAAAGTTATTCAGCTATTTGTTGGCTTCTAGAACAACCATGGGAACGTTGGAGGACGAACGTGTGTTTAAGTGGGGGAGGATGTAACGACTCGACCGCTCATTTTGAGCTTTTGCACTTTGATCGTCAGTTCTCGGGCATGACTTGCCCCGTGTAATGTATTATGACTGATGTAGTGGGGGAGGATGTAACGACTCGACCGCTCATATTGAGCTTTTGCACTTTGATCGTCAGTTCTCGGGCATGACTTGCCCCGTACAATGTATTATGACTGATGTAGATTGTTGGATTTGGTTTTCAGGAAAATTTGGAATGAATTTGAAAGAACAATCTCAGTTGAAAGCTTTGAATTTGAAAGGTTTGACCAAGAGTTGACTTACTTGTATATGAGCTCGGATCGAAATTTTCATGATTTGGTTAGCCTCGTTGAGTGATTTATGACTTAGGAGTGTGATCGGAATTGATTTTGGAGGTCCGGAGTAGAATTAGGCTTGAATTGGCGAAGTTGATATTTTGGCAATTTCCGGTTGGTAGGTGAGATTTTAAGGTGAGGGTCAAAATGTAATTCCGAGAGTTGTAGTAACTTCGTTATGTCACTTGGGATGTGCGTGTAAAATTTCAATTCATTTGGATGTGGTTTGGTCGGGTTTTTTATCGAAAGTGTATTTCGGAAGTTTTTGGAAACTTAGGCTTGAATTGGATGAGTTTTGGATAATTTGATGTTGTTTGAGATTTTGAAATTCGATTTAGGGATTTGAAGGACCATTTGAGGTCATATTTGATAACTTTTGGTATGTATGAACTAGGGATGAGATAAGGAATCTATTAATGTGAAAATTTCTGAGTTTCGAGAAGTGGGCCCGGGGCTCGGGTTTTGATCTCGGGATTTATGCATGTTATTGATTGTTTTCGCTTGGGTTTTGTTCCCCTAGCATATTGTGATGTATTCACCCTTATTTTGGATAGATTCGACCCGCGTGGAGGCCGACTTGAAGGGCAAAGGCATCGCAATCTAGAGATTTCGCCGGTCCGAGGAGAGTAATGATTGTAAATGATGTTATGAGGGTTTGAGACCTCGGATTGCACATCATAGTGCTATATTGAGGTGACTTACATGTTGAATAGTGAGCGTTGGGTAGAGCACCGTTGGGGATTGCGATTTGGTCCGCCCCGATTGATGATTTAACCATGTAGTTGACTGAATCTTATTTGTTATCATCATGACTTGGGCTGATTGCAATATTTGGGCTTCGTGCCAGCTATTTGAACTCCTTCGGCGATGATTGTTGATATTTCCTCACTGTTTTAATTTTATACTTGAACTCAGTCATGTATTTACCACTGTTTTCAAAACTTAGCCAAGTTGTTTTTGCTTTGACACTCAATGATATCTCCAACAATATTTTTGGGTTGAGCATCATGTTTTACTGTTGCCCGAGAGGCTTATATGATTTTTGACCGAGTAAGGCCGAGGGCCTGTGTTGTGAGGATACTTTTGGATCGGGCTGCATGCCGTAACAGTGAGATACTGATACTTATATGAGGCCGAGGGCCTAGATTTGATGCCACGAGATGGCTTGATATTGTGCTTGGGCCGTAAGGGGCCTCTCCCGGAGTCTGCACAACCCCAGTGAGCGACGTTGACTATAAATGTATGGGGTTTCATGCTGCAACAATATATGGATCAGGTTGTACGCCGCAGCGGTACCGGTACTGTTTTATGTGTTTACTTATTTATTTGTTTGCCATTATCTGTTGTTGTGCTATTTCATGTGATATCTACCGGATTTCCTAGCATTTTCTGTTAAGTGAGTGTTGTGCCTGAGGGACAGATTTCTGTGCTTATCAGCACAAATTGTTTGTATTCATTTGCATAACTGTTTGAAAAGGTTATTTCCAAAAGAGGTTTAAACTGGGTTAAGACGTTTTCTAAAGATTTCACAGCTTCATTTCTTTTCTCAAGGGGTTTTATATTGCTTCTACACAGCACGATGATTTGCCTTGCGTGATTCTCTTACTGTTCAGTTATTATTTACCTTTATTACTCACTGAGTTAGATTACTCACTTTACTCCTTGCACCTCGTGCGTAGATGTAGGTATTTGTTCACCTGGTAGTGGGTTTTGGGCTGATTGGAGGCTAAGTTATCGGAGTTTAGCAAGGTGACTGCCAGCGTTTGCAACACCACATTTCTTCCTTTTCTTTATCAGTCTTATTTTTGTATTTTTCACACACCGTAGTTTTATTCATATACTCAAAGATGCTCGTGACTTGTGACGCCCCGATTTGGGCTGTGTTGGGTTGTACTTTCGTGTCAGGCCCTAAAACCGAGTGCACGACCAGCACTCAATCGAGTAAACCCGACTGAGCAAGCCTGCTATATTTCATTCTTTCCAAACTAGTTCATGAATAATGAGGGAATGTTATCCCATTTAATCAAAACACTAACAATCTTCCACTAGCAACTTTCATTTCAGTTACATTAATGACTTCATTCATAGTTTCAAAATATTACAAGTTACAAGTTTAATGAAAAACATGCTTGCTAAATATTAACATTTATTGTCCTGAAGCCAATATCAACCACCATCCACAAACAATCTATAGAGCCTCTAAGTACAATAGAAGAGAAATAGGGAAATGCCGGCAACAAGGCTCCGACTATACCTCAAAACATGATGAGAAATGAACAAAAGATGTATGACATGGTCCCGAGATAGAGTGGGGCTCACCAAGTCTGTTGGGAAGAGAATATTGCTATTATTGGCCAATGCCTCTCGCTGTAGAACAACCTGTATCATAAAAAGATACAACGCCCCTGGAAAAAGGCACGTTAGTACCGTCGAATAGCACTAGTATGTAAGGCTAAAAGTCCTTTTTCAGAATAGAATAACCATACAAGCAAAGATACACAAAACGTTGAGCCAAAATCAACAATATACTAGCATCCAACTTAAAACATATAAATCTTCTAGTTTATGAAAATAATATATATATATATATATATATATATATATATATATATATATATATACCACCATCTTTGTTAGCACGAAATCCGATCATAACCCGATCGGCTAGGTCTTCCCTTTAGAGACATGTACCACAACAACAAATTTCCAATTTGTGAATTTCTAATTTTTATGATTCCCAGCACAATACCACCATATGTGCATCATGGCGTCTGATCACAGCCCGATCAGCTAGGCTGCCTTCCCATATATTCCGTGTGGGTGGCCATTACCAATTTACAAATGTTGCCAAATTCATCCCAGTTAAGGGGAATAGCCACAATTTCACCAATATTTCAATTTTAATCACACTCCACTCCTTCACTGGCACGTGTAGTTTCAGGTGTGGGTCTTATGACCCACCCTTACTCAGTATTGCTAATGATACTCCCAAAAGAAACATTTTTATTCGATATAATATTTCACACAATTATAGTATGAATAGAAGTAGACAAATATAGTATAAATGCAACCATGCTTACCTCAATACTTTTCATATTTTATAGCTTTTATGAATGTTCTCAATCTCTCACGATAACAATATCTCTTTGGCACTTTGGGTCTTTCACAAGGTTTATCTTTCTTATGGTACGAAGGCCGCATATGATTTTCCACGTTTTTATCTCCTTTATTTCCAACTATCAACAACCAATATGAATGCACCAAATATTCCAAAAATAATATATATATATATATATATATATATATATATATATATATATATATATATATATATATATATATATATATATATATATATATATATATATATATATATATATATATATATATATATATATATATATATATATATATATATATATATTCGATTTCAATAGTAATAGAATCATTAATCACAAGGTACTCATCCCGAAGAGAGACATGCCAACCAATAATTGAAATACACATTGGAATTATAAGCAAGCAATCACCTCAGTTATCCTTGAATTAACCCTTTTTCCATCACATCAAATGCACCATTTCAACATCGGAATGTGAATAGACTATCATTACATGAAATGTATCTATAAAGCAAAGCGTTATGTAAATCAACCATCTATGGGCATAGTTCAGGTACAAGGCCATTCGACCATTTTACTTTGGTGTTGTTTGTTCAAAAGGATTGAGACTTATTTCAAAATTTGTTTCACATTTTCTTATTCAATTCATTTTCAAACATCGTTATAGTTTATCAACAAATAGGCATGTTCAATCAAGGCACTAGTACACATAAGAGCAACTAGGAGCATTTAACGGATTGAATTATTCTTACCCAATTAGTATGATATCCTTCATTTAAATTGTGATTCAAGGCTATACCATTTTGGTACACAAACCACACAAACTTACAAAACATTACGGAATTCACTCTCGAGAGAGAAAGTTAGCCTACATATTTCGATTGAGCTTTCCTTAAGTCCTACTATTCTCCAAGACTCTTAGCAACGTCAATCTTTGAAAGAACATGACAAATTGAACCACAAATTAGAGAGTTGATTATATTTCTAGTGCACTTGAGCATATTTTCAAACACTAAGTGTGCATTATGCCCTTAAAACTATTTTGTGAAAGATCCTACCATCTCTCATCCCATCATTAGCTCAAGACCTAACCAAATACTTTCAAGAACTCATTCATGCAAGATATCCACTTTCATCCTCATCAATTACCCTTCTAATGGTCTACCCTAGTTATATCTAGTAATCAAGAGCTTGGGTTATAGAACCATACCTTTTAGAAAGAAGACCTAGATGCTTTTCTTGACAAATTTTCAAAGCGTAAGAAAGATGCTTGGATAAATATTGATGAAGAAACCCTTCTTCATCTAGGACCCTCTCTTTCTCTAAATACCCCTAAAATGAAGGGTGGTGTGTAATATATCGACATGGGGTCGGGTAAGAAAATTAAAAATTTGGAGCTTCGAAATAGATCCGCGATCGCAAATCGGTCTGCAAAATGGACCGCAAAATTCTTCCCCAAAATTGGACACACTGACCGGATATGCGACAAGAATGTGGTCTGCATTAACGTTCTGCGGTCGCATAATGCACCATAGAACTGCTCTTCACAAAATCCCAAAGAAATTATGCAATGATATGCAGTCCGCATTTTGGTTATGCGATCGCATAGTTGACTTCAAATTTGGCCAACGCACTGACTCACTCTGCGATAGAAATGCAGTCTGAATACTTGATATGTGACTGCAGTATTGATCGCAAAATTACACTTTTCTGGAAAATATAATTTCTTTGACTTTTCAATGCATAGCTTAGTCCAAAAGGGTCTGAACCATGGCGAGCTTAATTTTACAAATCTCTAACACATATTCCTAACTTGCCACTATGAGATCTCGAGTTTTGAGTAAAAAATTTCACGGGGCCTTACATTCTGCTAATTATTATTATCGTTAAATCATATTTAAACTGCTTATGAACTATTTAATTATTCAAAAGCATGAATTGAGTTTAATTGGTTGGTCTTGTCCCTACGAGAGGTGTCATCACGACCGTGTTCGGGTTTGGATCATGACATAGGTAAAGAGGTTGTTTCAAGAAGATCCTCGGTTTAAGAGAAAGCATGGAAAAAAAAGGTCAAATAAGGACAATTAATTCAATGCAGTGTAGAACTAAAAGTAACGAAAGCGCATAAGTCGTGATAAAACAGTAAAAAGGAGCAGTAGCTATCACAGATAAATAAGATAATTGAAATACAAAAAACAATAGACATTAGTAGAAATCAAAGGGTAAGAAATTATAGAGTGACAAGTGTCTAGCATATATAAAATTCTAACTAGTAATCCGTCAAATAATAGCATAGAAAGATGTCGAACACACAGAGATTGGTTTATCTATTCTACAGATGTTTTTTGTTTTAATTACTATTAGTATTAGTACTCACACGATGCGTGGATAATTAAAAAGAAGGATCTACACCGTAAAGTTTAATATGTTACTATTAATATCATCTTTACAACCAAACATTAAAAAAATTTTAGGACTCCAATCGAACTTTCATTTCGTCTCCTAAAAATGTTCCATAAAAAATAATGATACTATACAATTTGTTTGATATGAATATTCCACGAAAAATAATGATGTTATACAATTTGCTTGATACCAAAACAGTAGCCCCTTCATCTATTACACTGGAATGACAGCAATCTTTGAACTATCTTCACATCTCAGTACAATGCCCTCCAAACTGGCGGAAAGAATGCATTTACTCCACTGACATCCTATTGAAAACGGCTCAGGAGGAGGAACGATCATTAGGACATTATCATTTTGTTGGACGACTCTCATTACACTGATCGTGTTACCTTCTTTAATGTACCTAATCGCAAATGTATATGAGAACAGAGTCAAGAGTGACACTACAGCATTATTATGTAATGTATATTGTTCGCAAATAAGGTCAGATACAAAACAATATTTTAATTGATTCTTTCTAAAAAAAGAATACCTACCATAACTGCATTATACACAAATTTATTTGTTTGCTTAATGAAAGTTGCATTCCTCTTTGTGTACGTCCAACAGATTCTCAAAAAGACAATATTTTTAGGTTAAATGTTAAAATAATTCGCTTTGATTAATCAAAGAATGCAATTCAATTTACATAAAATCTTGGACTACTACTTTCATTAAATATTTTTTCAATTGTAATCCAAAATTTTTATGTTGTCTTAAAATTGCCAAGTGACTTCATTTTAGCTGCCCACTTGGCTTAACCACATCGAAACTATTCTCCTTTTAATATAATATAGATTTGAGAAAATTAGAAAGAGTTGAGTTGCAAATTAACTAACTAAAAATGTATGACTTGAGCAATAGAAAATATTTTTGTTTTTCACAGATATAATAAAAAGGTGTTGGGATCCGGACTTCACTTAATATTTTTTATTATATAGTAAATACATTTATTCTTCAACTTTTATTTCTCATAAATGTATAAATGCTTTTCACGATTACACTTATATATTATTACTGTAGTTGAACAATTAAGTGCGCTCCTCTCGGTTATACAAATTAATTGTCAAAATGGTAATATTAAAAAAATAGAAATATATACTTGAACTAAAGCATGCTTTTTTTAGTAAGTCCCTTTCGGTTACCCTACTTGTTATAACTAATAACTACAATATTCACCTCTTTCAATTACAAATAAGTGTAGAATCAATTTTAACATATAAGAGCAGTCATGTATGATCATAACGCATCATCCAATTTTAAAGACCAATCTTTTCGAGAAGAACTAACTGTTTCTTCTAAAATTCTTTTTAATTCCCTATTGGAAACTTCTACATGTCCGCTTGTTTGAGCATGATATGGAGTTCCCGTTTTATGAGTTACTCTATATTTTAACAATAAACTAGCAAATTGTCTATTTATAAAATGAGTTCCTTGATCACTTATTAACTCGTGGAGTTCCAAATCTAGAAAAAATATTTTTCTTGAGAAAAGCACAAACAATATAAGCATCATTTTTTCTAGTAACAATTGCTTCTACCCATTTTGAAACATAGTCAACAGCTACTAAAATATATTCATAGCCATTTGAAGGAGGAAAAGGGCTCATAAATCAATGCCCCAAACATCAAATATTTCACACATGAAAATAGAGCTAAGAAGCATTTCGTCCCTTTTTGAAATGTTACCGATTCTCTGGCATTTATCACAAGTGACGACATAATTCCTTGTATCTTTGAATAGAGTAGGCCAAAAAAATCCAGCTTCAAGTACTTTAGACGTTGTCTTTCTTCCTCTATAGTGTCCTCCTACAGCTCCATCATGGCAGTGCCTTAAGATGTTGTTCATTTCTGTCCCCCATACACATCTCCTGATTATAACATCTGCACAAAATTTAAACAAGTAAGGATTTTCCTAGTAATAATGTCTTGCTTCTTTTTTTATTTTTTTCTTTTGTTCGTAAGAAAAATCTCTTGTAATCCATCCTCCAGCCAAATAGTTGGAAATATTAGCTAACCAAGGTGGTCGATTTATAACGGTTGTGACTGAAAATATATGTTTATCAGGAAATTCCTTTTTGATATCTTTTATCTTAGTAGGAGGATTTTCCAAACAAGACAAATGATCAGTTACCTAATTCTCAGAACCTTTTCGATCTTTTATTTTAAGATCGAATTCTTGCAAAATGATTATCCATCTTAGCAATCTGGATTTGGCATCTTTCTTTGCTAAGAGGTACTTTAAAGCTGCATGATCAGTATAAATTGTAACTTTTGTTCCTATCAAATAGGAATGAAATTTGTCAAATGCAAATACTACCGCTAGTAGTTCCTTCTAAGTTGTAGCATAATTATTTTGAGCTTTATTGAGGGTTCTATTGGCGTAGTAAATAGGACTGAAAATCATGTCTCTCTTTTGTCCCAATATCTCTCCAACTGCTACATCGCTTGCATCACACATTATTCAAATGGTTCGCTCCAATTAGGAGATACAACAATTGGAGCATCAGTTAAATGTTCTTTAAGAATCTCAAATGCTTTTCTGCAATCATCTGAAAATTCAAACTTCACATCTTCATCAGTACGTTAGTCAGATGTTTTTTCTGAAAGATCTTTTATAAACCTTCTATAAATGTCTGTATGACCTACGAAATTTCTAATGCCTTTAATAATAATCGGAGGAGTTAATCCTATTATATGATTAATTTTAGCCTTATCAACTTCTATCCCTTTATCAGAAGTTTTATGTCCTAAAATAATTCCTTCCGTAACCATGAAATAATATTTTTCTCAATTAAGAACTAAATTTGTCTCTTCACATCTTTTAAGCACCAAAGTTAAATGATAGAGACAATCTTCAATTGTCTTACCAAAAAGTGTGAAATCATCCATAAATATTTCAAGAAAATTTTCAGTCATATATGAGAAAATTACCGACATGCAACGTTGAAATGTAGCAGGAGCATTGCATAGTCTAAATGGCGTTCTTCGGTAAGCATACGTACCTTGGGGGCATGTGAACGTGGTTTTCTCTTGATCTTATGTAGCAATTGGTATCTGATTATACCCAGAATATCCGTCAAGAAAATAATAAAAATCATGGCCTGCAACTATTTCAAGCATTTGATCAATAAAAGGCAAAATAAAATGATCTTTCCTTGTGGCATCATTAAGTCATCTGTAATCAATACAGAATCTCCATCATGTGACTATTTTAGTAGGTATGAGTTCATTATTTTTTATTTTTTATTACTTTTGTACCTCATTTCTTTAATACTACCTGTACAGGACTTACTCAAGCACTACAAGAAATGAGCTTATGTCACGACCCGGATTTTCCACCCTTAGGAGTTGTGATGGCGCCTACTAATGGGAGCTAGGCAAGCCAAACCTTAATCACTTTTTCGTTACAATATACGCCTTCTTAACAATTATCATAAATAGCATGCATTAACGGAAATAAATAAATAAATAATCGGAAGTCTTTAAGTAAAGGAACTGATAAAAATGCAGAAATCCAACATAATCCTCTTTCCAAGACTAATGTCACAATACTCACGAACTACTAAGAGTGCTGAATACAATCGTCTGAAAGAAAATATAATTGTTTCTCTCGAATACTATGAGATAACAGACTAAAATAAAGGGGCCTACGGATGCCTGCAGGACTACCTCGGTGTTTCGCTGGACTGAAGGTTGGCTCCCGCACTAATGTTGTTGCTGCCAAAGACCTGGATCTATGCAAAGGAGCACAGAATGTAGCATCAGCACAACCGACCCCATGTGCTGGTAAGTGCCTAGACTAACCTCGGCGAAGTAGTGACGAGGCTAGGACCAGCCTACCAAATAAACCTGTGTAGTTCGAATATATATATACATTGGAAAAGAAATACAGCAAGTAACAAGACGATAAAGGAAGGGGAAGCATGATGTGGGGAGATAACAATCTCAAATAGGAAATCTCAAATAAAGAAAGAAGCAACAAGACCAGAATATCAACAAGAATAAGAGATCACAAATTTGCACGGCATCACTGTTCGTGCTTTTACTCTCGTCCTCTCCAAATCAAACAATACACGGCACCACCCTTCGTGCTTTACTCGTTCTCACCAAATCAAACAATCAATAGTCAAGTGTACGGCATCACCCTTCGTGCTTTTACTCTCTTTCCTCACTATATAGTCAATGAATATCAATACGGAATGGTACATCGTAGGGCACGGCATCATCCTTAGTGCTTTACAATCTTTCCTCACAATATCAAACAATGCACGGCATCATCCTTCGTGCTTTATCACTCTTCCTCACCCAAACAACAATCACAAATAAGGGGCAAGGAAGTAAACAGGATAAAAACAGAAATCTCAGCAAGGGAATGCATTTAAATAGTTAAATCCCAGCAAGGGAACAATATTAATGAATTACAATATCCCGGCAATGGAGAGATCGACAAAATGTGGCAAGGGAATAAATCAATATCCCATTCTCTTTCTTTCATTTTAACCTCATAGTTCACATTATCACCTGAGCCAATGCTCCAAGGATTTAATTATCTCATATACCTTCACAACTTGTATTTCAACTCGAGCCAGTGCTCCTCGATGTTTAAAGATCACAATTCCTTTCACATGCTCGTTATAACATATAGAAATCATCAATTAAGCATGGAAGTTACAACAAACATCAAAATATTCACAATATAACGACTCACGATCATTCTAGACACCAATGTATAGATACTCGTCACCATGCCTATACATCATACTCGATAATTAGCAAGTAGCAAATAAGACTCAACACATATTCCCTCAAGCTAAGGTTTGATCAAACACTTACCTCAACTTTCACGGCCAAATCAATCCACAATCACCGCTTTCCCTCTCGAATCCGGCTCCAACCCAATCAAATCTATGCATAAATGACTCAATACCATCAATAAGAGCTAAACAAATCAATTTTATGTTCAAATACAACTTTCTGATCACTCTTCCTAAAATTCCAAAGATCGACCCTGGGCTTGCTTGGTCAAAACACAAGGTTCGGACCAAAATTAAATCCCCCATTCACCCACCAGCCTGAATATATAATTTGTTTTCAAATCCGACCCCAAAACGAGGTCTAAATCAAGAAAATTCAAAAAACCCTAATTTTACCCAAATTCCCCAATTTCTACCCTTAATTAAATGTTTTAGGCTTAGGAATACATTAGATAATGATTAAAAATGAAGGAAACGAGTTAAGGATTACTAACCCACGAAGTTTTGTGAAAGAAAGCTTCAATGGACACCTAAGGACCTTGGAGAAGAAGGAGTTCGTGAAAACTTGTGAGAAATCCCGTCACTGTTCTATTTTGGAACTCTTAAATAAATGGGCAAAATTGCCCTTCGCGTTCGCGGAAGGATTGTCACGTTCGCGAAGGGTAGTACTCAGCAGACCATCGCGTTCGTGATATAAACAATGTGAACGCGAAGAGAAAAAGGCTGGGGGTCCAGGAATTGGTCTATGCAAACGCGATGAAGAGGTTCTGTCAAGCTATGCGATCGCAAGGATACAAACGCAAAAGCAAAGAGGAAAGAAGGCTAAGTCCCCAGGGTCAATTGACCCTACGCAAACGCGAAGCCAATGTTGCGAACGTGATGAAAGGAAAATGGGAAGATTCAGGAACGCGGAAGAGGCATCGCGAATGCGAAGAAGGAATGGCCGGCAACTGCTGAAGCCAAAAATCTGCAATTTTTCTAAGTTTGAAACAATCTCGATACACTTCCGAAACACTCTCGAGCCCTCGGGGCTCCTAACCAAACACATACACTAAATCAACAATATCCTACGAACTTAAATGTGCAATCAAATTGACAAATTAACATCATATACATCAAATTAAGCCTCAAAATCCATGATTTTATTCAAACTTCATAAACTTTCAAAATTTCCATTTTAAGTCCGAAACACATCAAACTTCATCCGTTTTCAACATAACTTTACATAAATATCTGAAATCACATATGAGACCTGTACCGGGTGCCGGAACTAAAATATGGGTCTGATACCAACACATTCTAATCAATTTTCATTTCAATTTTCCATAATAATTTTAGAAAAATAATTTTACAAAAAAATTCATTTCTCGGGCTTGGGACCTCGGAATTCAGTTCCGGACATACGCCCGAGTCCCATATTTTCCTATGGATCCTCGGGACCGCCAAATCACAGCTCCGGGTTCGTTTTTCGAAAATATGACCGAAGTCAAATTTATTCATTTTAATATAAAAAATTTAGCTTTTTTATGAAATTTCACATTTAAGCTTTCCGGCTACGCACCCAGAATGCGCACGCAAATTGAGGAAACTATAAATGAGGTTTTCAAGACCTCAGAAGCACATAATGGATAGAAAACAGGTGATGATCCTTTGGGTCGTCACATTCTCCACCTCTAAAACAACCATTTGCCCTCGAACAGATTAGAAGAAGAAAGTACCTTAGTTGGGGAACAGATAAGGGCAACGGCTCCGCAGGTCGGACTCGGACTCCCAAGTCGATGCCTCAGGAGGCTGACCTCTCCACTGAACACGAACAAAAGGGAAACTCTTGGATCTCAACGACGAACCTGCCAGTGCAAAATAGCTACCAGCTCCTCCTCGTAAGATAAGTCCTTATCTAATTGGACAGTGCTGAAATCTAATGCGTGGGCTAGATCGCCGTGATTCCTCCGAAGCATGGACACATGAAACACTGATGTGCAACTGATAAGTTCGGCGGCAAGGCAAGTCTATAAGCCACCTCTCCCACTCGATCAAAAATCTAAAATGGACCAATGAACTTGGGGCTAAGCTTGCCCTTCTTCCGAAACCTCATCACGCCTTTCATAGGCGACACTCGGAGCAATACCTGTTCACCAACTATAATGGCCACATCTCGAACCTTGCGGTCTGCATAACTCTTTTGCCTGGACTGAGCTGAATGAAGCCTATCCTGAATAATCCTGACCTTGTCCAAGGCCTCCTGAACCAAATCTGTACCCAACAACCGAGCCTCTTCCAGCTCAAACCATCCAACCGGAGACCGACTACCATATAAAGCCTCAAAATGAGTCATCTGGATACTCGACTGGTAGCTGTTGTTGTAGGCAAACTCTGTCAAAGGCAAAAACTCATCCCACGGACCTCCAATGTCAATAAGACAAGCTCGGAGCATATCCTCTAAGATCTGAATAGTCCTCTCGGACTGACCATCCATCTGGGATAAAATGTTGTGCTCAACTCAACCCGTGTGCCTAACTCTTGCTAAACTGCTCTCTAGAAGCGCTAGGTAAACTGCGTACCACGGTCCCAAATGATAGAGATTGGCACACTATGGAGGCAAGAAATCTTCCGAATATAGATCTCAGATAACCTCTCAAAAGAATAGGAGACTGCCACAGGAATGAAATGCGCTGACTTGGTCAGCCTATCAACAATGACCCATATTGCGTCGAACTTCTTCCGAGTCAGCGGAAGTCCAGTAACAAAGTCCATAGTAATTTGCTACCACTTACACTCTAGAAGCTCAATCTGCAGAAATACACCACCAGGCTTTTGATACTCGTACTTAACCTGCTAACAATTCAAACAACGATCCACATACGCTATAATACCCTTCTTCATTCTATGCCACCAATAATGGTGTCGCAAATCTTGATACATCTTTGCGGTGCCCGGATGAATAAAGTACCGGGAACTATGGGCCTCCTCTAAGATCAACTCTCAAAGTCCATCCACATTGGGCACACAAACTCGCCCCTACAATCTCAAGACTCCATAAGTATCTAATGTAACATGCTTGGCACCTCCACGCTGCACCGGTGTCTCTAAGGACACACAAATAGTGATCATCATACTGCCGATCACGGATATGCTCCAATAATGAAGAACAGGAAACGGTGAAAGCTAACACACGATTGGGCTCAAAAATATAAAGCCTCACAAAGTGATTGGCTAAAGCCTAAACATCCAAAGCAAGCGGCCTCTCACCGACTGGAATATAAGGAAGACTGCCCATACTGGCTGACTTTCTACTCATAGCATTGGCCACCACATTGGCCTTCCCCGGATGATATATAATGGAGATGTCATAATCCCTAAACAACTCCAACCACCTCCTCTGCCTCAAATTCAACTCCATTTGCTTGAACAAGTACTAAAGACTCTTGTGGTCAGTGAACACCTCACATGTCACGCTATACAAATAGTGGTTCCAAATCTTCAATGTTTGAACAATGCCTGCCAGCTCCAAATCATGCACTGGATAGTTCTTCTCATGCTGCCTTAAAGCATAGGCAATGACCTTGCCATCCTGTATCAACACTACACCAAGCCCAATACAGGAAGCATCACAATAAACTGTATAAGGCCCTGACCCCGTGGGCAAAACCAACACGAGTGTCGTAGTCAAAGCTGTCTTGAGCTTCTAAAAGCTCACCTCATACCCGTCCGACCATCTAAAATGGGCACCATTCTGGTTCAATTTGGTCATCGGGGCTGCAATAGATGAAACCCCATCCACGAACCATCGATAGTAGCCTGTCAACCCCCAGAAACTCCGAATCTCTATAGCTGATGTTGGTCTAGGCCAGTTCTTGACTGCCTCACTCTTCTTTGGGTCCACCTGAATACCCTATACCGATAAAACCTGACCCAGAAATGCAACTGAACTCAACCAGAATTCACACTTCGCGAACTTAGCATATAACTAACTATCCCTCACAGTTTGAAGAACCACTCTAAGGTGCTACTCATGCTCCTCCTAGCTGCGGGAATATATAAATATATCATCAATGAACACTGTTATGAATGAATCCAAATAAGGCCTGAACACTCGGTTCATCAACTCCATAAAAGTTGTTGCGGCATTTGTCAACCCGAATAACATAACCAAGAACTCATAATGCCCATACCGAATGCGGAAAGTTGTCTTAGGGACATCGGGTGCCCTAATGCTCAACTAATGGTAGCCAAATCGCAAGTCAATCTTGGAAAATACCCTAGAACCCTAAAGCTGATCGAACAAAACATTATTATTCAACAACAGATACTTATTCTTGATCGTTACCTTGTTCAATTGCTAGTAACCAATACACATTCTAATTGACCTATCCTTCTTCTTGACAAATAACACCAGCGCACCCCAAGGTGAGACACTTGGTCTAATGAAACCCTTCTCAAGCAAATCCTGCAATTGTTCCTTTAGCTCCTTCAACTCCGGCGGTGCCATACGATATGGCGTGGATAGAAATGGGCTGAGTTCCTGAAACCACATTAATGAAAAATTCAATATCCCTGTCGGGCGGCATACCCGACAGGTTTGAAGTAATGGCATCAGGGAACTCGCGAACAACGGGAACAGAATCAATAGAGGGAACCTCGGTACTGGATCACGAACATAGGCTAAATAGGCCAAACACCCCTTCTCGACCATACGTCGAGCCTTCACATACAAGATAACACGACGGGTAGAATGACTAGGAGCCATCTCCACTCTAAACGAGGCATACCCAGTGAAGCTAAGCTCATAGTCTTGGCATGGATGTCCAAGATAGCGTGATAAGGTGATAACCAGTCCATCCCTAATATAATGTCAAAATAAACCATGTCTAAAAGTAACAAATCTACATGTGTATCAAGACCCCCAATCACCACAACACAAGAACGATGGACTCGATCGACCACAATAGAGTCGCCCACTGGTGTAGACACATAAACAGAAATACCCAATGCATCACTTGGAATGATCAAGTACAGGGCAAAATAAGATGACACATATGAATACGTAGACCCCGGGTCAAACAACACTGAAGCATCCTGATCACAAACCAGAACCATAACTGTAATAACTGCATCTGAAGCCTGTGCCTCGGGCTTGGCCTGAAGAGCATAACATTGGGGTTGGGCCTCACCACCCTGGACTACCTCCCTATGATGGCCTGTTGCTGGCTGGCTTCTACCTCTGGTAGCCTGAGCTCTACCTCTATGACCTTTACCTCCCCATCTAGCACCTCTAACCCTACCTATAGTTGGCTCGGCGCGTTGTGGACACTTGGTGCCTGAACCATGACATGAGAACCCTGGTGCTGAGAACTGTTAGGTGCTCAAGGACAAAATCTAGCAATATGACCCGTGTCACCACAAGTGTAACAAGCTCTCGGCTACTGAGTCTGCTGAACCAGTCGACCTGAATGATCACTACGAAAACTCTAAAGCAGCGATGCATTGATAGGGGTTGGCGGTGCACTGAAAGGCTGTTGATCAGAATAATGCGCATGAGAACCACGGCCACCTAGGGCACCCTGTAAAGGCCTAGAAGACTGCCCCTTATCATACGAATCCCTGCCTCCAGACGAGGCACTACTGAATTGGCTTGACTGACGGGGTCTCTTGTCTGACCTATGTCCACCCCCCTGTGACAATACCTTCTCGATCCTCCATGCCATATTAGCCACCTCTGAAAGGATATCTCGCTCCCAACCTCTTTAGCCATCTGGAGACGGATAGCTGAATGAGTCTATCAATAAACCATCTTACTCTCTCCCTCTCAATAGGGAGTATAACAATAGCATGGTATGCCAACTGAATAAACCTGGTATCATACTAGGTGACCATTATGGATCCCTAATAGAGATGCTCGAACTGCCTCCGGTAAGCCTCTCGCTGAGTAATAGAGAGAAACTTCTCCAATAATACATGCATGAACTGCTCCTGGGTCAAGGCTGGAGATCCTGCTGGCCTAGCTAAACAATAATCCCTCCACCAAGTCTTGGAAGATCCAGACAACCGGAATGTAGCGAAATCAACCCCATTGGTCTCAACAATACCCATGTTTTGAAGAACCTCGTGGCAGCTGTCCAAATAATCCTGAGGATCCTCGGTAAATGTATCGCTGAAGGTAGTTGTGAAAAGCTTGGTGAACCTATCCAATCTCTATAAAGCATCGACAGACATAGCTACTCCATCACCGGCCTGAGCTACCACACCCGGCTGAGCTACTCCAATTGGATGAACTGCTAGAGTCTAAATCTGGGGAGCTACCTACTTCGGAGTACGAGTAGTAGGGTTTGGGCCCTTCTCTAGCCTGAGAGGCAGCTGGTGCTACAGGAAGAAAACCCACTCGGGTGACACTCTCCACAAGACCCACCAATCATACTACAGCATCCTGAAAAACTGGGGTGGCAATGAACCCCTATAGGACCTGAGCTGGGCCCACCGGAACTGTTGGAGCTGGGGCCAGAACCTTCTCGTCAAAGTCAACCTGAGGCTCCGCCACTAGTGCTGTTGCTCGGGGCTGAGCTCTGCCCCTACCTCGGCCTCTAGCACGGCCTTGACCTCGCCCTTTGTCCCTAGTAGGAGCTGCCTAGGACTCGGACTACTGATCAGAAGATGAGGAAGTGTGTGTTTTCACCGTCTGCGAAAGAACAGAGTAGATATTCAATTAGCATTGAGAAACCAAACCGCACGACAAGAAAGAACAAATATGAAACTTTTCCTAACTCTGTAGCCTCTCGGGGATAAATACAATCATCGATGTACCGATCCCTCAGACTCTACTAAGCTTGTCCGTGAGTTGTGAGACCTACGCAACCTAGAGCTCTGATACCAACTTGCCACGACCTGAATTTCCTACCCTCGAGAGTCGTGATGGCTCCTAATAATGGGAGTTAGGAAAGCCAAACCTTGATCATTTTTTCATTACAATATACTCCTTCTTAACAATTATCTGAAATAGCATGAAACAACAGATATAAATAAATAAATAAATAAATAAACGAAAGTCTTTAATTAAAGGAACTGATAAAAATGCAGAAATCCAACATATCCTCTACCCAACACTGGTGTCACAATACTCACGAACTACTAAGAGTGCTAAATACAATCGTCTGAAAGAAAATATCTGTTTGTCTCGAATACAATGAGATAACAGACTAAAATAAATGATAGAGGAGACGCCGGGCCGGCGAACGCCTGCAGGGCTACCTTGGTGTTTTTTTGGACTGAAGGTTGGCTCCCGCACTACTGTTGTTGCTGCCCAAGACCTGAATCTGTGTAAAAGAGCATAGAGTGTAGCATCAGCACAACCGACCCTATGTGCTGGTATGTGCCTAGCCTAATCTCGGCGAAGTAGTGACGAGGCTTGGACAAGCCTACCAAATAAACCTATGCAGTTCGAATATATATATACAGTGGAAAAGAAAAACAGAAAGTAACCAGTCGATAAAGGAAGGGGAAGCATGTTGTAGGGAGATAACAATTTCAAATAGGAAATCTCAAATAAAGAAAAAAAGTAACAAGACCAGAATATCAATAAGAATCAGAGATCACAAATTTGCACGGCATCATCCTTCGTGCTTTTACTCTCTTTCCTCATAATATAGTCAATGTATCAGTACGAAATGGTACATCGTACGGCACGGAATCTTCGTACTTTATAATTTTTCCTCATAATATCAAATCATGCATGGCATCACCCTTTGTGCTTTATCACTCTTTCTTATCCAAACAACAACCACAAATAAAGGGCAAGGAATTAAACAGATTAAATATAGAAATCTCGGCAAGGGAATGCAATTAAACAATTAAATTCCCGCAAGGGAAAAATATTAATAAATTTCAATATCCTGGCAAGGGAGAGATCAACAAAACAACATAACGTCCCAGCAAGGGAATAAAGCAATATCTCTTTCTCTTTCTTTTATTTTTACCTCATAGTTCACATGATCACCTGAGCCAATGCTCCAAGGATTTAATTATCTCATATACCTTCACAACTTGTATTTCAACTCGAGCCAATGCTCCTCGAAGTTTAATGATCACAATTCCTTTCACATGCTCGTTACAACATATAGAAATCATTAATTAAGCATGAAAGTTACAACAAAGATCAAATATTCGCAATATAATGACTCACGGTCATGCTAGATACCAATGTATAGACTCGTCACCATGCCAATACATCGTACTCGACAATTAGTAAGTAGCAAATAAGACTCAACACCTATTTCCTCGAGCTAAGGTTAGACCAAACACTTACCTCAACGTCTACGTCCAAATCAATCCACAATCACCGCTTTCCCTCTCGAATCCGGCTCCAACCCAATCGAATCTATGCATAAATGACTCAATACCATCAATAAGAGCTAAACAAATCAATCCTATGTTCAAATACAACTTTCCGATCATTCTTCCCAAAATCTCAAAAATCGACCCCAGGCCCGCTTGGTCAAAACACGAGGTTCGGACCAAAATCAAATCCCATATTCACCCATGAGCCCGAATATATAATTTATTTTCAAATCCAACCCCAAAACGAGGTCTAAATCAAGAAAATTCAAAAGCCCTAATCCTACCCAAATTCCCCAATTTCTACCCTTAATTACATGTTTTAGGCTTAAGAATTCATTAAATAATGATGAAAAATGAAGGAAACGAGTTAAGGATTACTAACCCACAAAGTTTTGGTGAAAAAAGCTTCAATGGACGCCTAAGGACCTTGGAGAAGAAGGAGTTCGTGAAAACTTGTGAGGAATCCCGTCACTGTTCTGTTTTGGAACTCTTAAATAACTAGGCAAAATTTCCCTTCGCGTTCGTGGAAGGATTGTCGCATTCATGAAGGGTAGTACTCAACAGACTATCGCGTTCGCGATATAAAGAACGCGAATGCATAGAGAAAAAGGCTAGGGGTCCAGGAATTGGTCTATGTGAACGCATGGAACTACACGCGAACGCGATGAAGAGGTTCCGTCAAGCTACGTGATCGCGAGGGTACAAACGCGAACGCAAAAAGGAAAGAAGGCTAAGACCCAGGGTCAATTGACCCTGCGGGAACACGAAGACAATGCTACGAACGCGATGAAAGGAAAATGGGAAGCTAAGCAAACGCGGAAGAGGCGTCGCGAACGCGAAGAATGAATGGGCCTGCAACTGCTGAAGCCAAAAACTACAATTTTTCTAAGTTTGAAACCATCCCGAGACACTTCCGAAAAACTCCCGAGCCGTCGGGGCACCTAACAAAATGCATACACTAACTCAACAACATCGTACGACTTAACTTTGCGATCAAATCGCCAAATTAATATCATATACGTCAAATTAAGCCTCAAAATCCATGATTTTCTTCAAACTTCATAAACTTTAAAATTTTCCATTTTAAGTCTGAAACACATCAAACGATGTCCGTTTTCAACCAAACTTTACAAAAATATCTTAAATCACATATGAGACCTGCACCGGGCGTCAGAACAAAAATACGGGTCCGATACCAATACGTTCTAATCAATTTTCATTTCAATTTTCCATAATAATTCTAGAAAAATAATTTTACTTAAAAATTTATTTCTAAAAGGTCAAACAATAATACAACCCATTAATATTATGAAATCTGAACAGTAGAATCTTTTCATTTCTAAAAGGTCAATGCAACATAAAGTATTCGATACATTATCATTGTGCGTACAAACAACAAAACACATAAACAGTCTTCATATACAAAAATAATAGTCAGCAAACTAGTCCAATATCTTTGAAGTACTCCAACATCTTCAAAAACTCCTTGAATATTTCATCCTTGCTATTAAGAAAAATAAAGACACACATTATCAATATATTCAACAGGTAAAAAGAATGCGAACTCTAAGTCAAGTACCTGAGGAGAGGTCGGATATTCACTTCACAGAATATAGTTAATAGTTCATGCATAGGGATAAATAGAAAACTAAATAACTAACAACTAATTATTTACAGTTTCTCATTATTAATGAACAAATGGAAAATAAAAAGATTGACTGCATTTTCTCATTACTACCAACATTGATATTAAAATAAAAGATAAGGACTAAATATTTGAAAGTATCTAGAGAAGAAAATTATGTTGTTGTAGTTTATTGGAATCCCTTCGACTCCGAGAGAAGCTAATTGGTACATAGCACCACATCTACAAACTTTTACTTGTATGGAAGAAGCAACAAGATAAAACTGATAAATCCGCTATGCACCTCATGAAGAAAATACTCAGAATGCTAGGAACTTATAGTACCTTTGATAAAATCCTAGCAAGGAAACAAAATCTCTGTAACATAATTTCAAGTTCATCCCTCATCTTGTCTTCCCTAAACAACTAAAGAATCTGACTTCTATGAATGTCAAAAATATTATTGGCCACTCATATACGTCACATCTCCTTTTTAATACTACAACCCACGGCGAAGGGCGTAGTTAAGGGAGTTTTTCCAATTAAAAGACAATCGAAATGGGATTTATTTATTTAGAAATTTTAGAGTCGCCACTTAGAATAATTAATGGTGTCCCAAGTCACCGGTTTCAAATTCTGAGTCGAGGAAGGTTTGACTCTGTATACAGTCTGCGAGCCAGAAATCCAGGTAAGAAATTTTGTTAATCCAGGAGAAGGTGTTAGGCATTTCCGAGTTTTGTGGTTCTAGCACGGTCACTCAATTGTTATATTCGGCTTAATTATCTGATTTTAATGCATTTTGTACCTATGTGCCAATTTTAACTTTTTAACCGCTTTTATTTAATTTTGAGAAGATTATAACATCGTTAAAACACGTTTTGAATCACGTCACATAAATGCACTCATAGCTCGCAACATATTTTATCTTACATTGAGATTCGGATTTGGGTCACATAAATGCGCACCCTATTTAGGAAGGTAAATTATTTAACTAATGCGCCTAAGGTAATTGCGTGTTTTTCCAAGTTTGCAAGGGCCATGAAAATTCGCTAATAATACACCTTGATTTCTAAGGATCAATGCGGAATCAATTAAATGAGGGTCATGCCAGTGTTACTTTTGTTTGATACGGTGCGTCTCAATTCAAACCGAGATTAAATAAATGAGGGTAGCTGATTATCTAATTTATTTGGGGCACATGATAAATCAACTACAAAGGTACATTAATGAAATAAGGCTAATGAAGTTACAACTACTTGAACCATGTTGAAATCAAATGAAAATCAAAGATCGAGTCTAGATGAAGTCTATTTTATTTCACTTCTTTTCAGACTCCGGGCTTGGACAAGCATAAGGCCCAATGGCCCGTGCGCTTGAAGGCTACTCTGGATGACAATTTTGATACCATTTTATGCAAAGCCCAATAAGGAGCCCAATTCAACAGCCCATGAAGTCCTGATTTGCTGCTCAAAGTGTTTCACGAAAAATCTAACAGTCGAAGATTAGAAAATTCTCATTTTTGAACTACGCTTAACACTAATATGTTATTGTTCTAATTGCATGCTGACGAAATATGCCCAAATACTTAGAGACTCCAACATGTTAACTGGTCAGCCTTATACCACACTCAAAATTTAAATGACTTAAATATACCATGCCCATTTGACATACAAATGCAGAACCAAGCCTGAAAACTCAAGTCAACAAAATCGTGCGTACAACGCTAGCATTGGCATACATCAATACACCAACATTCAATTCAAAATTAGATCCTGAGTAATTATCAGCAGAGTACTAACAGAGATGGGACTCCAGACTACAACATTACCCATAACCATGAATAATCAAAGTCCATTTATCTCACTACACTAGGCTACTTTTACATGCTCGCACTTAGGAAAGAAAATGGTTTCAATCAACATGTATATTTTGGAATATGATTATAAAGCATATAATAATGACAGACAAGGAGAAATCAGTTTCGAATATAGTCATTATTTAACAGTGTTTCGACTCTGTTACATGCTCACAATTATTCTTCAGTCATGAGATATGGAGGTACCTGGAAAGTAAACAAAGCAGTGATGAAGCAATCAGCAGAAGATCAACCACATCAGCAAAAACACAGCCCAGATTAAAACAATAATCAGTAAAAAAATAATTCCAAATGAATGATGCACAGCAGACCCCCAGAACTCAATTTTGAACTATTTTCACAGCTTAAATCAATTCATGTTTTTACTCTCAAAATGAACCAGAAAGTATTTTAGGACGCAAAATTCCAGGAACTAACCAAAGAAATCAATGGAACAGTAAAATTTATATTTTTTTTATTTTTCCTAATTGTTCTTTTTTTTAGCTCTTTCAAGTCAGAATTCTCTCGTTTTTGCTCATTCTCTCCTTTTTTTTTAATCTTTTTTATCTTTCCTTAAAAGGAAAGAATGGATGCCTTTATAGGCAAGGCAAGTAGGCCAACCTCCAGAATTAGTTTTTACCCCTTACCCCTTTTGAATTTTTTGTTTTAACTAAGTTACCCCTAGATTCCTGACTTGCTACCCAATTAATACTATCAAAAATTAGAAATTGCAACTCAAACCCCAACCTAGAAGCTTCTAGGGGCTTCTTATTTCAGTACCAAAAAGATTTTCCTAACTTAATCTACCCAAAATACCTCTTTTAACTACCCTAAATTACCCTTTAATTTGATCAAACAACTGGGGTTCAAAGTGGATCAAGCAATAGCAAACAATGAATCAGACATGAAATATTCAATCACAAGACTTATCACGATTAAGCTAAGCATTAACTAAAAATAATCTAAAGCCTAAGTTGAACAATAGACAAGACTAATACTACTGGACCTAATTTAAACTCAAGGATTCACATAGAAATCACTCAACAAAAAAGATTAATATAATTCAAACCAAAACTAATTAAGCTCAGATACTTAACATGGACATCAACTCAGCGGAAAAAAGACAAATACAGTTAAAATCCCAAGTAATTAAATTCAGGAATTTAACAAATAAAATTCAATTAACACAAATTAAATCTAATTTGAACTCAAGTATTAACCAACAAGACTGGTGCAGTTTTGACTTAAACCTGATTAAACTTGTAAAAACAAATTGGCAGAAAAGAGATGAGGCAGAGGGAAATCAGAAAAGAAAACTAGGAGACTTAGCCTAATATCTTCGAATCGAAACATGAATTAGAGCTATGTTCTTCATGCATCAGGTTCTGGGTCTTGAACCCTAGATCTAAGACTCGATCAATTTCAGGGGATTTTGAGACAATGGACAGTGGACTAGTGGAGAGGGGGTGGTAAGGGTTATAGAGTGTGATTTTTGGGTGATTTGGTGGTGGTGAGTTTTGACAGTCCCTTTTTGAATTGATATTCAAGAGGAATCAAGGGTGTTTGAAGGATACTGAGTGCACATTTGGGATGAGGGAGAGACGGGATTTCAGGGGTGTGAATTTGGGTGGCGGCACCGCCTGGCACGGCAGAGGAAGCTATGGTTTCAAATATTCGAGCAGCTTGGGTGGGATTTGGAGGGAAACGGGGCGTGGTGGAAAGAGGAAGGTTAGGTGGTCAAGTAGTGTTAATATTGGGGTCTTTGGATGATCGCCGCAGGCGGAGGCGATTTCGGCCGGCGAAGGCGATTTTCAGCCGGCGGTGCACAGTGGTGGACGGCGGAATTAGGGTGGCTCTAGGGTTTCAGTGTGAGAGGTTAGGGACGGGGGGGATAGGGTTTGGACATATATATATATATATATATATATATATATATATATATATATATATATATATATATATATATATATATATATATATATATATATATATATATATATATATATATATATTAAATGGTGTAGGCTTCTGGACCGTTTGATCAACTATTCTAGACGGCCAGGATTAAGCGTAACGAAACGGTGTCGTTTTGGGTTGATAAGCGTGGAGACCAGTTTAGGGAACGGGTTTGGACCGGGTTAGGGGTTTTTTGGACTATGTTTTGAGTAAATTGGCCCAAAATGTTTTTATTCTTCTCTTTTTTTTTAATTTTCAGGTTTCTTTTCTTTCTTCTTTTTTCGTTTTTCATTTTCCAAAACTAACTAAAATCTAAATTATATTATAAATCCCAAATTAACCTATAAAAATCCTAATTAATCCTACATAATCATTATCATAAGTAATTAAAACAAAGTTAAAAGAAAAATCACCTAAAAATCAAAGTTAAAATTAAAAGTGCACATTAAACTATTTTTTGATTTTTCCCTTTTTAAAAAATGACTAATTGCAAATTAATTCTTAAAAATGTCAAATAGAATTCTAAATGCACATGTAACATATTTTTGTATTTTTTACCAATTAAAATGCACAAATAAAAATGCAAACAACAACAACAATAACAACAACAACCTAGTATAATCCCACTTAGTCGGGTCTGGGGAGGGTAGTATGTACGCAGACCTTACCCCTACCTTTGGGTAGAGAGGATTTTTCCAAACATAACCCTGGCATCCTTCCCTCCAAGAACATACCATCTTTCTCTTGGCGAGACACGAACTCACAACCTCTCGGTTGGAAGTGGGGGTTGCTTACCATCAGAGCAACCCCTCTTGTCTACAAACAAAAATGCAAACGATTAACCGAAAATGCCACAAAAATCACAAAATTGCAAATAAATAAAAGAAATTATTTTGTTTGAATTTATAGGATTAATTCATGTAGGGCGAAAATCACATGCTCACAGCTGCCCCTCTTTGCTCGGAAACATGAACAGTTTTCGTGCAAAGATAGTGAGCGGACACGAGCCATTTTTGCTCGTTTGCATACTCCATGAGAAGAATTTTTTGAAAAGTTTGACCGCACCCTGATTCAGAGGTTGCCTACATATCCTTGGCTAGAAAGGAATTAGGCCGGTGTAGTTCAGGAGTTTTTGGTAGCTGGGACAACCAAAACTTTGATCTTACTGTTATTGTTGTTGCTGCTACTGCTTGCTAGACCCCTTATTACACCATGTAAAAATAAAAATAAGTAAGACTAGGATATGACCTATGGATTACAAAAGAACCTATCTGTATCTTCAAACTTGCTCTTGATCCTTGTTGCCTTGTATATCTTCTTGTAAAACTCCTTGTTGCCTTGTTGACTTGTATTCATTTCTTCAGATTGATGCCTGATTGCTGAACTTGAATTATATTCCCTTGATCTCTTGGTGGGCGCTTGATTACCACAACTTGAAATGTATTCCGTTGTTCTCCAGGTGACGCCTGATTACCAAAACTCAAAATATATTCCCTTGTTCTCCAGGTGGGCGCCTGATTGCAAAAGCTAAAACATAAAATGTATTCCCTTGTTCTCCAGGTTGGCGCCTGATTGCAAAAGCTAAAACTTGAAATGTATTCCTTTGTTCTCTAGGTGGGCTCATGATTGCAAAATGTAAAACTTGAAATGTATTCCCTTGTTCTCCATATGGGCACCTGATTGCAAAAGCTAAAACTTGAAATGTATTCCCTTGTTCTCCAGGTGACGCCTGATTACCAAAACATGAAATTGGAAATGTATTCCCTTTTTCTCCAGGTGGCCGTCTGGTTGCCAAAATTTGAAACTTGAAATGTATTCCCTTGTTCTCCAGGTGGGCGCCTGATTACCAAAACTGAAACTAGAACTGTATTCCATTATACTCCAGGTGGGCGCCTGATTACCAAAAGTTGAAATGTATTTCCTTGTTCTCCAGGTGTGCGCCTGATTACCAAAACTAAAACTTGAAATGTATTGCCTTGTTCTCCAGGTGGATGCCTGATTGCAAAAACTAAAACTTGAAATGTATTTCCTTGTTCTCCAGGTGGGCGCCTGGTTACCAAAACTTGAAACTTGAAATGTATTCCCTTGTTCTCCAATTGGGCACCTAATTACCAAAACTAAAACTTGAAATGTTATCCCTTGTTCTCCAGGTGGGCGCCTGATTACCAAAAACGAAAACTTGAAATGTATTCCCTTGTTCTTCAGGTGGGCACCTGATTCCAAAAACTTGAAATTTGAAATGTATTCCCTTGTTCTTCAGGTGGTCGCCTTATTACCAAAAATTAAAACATGAATGTATTCCCTTGTTCTTCAGGTGGGCACCTGATTGCAAAAACTTGAAGCTTGAAATGTATTCCCTTGTTCTCCGGGTGGGCTCCTGATTCCCAAAAACTAAAACTTGAAATGTATTCCCTTGTTCTGCGAGTGGGTGCCTGATTACCAAAAACTAAAACTTGAAATGTATTCCCTTGTTCTCCAGGTGGGCGCCTGATTACCAAAACCAAAAACTTGAAATGTATTTCATTGTTCTTCAGGTGGGCGCCTGATTACCAAAATTCGAAATATATTCCCTTGTTCTCCAGGTGGGCGTCTGAAGGTGGGCGTCTGATTGTAAAAGCTAAAACTTGAAATGTATTCCCTTCTTCTCCAGGTGGGCGCCTGATTGCAAAAGCTAAAACTCGAAATATATTCCCTTGTTCTCCAGGTGGGCGCCTGATTGCAAAAGTTAAAACTTGAAATGTATTCCATTGTTCTCCAGGTGGGGGCTTGATTACAGAAGCTAAAACTTGAAATGTATTCTCTTGTTCTCCAGGTGGGCGCCTGATTGCAAAAGCTAAAACTTTAAATGTATTCCCTTGTTCTCCAGGTGGATGCCTGATTGCAAAAACTAAAACTTGAATTGTATTTCCTTGTTCTCCAGGTGGGCGCCTGGTTACCAAAACTTGAAACTTGAAATGTGTTTCCTTGTTCTCCAATTGGGCACCTAATTACCAAAACTGAAACTGGAACTGTACTCCATTATTTTCCAGGTGGGCTCCTGATTACCAAAACTTAAACTGGAACTGTATTCAACTATTTTCTAGGTGGGCGCCTGATTACCAAAACTTGAAACTTGAAATGTATTCCCTTGTTCTCCAGGTGGGCGCCTGATTACGAAAACTAAAACTTGAAATGTATTCCCTTATTCTCAAGGTGGGTGCCTCATCGCAAAAGTTACAACTTTAAATGTATTTCCTAGTTCTCCAGGTGGGTTCCTGGTTACCAAAACTTGAAATGTATTCCCTTTTTCTCCAGGTGAGCGCATGATTACCAAAACTAAAACTTGAAATGCATTCACTTGTTCTCCAGGTGGGCGCCTGATTACCAAAAACTAAAACTTGAAATGTATTCCCTTATTCTCCAGGTGGGCACGTGATTACAAAAACTTGGTTCCAATGCACGAGATCTTGTAGCACTTACCAATAAGGTCCTATCGATTAGTATTACACAGAATAAATCAATTATAGACACTAATACAATTAGATCCGCTCTTCATAGAAAAACTTGGGATTTGCGATCCCAGGTAAGATCGGTTTAGGATCATGGGAATCTTTTATATCAGATAGGAGGGTTGTAGCACAAATTTACTTCTAAGTAATTTCCCCATAGAATCATTAAATGTATTTCCATGTTCTTCAGGTGGGCGTCTGATTACCAAAAACTAAAACTTCAAATGTATTCCCTTGTTCTCCAAGTGGGTGCCTGATTACCAAAAACTAAAACTTGAAATGTATTTCCTTGTTCTCCAGTTGGGCGCCTGATTACCAAAAACTAAAACTGGAAATGTATTACCTTGTTCTCCAGGTGGGCGCCTGATTACCAAAAACTAAAACTTGAAATGTATTCCGTTGTTCTCCAGGTGGACGCATGGTTACCAAAACTTGAAATGGATTCCCTTACTCTTCAGCTGGGTGCCTGATTACCAAAACTAAAAGTTGAAATGTATTCCCTGAGACTACTTCCTTTGTACCTAATTACAACAAAACAAACAAAACAAAAGAAAATTTTTTCTTCCCCAGTTTGGTGTTGGGTGCATTTGTGAGCGTTAATCAAATTTAGTTACCAAATATCTCTAAAATTTGAAAGCTAAACCCCATTATCCAGGAGGGAATCTAAGTTATATCTGCTGGGGACCACTAATTAAAGCCACATCCCATTATGCAGGAGGGTCCTGACAATTCTTAACTAACGACAACTCTAAACCTAGGCTACGCCTCTAGAAGTATTACTTCTCATATGTCCTGTTATCTAAGAGAATGTTAAAGTTGCATCCAGTTATCTAGGAGGGTCCTGAAAACTCTTAATTAAGGAAAATTTTAAATCCAAATCATGGATGCTGGGGATTAGTATTTAGAGCTACGTCACATTATCTAGGAGAGTCCTGAAAGCTTCTACAATTAAATCCCATTATCCAGGCGAGTCCTAAAAACTTTTAAAATTAAATCTCATTATCCAGGAGGATCTTGAGAATTTCCAAATTAAATGCCAATTTTAACTCTCAGTTGTCTCTACTAGGGGTTGCCAACTAAAATTACATCCCAATATTTAGGAGGGTCCTGACACCTCCTAGTGAATCCTATTCCAACTCGCAAACCTATAAGTTCGTTTATGTTCCTTTGGCATTCATGATTATCTCCATCCTTTAAATAGGTCACATTTTCCAGGGGGGTCCTGAGAATTTCAAATTAAATGCCAATTTTACTCTCGGTAGTCTCTGATGGGGATAGCTAGTTAACGTTACGTCCCATTATTCAGGACGGTCCTGACGACTCCTATTGGGAATAATTGTACCAGATCATGTTTTCCATGCTTGTTTGAGTTTTAAATAGAGTCCCATTTTCCAGGTCCTGAAGTTCACAATCATACCTGCCAGGTGCTTCCCGAGACCTCCGAAATTTTATGCCCCTATTTCAATCATAGAAAATCTTGTCAGTTTAAAAGGTGGTGGTTAGCTTGTGGCATTCTTTCTGCAAATGGCCTTCCCGTTGTGGTGCTTCATTATGGTCAACTTTCTCGATTTGGCTGTGAGCTGCCTGGTTTGCCGGCTGACCCCTGAACCATGTGGCCTTAGATGAACTGAGTGTTCTGTTTCCCAATCATTGTGTTACATTCCCGACCTTCTTTCCAGAATCTTTACATCCCTCCCGCAATTACCGAGGCAGTTCACTGACGAAACTTATCGTTGATTCCTCTCTTTGCCATTTTAACTTTCGCTGCCTTTGTTATGTTTTAGTCGGCATGTGCTTTGCCATTTGGGGAGATGGTAGTAAGCTTTAGAATTGCTCTCCTTATTGCTTAAACAAAATTGATTCTCAAAACATCTTAGAAGAATAGAGACCCAAAAGAAAATGAACAATGACTCTGAGTTGTTTTTTTTAGAAAGAATTTTGAATTGGGCGACTACTGAGGGAAAAGAGGAGAAACTTATCTGTGGAGGCACAGCCGGTTCCAATGATCATGACATGCACTTCGGTTTAGTCGACCCAGTTTGTCCAAATGATCGGCCTTCAATTGCCATGCTTTGTTGTTGTGACCTTCCTTAACCCAATTTCTTTAACCAAACCTTGACCTTGCTTATCTTGCGATGTTCTGAGCGGATTTTCAACAACAGCTCTTTTCCAGTTATTCATTCCTTTCTTGCTTTCCCCTTAAGGTGCCCGTGAGGGTTTTCACCAATAAGACTACATTTTGATTTTCTATTAACTCTCATCGTCTTATGGTGCCCGTGAGAGTTTTCACCAATAAGACTCTCTCATTTTCATCCTTTCTCATTCTCACTCGAACTAGAGTGTCGCCCCGGGTATGAATCATCTCTTCTTGCTTGACTTGGAATTTCTTAAAGACTGATCAGAAGGTCTTTCTTTGGACCATAATGCAGGATTTTGGATAGGTTAGAAAGAAAGGGTAATAAAGGCTCAAAACAATTTAACTAGATTCAAAATTACAACTTTCGGAATCAACTTTTCTTACAACAACCACAACTTCTGCCCCAGTTTCTTGCTTGGGGACCTTTGGATTTTTTATTTTAATGTGACCGAACTGTGAGGCTGCCTATGTATCCTTAAAAGGAATCAGGTCAAACGTAGTTCATCTGATTCCTTTGTTGTTGTGATTTCTTCTTTTCTTCTTTTCCTTATTTTGTTTCTTCCTTTTTCTTTGTTGTTTTGCTGTTTTGTTGTTGTGCCTTTTTTCTTCTTTTTTTTCTTTCTTCTTTTTCCTTTCCTTTCTTTTCTTCTTCTTTTCTTCTCTTTTTTCTTTCTTTTTTTTCATTCTTTCTTTTTCTTTTCCTTTTACTGATTTCTTATATTTGCATTTCTGAGTTTTGTTACTGATTCTGAAAGAGGAGTATGAAATAAAATAATTAAATCTCAAAAGGGTTAACGAGGGATAAAGTGTTTAGATAGCATAATAAAATGCCTTCGTCATTCCATTCTCTAAAACATGCCAAATACAAACAATCATGCCAAGTACCGACAAATATGATTTAATCAAAGACAATCTTACATAGAATCTCTTAGCTACATCGGAATTGATGGCCATATCTATGCACTTGCCTTCCACATCTGTCAACGCCCCGTTGGACAACACTCTTGACAAGATGAGCGGTCCTTTCCAATTTGGGGCGAACTTTCCCTTTGCCTCTGCCTGGTGAGGGAGGATGTGCTTCAATACCAACTGACCCACTTCAAACTTTCTTTGGCGAACCTTCTTATTATATGCTCTGGCCATTCTCTATTTATACAACTGGCCGTGACACACTGTTGCTAACCTTTTCTTATCAATCAAAATTAATTGCTCCAGCTAGGTCTTGACCCACTCATCATCATTGATTTCTGCTTCGATGACAATCCGGAGGGATGGGATTTCAATTTTTGCCGGTATTACTGCTTCTGAACCGAACACCAACAAATATTGAGTTGCCCTTACTGAAGTGTGAATAGTAGTGCGATAGCCTAACAATGCAAAGGGTAGCTTCGCATGCCATTGCCTGGACCCTTCCACCATTTTTCGAAGTATCTTCTGTATGTTCTTATTGGCTGCCTCAACTACTCCATTCATCTTGGGGCAGTATGGGGTGGAATTGCGATGTGTAATCTTAAACTGCTGATATACTATTTTCATCAAATGACTGTTGAGATTTGCTCCATTGTCAGTGATGATTGTCTTCGGGATTCTAAACAGGCAAATAGTATTTGAATGCACAAAGTCAACCACGGCTTTCTTGGTCACTGCCTTGAAGGTTTTAGCTTCGGCCCACTCGGTGACGTAATCAATAGCGACCAGGATGAATTTGTGTCCATTGGAAGCTGCTGGCTAGATGGGCCCGATGACATCCATACCCCAAGCAACGGAGGGACATGGTGCAGACATTGTATGTAATTCAGACGGCGGGGAGTGAATCAAGTCTCCATGCACCTGACATTGATGATATTTGCACACGAAACTGATACAATCTCACTCCATGGTGAGCCAATAATATCATGCCCGGAGAATCTTCTTTGCCAAAACATGTCCACTCATGTGCGGTCTGCAAACTCCAGAATGTCCTCGGTCATGATGGATCTGGCCTGTCCAGCATCTATGTACCTCAACAACCCAAGATCCGGCATTATTTTGTATAGTACCCCTCCATTGAAGAAAAATTTACTTGATAAGTAACGAATTGTTCTCTTTTGATCACTCGTGGCTTGTACCGGGTACACACCCATCCTGATATATTATTTGATGTCGTGAAACCAAAGCTCACCATCAAGATCCTCTTCCACCACGTTACTCTAAGCATGCTAGTCATGACTTGGATATGCAGCGGGTCAACATAAGCCTTATCTGGATGATGTAACATTAATGCCAAACTGCCCAAGGCATCAGTATCCTCATTGTGAATTCTTGGGATATGCCTGAACTCTACTAATCGGAATCATTGACAAAGATCATGCAAGCATTACCGGTATGGTATGAGCTTCAAATCTCGTGTTTCCCATTCCCCTTGAATTTGGTGTACCATAAGCTCCGAGTCTCCCAAGACCAAGACTTCCTGGACACCCATGTCTGCAGCTAACCTCAAACCCAAAATGCATGACTCATATTATGCCATATTGTTGGTGCAATTGAAGTGGAGCTGAGCTTTACGGAGTAATGGTGCCCGTTTCAGAAATGTGTATTGCTCCTATCCCGACGCCTTTTATGTTGGCGGCTCGATCGAAGAATAATTTCCACCCTGGATTCTCGCCATGTTCTACTTCATCAATATGAATCACTTCTTCTTCTACAAAGTATGTCTTTAAAGGTTTGTATTCTTCATATACCAGATTCTTGGCCAGATGATCAGCCAATGCATGCGCTTTCATTGCAGTCTTAGTCACATAGACAACGTCAAATTAGGTGAGCAGGATTTGCCACTTGCAAGCCTCCCCATGGGCATAGGCTTCTGGAAGATGTATTTTAACGGGTCCAGGCGTGAGATTAGGTAAGTGGTATATAATGACAAGTAGTGCTTCAACTTTTGTGCTAACCAAGTTAGGGCACAACATGTCCTTTTAAGATGAGTATACTTAACCTCATAAGCTGTGAATTTTTTGCTAAGGTAGTATATGGCATGCTCCTTGCTCCCTGTGACATCATGCTGACCCAACACACATCCAAACGAATTGTCTAGGACTGTCATATATAAGATCATAGGCCTCCCTGGTTTGGGTGGGACCAATACCGGTAGATTCGACAAGTATTCTTTTATTTTATCAAAAGCTTCCTAGCATTTCTCCGTCCATTTGACTGTAGCATGATTTTTCAACGGCTTAAAGATGGGCTCACCAGTTGTCGTGAGCTGAGTAATAATTCTACTAATGTAACTCAATCTCCGCAACAGATTCATCCCCTCTGTTTTTTTCCTCGGAGGTGGCAATTCTTGAATGGCTTTGATCTTTTATGGATCTATTTCAATGACTCGGAGGCTGATTACGAATCCTAGCAACTTCCCTGAGGGGACCCCAAATGAGCATTTTGCAAGATTGAGCTTGATATTGTACCTGCGGAGCCTCTGGAAGAATTTCCTCGGATCTCTAACATGGTCGGATTTCTTCCTGGATTTCATAATTACATCATCCACATAGACCTCAATCTTCTTATGTATCATATCATGGAAGATGGTTATCATCACCCTCATATATGTTGCCCAACATTCTTCAGACCGAAGGGCATGACCCTGTAACAATATGTCCCCCATGGAATGATGAATACTCTCTTCTCTGCATCCTCCTCATCCATCAAAATCTGGTGATAGCATGTGTAACAATCTACAAAGGACCTAATCTCATGCTTTGCACAATTGTCAATAAATATATGGATGTTTGGCAGTGGGAAGTTGTCTTTTGGACATGCTTTGTTGAGGTCACGACAATCGACACACACCCTGGTTTTGCCATCCTTCTTTGGAACAGGCACAACATTAGCTAACCAGGTAGGATATCGTGTGACTCGGATGACCTTTGCCTCAAATTGCTTGGTAACTTCCTTTTTGATTTTTATGCTCACATCTGTTTTAAACTTCCTCAAATTTTATTTGACAGGAGGGCAGGCCGGGTCAGTGGGCAATTTGTGAACCACTAAGTCAGTGCTCAGCCTTGGCATATCATCGTAAGACCATGCAAAAATATCTTTGTATTCAAGAAGCGCTTCGATTATTTCTTCCCTGAGCTTTTGCTCAAGATGGACACTTATTTTGGTTTCTCTAATATTATCTGGGTCCCCTAGATTGACTGCTTATGTATTGCTTAGGTTTGGCTTAGGTTTTTTCCTCAAAGTGGCTTAACTCTTTACTAATTTCCTCAAACACCCTTTCCTCATCATATTCTGGTTCATCCTCATATTCTATCTCTTGAATTATTACTTCTGAATTAGACCGACTTTCAAGATTGGGCCAAAGAGTCCTTACGCATGTCATATGATTGGAGCCAACATAAAAATAATTGTACAAGAAGTAAAAGAAAGCAAAGAAAAAGAAAAACTATCAGCATTGACGAAAAAGGAAATTGCATTTCATTGAAACTGAAAGATAACAAGGTTTTACACATCTAAATGGACAGAACATAGACTCTGAATTACAACCCTGGAATAATTCAGAGAAATGGAAAGAAAAATCAAATCAAACTACCAAAACTCCTTCCTGGTCGAGAGAGGAGTGGTTTCCCAATTTTTGATTTTTGCACAGGGCCCAACAAATTGCACATCTCCCTTTGTAGAACCCTCCCCGCCTTCCAACATATTCATATCTTCAAATAACTTCTCAAACCTTTCAAGCAATTCCTTATCAGGATCACCCACAACACTGGGATTTGTTGTTGTCGGGTGCTTCTTGGCGCCGGGCTTCACAAATGAGTTGAATAGACGTGGCACGGGCTTGGTGAGGACCCATTCTCTCTGCTTCATCTTTCTAGCTCTCTTGATATCTGCGCTTGTAGGTTTGAATCCCAAACCAAAGGTTTCTATGTTTTTGGGGAGAGATGCTGGTTGTATGATACCATGTCCCTTTCCTTGAACAAGCCCATTCTTTAATATTTCCACTGCCACCATGACTGATGCAGCAGCTAACTTTGGCGTTGGAACACATTCTCCCTCTCGCACTTTTATTACTGGTACCGAGTCATGAATTTGATACACCCAGGGCCCTTTATTATCATCCGCCTCAATGAATGGTACGTCACTGTGAGCATTCAAATGGTCCTCGCCATGCACAACTATTTCTTGCCAATCCCATTCAAATTTCACCATTTGATGCAAAGTAGAGGGGACTGCTCAAGCAGCATGGATCCAAGGTCGTCCCAATAGCAGCTTGTAAGAGACAGCCACATCCAGCACTTAGAATTCCATGGTAAAATCAATTGGTCCGATTGTCAGTTCGAACACTATGTCACTGATCGAATCTTTTCCACCACCATCAAACCATCGCACACAGATGTTGTTCTTGTGAATTCTTTCATCTTCCACCTTCAACTTGTTCAATGTGGAAAGTGGGAAAATATTTACACTTGAACCATTATCAACCAACACTCGAGTAACCACAGAATCATCGCACTTTACCGTGAGATAGAGAGTTCGATTATGCTCGGTGCCTTCTATCAGCAATTCATCGTCAGAAAAAGTGAATCTATTCACCTCAAAAATCTTATTGGCTATCTTCTCCAAATGTTTGAATGTGACTTTATCAAGAACGTGGGCCTCATTCAAGATCTTTATCAATGCTCAACGGTGCTATTCCTAATGAATCAACAGTGATAACAGCAAGGTTTGAGCATGCGTCTTTCTCAGTTTCTCCACAATAGAATAATCCTACACTTTCATGTTCTTCAGAGATACTTCTGCTTCCTCTTCACTCACAGTTTCCTTTACCAGCACGGAGTTATCCTTGGTTGGTTTTGATTTTCTCAGTTCTTTGGGGGAAAAGTACCTCCACGATCAAGTCAATCCATAAGTCTCACAAACTTCTTCTCTAAGCTCTTTCCCTTTGTAAGTCCCTGTTACATGGTCATAATTCCAAGGTACTGCCTTGCTATTGATCATTGGTAGTTTTGTAACATTTTTGATAATGACAGGTTCTGTACGAGCACCTCCCACGACAACCACACGCTTGCTTGATACCCCCAATACAACCACATTTGCATTTTCTTGCCTCACCATTCCGTCTTTTGAGGATTCCTTGTTGACTACAACAAAAGGCTCACTGCTTGCTCCACCCAACTTACGCGTTGACATCTTGCTTGTTAAATCCTTAACCGTCTTCCGCTCACAATCTCAGATCATCATGACAGTTTGTGAAGGCTTTTTGGGCTCTCCCTCTTTGTGCACTATTTCAATGATATTTGTCTCTTGATGAGTAGGTAGCGGGTTTTGATTAATATTGGGTGCTTCCAGAGCTTGCACCTCAATCCGATGTGAATCAATGAGTTCCTGAATAGCACATTTCAGATGCCAACATTTCTCTGTGTCATGGCCCGAGGCACCAGAACAATACTCACACCTGACAGAATAGTCCAGATTTCTCGGATGGGGATTTGGCAATTTTGCTTCAATCGGACTCAACATATCTAACTGTCTCAATCTGTGCAATAAGTTGGTATATGATTCTCCCAAGGGGGTAAAAGTTCTCTTCTTCCGCATTCTCTCAGTTTTTAAAACTTGGTTGTCCTGGAAAGCTGGTGTCGGGGGTTGTTGGTAGGCTCTTGGAGGGTAGTTCTTTTGTGGAGCTAGGTAATTACTTTGTGGGGTTGGAGCACACCATTGTGCGTGGGCGAGAGGTTGAGTATATACTTTTACATGATTGACGGAAAAACGGGGATTAGGAGGTGGGTAGTACTGTTGTGGTAGGCTATATGGAGTGTGGGGGTAGATTTGATGGTGAGGTCGGGGCTAGTTGTAACGGGATGGGCCCCGAGGCCCGAACCAAGTTCCTAAATCAACTGTTACTTCTTCCTTCTTCTTCTTCTTTCCAATTGCTCCTCCGGTTCCACTTTGGATAGCATGGGTGGTCTCCTTGATTGCCGAACAACTCATAATCTTTTTGGATTTGAGTTCTTCTTCGACTATACTCCCCTTTTTTACCATCTCATTGAAGGATTTACCCACTGCTGATACCAGGTGACCAAAATATATAGGCTCCAAAGCTTACAAGAAGTAATCTACCATTTCACTTTCCTTCATTGGCGGGTCGACCCTTACTGACTGCTCCCTCCAACGGAAGCCATATTCTCTGAAGCTCTCATTGTGCTTCTTTTCTAGTTTTGTCAAAGACAAACGATCCGGGATAATTTCAAGATTGTACTGAAAATGGCAAGCGAATGCTTAGGCTGGATCGTCCCATGTATACCACCGAGCATGATCCTCTCAGGTGTACCATCCCAATGCTGACCTACTTAATCTTTGAATGAAGTATGCCATCAGTAATTCATCCTTTCCTTCTGCTCCTCTCATCTTGCTGCAGAAACCCCTTAGGTATGCCATTGGGTCACCATGTCCATCATATAAGTCAAACTTGGTCATCTTAAAGCCAGAGGCAATTGTACATCCGGGAACAGACAAAGGTCTTTGTATGCCACACTCACATAGCCACCTAATCCTCGCATATCTCTGAATGATTGCTCTAGACTTTTGACTTTCCTGAGCACCTCCTTTTGCTCGGGATTTTTGATTGGTTTTTCAGCCTCAACAGGGATTTCAAAACGGGGAGCGTAAGAGTAGGGTTCATGGGCTTTGAAGGTGGGTTTTTGTGGGTAATACTGATTGTCATGAGCTTGGAGAAAAGGCTCACTGGATGATCTGTGGAGTGCGGCGGGCGGAGGTGCCACATAGATGGGAACAACTAGTAGTGGAGGGTGAGGAACAGCTTTGGGTGGTGGAGCTGGGGGTGCCTGAGAAGTTGTACCCTGGTATTTTGGGTAGATGGGGAAGCTTGGAGTGAATCAGTGGTAGGGTGGTCATGTGACTGGGCTAGTGGTAGGATGAAGGTCGGGTTAGTAGGATAATAAAGTGGTGGTAGCCCTCTCTCCCATGCCTGATACATTTCAGCCATCTGATGTTTCAGTTTGTACATCTCTTCTTTCATTGCATTAACATCCAACTCTTCCACCTCTTTCGAGGGATCAATGATACTTGCATCGGTTTCTTGGTTGGCCATAGTCAGCTTGCTTTTGGACCGAGTGTTGTAGGAGTGGGTTGCCCGAATGCCTCAAAAACTAACCACATGTCTGAGAACTGGATAAGACAACACCAAGACTTGTTAGCCGTTAGGCTTCAACACATAGGTAGCCACATATTCGGGGATGAATGCACCAAACCAGTTACCGATTTCTATTATGCACATGGATTGGTTGCTTGCGTCATGCCGTCCTTTTTTCTCTTGTTTACTTTTTTCTTCCTCCCATTTCCTTTTCTCAACTTGTTTTGCCTACCTGTGATTTATTATTCTCTTATTTATTTTACCGTTGTTTCTCTCATGATTCTCTCTTTTTTTCTTTTTTTTCTTTTTCTTATTTTGGTTAGGGTCGAATCCTATGGAGATTGCCTACATATGATAACCCCGCATGAATTAGACCGAGCGTAGTTCTGGCAAATAACTGCAAAAAATATTTTGGAAATTTTTAATTTTCATAAAACAAAATGCTTGATTACAAATACTAACAGACTTTAATAAAAGAAATCAACAGACTCCGACTCAAAAAAACCGATAGACTCTGACAAAAGATAAAAACAACTGACTTGACAACTTATTACAAACTCAAAATTAAAAGGCAATACAGACTTTGCAAATGCACCAACAGCTTTGAAGATCATGAATACATTAAGACTTCTAATGCTCCTAGGGCCTATGAGACACCATTCGGTCTTGCATTAGGCTTGTGTGCTAAATCCCCTTGTAGGTAGTGGAGGTCTTCCATCACTTGATGAACAAAGGTCATGGCGGTGGCAAAGAACATAGATCTTGTAATATTTTCACAGTGGATACATTTTTGATGATGTAATCAGCGATCATCCGTACCCTCTCTCTTATAACACCCTTTTCTTGCAACAATCGCCCAATCTGTTGGGCCCTAGCCTCCAAAGTTTGTTCAGCTACACGATTAAGTTCTTGAAATTGTTGCGAATCTCTTTCCAGTCGTGCTATTGCTGTGTAACAATGCTCTCTTTCGACCTTGAAGTCTTTCACTTGCTTGACCATTTTGTTTTCAACCATGATGACCATTTTCTTCAACCCTGCAACCTCGTTGTCATACCTTTCTTTTAATTGTTCAATCATGCGTGCTCGATCTTCTGCATTTTTGGCCAATTGTTTCGGGCCCTGGACAGCTCACTCTGCTTTGTTCAAGTCAAAACCATATTATCCAACTTTTCTCTTCAGATTGTCTATGAGCTTTTCATCCTTCTCACTTCTAGAGGGATTCTCTCTGGCTATTTTCATTTTCTGAATTAGGGCTCGCAAAGCTTCATTTTCTTTGGCGAGTCTTTTCTTTTCCCCCTCGTCTGCCACAACTTGCAAACCATTCTCGAATTGAAGGTCTTTGACTTATTTTTCCAATTTCCTTCCCTATTGTGGCCCTGTATTCGTTTTCCTTGGCTAACCAATTCCATTGTTTTTATGACGCCACGACAAACTCCTGAAGATGTGGTCTCTTAGCCGGTCTTCCAAACTCCACTTCCCTTTTATACCAAGACAGGTACCCTGGTGCAACCTTGCCTTTAGACAAGTCTCGTACTCGAGTGTCCGCCGTCAAGTACTGACATTCGCTCCAAGTCTGGCGAACTGCTGCTTCGTGAAACTGACCATTGGGACCAATCTTGACCACATGGCGACTAATGTCTTCATCCCTGGGAATCATTTGGCACCTCCCTAACTGTCTCAGCACCTTGTATAGGGCATAAGGTTGGCTACTCCGGAGATCCATTAAAAGGAAGTAAGGCCTGGTAGCTGGCATATATAATTTCGTCAATGGGGAGCCACCCGAACTTCCACTCTATTTGACTTGCACTTATAGTACAGAGATAAGATACCCATTCTGTGACCCCCTCTGGTAATCTGAACCTATCAACTCTGGTATAAAATTCCTCTATGCAGCTTTTTTTTTATGACCCGTAACTCATGAATTGAGGTTGACGGCACAGGTGTTCAATCATCCACATTTGTAACAACAGATTGCATCCTTCAAAGAAATCTCCTCCGACTTTACAAGCTGTAAGGGTACGGAAAATTTCAGCTAGTATCATGGGTGCGAGGGTGCTCTTGGACTGAGTGAGCAAAGTGCTGACAACCCCCGCTATTTGTATGTCAATATTCCCGTCTTTCTGTGGGAACACCAAAAGTCCCAAGAAGAATACAATAAATGTGAAACACCGGTGTTCCTCCCACTTGAGTCGGTTTTCCTTGCTAAAAATTTTATTTCCTGGGTCATTAAACCCCCAATATGCCCATACCCTTGGTATATAAACAGTGGAGTACAAAAATCGGCTGACAGACTTGGATTGTGAACCCCCTGCTTATTTTCACTGAGTCCAAGAATTTATATACAGCGACGGCCCTTGGCACAATCAAATACTGGTGTCTCGGATGGATTTTGGGGCCCCCGATATATCTTGCTATTTCCTCTAAGGTTGGGGTGAGTTCAAAGTTTGAAAATGAAATACGTTGTGGGTTGGTCCCAGAATGTAACTAATGCATTCATGATATCCCCTCTAGGGTTAATTTTCAACAACCGGGTGAGTCCTCCCAAATGCGTATTGACCTTTGCTTTTCCCCGATTCACCTAAATCATTCCACCACATGTGTACCTCTAAAGGGATCTTGTTCATGACTGTTATCGACAACTTTTTGATTAGTGCTCATTCTGCACAATTATTAGGGTGATTAAACAAAAATCATGATTTATTGGACTCAAAAAAATTTAATTTTTCCAAATTTTCATTTCAAAAATAAAATCTCGGTCTTGCAAATACAATCTTTTAGCACTTTCGGGAGAAGGTTTTAAGGTTGCGCCTGCTACCGGCCAAAATTTAGAAAATAATCCAGGGCGGTTGAACAGCCTTCCGGCGCCCTTTTAGGGACACTCGACTAATTTTAAGAAAAACTGCTTTATTTATTAACTACAAACAAAACTTGGTTCTTTTTGGCTATTTTTGCAAAAATGAAGTTGGGCCATAAGGGGGTTGCTTAGGTATCTCACGCCCTGTGAGAATCAAACTAGCGTAGTTTGGGTAATTTTGACAGAATTAAAAACCAAATCCTTCCCCTCCCCCTCCCACTTTTTTTTTTCTTTTCGCTAATAAAATCCTTTCTTTGTTGTTTTTTTTTTTATTTTTTGAAAACAAACCTTTTTTTTTTTGGTTTTTGTTTTATTTTTTCAAAATTTTGGCAATATTTTAGTATATGTTTTTGAGACAGGTAAACTCCTTTCTTATCCCTCACCCTGCTATTATTTGTCAAATTCCTCTCTCCTTTGTTTCTTTTCTTTTTCTTCTTTTTTTTTCAAAAGTCGGTTGGTATGCAAATTCGAAATAAATGCTCAAGTAGCACACAAGATGCATCAAGATGGTCCATTATTTGGATGCACCTGTCCTAAGCGAACTCAACCCCTGTGTTGAGTCCCCTAAATAATTTGTATGACGCAAATACGCATTCCTACTAGGGATTCGGCATGAAGTTAAGTTATTCTAGGTTCAAAACCTGCGTATAGGGTCTACACTGTATACCCGAGCGGACAACTCGTGTCTAGGAGGGGACTACGTACCGGGAACCAAAAGGCCATCCATCTCTGTAACTTCTCCGAGACTCTTTCTTATTTTAAGGTATGGCACTAATAGAATAGAGAGTCTCGACCAGCAAGCACATCCCCGAAGATGAGAAGAGAAGGGTTTCGCAGCAGTTTATATTACAGCGGTAAAAACGACATTTAGCACATTGGGCAAAATCATGTAATAAAATCAAATATTAAATAAGCCAAATATCACAATTATTTTAAGCTCGAATTCTTGAACCCCGAACCAGAGATTCTGGGTTTGGTCCCCAGCAAAGTCGTCCGAGCTGTCACATCTCCTTTTTTACACTACAAACCGCGACGAATGGCGTAGTTAAGGACGTTTTTCCAATTAAAGGATAATCGAAACAGGATTTATTTATTTAGAGATTTTAGAGTCGCCACTTGGAATAATTAATGGTGTCCCAAGTCACCGGTTTCAAATCCCGAATCGAGGATGGTTTGACTTTGTATACAGTCTGCAAGCCAGAAATCCGGGTAAGGAATTTTGTTAACCCGGGAGAAGGTGTTAGGCATTCCCGAGTTCCGTTGTTCTAACACGGCCGCTCAATTGTTATATTCGGCTTAATTATCTTATTTTAATGCATTTTGTACCTATGTGCCAATTTTAAATTTTTAACCGCTTTTATTTAATTTTAAGAAGATTACAACGTCACTAAAATACGTTTTGAACCACGTCACATAAATGCGCCTGTAGCTCGCAACATATTTTACTAACGTTAAGATTAGGATTTGGGTCACATAAATACGCACATGTATTTAGAAAAGTAAATTATTTAACTAATGCGCCTAAGATAATTGCGTGTTTTCCCAAGTTTGTGAGGGTCATGAAAAATCGCTAATAGCACACCTCGATTTCTAAGGATCAATATGGAATCAATTAAATGAGGGTCATACCAGTGTTACTTTTGTTTGGCACGGTGCATCTCAATTCAAATCGAGATTAAATAAATGAGGGCTGCTGATTATTTAACTTATTTGGGGCACATCTTAAATAAACTAAAAGGTACATTAATGAAAGGCTAATGAAGTTACAACTACTTGAACCATGCTGAACTCAAATGAAAATCAAAAATCGGGTCTAGATGAAGTCTGTTTTATTTCACTTCTTTTCAGACTTCGGGCTTGGCCAAGCATGAGGCCCAATGGCCCGTGCGCTTGAAGGCTTCTCTGGATGACAATTTTGGTACAATTTTATGTCAGGTCCAATAAGGAGCCCGATTTAACAGCCCATGAAGTCCTGATTTGTTGCTCAAAGTGTTTCATGAAAAATCTAACAGTCGAAGATTGGAAAATTCACATTTTTGAACTACGCTTAACACTAATATGTTATTGTTCTAATTGCATGCTGACTAAATATGCCCAAATACTTAGAGACTCCAACCTTGATAATTGGTCAGTCTTATACCACACTCAAAATTTAAATGACTTAAATATACCATGCCCATTTGACATACAAATGCATAATCAAGCCTAAAAACTCAAGTCAACACAATCGTGCTTACAACACTGACATTGGCATACATCAGTACACTAATATTCAATTCAAAATTAGAACCCGAGTAATTATCAGCAAAGTACTAACAGAGATAGGACCCCAACTACAACATTACCCATAACCATGAATAATCAAAGTCCATTGTCTCACTACACTAGGCTACTTTCATATGCTCGCACTTAGGAAAGAAAAAGGTTTCAATCAACATGTATAATTTGGAATATGATTACAAAGCATAAAATAATAATAGACAAGGAGAAATCAGCTTCGAATATGGTCTTCATTTAACAGCGTTTCGACTGTGTTGCATGCTCATAATTATTCTTCAGTCATGAGATATAGAAGTACCTGGAGAGTAAACAAAGTAGCGATGAAGCAATCGGCAGAAGATCAACCACATCAGCACAAACACATCCCAGATTCAAACAATAATCAGTAGAAAAACAATTCCAAATGAATAATGCACACAACACCCCTAGAACTCGATTTTGAACTATTTTCACAACTCAAATCAATTCATGTTTTTACTCTCAAAATGAACCAGAAAGTATTTTAGGACTCAAAATTCCAGGAACCAACCAAAGAAATCAATGGAACAGTAAAATTTATATTTTTTTATTTTTCCTTATTGTTCTTTTTTTTAGCTCCTTCAAGTCAGAATACTCTTGTTTTTGCTCATTCTCTCCTCTTTTTTTTAATCTTTTTTATCTTGCCTTGAAAGGCAAGAATGAATGCCTTTATAGGCAAGGCAAGTAGGCCAACCTCCAGAATTAGTTTTCACCCCTTACCCCTTTTGAAATTTTTCGTTTTAACTAAGTTACCCTTAGATTCCTCACTTGCTACCCAAGTAATACTATCAAGAATCAAAAATTGCAACCCAAACCCCAACCTAGAAGCTTCTAGGGGCTTCTTATTTCAGTACCAAAACATTTTCCTAACTTAATCTACCCAAAATACCCCTTTTAACTATCCTGAATTACCCTTTAATTTGATCAAACAACTGGGGTTCAAATGGATCAAACAATTCTGCAAACAATGAATCAGACATGAAATATTCAATCACAAGACTTATGTCGATTAAGCTAAGCATTAACTAAAAATAATCTAAAGCCTAAGTTGAACAATAGACAAGACTAATACTATTGGACCTAATTTAAACTCAAGGATTCACATAGAAATCACTCAACAGAAAAGTTTAATATAATTCGAATCAAAACTAATTAAGCTCTGATACTTAACATGGACATCAACTCGGCGGAAAAAAGACTAATACAATTCGAATCCCAACTGATTAAATTCAGGAATTTAACAAATGAAACCTAATCCGAACTCAAGTATTGACCAACAAGACTGGTGCAATTTTGACTTATGTCTCACTAAACTCGTGAAAAAAATTGGCAGAAAAGAGATGAGGCCGAGGGAAATCAGAAAAGAAAATTAGGAGACTTAGCTTAATCTCTTCGAATCGAAACTTGAACTTGAGCTACGTTCTTCATGCATCATGGTCTGGGTCTTGAACCCTAGATCTAAGACTCGATCAATTTCAGGGGCTTTTGAGACCAATTGACTGTGGACCAGTGGAAAGAGGGTGGTAAGGATTATAGGGTATGATTTTTGGGTGATTTGGTGGTGGTGAGCTTTGACAGTCCCTTTTTGAATCGATATTCGAGAAGAATCAAGGGTGTTTGAAGGATATTGAGTGCAAATTTGGGATAAGGGAGAGACGGGGGTTCAGGAGTGTGAATTTGGGGGGATTGGGTGGCGGGGCCGCCGGACACGGCGGAGGCAGCCGCTATGGTTTCAAAGATTCGAGCAGTTTGGGTGGTATTTGAGGGTAACGGGGTGTGAATTTGGAAAGAGGAAGGCGAGGTGGTCAGGTGGTATTAGTTTGGGGGTCTTGGACGATCGCCGCCGGCGGAGGAGATTTCCGGCCGGCAGTGCACGGTGGTGGACGGCGAAATTAGGGTGGCTCTAGGACTTCAGTGTGAGAGGTTAGAGACGGGGGAGGGGGGTTGGACATATATATATTAAAGGGTGCAGGCTTTTGGACCGTTTGATCAACTATTCTAGACGGCTAGGATTAAGCGTAATGAAACAGTTTCGTTTTGGGTTGATAAGGGTGGTGGACCGGGTTAAGGAACGGGTTAGGGGGTTTTTTGGACTGGGTTTTGAGTAAAATTGGCCGAAAATATTTTTATTCTTCTCTTTTTCTTTTTTTTTTCAAGTTTCTTTTCTTCTTTTTTCTTTTTTCTTTTTTCATTTTCCAAAATTAACTAAAATCTAAATTATATTATAAATCGCAAATTAACCTATAAAATCCTAATTAATCCTACATAATCATTATCACAAGTAATTAAAACAACGTTAAAAGAAAAATCACCTGAAAATCAAAGTTAAAATTAAAAGTACACATTAAACTATTTTTTTTTATTTTTCCCTTTTTATAAAATGACTAATTGCTAATTAATTCTTGAACATGTCAAATCGACTTCTAAATGCACATATAACATATTTTTGTATTTTTTTACCAATTAAAATACACAAATAAAAATGCAAACAATTAACGGAAAATGCCACAAAAATTTACAAAATTGCAAATAAATAAAAAAAGTATTTTGTTTGAATTTATAGGAGTAATTCATGTAGGACAAAAATCACATGCTCATAATATCCATATATGAAAATTGAACTCCACCATATTTTGCTCGCAATTGATAATCTAGAGGTCTTTTTACAAAAAAAGTAGATAGTAATAAGACATAATGGCACCATACTTCGACAAATCTAACTCGATGCATTATAACAATAATAAATCAAAACATGGAAAGGATCAAATATCTTATACTTTTAGATTGCCAAAACTATGCGGCAGAAAGACATAAGATGTTTAGCATTAAAGTGAAGAGGGAGAATTAAGGTCCAGATTATTTCACTGTAAAAATCCAAACACCCAAAAAATACATGTTTACTTGTTACATTCTTATCATCATCGCATCCACCTTCACTTGTTTCATTTTGTCAAATTGTATATCCATGTGTGAGCGCTCCTCTTCTAGTTTCCTTTGCAACTTAGAAGCCACTTGTTCTTCTAATGTTTTCTATCTAAATCAGCACTCATTTGTTCACCTTCTTCTTGTAATTTTCTATCCATTTCTGCTTGCATCTGTTGGCGCATACTTTCCATGACAAAAGACACACTTGCCCTAAGTCTACTTGTTGCATATGACTCTTTTTCGGAGGCCTCTTTCCGTATACTTTTTCATGAACATGGCTAGTTCATTCACCAAGGACAGTGGTTAAAATCTCATCTGCACTCATTGGATGCTCATTTTCTTCAGATTGCTATTCAACCACAATTTCTTGGGCTGGCCCTATAATTATGGATAACAGTTTATACTATAAAATAGGAAGCACATTATAAGAAATATAATATTGATGTCAAGAAATTACATGAATTTGTTGTGACTGTGGATCCGACCACACCAATTCTCCTTGGTCATTTTTACGAGTGTGTTGGAGTTCCCAAACTCTATCTAGGGCTACCTTTGTTCTATTATCAGGATTTCTCTATGATTTATAACAATACATGAAAATAGTATATATTTATAACCTCATAATAACATCAACGAATTTGAAAGAATTATATAGTGGTAGGGGTAAATGCATTTGTACCATCGATTCCTCCACTTCGGCAAATAACTTTGAGCCACATGAGTGCTTAGTTGTTTGTTTCCCCCTGTTTAGTTTGTTCCTCTCACTCATAGCATGCAATTAAATAAATACATTAAGAGCCAACATTTAAATAGTAATTTATTATGCATTTTTATTATCAAGTTACCTTGAATGCTGGACTTCCAAAATGTTCTACCAGAAACACCCAATCTTCAGGTGTAACATCATCTAGGTGGATTAAAGAATCACATTTTCATTTTGTTAAGTGTTAACTTAAAGCGATAAATATTGTGCACGTTAGAGAGAGAAGCTCTCCCTTCTCTCTAACTTTACTGTTTCATTCCCTCATCTTCTCCGCCTGCCTCGGCGCACGTTAGTTAACGTCACCGAGCTGGTTTTCATGGCGAGAGGCAGAGGTCGCAGTAGGGGTAGGCCTCGTAAAATACCAATTACAACAATCGATCGCATCATCTCAACAATAAATCACCCACAAACTGTTCCCAGTGAAGAAGGTCCAAATCCGGTTACTGTTCCATTGAGTACTGTTCCATTGAAGCAACCAGAGGAGGTTTCTGAACAAACAGAAGTTACGGAGCTTCCTCAACCTCAGATTATACAAGGCGATGGAGGTAATGACCACATGCAGACATCAGTCCAACCACCTGACCCTGAAACAGTGAAGGTGACCAATGAAGGAACCAAAGTGTGGGCAAATCTTTTCCAGAAGAACAGATTTGCCTCGAATGGTATGGCACTGGAGTATATACCACCTACTATCCTTGATGGCAAACCTGTAGACCAATTACTGAAAGAGGAAGTAGAGGAGGAAGAGCAGAAATGGAAATGTTCTCTAGTGATTTTTGTGTTGGAGACTGGTCCAGGTTATAATGCTATGAAACGTTTCATTAGTCACTGGTCTCATGTTCCAGAGCCAGATCGCTACTACCATGATGAGGGTTATTATGTAGCTAAATTTCAAGCCATGGAAGATGCTAAAGAGGTCATATGTGCTGGTTCATATTCCATTGCTAACATACCTATGGTCTTGAAACAATGGACTCCTGATTTCGACTTCACAGCTGCTTTCCCTAATGATATTCCTCTGTGGGTTAAGTTTCCTAGGCTTCCTATGTCATGTTGGGGTAGTAGGTCTTTGAGTAGGATTGCCAGTGTTCTTGGCAAACCTATTTTTGCTGATGAGTATACTACCAAACAGACTAGGATCTCTTTTGCACGCATGCTTATTGAGGTTAATGTATCTAAGCCTCTGCCTAGTGAGATTGAACTTATTGATCCTAATGGCAAGAAATTTGTACAGGAAGTGACATATGACTGGAAGCCAACATACTGTGAGAAGTGCCTCATGGTAGGTCATAACTGCCTGACCATTCCTAGACCCCCTCAACCTATACAAAAACCTAGAATTACCCAGGAGTGGAAAGTTAAAGTGCCAATTCATAATGACATACAACCTATGGAGAACCCCAACCAACAGGTAGTTCCAAGGCAGAATGCAATACCTCCTAAGGATATTGGTCCTTTGGATGGCACAGAAGGTTTCACTCTGGTAGATAAGGGCAAGCAGGTGCAATCTCCAGTTTTCAATCTTGCAAACTTTCCCCCATTATCCCCAGTGGTACTGAGTAACAGATTTCAAGCTGTGTCAGCTAGTAGAACAGTTCACCCCCCCCCCCTGATGTAGGGGGCCCTAGTCATACCAAATGAAGCTGGTAGTTTGGAATATTAGAGGGATCAATAAGAGATATAAACAGAAAGAAGCTAAAGAATACTTTAGTCAGAATAAATTTAGTCTTGTTAGTCTGGTAGAAACAAAGGTCAAGGAGAATAATGCAGGGAGAATTTCTAATCTGGTGCTTCCAGGTTGGAGTCTGCTAGCTAACTATAGAGATTCTCCAAGGGGTAGAATCTGGATTTTATGGGACCCTCAGAAGATTAGTGTCACAGGAATTCAGGAGGATGGCCAATCTCTTCATTGCAGTGTTCACACACTTGTAGGGGATCTGATCTGCCTTCTCACTGTGGTCTATGGTTCTAATGGTCTGGACCAAAGAAGAACAATGTGGCAACACATTCAAAACATTGCTACTGGTATTACTGACCCTTGGCTGGTTGCAGGTGACTTCAATGCTGTGTTGTCTGTCAATGACAGACAGTCATGTACTCAAGTCAAGCAAGCTGAAACTCTGGACTTCACTCAATGCATTCAACTGGCTGAATTGTCAGAGCTCCCTTAGAAAGGGGATTTCTATACATGGACCAACAAACAAACTGGCAATGAGAGAGTTTGTAGTTGATTGGACAGAATATTTGGTAATTATGACTGGATGATTAAATGGAGTCATGTACAGACTGTGTATGACCCTCCTTTAATCTCTGATCATAATCCAATGGTGCTTACTTTGAAGGATGATATTACTGTTAGGAAGGCACCTTTCAAATTCTACAATGCATGGGCTAATCACAAGGATTTCCAACACATCGTGAAGACTCATTGGAGGAGTTCTGATCAGGGCACCCTTAAGATTATATTGAACAACCTCAAGGCACTTAAACATGTTCTAAAATCTCTAAATGTTAGAGAATTTAAGAACATCACACAGAAAATTGAAGCTAGCAGGGAAGAACTAAAAGTCATCCAGCACCAGATGAGTTTACAATATGCTGATGAGTTGCAGTCTAAAGAAAGGGATTTGTTATTGAAGCTGGAGAAGTGGTCACTGATTGAAGAAAGTATCCTCCAACAGAAATCCAGAGCCAAATGGATACAACTGGGAGACTCAAACAATAAGTATTTTCATGATGTGCTAAAAGAAAGGAATCAGTACAAAAGCATTACTGAATTGGTTACTGCAGGATGCACCAAACTTACCAATCCAGATGACATTAGAGATAAAATCAGGAACTTCTATAAGTATTTAATGGGGTCATCAGCTGCCTCCCTACCAGCAATTAATAGGCCATACATGGATAATGGTCCAAAGCTCACTCACTATCAGCAGCAGCAGCTAGCTGCAGATATGTCTGTTGATGAAATTCTAGATAGCCTAAAATCCATTGGTGACCATAAAGCACCAGGGATTGATGGCTACAATGCTGTTTTCTTTAAACAGACCTGGTGGCTCACTGGTAATCAGATCACCAGGGCAATTCTGGAGTTCTTCCAATCTGGTAAGATGTATAAACCAATTAATTGTGCCTCCCTTACACTGATTCCTAAAGTTCCTAACCCACAGTCAGTCAAGGAATTTCGACCAATTGCCTGTTGTTCAGTTCTATATAAGATAATATCTAAGATACTGGCCAACAGATTACAGAAATGCATGGCTAATATCATTAGTGATTCCCAGGCAGGTTTCATTCCAGGAAGGAGGGTTGCTGATAATGTTATCTTAGCACATGAGCTGATCAAACACTATGCTAGAACCCATGTGTCCCCTAGGTGCATGATTAAAATAGACTTACAGAAGGCTTATGATTCTGTTGAGTGGATCTTCTTGCAACAAGTGATGGAATCTTTACACTTCCCAGGCAGGTTTATAAGGTGGATTATGGAATGTGTCCAAACAGTGAGCTATACAATCATGGTTAATGGTGAAACTACTGCACCCTTCCAAGCAGCTAAAGGCTTGAGACAAGGTGACCCAGTCTCTCCCTTCCTATTTGCTATAGTGATGGAATACCTTAGCAGGGCTCTTGTGGAACTAAAGAAAGATCCAGAATTCTTATTCCATCCTGGTTGTAAAAGATTAAATATTACTCATCTTAGCTTTGCAGATGATCTACTGTTATTTGCCAAAGGAGACTTGAAGGCTGTCACAACCATGTTCAGATACTTCTCTCAATTCACTGAGGCTTCTGGTATGACTGCTAACCTGAGTAAAAGTTCTGTCTATTTTGGAGGTGTTTCTCCTGATGTACAACAACACATTGTCAATCATCTTGGTTATGTATATGGTGAGTTACCTTTCAAATATTTGGGAGTTCCTCTATCTACCAAGAAAATGTCATTACTACAATGGCAACCATTGGTGGATAAGGTTACTGCCAGGATCACATCCTGGACTGCTAGGAAATTATCCTATGCAGGGAGAGTTTAACTGGTGCAGTCAGTCATTTTTGGTATACAAGCATATTGGGCTCAGCTTTTCCTTATTCCTTCAAAAATACTAAAGATGCTGGATGCAGTCTGTAGATCCTATATTTGGACAGGATCAGTCAACATATCCAAAAAATCATATGAAGCCTGGGATAAGATCTGCCTACCTAAGTCTGCTGGGGGTTTAAATATTATGAATCTGCTATTATGGAACAAAGCTGCAATCATCAAACTTGGATGGGATCTGGCCAACAAGAAAGATGTTCTATGGATAAAATGGATTCATTCTGTGTACATAAAACAGCAACAATTACAGTCCCTAACCATTCCTAACCAAGCCAGTTGGATGGTTAGGAAGATCATTGCTGCTACTGTTACATTGCAGCAGTCACAGATGTTGCAACAACCAGTTTGTTCTATCAAGAAACTTTACTTACAACAGATTGGACAATTGCCAAGAGTAGTGTGGAAGAACCTAACTATCCAAAATTATGCTAGACCCAAGGCAGTCTTCAATCTCTGGCTGATATTACAGAATAGGCTGCCTACAAAGGATAGACTGGAACAGTGGAAACTCAATGTGGATAACACATGTACACTATGCCAACAAGATAAGGAGACTAGGGATCATCTGTTCTACTCATGCTCATTCACTTCTTTGCTAAGACACCAAACTTTGCAGTGGATTGGAGTAACTCAAGACAATTACCAGAATTTGGAGCAATACATACAGTGGATCATAACCATGTCTAAAGGGAAATCTGGTCGAGCTCAAATGATCAAAATGGTCTTTGCTGAGATGCTATATAATATTTGGTTAGAGAGAAACTCAAGATTGTTCAATCACACATCCTGTTCCAGTGGGCATCTACTCAGAACCATTGCTTATACATGTCATGTTAGGAGTCCCCCTAAAGTTAGAACACACCTTCTGCATTATCTTCTGTAATTAGAAATATAGGTATAGTAAATGTAGATGTTAGCTAGTTTTTTTTTTATAGATGATAGTCAGCTGTGTATAGCTGAACTATGGCTTTGTAAAGAAATACCTTTGGTGATTAATACAACAAGATTTAATTACCAAAAAAAACATCATCTAGGTGTAACATCATCTGGTCTATGAGACGGTCTCTCTTCATCAATATTATACAGGGAGTAGTTAGCATGCAATCGAGTCTTCTATGCTCTAAAAAGTTGTTGCATAGTGTCGACCACAAGAGCTTGCAACACATGTTTGTCGCATACCACTAGCTTTAAATTTATCCTAAGAAAAATATGTAAAAATATTAAAAGTAAATATAACGTGTGACACAAAAGTAGATTTGACACTAAAAGTAAATTGTTACCTTAACCTTCAACCACATTGCTTCTCCATGTTTTGCAATTATTACCTGCCAATTACCATCTCTAAAAGAGATAGTACTTTGTACAATCAAGCCATAATAGTTAACAATATCCCTAGACCCAGGACGCACAGCTCTCATAACGTCATCTGGAATGATAATAGGAATTTTACTTCCGTGCTTTAAATTCAAGTCCACTTGCAAAGATTTATATTTTCCTCTGCCTTTCTTAGATTTGTTGCACGACGCTGTGACGCAAAAGATCCACATGAACCATTGTTAATTCACTATTGTCATTATTATTTTGCTTTTCAGAATCACTTTAAGCATTTCAAAAAAGTAAACAGTAAGATATATCTATTTCAGTATATCTATTCCAAGAAGTTTTGCTCAATAAATGTAGATGAATATTCAAAGGCTAGTTTCCAGGAAGCCAAACAATTACCAACATGTTGAGTAGGTAATTGCCAACATGTATTATTTTCAAAGCTTCATATTACTCCCCAAAATACCAACTAAAATCATAACCTGGGCCATAATTTTCAATCTCCGGAGTTGGATATGCAGTTTCAACGAAAAACTGTGATGAGTGTGACTCAATCGGAAGTCCATGACGAGAGTTACTTGATCTAGTTTCTATTGAAGCTTGTGTTTGCGACTGAAATGCTTGTAGCAGTAACTGTTCCTGAGATACTTGTGGCGGTATTTGTCTCTGAGATACTTGTGACTGTGATTGTGTCCGAAATCCTCCAATGTTGCCATGACCTTTGCCATAAGTCGCATTACCCAAGCCTTGTAATTGCGAAAGTGCTTCATTACCTGATAAAGAACTAGGATGAACTCCCATTTTCACTTTTCATCAAATAACCTCTTATTTTTGCGCCACGGATGGTTCATTGGAAGGAAGCGACGATGACCCATATAACACAACTTACTACGTAAGGAAATCAAGTGTGTATCTTTATAGCAACATGGACATGCAAGCTTACCTTTAGTTGACCATCCCGAGAGGTTTCCATATGCAGGGAAGTCATTGATTGTCCACATGATAGCTGCACGCATCATAAAATTAGATTGAGAATATGCATCATAAGTCTCCACTCCATCCCACAATTCTTTTAATTCTTCAATCATTGATTGTAAGTATATATATCTATATCTTTGGCCGGATACTTAGGGCCAGGAATAAGCAGCGTCATCATGAAATATGAATTCTTCATGCAATCCCATGGTGGAAAATTATAAGGAACGAGTACGACAGGCCAAATACTATGATTGATACTCATGTTCCCATAAGGTTGGAACCCATCACTTGCTAAACCTAATCGAACATTTCTTAGTTCTGCTGAAAAAGTGGGATGACGATCATTAAGGATTCCATGCCATGGAGTCCGACGGATGTCTCAAGATACCGTCATCAATACATTTCTCTTTGTGCCATCTCATCTTTTTCTTTTATGTTTATTTTGTCATGTACAATCTCTGTACTCTTGGTTTGATTGGAAAATGCCGCAAGACTTTATGAGCTGCTTTCTTGCCTCCATTTTTTTTTTACTTCCATCCTGGCTTACCGCACTTAGGACATAATTCGGCATTGGCATACTCACACCAATATAAGATACAATCGTTCTCACATGCATCAATTTTGTTATACCCCATGCCTAAGTCTCGAAGTACTTTATTCGCTTCATAGAAAGAATTTGGTACAAATATCCTTCTGGAAGAACTTGTTTAAAGAAGCTCAACAATGCATTGACAGATTTATTTCTCCAATGATTAAGACACTTTAAGTGAAGTAGTCTAACTACAAAAGACAACTTCGACACTTTCTTACATCCAGGATAAATCTCTATTTCAGCATCTTCCAATAACTTATAGAACTTTCTTGCATGCATATTTGGCTCTTCATCGTCCCTTGGAAGACTTCATATCGTCCATGTTTGTATACCCAAAAGCATCATGAATCATTTCACGAATATTATCCTTTTCAAAATTTTCATCGTCTACTTCATCATTGTTTACCGCATTTGAATTTTCAACTCTTACTAATACTTCTCCATGCAAGTCCCATACCTTGTAACTCACCCAAAATCTCTTACCCAACAAGTCTTTCTTACTTGTATTATTGCCTTGAACACGATATTTCTACATATTTACAAGGACAACGAACCACGATACTCACGTTTGGTTGATTGTACGCCCAATCAAGAAAGCTGTCTATCCCTTCAATATACCTTATGTCACATTTATTCTTAATACTTAACCAACTTCTATCCATCTTTATTTTCTACAATAAAAAATCCAACCAATTAACAAGTAAAAAGTGTAATGTGATCAATAATCAGAGCAAACAAGTAATATAGCCATGTCTTGAACAATGCAATTCTGGCCGAGTACAAATACTAGCAAGAATACATCCAGTAACAAAGAATTTCAGTTCACATATATGACTATGCAAAGACTCTCAAGTCTCAACCCACATCTCGTATAAGGAATTGTAATTGCTACAATTAATTAGGTAATTGCTTTACAAAATAAAATAATTTCAGTAGTTACATACAAAAAAACAATAGATACTACCTATTAAAAGGTTTAGACAGAAATTTAATTACACAAAACTACTTTTATTAGCTTAATTTTAACTTATTAATAATATTCAAAATTCAATGATAAAAAAAAATATACACAACCTAGCAGTAGCAAAAATACAGAAATCAAATAAAGAAAAAAGGATAATAACGTAAACATAGAAGTGAGATAAGCAAAATAAGCTTTTGCCTCGTAGCTTCAGCCGTCTAAGCTTTTGTCACCGGAAAAGTCGAAACATTCAACTTTGAACACAGACAAACTGGGTAATAAATACGAACTCAAATACCCAAGATTAACCATTCATATATATAGAGATAGATCAAAAAATACACAGAGAAAAAAAATCAATAAACCCACAAACAACAACAATAATCCAGTATAATACCACTTAGAAGGGTCTGGTGAGGGTAGTGTGTAAGCAGACATTACCTCTACCTTGGGCAGAGAATCTGTTTCCAAATAAAACTCCGGCATCCTTCACTTCACATCAAGAACTTAGCACCTTGCTTTTGGGTAAGTTGTAAGTTATTTTGCTTAACATCAGAGCAACACTCTTGTCTTAAATATACAAAATATCACAAAATTTTAGGAAATAGAAACTAACCCAATTTGGAGAGCAAGTAGAATGAGAAACAGGCCTAGGACATGGGTTCTTTGACGGAAATAAAAATCTTGGAAGAAATCGCTGTTAATTTCTTGAATTTGGGTATACTTATGGTTACTTTTGAGGGAAAATGAGTGAAAGGGAGAGAACCTTTGAGTCTCTGAAACGTAGGGAGATGTACTTTTTTGTTCATTTTACTTTTTGTCCTTTTTTGGAGTCTTTTCCTTTTTTGTCACCATCTGAATTCTCCAACCTCATGTATTATGATGGCTACTACACGTCAAATTAGGCAAACCAAGAACCTTTGCAAACATTAACGCCTTTTATTTTATATTCGATTAAACAATTTAATTATCAATGAATAAGCAATTAAAATCAACGAAAAGTAAAATTTAACGGAAGTCTAAACTAAATATAGAAACAGCATTTAGAAAATCAATACAAGTCTCTACCTAATACTTGGTGTCACAATAATATAGGGACTGTCTAAGATTTACTACAAATAAGAGTTTGAAATAAATGACATAGTCTGTCTCGAATACAAATGTCAACAGAACATGGAAACTGAAAGAATAGATGTTGGGCCTGCGGACGCCAGCAAGGCTACCTCGGAGTCTCGTGGACTGAAGGTCGGCTCCCTGAATATTGCTGCACACCGTAAGCTGCTTCGACACATAGATCTATGCAAAAGAGCACAGAGTATGGCATCAGTCAATCGACCACATGTGATAAGTGCCTAGCATAACCCCGGCAAAATAGTAACGAGGCTAGGCCGGACTACCACATAAACCTGTGCAGTTATATATACATATACAGCAGAATCAAAATACCAAGACAAGTAATCAATATGGGAGGGGGAGCATGCTATGGGGTAAATAACAATTTCAAGTAAAACTCGTCCAATAACGAAGGAAACAACACAACTCAGACATTAATAAAGAAACAGAAAGCAATAAGTGCACGGCACCACCCTTCATGCTTTTACTCTCATCCTCACCAAGAAAAAATATAATAAAACGTGCACGACATCACCCTTCGTGCTTTTACTCTCATCCTCACCAAGAAACGATATAATAAAATGTGCACGATATTACCCTTCGTGCTTTTACTCTCATCCTCACCAAGCAATGATATAATAAAATGTGCACGGCATCACCCTTCGTGCTTTTACTCTCTTTCCTCACATATAATCAATATAATCGGCACGGAATAGTACATTGTGCGGCACGGCATCACCCTTCGTGCTTTAACACTCTTTCCTCGGAATAGAAAACAACACACGGCATCATCCTTCGTGCTTTAACACTCTTCCTCACCCAAACAACAGTCACAAACAAGGGACAAAGGAGTAAACAAAATAATAATAGAAATCCCCGCAAGGGAACACGATTAAGCAATTAAATCCAGCAGAGGTACAGCATCAATAATCTTATTGTCCCGGCAAGGAAAAATAATCATTAAGCAACAATATCCCGACAAGGGAACAATTTAAATACTTATTCTCTTTCTTTCACTTTCACTTCATATCTCGCTTTACCTCTTGAGCCAATGCTCCAAAGTATCCAATTATCTCATATACTTTCACAATTCGTATCATAACTCAAGCCAATGATCCTCGAAGTTCAAAGATCACAATTTCTTTCACATGCTCTTTATAACACAAAACATCATTAAGGCATGAATGGTACAACAAACTCAGAATATTCACAATATAAAGACTCACGGTCATGCTAGAAACCAATGTAGAAATACGCGTCACCATGCCTATACGTCGTACTCGACAATTAGCAAGTAGCAAATAAGACTCAAATCATATTCCCTCAAATAAGGTTAGACCAAACACTTACCTCAAACTTCCACGGCAATACAATCCTCAATAATTGTCATTCCTCTCGAATTCGGCTCCGAATAAATTGTATCTATACAATAATGACTTCCGATACATCAATTAATGGTAAACAACATGAACCGAATGCCTAATTGTAGCTTTTTCATTATTTTTCCCAAAAACTCAAAAATCGATCCTGGGCATGCTTGGTCAAAACACGAGGTTCGAACCAAAATCAAATCACCCATTCACCCACGAGTCCAAATATATAATTTAGATAATTTATTTTCAATTTCGACACAAAATAAGGTCTAAATCAAGAAGAATAAAAAAGCTCTGACTTTACCCAATTCTTTAATTTTTACCCTTAATTACATATTTTAGGCCTAGAATTTCAATAGATATTGATGGAAAATGAAGGAAACGAGTTAAAGATTACTAACACATGAGTGAATGGTGAAAGATGCTTCAAAAGTCTCCCTAGAACCTTCAAGAAGAAGAAGTTGAGAAGTTATATGAAAATCTTAAATGGCTACTGTTTTGGAATTTTAAAATTTAACTAGGCGAAATTACTCATTGCCTTCGCAACATGCTGGTTGCGTTCGCGATGAGTAACACTTAACAGGCTGTCATGATCGTGGGAAGGGGAACGCGAACACGAAGAGTAAAAATTGTGTAGCCTAGAAATTGTTCTATGCAAACGTGTGGGCCAGCACGCGAACGCAAAAAGGAAATCATGCAAAGCTACACAAATGCGACTAGATGCATGCGAATGCAATGAAGAAAAAAAGACTCAACCCTCAGCATCAAATAACACTACGCGAACGCGAGGGCTAGGATGCGAACGCGAAGAGAGAAAAAATTAAAGCTTCACATACGCGGAAGATGTGATGCGAACGCAAAGAAGGAATGGGGTCTGCAACAGCTGAAGCAAAAGCTGCAATTTTTCTAAGTCAAAAACTACTCCGAAACACACTCTGAAACACTCTCAAACCCTCGTGGCTCCTAACAAAACACATGTACCCACTCAAAAATATCATACGAACTTATATGTGCGATCAAATCGCCTAAATAACCTCAAAAACAAAGGAACAAACCTCAAAATCAATAATTTCTTGTAAGCTTCATCAAGTTTCAAATTTAGAAATTCGAGTCCAAAACACGTCAAACGATGTCCAATTTTAACCAAACTTCACAAAATATCTTAATTCACGTATAAGACTTGTATCGGGCGCCGAAACCAAGATACAGGTCCGATACCAACACGTTCAAATCAAATATCATTTCAATTTTTTTCTTAACAATTTCAGAAAAATAATTTCCCTTAAAAATTCATGTTCTCGGGCTCGGGACCTCGAAATTTGATTCTGGGCATACGCCCGAGTCCAGTATTTTTCTACGGACCCTCTGACCGTCAAATCACGGGTCCAAGTCCGTTTACCCAAAAAGTTGAACCAAGTCAAATTTATTTATTTTAATATCAAAACTTGCCATTTTTCACAGAATTTTATATTTAAGCTTTCTGGCTACGTGTCCGAACTGTGCACGCAAATTGATGCGACTCTAAATGAGATTTTCAAGGCCTCAGAAGTAGAGAATTAGTTAAAAACAAGTAATGACCCTTTGGGTCGTCACATTGTTTAATAAAATAAATGTATTAGTGAAGATTAAGTTGTCACAATAGACCTTATAGAGGCGATAAAATATAAATCGCCACAAAAACTTTTGGAGCCAAATTTTTCTTAAGCTGAGCCTTTTTGCTGAATATATTTGTTGCGACCTATGTAAAGTCGCTACTAAAAACGTATATTTTGTAGCGACAAATAAGTTGCCACAAAATGTATATATTTTCTGCGGCGACTTTGGAGAGCCGCCTCCAAATCCCTATTTTTGTGGCAACAAATTTAGTCACTACTTAATGCTGCCACTGAAAATCTCATTTCTTGTAATAAAGGACTGATTGGATAAATGATACCTGCTACTAGAAGTTTCACCACTTCTTTCTTGTCGACTTCCTTCATTGATGGGTTCAGTCTCCCTTTGAGGTTGAACTATTGGATTATAATCATTACCCATAAGAATCATGTGTATACAAATAGCTGGACCGATTCCTTTGATGTCAACTATAGTCCACTCTAAGGTTGTTTTGTGTTTTCTCAAGACTCCAATCAGTTTGTTTTCCTGTTCTATAGTCAAAGAAGATGAAATAATTACTGGAAATAATTCAGGTTCAAGAAACACATATTTTAAATGAGAAGGAAGATTTTTGAGTTCAATTTTTAATTGAACTCTTTCTTGTGAGACTTTCTCATTTTTTTACTCTTTTTCTAGTATTTCAGCTTTTTCTCTGATTATGTACTTATCATCACTTATGGTGCCTGACCTAGACAAACATCTCTCTAATGAATCAGTAATTAATTGATTATATTTGTATTCATCTACGAGATCATCTAGTAAGTCAATTTGAAAATAAGATGATGATGACTTATCCCCAGGAAATTTCATCATTTTCTGCATGTCAAAAATTACTCTTTCCTCATCAACTCGCAATATTAATTGTCCTTGATGGGCATCAATAATTTCTCTTCCTGTTGAGAGAAATGGTCTACCAAAAATTAATGGTATCTCAGTATTTTCTTTCATTTCAAGCACTATAAAATCTAATGGGAATACAAATTTGTCAACTCTGACAAGGATATCTTCAACAAATTCTTTTGGTCTCTTAGTACTTTGATCAGCTAATTGAAGAGACATTCCAGTATATTTCATTTCACCGAGTTCTAATTTCGTGAAAATTGAAAGGCATTAGATTTATTGACGCACCTGAATCACATAACGGCTTTTCAAAGTGAGTACCTCCCACGGTACAAGGAATTGTAAAACTTCTTAGATCACTAAGTTTCTATGGGAGCTTATTTTGAAGTATAGCACTACATTTTTCTATAAGCTTAACCACTGAAACTTTTTTCAATTTTTTTTACTTTACAGAATTTCTTTAAGAAATTTAGCATATGAAGGCATTTGTGTCAAAGCATCTGTGAAATGTACGTTAATGTAAAGTTGCTTTGAAATATCTAGAAACTTTAAAAATTGTTTGTCTAGCTTTTATCTTTTCATATTATGGTGAAAAGGGAGAGGTACCGAGTGAGGATTTATTATCAATTCATTTTCTTGTACATTTTCCCTTTATTCTTTTATTCTTTTGGAAATTTAGATTCTATTTTATTCTCACAGTCATTTACCTTTTCTATTTCTTGTGGCTTTCCTTCTCTATATGCATATGGATCATCAAGAGATTTACCTTATCATAGAGAGACGGCTTGGAGGTGTTCTTTTAGGGTTTTCTCAGTGTTGTTTGGTAAAGCACCTTGAATTTTTCTAGACATGAGGGTTGCTAATTGGCTTGCCTGAATTTTCAAATTCTTGATAGCTGAATGTTAACTTTCAACCTTCTCGTCAATAGCCTTAATGAATTTGTACATCAGGTATTCAAGGCTTTGTTGATAAACTCTTTGAGGCTGCTGCTGATATTGTTGAAAATTTTGTTGCCCTCTATTTTGATTTTGAAAACCATGTGGTCCCTATACCTGCTGCTTTTGATTAAAAGCTCTTGAGGATTTTCAACACCATTAGGATTACTCCACTAAAATCCTTGATGTTTTTGTGCCATGGAACTATCAAATGAGTAATTATTTCTATAACCAATCACAATTACATGTTCCTCATTTTGAATTAAAGCTTAACATTCATGATTTGGATGATTACCTTTACAAATATCACAATTCTCAAGTTGGGATGATGATTGAGCACTTACCTGGAAAGCTTCGACTATTTGTGTTAAGGACGCAATTTGTTGTGCTAATGAATTCAAAGCTTCAATTTTATTTACTCCTGTTGTTTTCTTGATAATCATTTTGTCTGAGGGCCATTGGACAACATTTTCCAAAATGTCATTAAGTGGTTGCATTGCTCCTGTACCAGTTTTTCCATTATCTATCCTCCTGATGCCATATTAATTATATTTCTAGCAGAGGGCTTAAGACTGTGATAAAAATGTATAAAATGTCAAGGTCTTGGATACCATGATGTGGGCATTTTCTTAACATTGTTGCTAATCTTTCCCATGCCTGGTATATAGATTTGGTATATGCATGCATAAAATTATTGATTTCTTGATTCATTTTAAATGTTTTTGCAGGTGAAAATATTTATTAAGAAATTTTAAGGCCATTTGGTCCCATGTTGCAATGGAACCTCTTGGTAGACTTCGCAACCATGTTTTGGCTTCACCTTTTAATGAAAAAGGAAAAAGCTGATGTAACGACCTAACCGGTCGTTTTGAGCCATAGCGCGTCGTTCATTAGTCTAAGGCCATGAGAAGTTTCATTTCATGTATTACGACTTTTCGCGTGGTCGGAATTGAATTTTGAGAAATTCGAAGTTGATTTGAAAAGAGAATTCTCATTTCATAAGTTTTAAGTTGTAAGAATTAACTAGGACATGGTTTTTGAGTAAAAGACCTCAGAATTAGGATTTGAAGGTTCCCGCAGGTTCGTATGATGCTTTCGGACTTGGGCCTATGCCCGGTTCAGGTTTTGGATAACCCAGGAGCGTTTTGACGCATATTTTGAAAGTTAGCATTTTAGAAGAAACTTCATAAGTTTTGCTTGAAGTGCATTTTAGTGTTATCAATGTCTGTTTAAAAGTTTGAGTTTGTGAATAGCTTTGTGTGGTGATTCTGGAGTTGGGAGCGTGATCGGAAGTGCATTTGGAGGTCTATAGGTCATTTTGGAGCCATTTAACTAAAGATAGAATTTGAAGGTTTTCTTGAGAAGTTTGACCGCAAGTGGACTTTTTTATATCGGGGTTGGAATTCGATTTCGAAAGTTGGAGTGGGTCCGTGAATTTGAATATAACTTGTGTGCAAAATTTGAAGTCAATCGAACATGATTTGATAGGTTTAAACATCGAAAATAGAAGTTTGAAATTTTAAAGTTCATTAAGCTTGAATCGGAGTGCGATCTATGGTGTTAGCTTTGTTTGACGTGATTTGAGGCTTCAAGCAGGTCCGTGTTATGATATGGGACTGAGGTGTGTGATTGACGGGGTCTCGGGGGCCTCTGGTATGTATCGGGTTTTATTGCGCTCTTATTTGATGTTTCAATATCATTTTCTTTAGGAATAGAGGGATACCACATTAAGCAAATTAGATCCAAATTTGGTTAGCATTGAATCATTAGATCTGTATTGTAATTATGGAGCCATAGCAAAAAAAAATCATCGAATTTGGACATCGTATGAGGGAGTATTGTCACTGCCGTATTGGGAAAACTACTGGTTGTTGTCATAACTGCAGATGCGGTCATTTTTTCCGCATATGCGGTCATTTTTCCGCAGATTTGGAAAGTGCTGGAGGCAGTATGGTTCTTTTAAAAATCGAATTTGGCTCATTTTCATTTCATTTCTTCCGTGGGAGCCAATTTTGGAGCAACTTTAGAGTGCAATTTTCATAACCAAACATGAGGTAAGTGATCTCTACTAGTTTTGAGTATATACAAGGTTTATATATATATATATATTTAGACATGGAAAATTGTAGAAAAATTGGGGTTTGAGGGAAAACTTAGAAAACTAGTATTCTTGGTTTTTGACCATGATTTTGGGTATAGAATTTAGAGAAAATCATATATTTGAGTTCGTGAGGATATGGGTAAACTTTATCTTCGAAAAATTTTGGATTATGGGCACGTGGTTCTGATGGCATTTTCGTCAACTTTTCGATCGGGGTTAGGAATTGCTATGAACTAGATTGTAATGAATAATTGAGTATATATTAATGGATTTGTGTAATCATTTGCTAGTCTTGGAGCGTTGTACATCAACTAGAATCTTTGGAAAGGCGTGGAATGATAGTTATGGATCTTCGGAGCGAGGTGAGACTCCTTTCTAACCTTGTAAGAGGGAATTGTCCCCATAGGTAAAATAATTGGTTATGTGCTCCTAAATGTGGGGGCTACGCACGCACGGGGTGACGAGAGTCCGTGCATAGCTACTATTATGCTATTGTCAGGGTAGTTAGGATCCAAAATCATGCTATACATTAATTGTAAACTTATTGACAACTTGAATTGCTTAAATCACATTAAATTAGTAAACGAATTTCTGAAATGATTTAAACTTTATTTTCTTAAATTATTAAATGAGAATTGGTTTTTCTTCGAAAATTTTTTCCATGATGACTTCTTGATTCACTGCCTGTGTGTATTTATTTTTGGAGCGGGTCGAACGCCTCGGCAGATTAAATAGATGCATCTATGGTTCACGCCATTCGACCATCGGCAGTGCACAATTTATTTCCTATTGGAGCAGGTCGTACGTCCTCGGCATGATTTGCACATGCTTGTATTGCTGCCTTGAGCTTATTAAAGTTGTTATTGCATCTTCTGTCTTGAGAATATTTGGATAATAATGAATTTTTTTTTTGAAAATTTCCTATTAAAGTATTAATTGTTTATTCGTTTACTTCTATTGGATTAAAATCATATATAAATCTACAATTTAATGTATTTATTGACATCACATTATTAGATCCTTAGTAAGTGTCGAAGTCGACCTCTCGTCTTTACTTCTTTGTGATTAGACGGGATACTCATTGGGTACACGTTGTTTTCGTACTCATACAACCCTTATGTGCATTTTTGTTGCACAGGTTCATGTGTTATTAGTGGCCCATGGGGTGGAGCTGCACGAATGATTCTGGGACTAGGTGAGTTGCATTGTTCAAGGTGGCTCGCAACTAGCATAGTCCCTTTCCAGGATAATATATTTACATTTTGTCCACTGTATTCCGGACGGATATTGTATTTTATGTTTCTCTTAGTAGATGCTCATGCACTTGTGACACCAGATTCTGGGATGATTTTGAAATATTTTGTATTAATTTTCTATTATTTAATTCAAATTGAAGCGGTTATTTTTATCTTTATTTATAAAAATTGAAGAAAAAGCATAGTTTTCAAGACCGTTAAAAGAGAACTTCAATAAAAAAATTGGTTGGCTTGCCTCACAACGGTGTCTGACGCCACCATGACCCTTAGTGGATTTTGGGACGTGATAACATGGTATTAGGGCACTAGGTTCCTAGGGTCTCACGAGTCTTGAGCAAGTCTAGTAGAGTCTCGCGAGTCGGTACGGAGACATCTGTGCTTATCCTCGGGAGGTCGCAAGACTGTCAGGAGTACTTCCCTTGTTGATTCCTTATCGTGCGATTTGATCCTTGGAGGTGTATGCCTTTAATTCGTTCCTACTCAATCTTACGCGACGCGAACAACTTGTTATAAATCAATAATTGAAGAACTGTAATGGTACTACAGATGTGATACGGGATGTTCTCCGGGTATAGCTGATCAAATTATTACCGTTGCTTTATCGAAGAATATTTTATTGTTTCAGCCTAGTAGCGGTACTTCTATAGGCTTTGAGGCTAGGCACAAGTTGTCATGATGCTAGTGAACTATTGTTGCGCAATATTGATATGATGGTAGGATATTTGCCTACGTGTCAGGGTAGTGAATGACTTGATGGTAAGTTTACTCAGTGCATAATTTAGATATTCTGTATTTTATTCCCAGCGAGGAAAAGGCAATCGGGATGAAAGTGTTTAGGTTTGGGTTGAAGAGGTAACGGGACTTGGTATTTGTGAGCGTGGTGGAGTTTTTCTTCTATGATGGTGTCATTGTCCTTACTGAACGTATTCAGCTCTCCGGTGTTATGACCTTCTACAATACGCCTTTTGGGCAAGCTACTATTAAATAGTATTGAAAATGCGGCTGTCAAATATCAGAGGGTGCGGTAGTTTAGGAGTGAATCGGTGTTTCTAATGTCGACGGCACGAGAAAGATGGTCTTCAGAAAGGTTTAAAATTAGTAGCTATGGTGGGTACAAGTGCTATGAAGATAGATTTTTTTAAGGCAACAACTGAGCAGCAAAGGATGAGAAAGACATCTAGGAAGTGACAAGCAGTGACTAAAATTTCTAGAAGGCCGATTATAAGAGGCCAAGGTCAAATAGTCGACTAAAGGGGTCAGTTTCGCCAAAGTGGGAGAGTTTGGAGTGATGTGGAAATTTTAGTGGTTGGTGGTTTGGGCCTACGGATTAATTTAAAGTATGGGCTATTATGCGGCATTAGATTTGATAAAACGGGAAGGAGCTACTTGAATAAAGAAGGATAACATATAACTTTGAATTGGAAGAATGTTGACGCACGTTTAATTGATGTCCACGAGGTGTGAATGGACTCGTGCAGCTAGAGAGAGAGCTTGGACACAGGATGGGTTATTGATGTCGTAGTGATTATACCCCGTGCAACAGCGCTGGAAGATGTCGGGGACTGATTTCTACATGTGGTTTATTCCTGTGAGTAGGTTAGCGGCCACGTGGTTGGCGAGGTTTTTGTGAAGAATTCTATTGGTTATGCAACAAAAGGATTGGTTGTGTGAATGTTGTTGATGATTCAGAGTATAAAAAGGGGGTTTCTACAGTAAGATATCGAAAATATTGGCGGTTGATTGCGCAAGGTTATGTCAATAAGAGATTAAGAATTATGGTGAACTCCAGAGTTGTGTAATAGTGGCTTCAAGCTAAGTGGAAGAGTCCTACCGCCAATGATTGGGTTGCATGGTTAACTACTTGCAGGGTCTTTGGTTATTAGCGTATTGATGGGCTATTTTTGCTACGGGAAAAGACCATAATTGGTAAATTGAGCCAAGGAATTGTTAAAGGTGTGCTATGGTAGGCCTTATTGGCTTATGTCTAGATTTGGAAAGAATTCAAAATTCGTGCTTTGTATAGATGTGGGTTCCAAGGAAAGTGATTCTGTCAGGTGCTTCAATAAGAGGGTATTCATGTGTTAGAAGACTCATGGAGTAGATTGTATTCGGGGCAAAGTCAGAGCGGGTGGCTCTCAATAATGGTCCTAGTGAATTCAAAAGATAAAGTGTGATGCCTAATGATTTCGAGCCTATGGGTACGGTTAAGAATCAAGCTTGATAGTAGCCTATGAGAAGAGGCACAAAATGTTCTATGATGTTTTAGCTTGCGATGTAGCAATTGGGAGGTACGAAATAGTTCATGGGATTTGAGACAACATGGTCTCGCGATTCAGGGTCACTCGGAATGAGTGCAGATGAGGGTGTTAAGTGTTGAATGGGGTTATCATTGTTTTTATTGCAATCAAGGACAAATTGGAAGAAGAGGGATTAGTTAGCCGTAGTCGAATTGGCATGTGGGGATAGTGATCAGTTCTTTCAGCGCGATCAAGTTATGCAAGTAAATTGTGACGTGCGAGGCTTGTCAGTTGACGTAGTTAGTGTTATTCAGGAAGTATTCTACTGTTGTGGCCTGTTATGTGGAGGCGGATCCTGGAAAGGTTAAGGTAGTGTAGACCACTACTTAGAGATTTACATATTTCCATGGCTGTGATAATTCACATGTTTGTTGCTATGGTTCTCCTGAAGCGAGTTAAGTGAAAAGCTTTTATATGATGAAGTGTTAGCCTAATAGTGATTCCGAAGCTATCATGAAAAACGTGTTCTATCGTATGTTGGTTGTTAGATACTACGCTAAGCGCTAGGGGGGGTGAATAGCGCTATAATAAAAATTAGCGTAAACTTGCGGAATTTTAAAAATTGCAGGAAATAAATAAGTGCGATAAGTAAATAAATTAGAACAAACGCACCAATGTATCCTGGTTCACCACAACCCGTGGCTAGTCCAGTCCCCGAGAGACTCTCTCGAGATTTTCACTAACTTGTTAAGCTTACGGGTGCTCAACAAACCGTTACAACTTGAGGACACAAGCCTCAACAACCTTTGCTCGGAGATACAACACTCCAAGACTTCAACCAAGGAAACACAAGTTCCTTCGTACAACACAAGGGACTAACACTTCCCTTCAAGTGTACAAAAACACTTAGCACTCAAACAAGACACTCCTTTAAGAGTAGATATGAGTAAAAAGAATAAGCTCAAGATCGCAACAACTTTCGACAAGAATTTGGCTCTCAAAAGCTTATGTAATGAATATAAAATGATAAGCAATAAAGTATGCAAGCTTTAGCAATTGTATGATCAGTTGTTGTGTGTTGTTGTTCTTAAAAGACTGATTTGAAGCTGTATTTATAGCTGAAAAACTTTGTATTACCGTTGCCTAATTGCCAATTAAGAGTTGCTGATTTTACTCTGTGACAATCGATTGTCAAATTACCACAATCGATTGTTTGCCAGTTCTTCCAAAAATCAATCCCAGATTTTACGCATAACAATCGATTATCTAAGATCAATAATCGATTACTGGCAATGTTCAAAAAATCATTTCCAGATTTTACTTAAAACAATCGATTGTCAGAAATCTACAATCGATTACTCAGCAACGTTCAAAAAATCCTTTCCAGATTTTAATTAAAACAATCGATTATAAGAAATCAATATTCGATTACTCAGCAACGTTCAAAAAATCCTTTCCAGATTTTAATTAAAACAATCGATTATAAGAAATCAATAATCGATTACCTGACGGTATTTGAAAACATTTTGGCAACGGTCAGTTATACAATCGATTATATTAAGTTAACAATCGATTATATATCAGTCTTGAAAAATCAATTTAGACACTGCCTCTTGACAATCGATTGTTATAGGTTCACAATCGATTATTTAATAACTTTGAAAAAGTCTGGAAGACACTGCCTCAACACAATCGATTGTCCTAAGTTCACAATCGATTACTTTGTGACTTTGAAAAATCTGATGGACACTGTCTCTTCACAATCTATTGTCATTAGCTTCACAATCGATTATTTTGAGCTTTGAAAAACTTTGATGGACACTGCCTCATCACAATTGATTGTCATGCAGATTTGAAAATTTTGATGCTCACTGCCTTAACACAATCGATTGTCATAAGTTCACAATCGATTGTCAAGCAGCTGACTTAAACATAATCGATTATCATAAGTACATAATCGATTATCTTAGTCCAGATTTTAGAGGCATGTTTAAAAATCATTTTGACTAAAGTAAATATGCGTTATTTAAAATCATTTTGCTCTAAATTAAATATGCATGATTTGTTAAAAATATTTTTATGAGAGAAGCCAAGTCTTGAGTTTAAGTTGTCGGATCAAGATCACAATTAAATACCGACTCATATAAAACTTAATCTCGATCTTTGTCTTGTGCTTGAATCTCGTTATATATCAATTTTGCGCTTGTGCTTGGACCTCGTCATATGTCAATTTGCGCATAGTTTGTCATTCATCAAAACCTACAAATATGAACACACGTTTAGTATAATGCCTTGAGAACGTGTTTCCAACAATTTCCCCCTTTTTGATAATGGCAAACTTTAAGCGGGATATGCATATTAGGCAATTCATAATGACAATTCAAGACAAGTAAAGATATGCAACAAGTATATAGATATGCAATTAGTTCTCCCTCAATAGGACGCCGAGTGGATAGATTAGGATCATAAGATGTAAGACCTATTTGGTTTAGGAGAATTTTCTCATCAAATAAGGCGCCGACCTCTCTAATGTAGCGAGTAATGTTTTCGCCACTTCGGGGAAGATGGGCAATGGAATGCAAGTTTTCATTGGACAAAAGAATTTGAACACCATTAATATTTGACACAAGCTCACCATCGTCATCCTCATGAAGGTTTGAGTAAAACGCTTGAATCAATGGAGGATTAATATAAGGATAGGTAATATATAAGAAGTCAAGAAGTTGACATTCTTTAAAAATGTTTGCAGCGGGGGCATATGATTCAAGATACTTGCTTGTTGAAAAGCGAGGAGGAAGAATGACGCGCTTTTCGAATTTTGTCAAAAATCTAGTAAGCTCGGTTTTAGTATTGAATTGTAAAATAGACCCATCTTGATAAGGGAAATTTTGGAGGTGGAGGAGCAGAGATGCACCTTGTCTTCCTGAACGGGAACGTTTAGAGTGTCTGCCCGACATTTTCAAAGAGTAGTAATGAACTTTGTAAGAAACTTGAAAGATTTTTGAAGGTTTGGGAGCAAAGATTGATGCTTGAGTGAATAAAATTGAAGACTTGTGATGCCTATTTATAATGGGAAGAATGGCATTTCATTTATGATGAAAATTTGCAGAAACTTATGAGCCAAAACAGTCAGAAACGGTAAAAATAAATTGCACTGACCGTTAGACAATCGATTGTTGAAACGAAATAATCGATTGTTGAGCAGATTTTGACTTGAACTCGGAACTGACACAAAATCGATTGCAGGACCCAAACGGTAACAAATATTTGAATTACTGACAAAAAATAATCGATTGTTGAATTATGATAATTGATTGTTGTGATACAGTGAGCACGGTGATTTTCTGACTCGGAAAATAATCGATTATATTTATGAAACAATCGATTGTTTTAGGAAAGCAGTACTGAATGGCTGAGAGGGTAATCGATTATACAGTTAAAAAATCGATTGTTGAATTATGATAATCGATTGTTGTGATACAGTGAGCACGGTGATTTTCTGACTCGGAAAATAATCGATTATATTTATGAAACAATCGATTGTTTTAGGAAAGCAGTACTGAATGGCTGAGACGGTAATCGATTATACAGTTAAAAAATCGATTATTAAACACAAATGCATAATAAGCATCAAACATAAATAATCGATTAGTGATACTTGCTAATCGATTGTCCGCACAGTAAAATAATCGATTATTTGCTGTAACAATCGATTGTTCTATGCCATTTCTTTATAATTCCCCCTGCCTTTAGGGCGATACCTGCAAAAGAGAATTAGACGTCTCCGACGCTCAAGTTAGTAATTTGTAACGAAATGATGCAATGAGAACGTGTTTCTTAAGAAGTGTGTCCTAAGGTGTTCTTAAGAGAGTTTCGGGTACTTACCTTTTCTCCGACGTCGCCAATTACCTGTTCGAGAGGGTGATCTTTGATTGTCCTCCACTCGTTAGGCATTTTCGTTTCTTTCTCCAATTGTGGCGTTTCCTCCGTTGATTGTTCTAAGATTTCATCTTGAATTTCCTTAGGAGTTTCCTCTTGTACTTTGTCTTTTAAACTATTTAAAATACCTGCAAGATCAGAACAAGAATCCTTTCTCGCCAAGCGAGCATTATTTTCGGAAAACACAATATGAGGGGATTCCTCCACAGTTTGGGTTCTATTATTAAATATCCTATATGCTTTGCTACGTGAAGAATACCCAATAAAAATTCCTTCATCGGATTTGGCATCAAATTTTCCCAATTGATCTTTTCCATTGTTATGAATAAAAACTTTACAACCGAATACTCTAAAATGGGAGATATTTGGTTTCCTTCCCATGTAGAGTTCATAAGGGGTTTTCACGAGTATTAGCCTTATGACTACTCTATTAAAAACGTAGCATGCGGTACTCACGGCATCCGCCCAAAAATGTTTGGGAATCTTAGCCTCTTCGAGCATGGTTCTAGCCATCTCTTCGAGACACATATTTTTCCTTTCCACCACCCCATTTTGTTGTGGTGTTCGTGGAGCGGAAAAGGTATGCTCGATACCGAGTTCGTCACAAAAGTCCGCAAAGAGATTGTGATCAAACTCTCCCCCATGATCACTTCTAATTGAAGTGACGGTTGTTTCCTTTTCGTTTTGAACACGTTTAAGAAAATATTTAAAATTCTGAAAAGCATCACTTTTATGGGCAAGAAATAAAGTCCAAGTAAATCTGGAATAATCATCAACAATAACAAAAGCATAACGATTTCTACCTAGACTTTCAATGCGAGATGGTCCAAATAAATCCATGTGAAGCAATTGCAATGGTCTAGTAGTTGAAACAATATTTTTCGATTTAAAAGATGCTTTTGTTTGCTTCCCTTTTTGACAAGAATCACAAATAGAGTCATTTTCAAATTTCAAATTTGGAAGACCAACAACTAAATTTTGTGAAACCAATTTGTTCAAAAGATGCATGTTGATGGGAGCTACTCTACGATGCCATAACCAAGAATCATCCTCTTTACTCATTAAACAATTCACATATTCGGGTGAAGAATTTGCAAGATCAACCATATAAATGTTATCCATTCTAAAACCACGAAGGATAATTTTAAAATCGCTACGTCTAAAAACTAAGCATTCATCCGAATCAAATTAAACAAGATTTCCCTTGTCACATAATTGACTTATGCTCAAGAGATTATGTTAAACCTTTCACAAGTAATATATGCTTAATGGAAGAGATTTCATCCTTACCGACCGATCCGATGCCGATAATCTTACCTTCGTTGTTATCACCAAAAATAACACTTCCCCCTTCCTTGTGTTCTAGTTGAAGGAATTTGGATTCGTCTCCCGTCATGTGCTTGGAGCATCCACTATCAAGGTACCATAGTACACTTGATCCCTTCAAACATACCTACAAAACAGATTAATGAGTTTTAGGTACCCATGCCATTTTGGGTCCTTGGGGGTTAGGCAAATCATAGTGATGTGATTGAGTGTTATGTCTATGTCGTGTAAAACAAGCAGGAGCAATATGTCCAATTCGTCTACAATAATGACAAGTCACGTTAGGATTATGCATCCTTCTAGGTTAATAGTAATTGGACGGACGAAAATCATTTACTCTATTCTTGACAATGTAACTATTGCGCAAATCATGAAAATCATTTCTCCTACCATTTGTTCTAGGATATGCATCATTTCTAGAATAGTTGTTTCTAGGTTGGAAGTCATTTCTAGGTGTTCTAAAAGGTTCAACATTCCTTCTAGTGTTTGGCCTAGAATGTGCATTATTTCCAGCATGATTATTTATAGGTTGCGATTGATGAAAACCATTTCTAGGTTTGTTGTATCTAGGATGAACATTTGTTTTATTTATCCTAGGTTGAGCCTTAGGTGGTTGGGGGTTGGCTTCAACTTTCTCTTTAGGCTCGTTTCTAAAACCTATGCCATGCTTGGTCGACTTCAAATTAACAAGCACTTCATTCAAATTTTTATGAGAAGAGTTAAACTTATCTAAGGTGCCCTTATGCCCTTCTACTTCATTTTTGAGATGCATGCAAGAAGTACAATTTCTAGAACTCTCGGGCTTGTCGGCGCTTCTCTTGCCAAAAAATTTGTTTTCCTCTTTCAACTTCTCATTTTCTAAAATCAGTTTTTCCAATTCCTTTTCTTTAAGAGAGAGTTGTTTTTGAAAATCTTTTTCTTTTAAAGAAGCATTTTCTTTTATACTCTTAACAGTTTTTGAAGCTTTAATAAATTCGCTATACAACTCATCAAAAGCATTTTGCATTTCTTCAAGGGAAAAGAAATTTTTGGAAGAAATTTGACATACCTCTTCTTTGTTGTCTTCTTGTGCCATAAGACAAAGATTTGCGGCTTCGTCTTCTTCTTCCTCACTTGACTCGTCACCGGAGTTGCCTCCCCAAGATATGTATGCTCGTTGCTTCTTGAAGGGTTCTTCTCCTTTTTAGCATTTGGGACATTTGATTTAATGTGCCCGGTTTCTCCGCACTCATAGCACTTTGTTTGATCTCCTTGCTTTTTGCCCTTTCGTTCATACTCTTTTCGCATGAACTTTTGAAATCTCTTGATAACGAGTCCGAACTCGTTGTCTCCATCCTCATCATTTTGAGGTTGGCTTGTGCTTGCCTTGAGAGCGATTCTTTGCTTCCTTTGATCATCAATAAGAGGGTTAAGTATAGTAGATTCATAAGTTTTGAGATTACCTCTTAATGCGTCGATGGTGACATTTGAAATGCCAATGGATTCTTGAATCGCATCGGCCTTGGATCGCCATTCCGGAGTGAGACTTCGGAGAATTTTTCGGACAAGTTCCTTATCTGTGAAGGTCTTCTTAAGAGCATGTAAATCATTTACGATTTTTGAAAATCGTTCAAACATTTCATCGACCTTTTCGCCTTCCTTCATGTGAAACAATTCATATACATGGGGTAGGAAATCAATTTTGGCTTCCCTTACCTGGTCCGTACCTTCGTACATAATTTCCAGCTTGTCCCACATTTGCTTCGCCGTTGTGCAACAAGATATCTTCCTGTAATCATCAGCATTTACAGCACAATATAATAAATTAATAGCTTTAGCATTATTTTGCACCTTTCGGATATCATCCGCATCGTATTCATCTTCGGACTTTGGGACCCATTCATTTTCAACCTTCTTGGTTGGAATTTGTTCTCCATTCATTATGACCTTCCAAAGATGAAAACTATTTGATTGTACAAATATTCTCATCCTCTCCTTCCAGTATGTATAATTTGTACCATCGAATAGCGGTGGTCGGGTGGAGCATTGTCCTTCACCTATTCCCGCAAAAGAATCACGAGTAGAAGCCATGGATGGTTCTCTCAAACGGTTAAGTCTTCAGAGAGTTGGGCTCTGATACCAATTGTTAGATACTACGCTTAACGCTAGAGGGGGGGGGGGTGAATAGCGTTATAATAAAAATTAGCGTAAACTTGCGGAATTTTAAAAATTGCAGGAAATAAATAAGTGCGATAAGTAAATAAATTAAAACAAACGCACCGATGTATCCTGGTTCACCACAACCCATGGCTAGTCCAGTCCCCGAGAGACTCTCTCGAGATTTCCACTAACTTGTTAAGCTTACGGGTGCTCAACAAACCGTTACAACTTGAGGACACAAGCCTCAACAACCTTTGCTCGGAGATACAACACTCCAAGACTTCAACCAAGGAAACACAAGTTCCTTCTTACAACACAAGGGACTAACACTTCCCTCCAAGTGTACAAAAACACTTAGCACTCAAACAAGACACTCCTTTAAGAGTAGATATGAGTAAAAAGAATACGCTCAAGATCGCAACAAATTTCGACAAGAATTTGGCTCTCAAAAGCTTATGTAATGAATATAAAATGATAAGCAATAAAGTACGCAAGCTTTAGCAATTGTATGATCAGTTGTTGTGTGTTGTTGTTCTTAAAAGACTGATTTGAAGCTGTATTTATAGCTGAAAAACTTTGTATTACCGTTGCCTAATTGCCAATTAAGAGTTGCTGATTTTACTCTGTGACAATCGATTGTCAAATTACCACAATCGATTGTTTGCCAGTTCTTCCAAAAATCAATCCCAGATTTTACGCATAACAATCGATTATCTAAGATCAATAATCGATTACTGGCAACGTTCAAAAAATCATTTCCAGATTTTACTTAAAACAATCGATTGTCAGAAATCTACAATCGATTACTCAGCAACGTTCAAAAAATCCTTTCCAGATTTTAATTAAAACAATCGATTATAAGAAATCAATATTCGATTACTCAGCAACGTTCAAAAAATCCTTTCCAGATTTTAATTAAAACAATCGATTATAAGAAATCAATAATCGATTACCTGACGGTATTTGAAAACATTTTGGCAATGGTCAGTTATACAATCGATTATATTAAGTTAACAATCGATTATATATCAGTCTTGAAAAATCAATTTAGACACTGCCTCTTGACAATCGATTGTTATAGGTTCACAATCGATTATTTAATAACTTTGAAAAAGTCTGGAAGACACTGCCTCAACACAATCGATTGTCATAAGTTCACAATCGATTATTTTGTGACTTTGAAAAATCTGATGGACACTCTTCACAATCGATTGTCATTAGCTTCACAATCGATTATTTTGAGCTTTGAAAAACTTTGATGGACACTGCCTCATCACAATCGATTGTCATAAGGTTCACAATCGATTGTCATGCAGATTTGAAAAATCTGATGCTCACTGCCTTAACACAATCGATTGTCATAAGTTCACAATCGATTGTCAAGCAGCTGACTTAAACATAATCGATTATCATAAGTACATAATCGATTATCTTAGTCCAGATTTTAGAGGCATGTTTAAAAATCATTTTGACTAAAGTAAATATGCGTTATTTAAAATCATTTTGCTCTAAATTAAATATGCATGATTTGTTAAAAATATTTTTACGAGAGAAGCCAAGTCTTGAGTTTAAGTTGTCGGATCAAGATCACAATTAAATACCGACTCATATAAAACTTAATCTCGATCTTTGTCTTGTGCTTGAATCTCGTTATATATCAATTTTGCGCTTGTGCTTGGACCTCGTCATATGTCAATTTGCGCATAGTTTGTCATTCATCAAAACCTACAAATATGAACACACGTTTAGGATAATGCCTTGAGAACGTGTTTCCAACATTGGTGTGCTAGGTGCACTGAGTGGTATGGAATTTGAAAGTGAGAATCAAGGTTGCAGTTTGGTGTTGACAAGGATGTCACGAGCTCAGATGAGCAGAAAGGAGTTTGGATATTTAAAGTAAGTTGGTATAGTCTTTAGTGTCACCTAAGATCAATGCCTTATGCAAGAGGCTTCATGTATTGATTTGTGGATTCTTAATTAGTTTTGTAGCATTGTATGGTTAGTGGGGAGGTTGTGCAGACTTGTTACCTGGTGCGGAAGATGTGAGCATGACCACGGGAAGGTTGTATAAGTGTGGCATGTAGCCACTTGATTGGTTGAAGAAATTAAACCAAGTATGAAGATTGTGGTAATATTATTTGAGAACATATGCATGGAGGGCTCTCAATCTATTAAGTTGTGGACTATGGAGGATTTCTCCCATTATGATGGTTGTCCTTATGCGTTATGAAAGAAAGGAGAGTTATTATGGACCTTGGAAAGGTTATTAGCCTAGTCAGTGTGACCTGAATCAGCTTGAGGTCAGTGGATGGAATCAAAGGTGAATATGGGCTCTATATCAGGCCTAACATGTTCATTTCAGTAATGTGCTCCTTAAGGAGGAGCATTTAGGGTGTTATTTTCGTTTTCATATATTCCATTTAGTGATACATTGTTCCGTGTAAGTTGCGACACGGCTTGAGAAATTTCTTACGTGCAAAGGATCCGCGTAGAAATAATGTTATATGAGCAAAAAGGCTCTTGAGATTCCGATTGTGTATCGCACCTCAGTTATGCTTGAGTTTTGTAGCTTATAGCGCTGTATGTCCTCTCATGGATGATGTTATGCACCTAGCGTTCTTGTGGCCGAAATTCGGTATTTTATTGTAATGAGCAATTTAGCTCGATATGCATCTCCTTAGGTGAATGTTATGTGTGGAACGTGTGGCACGCTACCATGGGTATATTATGTGTGGGTCGGGTGGCACACCGCCATGGGTATGTTATTTAGATCGGGTTGCGCGCTGCAATAATGTGATGTTGAGTATAGTTTTCTATATACTATTTTGTATGCCTTGCTTCCTATTTTCTAAGGAAATTCCATATTGGTGCGTGAGTTAGGTAGTTCCTTCCAGAGTTCGTTTTCCTTTTGTATCGCGTTTGAATTGGTAGCCTGTTGGCACGTTGTGGCATCATATGAAACTTATGATTATGTCCGGGGTGGCTTATTGCCTGATAGTTTGTACTGGGTGAGATGAGATCATTGGATTTAGGATCGGTTCTATCTGACTATATGAAGTATGTTATGGAGCTAAGACCATTATTTGGTTCATAATGAGGTGATGGTTCTTGTCAGGAGTATATTCTTAATGATTCGTTGATTCGGTAGCCGGTTATGAATTTATACACATCTCTTCCATCATGGCGGTATTTTAAGAATTAGAGCAAGACGTATGTATCTCATGAGGTGCAATAAGGGCATCAGATTCGTGGAATTTTGATTAATTTGATCAGAGGATGTTATTGTGTTTCTGTTAGTAAAGTGGTGCAAGTTGTGAATTCAGCTAAGGTATGCAGTCGTGTTTGGGGCTACGTATAATTATTGATACAAGGAGCGTATGTTGGAAACAGGTTGGGCATAGAATTCCGGATGTTGGAATTAGGCTCTAAGGCTTATTTGCTTGAATAAAGGGAATATATTCAGAATTGATTGAACTAATATGCTCAACTGAGTTGTAGTAGCATGGGAAGGTGCATGAGGTGTTAAACAATGATCTCAGACTACTCCAGTATAGTTCTCAGCATGTTCACGGACGAATGTACGTTTAAGTGGGAGAGAATATAATGAGCTGATAGGTTGTTTTAAGCCCTAGCGTGTCGTTTAGCAATCCGATGCCATGAGAAGCTTCCTTTCAGGGTATTACGACTTGTACGCGTGGTCAGAATTAAATTTTGAGAAATTCGATGTTGATTCGGAAAGAGAATTCTCATTTCATAAGCTTTAAGTTGTAAGAATTAATTAGGATAATATTTTTGAGTAAACGACATCAAAATCAGGATCTGAAGGTTCCATCAGGTTCGTATGATGATTTCGTACTTGGGTGTATGCCCGGTTCGGGTTTTGGATAACCCGGGAGTGTTTTGACGCCTATTGTGGAAGTTAGCATTTTAGAAGAAACTTCATAAGTTTGGCTTGAGGTGCATTTCAGTGTTATCAATGTCCGTTTGGAATTCTGAGTATGTGAATAGCTTCGTATGGTGATTCTAGAGTTGGGAGCTCGATTGGAAGTGAATTCGGAGGCCCGTAGGTCATTTTAGAGCCATTTAACTAAATATAGAATTTGAAGGTTTTCTTGAGAAATTTGATTGGAAGTGGACTTTTTGATATCAGGGTCGGAATCCGATTCCGGAAGTTGGAGTACGTCCGCGATGTCGAATATGACTTGTGTGCAAACTTTGAAGCCAATCGGACGTGATTTGATAGGTTTAAACATCGAAAATAGAAGTTTGAAATTTTAAAGTTCATTAAGCTTGAATCGGAGCGTGATTCATAGTGTTAGCATTTTTTAACGTGATTTGAGTCTTCAAGCAGTCCGTGTTATGATATGGGACTGAGGTGTGTGATTGGACAGGGTACCGGGGGCTTTGGGTGTGTTTCGGGTTGTATTGCGCTTTTATTTGATGTTTCAACGTCATTTTCTTTGGGAATAGAGGGGTACCACATTAAGCAAATGAGAATCCAAATTCTATTAATGAATCATTAGATCCGTATCATAATTACGGAGCCATAGAAAATAGAATTATCAAATTTGGACATCATATGAGGGAGTTATGCTCATTTTCGTGTCGGAAAAAATTGCTGGTTGCTATCATACCTACATATGTGGTTATTTTTCCGCAGATGCGGTCATTTTTCTGCAGATGCGGAAAGTGTTGGAGGCAGTGGGTTCTTTTAAAAATCAAACTTTGGCTCATTTTCACTTCATTTCTTCTATGGGAGACGATTTTGGAGCAACTTTGGAGTGCCATTTTCATCATCAAGCATGAGGTAAGTGATCTCTGCTAGTTTTGAGTATATACAAGGTTTATATATGGATTTAGAGTTGGTAGTATTGGAGTTGGAGTTGCTAGTGCTACAAGGGGTAGTAGACCACCAGTGGCTCCGACTTCTAATCGTAAAAGAAGAAGTCTGGTATGGAAATTTTTTGAAATAATAGAAGGTACTAATAGAGTTAAGTGCAAACTTTGTAACAAAACTTTTAAACATTTGACCGGAGGAAATTTAGGGGGGACTAGAACACTTACTAGACATATGATGTCTAACCATCCCATAGAATGGGGCAATAATGGGGATGGAAGTCAACAACTATTAACCCTACTACTGGAGGTCTAGTAAAATATGATAAAATGAGGGATCGTGAGGAATTAGCAAAAATGATTGCTTTGGGTTGTTTACCTTTTTCTTTTGCTTCTTCATCGTATCTTATTATGTATATTCAAAGGATTTACAATCCTTTATTTAAAGATATCCCTAGAAGTACTTGTAGAGCAAATATCTTTAGACTTCATGGACAATATCAAACATACATACGTTATTTGTTTAGTCACCTTCTTTCTAGAGTATGTCTAACTTCTGATATTGTTCATGCTGTTAATGGAAATGATTATTTGACAATTACATGCCATTGGATAGATGATAATACTTGTATGCAAAAACGTATTATCGCTATTAAATATGATGAAGATCAGAGTCATACTGCTACGTTTATAAGTAGTACAATTGTTGAAATTGTTGAATTTTATAATCTAAACCAAAAAGTTTTGTGTATGTATTTTGATAATGCTTAAAACAATAATGCCGCAGTTTCAATTTTAAAATTGCATTTGCAACCACCTCTTGATAATATTTTTCATGTTAGGTGTGCATGTCATGTTTATAATTTAATTGTTAAAAGTTGCCTTGATTTATTTTCAGTTGAGATTACTCATGTTAGAAGAGCAGTTGGTGTTATTCAAGGAAATAATAGACAATCTGGAATAAAAGAATTTAAGACTAAGTTTATCAAGTATAACCTTAAACCTAGAATCATGTCAGACGAAATTGTTACTAGATGGAATTATACATATATATTTTTAAAATGTTGCTACGAATATAGATTTCCTATAACTGAAGTTGCTAATGCACATTGTACTGATCCTAGGCGTATGTTAACAAGTGATACTTGGGAGGTCATTAATAATGTTGTTAAATTTTTACATAAATTTAATACTGCTACTGTTGTGTTTTCTGGTGCATATTACCCTACTGTTACTATGGCTTTAGTACATATAGCTGAAATTTCTTTGTTACTATCTGAATTTAAGAAGAAAGAAAAATATAAAGATATTGAAAAAATGCAAGCAAAATTCAAAAAATATTTCTTTCCAATTCCTCTGATTTACTTAATTGGTGCAGTTTTAAATCCTTCTATTAAAATGTTTGATTGTCACTAATTAATGAATTCTTTATATACTTATATGGAGATTGGAGAAACTGAAACCCCAAATTTATACGATTCTATGAACAAGCTAAATGAATATTTACAACAATTGTATAATTATTATGCAAATGAATGTGATAATATTGCTCGTGCTTCTGGCAATGTTAATCCCGTTATGCAATGTAGCAGTTATGCTAATGTGGATGATGAAGACCTTGATAGTTTTAATATTTTTTCTACATTTTCTAACATCAAACCAGTAGCAGGAATATTAATAAGCTTCAATTCTACTTGCAGAAGCAAAAGGAGCCTTGCACAAAGGAATTTTCACCGTTGGGATGGTGGCATGAAAATGAAAAGCAATTTCCCGTTCTTTTCGCTATGGCTCGGGACGTTTTTCACTGTTTCATCGGAGAGTGCATTTAGCCAAGCAAGACAACAACTTGGAGACACCCGCCACTCATTGGGAAGCAATGCTTTGGAATTTTTAGTATGTTTTAGAGATTGAATTAGATCGGAACGAAGAATCAAGGAAAGGAAGATGTTGATAGCCCAGAAGACGAGGAACTTGGAGATATATTAACCCATGGAAATGCATCCGAATTTAACTCCCCATAAGAAGGTCAATCGGTTCATATTGATTATGTAGACTTGCTAGGGCGATGAAAAACATTTGAAGTTACTACTTTACTAGTTTACTTGTTAGAAAAAATGTAAACATTTCATTTTCTACTTTTCCAATCAGAAATTAAGAAATAAAGTAGCACTTGCAATAAGTGCAATTTTTTCCCATCTTACTTGTATTCATTCAATTATTACAAAGTATTAATATAACTTAATAGTTATACTACACATAATTCCAAAAAAAATAAAAATATACTAAACTCGGCCCGGCCCGACCCCTTCAACCGGTAACTCGTATGGTTCAATTTTAACCCGAACTAACCCAGCCCTCTACAAACCCGTCAATGTGCAACCAGGCCCGGGACCCGGACGGGTCGAAAAATTTTGGACCCGGAACGGCCTAGTTGACCCGTTTAACACCCTTGTAGAAAACTTGAGGTTTGAGGGAAAACCTAAAAAACTTGTATTCTTGGATTTTGACCACAATTTTGGACATGGAATTTGGAGAAAATAATATATTTGAGTTCGTGAGGCTATGGGTAAACTTTATCTTTTTCGGATTCCAGACACGTGGGCCCGAGGGTGTTTTCATCAACTTTTTGATATGGGGTTATAAATTGCTATAAATTAGATTGTAATGAATAATTGAGTATATATTAATAGATTTGCGTAGTCATTGTCTAGTTTTGGAGCGTTGTGCATCAATTAGAGTCTTCGGAAGGGCGTGGAATGCCGGTTATGGATCTTCGGAGCAAGATGAGTCTCTTTTCTAATGTTGTAAGAGGGGATTGTCCCCATATGTAAAATAATTGGTTATGTGCTCCTATTTGTGGGGGCTACCTACGTACGAGGTGACGAGAGTCCGTGCATAGCTACTATTATGCTATTATCCGGGGAGTTAGGACCCAAAAACATGTTATACTTAGATTAATTGTAAACTTATTGATAACTTTAATTGCTTAACTTGCATTGAATTAGTAAACGAATTTCTAAAAGGATTTAAACTTCATTTTTCTTAAATTATTAAATGAGAATTGTCTTCTCTTCGAAAATTTTTTCCATGATGATTTCTTGATTGACTGCTTGTGTATGTTTATTTTTGGAACGAGTCGAATGCCTCAGTAGATTAAATAGATGCATTTATGGTTCCCACTGTTCGACCCTTGGTATTGCACAATTTATTTCCTATTGGAGCGGGTCGTACGTCCTCAACATGATTTGAGCATGTTTGTATTGCTGCCTTGAGCTTTATAGTCGTTATTGTCTCTTAATGGCTTGAGAATATTTGGATAATAATGAAAAGAAATTTTGAAAATTTCCTATAAACCAATTGTTGACTCGTTTCCTTCTATTGGATTAAAATCATATTTATTGAAATTTACTATTTAATGTATTATTGACATCACATTATTGGACCCTTAGTAAGTGTCGAAGTTGATCTCTCGTCTCTACTTCTTCGAGATTAGATGGGATACTCATTGAGTATATATTTTTTTCGTACTCATACTACACTTCTGTGCATTTTTACTGGGACTAGGTGAGTTGCATTGTTCAAGGCGGCCCACAACTGGTATAATCCTTTTCTAGCATAACATATTTACTTTATGTCCACTGTATTTTGGACGGATGTTGTATTTTATTTCTATCTTAGTAGATACTCATGCACTTGTGACACCGGGTTCCGGAACTATTTTAAAATATTTTATATTAGTTGCCTATTATTTAATTCGAATTGAAGCGGTTATCTTTCTTTTTATTTATAAAAATTTAAGGAAAAGCTTAGTTTTCAAGGTCGTTATAAGAGAACTTCAACAAGTAATTTGGTTGGCTTGCCTGACAGCGGTGTCCGGCGCCACCACGACCCTTAGTAGATTTTGGGTCGTGACAACCGCAATCTGATAGCATCTATTGTGAATCCATTATACTTGCAAGTTTCAACTAATACAAGAAAATTAATTAAATGGGTATGAGGATCTTCACTTGTATCACCAGTAAACTGATATGATTGTTGAATCGTTTGAATAAAGACTGTGGAGATTTCAAAGTTGTTTGCTACAATTGGTGGTCTCCTCACACTTAATTCTCCTTCAAAATGACATGGTCTTACATAATCACGAAGTATTCTATCACGTCGTGGTGCCACCTCATCAAAGTGTTCTTCTACTTGATGTGTTGGAAGTTGGTTATTGAATTCTTAGTTCTCCATTTCCTCTGATGTGAAAATTTGAGATCGTGATATTTGTTCTTTTCGCAACAACCACAAGGGATTTTCAATTTCAGGATCGTATTTGGCTAGTTCTTTAGAAGAGTAATGGGTCATACACTTCCTGAAATTGTTGCAAAAAGTCAAAATAATTAGACAAAAAAATCTCAAATTAGTAGTAGATTTTGCTAATCCCCGGCAATGGTGCAAAAAATTTGACATGTGTCTAGCGTATATAAAGTTCTAGCTCGTACTCTATCAAATAATAGTATAGAAAGATGTCGAACCCACAGAGATTGATTTATCTATTCTACAGACATTTCTTGTTTTAATTACTATTTGAGAAAATTAGAAAGAGTTGAGTTGCAAATTAATTAACTAAAAATATATGAATGGAGCAATAGAAAACATTTTTGTTTTTCACATATATGATAAAATGGTGTTGGGATCCTGATTTCACGTAATATTTTTTTATTATATAGTAAATACATTTATTCTTCAACTTCCATTACTCATAAATGTATAAATGCCCCTCACAATTATATTTATATATTATTACTATAGTTGAACAATTTAAGTACACTTCTCTCAGTTATGCAAATTAATTGTCAGAATGATAATATTAAAGAACCAGAAATATATACTCGAATTAAAGCATGTTCTTTTTTTAGTAAGTCCCTTTAGGTTACCCTACTTGTCATAAATGATTACTACAATATTAGCCTCTTTCGATTACAATAAGTGTAGAATTAATTTTAACATATAAGAGCTAGATTTCACAAATATAGGTTAACATCTATCAATACCAAAATTAATTCTTACCTCTTCTGCCTCTTTCGATTACAGAATTAGTAAGAAGTTAATATGTAGTACTAAATAGAATATGTTAACATATAACAGTTAGCTTTGACCGGTCCGATTAACCGTTTAAAAAATATAAAGGGACCAACCCCTCTACCCTACCTATCCAGCCCCACCCGACACCCTTTGTACCAGGCTGGGCCAGTTTTAATTTTTTTTTAATTTGGGCCGACCCGATTACGGGTCAAACCGGCCCGTTTAACACCCTTAAAATAGATAGATGTTAACAAATTAAATACACCCAACTATAAAGTAGATAAACTTTAAATAAAAAGTTTCAACTTAAGCATGTGAAATTGAAGAATAATATGTATTATTATATAAAAATATTAAGATCCGTCATTTTTCCAACACAAGAGAAGTTACTCCATAATGGAGTTAATACCGACAACAGAAATAATCATGCCCATTAAATAAGAAAACAGAAAGAAATATTCAAGAGAATAATTTCCACTATTTAATTAAAAATAGAAACTAGAGTAATTTTCAATACTACAATTTATTAGGAACTAGAAATGAAGCCAGTCTAATGGCTAAAAGAAGAAACATAAGTAAAACTAAAAAACAAAGAGAAAGGAAAAACTTTTTGCTCAATATTACACTTTTCCCTTTTCTCTCCTCATTTCCTTCACAAATGATGCCTCGTTATAGGCAAGCCATGACAAGGTTTTAATTATCTTCTGGATATGAACTTGTCATGGCTGGTTGTGATATTGTTATGCTTGGTTATGATCTTATTTGGTTATTGATCGGCTATAGTTCATTGTAGCCGGCTGTGAGACGGTTATAGTTTGTTGTAGCAGGTTGTGAGTCAGTTATCCTTGTCATGGTAAATCACATTTATACAATCTTTCTTTGGATAATTCAGTACTTGAACTTTTCTTGTCTGATATCTTCTTCATTAATGAACTATGAATTTTCTTATTAAATTATGATATTTTCTACTAAGAAAATTAAAATATTACTGTCTAAAAATTATATAACAACTTAATTTATACATAAAAATTTATTTTATCATAGAGCAAGATAAGTTGATATAATGATATAGAAAAGCATTGCGTTGCTTCAATATAATGATTGTTTGTCATAATACTTTGAAGAAGATAATTTGTAAGCCGCGATAAGTTATCGATTGAGAGACATTTCAATATTGAGAATAAAAATAGTAAGAGAGAGAATATATATATATATATATATATATATATATATATATATATATATATATATATATATATATATATATATATATATATATATATATATATATATATATATATATATATATATGGGCAAGTATTAGTTGTTACGATATAAATGAGACAAAGTAATAACTACCCTATCAATGTAAAGAAATAACCCATTAAAAATTATTCCATTATTTAATTATTGCAACGATTCCCACATCAAAACTATTATACTTTCGCTCAAAAAAATTGTTTTAAATTTAAACGTACACACACTTTTTTAATAATACATTAAGAAAAAAATAGGGCCCCGTTGGGCCCAAGTGATTGCTTTACTGGCATTATAGTCGAGCCATCTACGACTAACATATATGTATGAGATTAAGTTGAGTTGGAATTTAATTAAATAGTTTGGCTTTTATTATGAAAATTTAATTACAAGGAGAAAAGAAAAGGTAAAGATCGACTATTTTCCTAAAATTGGATTTTTTTCCTTGATTTTCATAAGTCACTAACACAAAAAAAAATAATTTCTTATCCTAATATTATGTAGCAACAATATCCAGTCAAAATCCTCCTCAATCTAAATAGCTTGGAAAGTTTTTCAATTCTTGTTATTTTTAAGTACATTATAGATTAGCAAAATATATGGCAACAAAAGGAAAATTATATAAAGATGTGCATAACAAGAAATGTTATTACACGCACATACCAAATATGTATGATTTCTTTTTTTCTTATTTGTTCTTAATGAGTTTACAAAGTTAGCAAAAAGCTTAATTTTCTATACAAATATGTTAGTCAACAAAACAAATATCATTGTTAAACTGAGATTTCTTAACTTCTACAGTTTTTTAACATAGTCTCATCTTACTCAATTAATATCCTTATTAAACAATGGGTATTAATGTATGTTAGTTAAATTAGATACTAATCTTCAAGTTCTACAATTATTTTATTGCCGCGGTATCCTACAAAGTACAAAAGATTGTACCATCAAATCAAATACTAAAAATCAAACTCACGAATTGTATACAATCAATATTCGATTTGCGTCAATATTCATCTATTTCTGAATCAACGTCATATAATCGTCATTATTCGTACTTTGAATCGCACCTACTATACCTCTAAACTTAAGGTAGCGCAATAACTAAAAAGCCGTTATTATTTACTGCTTGCAGATTGAGAAAAAATGTATTTTATGCCATAATAAATAACACACTATTCGTATAAGGAATGTAACATAAATAATCGATCATATTTATTATTTATTTTATCTAACTATATATAAAAATTAATATGTACTTATATACATATAATATATAAATTATACATATAATATAGCTTTATGGACTATTTGGATTAATTCTTTTTCATATAAAAACAATACGAAGATTCCAATAATCCAATAATAACGGAATTTGGAAAAATGATAAATAAGGCCCAAAAAACTAAATTTCAAAAGCCCGAATCAAATATATAATGGCCCAAAAATCCTCAAATATTACAAAATTTTCAGTTTCTTCAACTGAACTATTTTCTCTCTCATCACATCGGTCGTGCACACAAAAGCACAAAATACACACACAGAGTTCCTCCATTAGTGAACTATTCTCTTCTTCAACCCCACCACCCCCTTAACCCACCCATCCCAAAAAATCCCCACACACTCCCCCCTTCTTGGTTTTATCAGTTTTTATCATTTTCTTGATTTTTTTCCTCACAAGTTCTCACCTTAAATTTCAAGAATTTGGAAATTTTGAAGTTCTTAGAATTGGAAAATTGATTCTAAAGTTGGGTTCATGAAATTAATATCAAAGATTTAAATGGAGAATTCTGCTGCTGCATCTGACGAGCCTCAAAAGAAGCGTCCTCATCTCAACACTGTTTTAATCTCCTCTCCTACTATGGCTCGCCATTCTAAAGCTTCTTCTGATAATAAAACTGTAAGTTTTTTCCTTAATTCTTTAATAGCCACTATTTTTTATTGTTGTTTTTATGGTTATTTCTGTAACTGAATCTTTTTACTGTATTTTAGCTTAGTTACATATGTTTTTAGGGTTCTATAGTTTTAAAAAGAATGACCCTTTTCATATGTGGTTCAATTTATTTTAGCTTAAGGACATAAAAAGTATTTGTCTTTGCTTTATTTGTTGATTTTTAGCTTAATGCTTTTATGGTTTTTGTAATTGAAGTGGTTGTATTGTATGTTAGCTTAGTGACATATGTTTTTAGGGTTGCATAGTTTGAAAAAGAAAAACCCTTTTCATATGTGGTTCTATCTTTTTTAGTATGAGGAGATATAAATTGGTGTACCTTATTTTATTAGTGTGATTTTTAGCTTTAGTTTTTTTGTGAAAAGGCTTGTTGATCTGTAAAAACTCATTTGGTTGCGGACTAGTTTTCAGTTTTATGGATGAGTTAGAGTGTGGTAGTTTATGCCATGAGAATCGACGTTTGTGTTTTTTCTATAAAACTTAAACTGAAAGAGTGAACCTTGACTATGCCATGAGAATCTGCAATAAAGGTGTGATCTTGATGAGAGCTTGCTCAAGGATGATCAGTTTGTTGTATGGATGATCCCTTGGGGTATTATTTGCTGTAGTGGGCAAGTGATGAAAAGCACACCCAAGGGCCATATCTTAAAGGTCAATGTCGATGAAGGTGGAATGTAAACCACAACGAGCTAGGTTCGAATCCTAACTTAGGTAGAAAAATTAAGTTTATCTTTTTCCACCCCCTAAGTCTAGCTGGATAGAGGTACCTTATACAAGTATTTGTGGGAGGATGTAGGTACCCACTGGGATAGTTGAGGTGTGCGCAAACTGACTATGATACCAAAGGTTTAAAAAAATAATGTAAAAGAGAAAGAAAGCACATCCCTAGCTATTGGTTTAAAGTTACTTATACGAAAAGAGTTGATCTTGATATCAAGAAGGAGTTTTATTAGGTTGTTCCTGCATGGGTGTTTTCTCTCTCTTGAGGTTCTTAATGCCAGATACTATCTTATCTCCTGTTGGTCTCAGTTGTTGCCTTATCTGAGTCCTGTACATGTGCTGCTTTTTTTTTTTGTTCGATGTTTTGAAGGTTCTGTTTAATGTAAATGTTGAACGTCAAGTGATTGTTGTTCTATTATAGCTTGGGGAATAACTGATATAAGTAAAATGACGAAAGGCTCTCTCTCCCTCTCCCTCACTTTTATTTGTCTAATAGAGTGAAAATCTTTTAAACAATGATATCTTTCGTAATTTTAAATTTTGTGGGACTAAGGTTATAGAAGTTACAGTCTCAAGGGGATGGCCTAATGGTCAAAAGATGAAGCAACAAGTTTGGGAACAAAGGTTTGAACCCCAATAGAGGCTATATTAAGGAATTCTTCCTATTTGCCTAATTTTTGGTTGGTAGAATTACTCACAACCTGCATTTTACGGGTGCCCCTTTGGATTCGGTGAGGACGTGAGGTTTACACAAGCTGATTGGAGAATGCCATTACTGAAAAAAGCTGTACAAGGTTACGGATGTACACCACCGTCTATCTTAAGACATTCCTTTTTGGGTGACTGTGGCATTTCCCTAGAGGTGCATCCTTGTTGATTGCTATTAATTACACATCTATCTCATACTATTAATTTCCCTCAATGTTTGTATAAAGGTATTGCTAATCCACTAGCGCACAAAGTGACTTTCTGTTAGAAAATTGTGAAATATATCATTGATTCACTGTTGCGCTAATTGATTTTAACTTTATTGTGAGAACTTCTTCTCAATTAAACACAACGGATTATCAAGTAGTCTTTGGTTAATGCGGTTTGGTGAATATAGAGCAATAACTGATAAAGGATTGCATATTGTTTAATCTTCACATGGAAAACTTTGCCAATTTCATTGTGCCAGTCACTTGCTCTTGCGTATAGTGTGATAGTTGGTTCAGATAACTGAGCGTATATTGCCCAAAAAGAACTTATCACTTGCCTTTGTATGATTGTGTATCCTACATATGACTGGACCTGCCATGAATTACTGCCCTTTTCTAGTTAGGTAAATGCTATTGTTTTTTTTTCCTGTGTAATTATTAGGAAGCCTTTATTATAAGATGTGATCATTGTGAACCTTAAGGGGGTGCACTTTTAAACTGCTTATGCCTTCATTAACTAGTTGCTAAGTTAATATGACGATAGGTGCGAAATGCCAAAAGAAATTTGCACTATTCTGCCGATTTAGAGGAAGAGAATGGAAAGAACTTCAAGTAAAGATGGATGCTATAAATGGAGGTTGATTTTCTTTGTTGCTTCTTCCTCTCTTTGGCATGTTCTTCCTTGTCCTTATCCTCTGAGATACTCTCCTCAGGTCTCCGGCCTAAAAAATGTGAACCACCATTGAATATGTTTCACATGGTTCTCATTTTCTGCAAAATATTATCCATTCAACTAGAAGAGCTCAAACATATCTAGGCACTTAACAAGCATCCAAGGGTGTGGCTTAGTGGTCAATGAAGTGGGTGAGAACCACGAGGTCTCAGGTTCAAATTCCAGCAGAGGCAAAAAATTCTAGGTGATTCTTCCTATCTATCCAAGCCTCTTGGATAGAGTTACCTGGTACCAGTTGCTGGTGGGAGCTGGTAAGTATCCCGTGAAGTTAGTCGAGGTGTGTGCAAGCTGGCCCAAACACCACGGTTTTAAACAAAATATCTAGGCACTTAACAAATCTGAAAATAAAACCTTCAAAATAATTGAAGGACTAAATCGTCAATAATCATCATTTTAGTAGCAAAGTGAATTTGGACACTGTAAAAAACACAAAGCTTGTTCAATATTGTGTGGTCATGAAGAAATGAAACTTCTGAACAATGGGAGGACGTCATTCACTTCTAGTTTGTGTACAATTACAATTTTGTTTGGCTTGACCAAATTTAGGATGAAACTAAATCACCATACATCTTATTTACCTTTATTGTGGATCAAATCAAATTTAGTTTGGCGAGAGAGTTGTAGCAAGTACTCGGAGTAAGAAATTTTCTCTTTTAGCATTTCAAAACAAATGCATCTTCCGTAGCTATCTCACCAAAAAGGGTGGAGCTATGAACATCAAGGACTACAAGCCTATAAGTCCTATGGGAAATATCTACAAGATAATTTCTAAGGTGCTTTTTAGTAGAATAAAGAAAGCGTTGGACGAGACAGTGTGTGCCTCTCAGAATGTATTCGTGGAAGGATGACAAATCTTAATGCAACTTTAATGGCAAACAAAGTGGTCGACTCTAGAAGGAAGCAGGGAGAGCCGGGGATCTTGTTGAAATTGGAACTTAAGAAGGCCTGTGATCGTGTGAACTAGGAGTTCCTGGCTTTGTAATGTTGAAAATGGGATTGCAGGATATGTGGCGGAATTGAATTTAGTTCTGGTATCAACACTCAGATTCCTGGTCTTAGTGAATGGCAGAATTAAGTTTTGGTATCAGCAGTCAAATTCTTGGTCATAGTGAATGGCGGAACATGTAGCTCTTTTGGTAGCTCGAGGGCTATCTCCTGTGCTATTCATTTTTTTTATGTTAACACATGTAGGTATCTAGTTATTTCGTCCATCTTAAAGTAATATAATTTGATTTGATACTAGTTTGAAGGTTGGGAGGGGGGGGGGGGGGGGGGGGGGGAATGGACATCGGTCCCCAAAGAAGGAAGGTTACAGCTTTTGGCTATAATGAGTCTAACTTTAGGTGAGCTGATTTTAGATAAGAAGTTTTCCCCGTCTAAAATAGTAAAAATTATTTTGAATTTCAAATTTGGGAAATCTGCGGACAGGTTGGTTTTGATTTGAATATTTGCCTTTTGGGGAAAATCCTGCTCACTGTGTTACTTAATTATCTGATTACCTTTTTTGTTTCCTTCTGTCAGTATATGTATGTCTTGTTCTTTAGTTAATTTTTTTATGGGGCATATCTCAATTCCTTATCAGCACGAAACTTGCTAAATCTTGTGATGATAGTGACAGTAACAGATGGTTAGCTTGTAAAAGTTCTTCCTAGAAAGTCTAAAATTACTCACCGGGAAAAAAAATTAAAAATAAAAATAAAATCAGCAAGAACTTTATTGGTAGAATCTTGCAAAAATTCTGTTTCCTTTAGACGCATCTGTTGCGAAAATACAAGAGTGCATATATGTGTAGTATATATATATATATGTGTGTGTGTGTTCCTTTAATTGAGAGAAGCAACATTCTTATATTTTATATGCTCATAGTTGTGCAGGGATAACTCAATTTAAGAGGTAAAGTAACATATCCTTAAGAGTAAAGTGTTGCAGATGGCTTTGTGAAATTACATATTTTTTTTAATCATCTTTGTCTAACCTGATGTACAGTGTTTTCCTCTGCTTTTGCTTAAGAAATAAATAACTCTTGATGTTTAAAAGTTACATGTTATTTTATTTGGAAAGAATGTTAATGAGAAATTCCATTTTCTTTGTTATATGTGGATGAATTGAAGGGATAGCTTGGGTTCCAAAAATGTTTAATTTTTTTGATAACCAAGAAATCCCCTAGGGTTAATGGCGCATGGTTCGAAACTCGGTGGATGATGGGCCTGTCTCTACACTTCTCCAATTAAATGCCATGCTTTTGTCCGCCAGGGTTCGAACCCGTGATGTGTGCCTAACCCACACATTATTCGTTGCACTCTTACAACTAGAACAAAGTCTTAGGAGCCCAAACATGTATGAAATTTAATAAAGATGGATTAAAGATTGGGTTTCTTTTTGTGACAGGTTGATGCTGCAGTTCTCCATTATCAAAATCAACAACTAGTTCAGCAGTTAGATGCACAGAAGCATAAGTTGCATGATCTTGAAGCCAAAATGAAAGAATTGAGGGACAGACAAGCTTCTTATGATAACTTCTTGGTTAAGTTAAATCGAATCTGGAATCAGGTAACTTCTTTAGGTATCCTAATTGTGTGGTGATTGATCTAAGCAGCCTAACTTGTGATTTGCATTGGTTTGATGGTCTTCTAAATAATTCCATGTAGTTAGATGATGATCTGATTCTCCTTGGAGCATCCAGTGGGGCAGATCAAATTGCTTTGAAGAGGTTGGATCATCTAGATTATTCTCGAGGTTGGCTGTTACAAATTTAAGTGATTTTGGGTTTCTTTATTATCCTGGAAGCTCAATATAGAAAAGATAAGCTCCTTTGCATTTATATTGAGAATAACTCGTTGATTTCTATTAACATTTAGGTTCAGTTCCATCTTGTCCTGCGGAGGAAATGTTCTTGTGTAGAGTGTTGAAAACCAATGCTATTCCAGGCGACACCAATGCTGGATCCACTGTGAATATCAAGGAAGCTCTTGATCTGCGCCATTCTTCTACTCTTGAGTTGATGAAATCGTTGGGAAACGCTATTGATGCTCAGCGTATTAAAACTGAAAATCTTACTCGTGTTTTGGAAGAAAAGCCATCAGCAGAAGGTTGGGAACCTGGAAAGACCTTGATGTGGTCCTACTTCCCCCCCTCCCCCTTTATTCTCTGATTACTTTGCAAGCGTTAGTTTTCTTCAGAATCTATTTTGTTACTATGTACTATGTATAGAACTGGTGCTTGAATCTGGTCTAATCTGATTATTTTACCATCATTGGAACTTTTCAGATACTATCATTCTTTTAAGTAAGATCGATGATATGATGAAAGATGAGGCTAATTATCTCCGTCAAGTAATTGATGTTCTTCATTTGAAACACAAAGAATATGCTGATGCAATCGAAGCTTGTAATCAAAGCCATTCAGTGGATCAATCCGAGTTAAAGCGCCTTGAAGGTATTTGCAACATTCCTTTGTTCCACACGTGGACACAATTTTTTAGCTCATACGCATTCATTTGTGAAATCCCTCAAGTACAATCAGTGTTATGAGTTACAGATCAACATTGATATCAAATTCTGGGGCATATGTATGTGGTTGTTCAAACTGATATGTAATGTTTAGCTTTAACCATTGTGTATGATGGCATGGATGTGCATGTCTATTTTTCAGCTCATACATGTACCTAATGCAAGGTATTGAGTACAATCAGTAAAGTTAATTAGCATTGCGAGTTAGGGTTCAACTTTGATTTCAAATTGATTGGTGTTTGATATATGAATTTCAAATTGGAGATGTAGCATTTAACTTCAAGCATTGCATATGGTGACATGGATGTGAATATCTATTTGTATTGGCTAACGTCTTTTAAGCAACTGCCACTGTGCCTTGAATATGTCTCTTTTGCTAATGGTAAAAGGTGAGCTGGAGGAAAGCATGTCAGAACTTGAAGATAGTAGAAGGAAGTTAGTTACTCTGAAAATGCAGAAAGATTTGGCATCTGGGGGGCAGGTAACAGTTTCAAGTGCGGTAAATGGTAGTATGTCACCAGAGAAGTCTACAGACCGAACAAAAGGTGTGCGGGAACTGAAGGAGTCTATAGAAGAGGCAAAGGTACCATCATTATAACTTACCCCGTGTCTTGCCTGTGTGATGTATGCACATTTAAATATGATGTTTTGATTGCAGGCGCTGAAAGAGGACCGCCTCTCTGAACTTCAAGATGCCCAGGAAGATAATCTACATTTGTTAAAGCAGTTGCAAGATCTTCAGGTTTTCACCAAGAATTTCCTGGATTCAGATTTTCAAATTTAAAATGTATTTGACATTAAAATGCCAAGTGCATTTATATGTTTGAGGCTAAATTGTAATTTTTCTTAACCATACAGAATGAACTAAAGGATGACAGATACGTGTCTTCATCTCGTGCTTATACCTTACTCCACGATCAACGTCACCATTGGGATGCTGAGGCAGAGCGATACAAAGCTCTGACAGACTCTCTTCAGGTTAAGCTACATTACTCCTCATTTCACATTGTGGTTTAGAGGGTACCTAGCTCGTCGTCTTTGCTTATAATTAAATTCAGGCTGACAGGTCTTTCATCGTACGGAGGGAGAAAGAACTGGTTATGAAAGCAGAGGCTATGGATTCAGCAAGGAAAGCAGTTGATAACTCCGAGTCAAGGATTGAGGAATTGGAGCATCGCATGCACAGATGCATTATTGAAAAAAATGAGCTGGAAATCAAAATGGAAGAAGCAATTCAAGATGCAGGTCGGTGTATTTTCAAGTCAGATTTATCTGTTGGTATGTTTATGTAATAATCTGCTTACTTGAAGGTAGACTGTTGTAGGAAGAAAAGACATTAAAGAGGAGTTTCAGGTGATGGGCTCTGCTTTATCAAAAGAAATACAAATGATGGAAGCTCAGCTGAATCGTTGGAAGGAGACAGCTAAGGAAGCTGTTTCCTTATGTGAAGAAAGACAGTCATTGGAAGCTTCAATAGGAAGAAAGGTTTGGTCTTGGTGCCATCATATGATTTATATCTTATTACTTACTTCTCAGTTAATAACTAGGAGATCAATTTCTTAACTAGGAAAAAAGGGATTGGGGTGTCCATTTAGATAACTAATGGAAGATCTTTTTTCTTTAAGAAGGTAATGGAGAGTGTTACATCAGTGCTGCTGTTAAATCTTTGTGGAATTATTAGCCTTGTGATCTTGTGTTTTCGTTCTTCGTGTTTCTTTTAGGTAGGGGTGGGGGTCTTATCACCACAGTGTCCTTAGTGAAAGGTCAAAGTTGTAAACCCCACTTGTCTTTGGTTTCCCTTGCCCCTTCCCCACAAACACGCAAAATAAAATAAAAAAGGGAGCTGAAAGAATAGGGAACATACAGATTATATTTCAAGTGATTCCATTTTTATTTCTGAGCCTTGGTGGGCACTAGCCAGTGTTACCTGGTATCTGTGCTGGTAGGAGATGTCAGGTATCTGGTGGGAATAATCGAGGTGCGTGTAAGCTGACTTGTACACCATCGTTTGGAAAAATAGGCAGATGTTATTTCAAGTAACTCCATTTTTTGTTCTGAAATGGTTCAACTTGTTGCTGTAGGCTACTGAGCACAAAAACTTGATCAATAGATGTGCTCGCCAGACTGGGGAGATTCAAACGCTAAAGGAACTTGTAAGTTCTTTAGCATAGACCTTTGCTTGTTCATTACCAGGTTCTGTCCTTGTCCTTACAAGTTACACCCGAGTCTTCTTGCAGGCTGAGAAGATGCAGAGGGACAAACAGGAACGTCAAATATTCTTGGACATGCTTGGCCAGCAAATCTATGACAACAGGTAAATTAATTTATTTCACTTCTTGGGATTTAACCTGGAATAAAATAGAAGTATCTGTGGCTCTATTTTATTAATCGACACTACACGTGTATATCTCTGTGTGTGTGTATGTGTTGTATGTATGTGTTTTATATATATAATAAATATATGTCCTAGTGTTCTATTGGTTGTCATATGTTACTAGAGATGATGTGAAAATAATTATATGGCAATAAACGATCTCACGGGCGCATATGAGAATTAAAATGTTTGGGCATTGCAACTGATATAATTAAAAAAAAAAAACATTTGTGAACGTTGCAAAGACTGGTTCCACTTTGTCGACCTGCAGTATTTAGTTGGAGAAGAGTATAGGGGTGGGCCCATTATTTATCGAGTTTCAAACCGTGTGCTAACAGGCGCTCGGGAACTTTCTCAGTTAGCAAAAGAAGTATGTTTTCACTAAATTAGTAGTCTCCTGTATTCACAACAAGACTTTGACCACTTTGCTAGAGACATAACGGAAATCAGAGAGTCGGAGAAAAGAGCTCACGCACAAGCTGAAATTTTGAGAGCTGCTTTGAATGAACATGATTTGGAATTGAGAGTGAAAGCTGCTAATGAAGCTGAGGCTGCTTGTCAGCAGAGGCTTTCCGCTGCTGAGGCAGAAATTGCAGAATTGAGGGCAGAACTGGATGCTTCTGACAGGTTCCTTTCTCCGATGCTTTCTTCTAAACTTATGATGCATTTTCTGGTTATCTTATTTTGTGTCTTTCTGGAATGTCTATGTACTTGCGTGAAAATTTTGTGTCACCTTGATGCACTAACAACAGTTGGCCAGTCTATCAAATGCCTCTTATCTTTTCTTGATGATGGTGGTGTCCGTCTCTTCCGTCCATCTAGACATGTATATATCTGCTTTAGACAACACCTATTTAGAAATAAAAATAAGCAGCAAAAGAAAAAAGGTACTAGCAGTAGGTATCCTGCTACCAATGTATGTCCACATGTATATATCTGCTTTATCCGGTGTGCATCCATCATCTATTTAAAATCTAATAATGTTCTTCTGTGTATCCAATATTGATCAAGCTTAGCAATTTATTAGACACACTCTTGTTTATCCTGTAACCATATAAGGTTTCCTTGCAGAGGTGTTTTAGAGCTAAGAGAAGCAATAAAAATAAAAGAAGGGGAATCAGAAACTTATATTTCCGAGATTGAGGTACTCAACTGGATGTGTTTGTTACAATTTATTGCATCACTTAATCTCTGTTGCCTTTCTTCTGATCTATTTACATGTTAGACTATTGGTCAAGCCTATGAAGACATGCAGACACAGAACCAACATCTTCTCCAGCAGCTGGCCGAGAGAGATGATTATAACATAAAGGTCTCTATTATTATATTTCCCTTTGTTGCAATGGATATTCTACACCCGGTGATCATTCATAGGGAGTGATGCAGTTGTCCTGTAGTCATTTTTACTTCTGCTTTTCAAGTGCAGTTAGTATCTGAGAGCGTGAAGATAAAGCAGGAACAAAGCTTGCTTCTCTCTCGGAAGCAGGTATCAACAGCTAAACTTCAAAAGGCTAAAACATCACTGGAATCTCTGAAAATGAGGATGGCTCAAAGTGAAGACCAGGTTGCCTTTTGCCTCTTTTGTGGCACGTAGAGGTATAAATTTGGAATTGTTTGTTCTTTTCTCAACCATTATAATATGTTGTAGATGAAAGTTCATATCACGGAAGCTTTAAGTTATATCCAAGAAGATAGACATCTTGCAGTCACCCTCGAAACTGCCAAGCGAGAATTGGGAGATGCTGATAAGGAATTGAAGTGGCTGAGATCTGCTGCTTCCTCCGCTGATAAGGAATACGAACAGCTCAAGAGAAAATTGGCCGAAATAGGGGTGGAACTAGGAACTGAAAGGTGATATTCTTTTCAACAAACTCTTATTATCAACCCCACCCCCCCCCCCCCCCCCCCCCAAACACACACATAAAAAAAAAAAAATCGTGTGTACGGTAACCCTTATTAGTTTAGTTTGCTATTTTACAAAGTTGAGGTTGGATGGAGAGGACTTAGCCTTATGTGGATAAATGTTCTTTAATCTAATGTGTGTTGTACAATAGACGCTTGGCATAATCGGTAAAGTTGCTGGCATGTGACCAGGAGGTTACGGGCTCGAGCTGTGGAAACTACTAGGGGTGGGCATAAAATCCGAAAAGTCGAATTACGAACCGAACCGAATTAATTCGGTATTTTGGTTTCGATTTTTTCGGTATTTCGGTCTAATTCGGTATTAAATGATCGGTATTTCGGTTCGGTTTTTGGTATTACAATTTTAAAAATTCGGTATACTGAATGTACCAAAATTTTAAGGACATTTTTTTTGGACTTTATCTATATCTACCCACCTAGTGCCCAGCCGGCTAGCCCAATTTATCCCATTCCTGTCGCCCCCCAACCCCAACTGTCCAAGCCCAGTACTCTTAGTCTTAGACTCTTAGGTTAGGCCATTTTGCGTTGTTATATGCTGGTATATCAATTTGTACATTTTCATATGCCCTTCTACTTCAAATTTATTTACAAGTATATTTATATGTTTTATGTTTTTTGATATGTATAGTTATTGTACTTCTGGTTCAGCAACATATCAGAGTTTTTCCTTACGGCAGTGTGGCACTACGTTTGGATTTGGAAGCATTTTAATTTTCGTTTGGTATACCGTATACACATAACAAAATTGAATAATTCATAAACCGAATATTTTACCGAAACCGTACCGAACCAAAATAATAAATACCGAACTGTATCGAAATAATTCGGTATGGTATTTGGTAAATACCGAACTGAAATACTGAATGCCCACCCCTAGAAACAACCTCCTGCAGAAATGCAAGGTAAGACTGCATACAATAGACCCTTGTGGTCCGTCCCTTCACCGGACCCTGTACATAGCGGGAGCTTAATGCACCGGGCTGTCCTAATCTAATGTATGCTGTAGAATGTGAGCTGATGAGCAATCTGCTGGTTGCCTGGCTTTATCTTTCTGTTGTACATCTTAAGGTTAATTATAGCTAATTGGAGCATGGATAAAACATGCATTACTGGTCTAAAGGTCAATGCTCTGTGCACAGGACTTTTTGGACGGGGTCCTGAATAGTCTATTCAAGCCTTATGGATTCGGCAGTGTGTTGGAATTTGGCATTTGCGTGCATTTCTAATCTTATAGAATGTTCTTGCTCATGAAGATTAATCTGTTTCTGCATCTGCTATGAGTTCTTTCTTTATTCAGATTTCATGAAAATTTTGATAATCTAGGAGTGAGAAAAAGAAGCTTAATGAAGAGGCAGTGGAGTTGAACAGAACTGTTGATGAGTTGACTTCTGCAAGTGGCGAGGCTGCAGTACAAAAACTGCAGGATGAAATCAATGATTGCAAGGCTATTCTCAAATGTGGAGTGTGTCTTGATCGGCCAAAAGAGGTGTGTACATGTGTTCCTTTTTGCTCTGCAAGTGGGTAGTCTTATTTGGTTGAATAGTTTGTCGCAAGCATGCATTTTTTAATTCTAGTTCAGGATACTCAGTTCCCTTCTCTGTTTTAGAGTAAAGGTTGACCACAGGAGGAGGGTTTCTTTTGTGAATATTTGGTGTATAAATGACCCGTAGAACCACTTAGAGCTACCTTGTATATTTATAAAATTCAAAAAGCCATATTGGTTTTGTAAATCTAGAAATGGCTTCTTTTAGGTATAGAGTTAGGTTATTATTTATTATGCGCTAGCAATGCTTTGAACCTGATTTTGTTCTTCTACATATTTTGCAGGTTGTAATCACAAAATGTTATCATCTCTTCTGCAATCCATGTATTCAGAGAAATTTAGAGATCCGTCATCGCAAGTGCCCTGCCTGTGGAACTGCTTTTGGACAAAACGATGTTCGTTTTGTGAAAATCTGACCAAACTCTGTCAGTTGCAGCTCGCTGAACATGTACATTATTGCTGTTCTCTGAGGGTATCGTTTGAGAAGCCTACTAGGGGCAGAATTCATACCCTTGTGAAGAAGAAAGTGCTACCTTCTATTTTTTCCTTTCAATTTCCTTTTCCCCCCTTAGGGGTGCACCCATTTTTTTCTTTCTCCACATCTCTTTACTCAATATCTCTTTATATAGTCTTTTTTTGTTACCCGCATCTCTTCTCTTAGTCTCTCTTTATGCAGTCCTCTTTATTTTTTCTCCACATCTCTTTCTCTCTTAAATCCTTGATTTAGCAGGACTTCTTTCAGTTATATTTTGTTAGAAACAGTGTAAAGCTTTATCATGTAGAGAGCTTTTTTAATGGTATTGAAGGATTATTACTATATAGCTTAGTGAGATGGCAGGTTTCTGCATGTCATTTTTGTTCTTTCCCTTTTTCTTTTGGCAGGCTATATGTTCCCATTTGCTCTTAAAGTTTAGCAAAATATTTTGTATAAACAAAGGGTATCAACAGGATACATTTGTGGTGTATTTAATGTGATTAGTCAGCCATCAGAAATGGGGAAAAATAATGGCATAATACATTTATGCCCTCAAAACTTGGCCTTAAGCTGGTAAGTCTGCCTGCCAACTTTGGATGTGCACAAGGAGGTACTTCTTTTGTTTATTACTGCATTGCTTAGGTGAAGGGAGCATTTGGGCCTGTATGTATTATTCCATATTTTTCGCATAGTAGAAGATGTCACCAGTACTTCTAGTTTAGCAGCTTAGTTGAGAGTTTCTAGAGCTACTCATGGTGAGAAATTTGGTGGCAATGGTATAAAAAATAGTAGGGCTAAATATCTTGGGTCTAAGATTAATAACTATAATTTAATTTATTTAGGTTATAAATTGGATAAAGTATTAGGCAATGAGGATTGGATACCAAAAGCTCCATTATTCATTTGCCAAAAACCCACTCGGATCATAATCCCATATTAGTAGAATTAATTCCATTAAATAATGTTCTTTATAAGCCTCCTTTTCGACTTGAAACCTATTGGTGTAAACTGTAAACACCTCTCGTTCAAAACCCTAGTCCAAGAAAATTGGTCTACTAATGACTATAATAGGACTAGATATTTATTTATGAAAAAATTTAAGATTTGAAAACACCAAACTTTTGGTAAAAAGGGAAAAAACTAGCCCGGCTTCAAGGGATTGAAAAATCAAAACATTACCCTTATATTTTTTTCCTCCAAAACCTTCATACTAGCCTAAAAAAGGACTACAATGACCTATTACTAACAGAAGAAGATTACTATAAGTTAAGGTCAAGAGTTTTATGGCTTAACGAGGGAGATACAAATACCAAATTCTTTCACATCTCGCTACTAATAGGCAAAGAAGAAGAAATATGATCAATTTCTTCAAAAACAATGCTGGGAATTGGATTAATGATCCTAATCTAGTCACCTCCCACGTTTGGAACTACTTTAATTCTATTTTTACCACCTCCCACAATAACTTTACTAGAATTAGTATTTTAAAAAATACTTTCCAAAATGCCTTAAACCTCAGTAGCTTTGATAAGTCCCTCCTAAGTATTGAGATTAAAAAGGTCATCTTCTCTTTTAAACCCTTTAAAGCACCCAGACCGGACGGCCTACACCCATTCTTTTTTCAAAATTAATGGGACATAATTGGTCATTCTGTCAAAAAGTTATACCATAATATCTTTGACACCAAGAGATCCACATGATCTCAACAAAACTTATTTGTATCTTATTCCAAAGATTCCCATGCGAATAACATAGATTTTTTTAGACCAATTGATCTTTGTAATACTATTTATAACGTCATCACAAAAATCCTTGCTAATAGACTTAAACCTTTCCTTGACCAATTTATTTGCCCTTACCAAGCTAGCTTTATAAAGAATAGAAGGGCTTCGGATAATGCCATTATCATACATGAATTCATTTCAAAAATTCATAAGTTAAAGAGGAAACAAGGCTATATGCTTCTAAAAATCGACCTTAAAAAAGTATTTGACCGTTTAAAATGGTCATTTGTGCACCATACCCTAGTTTATTTCAACTTTCCTCCAAATTTTAAGAAAATTCTCCTAAATTGTATCTCAACAAACTCTATCGCTATTCTAGTAAACGGCTCTGTTACTAATATTCTTCATATTAAAAAGAGTGATTTCTTTGATACCTATCCGAGCTTCCCTATCCTTAATAAACACCCTAGACCAAAAGGCTATTAATTTATCATTGACAAAATAAGAGCCAAACTAATGGCTTGAAAAATAAATTACTGAATATAGCAGGCTGGACAACTCTCTCCCATTCCTGTTTAAACTCAATTCTAAACCACTATATGCAATTTACCCTTCTCCCTATAACATCCTCAAAAAAAATTGATAAGGTCCAAAGGGATATTATATATGGTACATTAATGAGAAACGAAAAATTTGCCTCATTAATTAGTCAATCGTTTGTCAACCAAAAAACATGGGAGGCCTTGGTCTCCATAAGGCTAAAGACAAAAACTATTGTAATCTTGCTAACCTTGCTTGGAGGACCATTGCAAACCCTACCACTCCATGGGCTCAACTCATCATTCATACATATGCAAACGCTAAGAACACTAGGAATACTTCTTTCATATGAAAAAATATTCAAAAGGAATGGAAAATATGCTCTAAAGGTATCAATTGACAACTTCATCACCATTCTAACATGAACATTTGGGAGACCAATTGGATCTCTAACCTAGAAAGCCTTAGAAATACTATAGAAGGCCCTTTATCAAAAAATGACTATCACCTAAAACTAAGACATACTTTTGATGGCCACAAATTGCACTTTGATAATATATCCCTCAATATTCCTGATGATATAAAGGATTCAATATCAAAAACAAAAATCCGTGTTAAATAACCTAATAATGATATCCCTGTGTGGTCCCCCAATACAAAAGGTATTTTTACGATCAAAACTTGTTACTTCTTAATCAACACTAATGAGAACATAAATTTCAATTTTAAGTAGATTTGGAGCTTGCCTTGTCCTAATAAGATTTATTTATTTTCCCTGGCAATGCCATCACAATAGAATTCCTTGTAGACAATATCTCACAAAAATGGGCCTTAATATAGATCCTCATTGCCCTATATGTAAAAATCACACTGAGAAATCTATCACTCATATCTTCCTTAAATGCCATGTAAACAATCATATTTGGGAAACCATTGGATGGAATTTTTTTTATAGGGAGGATGAGGAACACTGGCTAATTCAATTAAAAAATTTTAATTACCTCTTCAACAACGATTTGTTAAATTGAAATCTTTTCTTCCCTTTTGCAATTTGGTATATTTGAATCAATAGAAATAACAATAACCATAGTAACACCAATTTGCCAATAAACATTGTCCTCATCACAAGAGTAGCTATCGAATTCCGTCTTTTAACTGAAACTAACATGTTACATGCTCCAAAGATCCATATTAAGGTTAGATGGCATAAACCTCCAATAGGATGGTTTAAATTGAACATTGATACTAGCTTCCACAAAGACAAGTAAACCTGTAGCCTGGGGGGGGGGGGGGGGGGGTTAATCAAAAATACTAAATGCGACTGGATTGTTGGATACAACAAATCTGCTGATGCAAATGGTTGTCTACGAGCACAAATCAAAGCTCTACTAGAAGGATTAAAAACAACCACGAGTGGGGCTTAATTTCACTTCAAATTGAAATGGATTCCACAGAGGTAATTCTATCAATACAATAAGGTAATAATCTATATGCTAACATTATTCTAAAATGCAGGTCGTTAATGCACCAACAGAAGTAAGTAATCCTCCAACACGAATTCCGGCAAAGAAATACGATAGTTCACCAGCTAGCACACATGGGAATTGCCAATACAAAGAAGAAGAAGAAAGTTTTGTGGCCCCACCTGAAGATGTTAAATTTCTAGTAGAACATGATGTATAATGTGTTTTTGAAAAACTCCTATCATATGATGCTTGTAATACTTTAGCAAGCCTAGGTAATCAAAGTGCATTATGTGACACTAACTATAAATCCCATGTAATGTATGTTTAGTACCTTTTAATATATATAATTCCTATTTGCTCAAAAAAAAGAAAGACATTTTTTGCCGAATTATATTACAGAATTATCTCAAAAATTTCAGTCATAGCTAAAGTATGTCAAACGTGAATTCCTCCGTAAAAAAATATTGCTACTTTGATCTTGCTCAACAAAATAATATATGTAGTTCTGTTTACCCTTAAAATTAGATAACAATTGAATTTATACGCGGTTTTAGGAATACGTGATATAACTTGATACATTAATATTGAAATTAACGACAATAAAATAAACGCAAACTACAAAATAGACCAGCCTTAGCTTACAGGTTTGATCACGCTCAAGCCAAGAAATATCTTAACTAGTGTTTAGACCTGAATAACAGGATGATAAGAACTAGAAATGATCGGTATATTGCTTTTGTCTGGTGTGTTATAATGTGTCCTACAAATGATCAGAACCCCCTTTATTTAGTGTGTGTATGGGGGTGGAGAGAGGAGCATTCTACTTTTGGTACAATTAAAAACTCTCATGATATGCTAATTAATCGATTTCTTCTTAATACATGCCGAGATTTCCACAATGATCCTCGATCGATTACAGATATTTCGGCTTTCCGTTATTTTATTTGGGAAATTTTTTTCGATTTTGCTCGGTCTCGATCTTGCTCGATCCCAATCTTGTTCAGTCTTTGTCACGAGCTCGACGTTCTATTTTTACGCCTTTATTCGATACATCCCAAGCTCAAACTTTGACCTACCATATTTCAGTCTCGAGTGAACAAACAAATGGACGAACCTAGTTTCGATCGTACACAAGTTCAACATTCATTTTCTCATTTCTTGATCTTCAATATATAAAATTTTGAAAAGATATAGACTACAAGGATATTCTTCTCATCTTTCTAAATTCTGTTTCCTTATTCATCCATAAATAAAAATACTTGCCTTACATCATTTTAGCTTTTGGATGGGTACCACTATATACTTCATTTTTGGATTTATTCATAAATTATTAAACCTTATGTTTATCCACATTCCACACCTTAAAAAAATATCAACCTATCTATGCTCAGCCAAAATCATCGAAAATTCCACCTCTGAATTTAATTATATATAGTATTTCTATAAGTATCTCAAAGAGCTTCCTAAATCTTCACTCTCACTTTATTTACTTTTCAAATCCAATCAAAAGCAATGATTCTACAAACCACAACCCATTCCTTTACATTTTCATCTCAACCCATTTCAAGAAACAATCTTTTCTTCAAAAATCTTACCTTTCTCACTTCTCCTTTGTTACCCAAATCTTTTTTGCCTAATCTTGATTACAAGTTTTATTTTGGTAACAAAAGAAACTCACTTACTGTTGCTAATGGTAGAACTAAAACAACCATTCGTTCTACTTTGCTTGAAGCTCCTGTCATATGGGCTGGTAGAGTTTGTGTTTTTTATGCTCTCTTGAAAGCTGGTTTAGCTGGATCTCCTTCTAATCCACTTGTCTCAGGTATAAAGCATCAAGAACGGGAATGGGATTTTTTCTTTATATGGGGGAAATGTGATATTTAGCTTGATTTGTAGTCACTAGCCGAGGTAGAATTTCTAAAAAATTAGAAGGGATTGTGGCCAGTGAGAAATGAACGAACAACTTCACAAAAGTTTTGAATCCCCGACCACAGAGCTATGCTTTTGCATTGTGGCAAGGGGATTCAAAACATAATATAGAGGTATAAAGCGGATTTTGACTTATATGCATAGTGTAATTTTTCAGCGAAGGGGGGTCGGGCGCCTCCCTAAATCCACCCATGTTTGTAGTGTGTTAATAAAAAGTGGGGTTGTTTTGTTTACTTGGGAAGTGTAGTTTTTGAGTATTTAACTTGATTTGTAGTGTGATTGTGAGAAAGTGGGTTGTTAAGGAGAAGTATGATATTTCAATATTTAGCTTGATTTGTTGTGTGATATGAGAAATGGGGTTGTCTTTTATATGAGAAAGTATGCTATTTCAGTACTTTTTGTAGTGTGATAATGAGAATTGGTGTTTTTTGGTCTATGTGGAGAAGTGTGGTTTTTGAGTCATTTAGTTTGATTTGTGGTGTGTTATTAAGTAATGAGCTTGTTTTGTTTATTTGGAAAGTGTGGTTTTTGAATCTTTTAGCTTGATTGATATTGTGTTTTGGTTGTAGATTTGGAGACTGATGGGAATGCTTATTTGGGTTTTGCCAAATGGTTTGAAGAGTTACAAAGCAAACCAGGTTTGTGGAGTGTTCTTTGGTAGATCTACTTTTGTTTGTATTTGTGTTTTAGGAATGAAGAATTGTATTGTATGAGTTGATCTATTGATATGCTGATCAACAATTCTTCATGGTCTTACTTTTAGGAAAATACTGGCTAAATAGGGTGATTCTTTTCTTCTTAATACTTGTGGCAAGTGATAGGAGTATTACTTAATGACCTACTGTTTTGATCAATGTTCTAAAGTCAAGACTAGCTTAGGGAAAACCAACATAGTAGTTGACGACGACAACAACAACAACAACTACCCAGTGGATTCCCACAAGTGGGTTTTGGAGAGGGTGATGTACACAGCCTTATCCCTATCCTTGGAGGGCATGGAGTAGTTGGACATAAACTATATTGTGATGGGTTTTTCGTCTCGAGCTCTACTTTAAATCCTTAAGAGCTTTGTTAAGGCCTCATGGTTGCTTTGTGCAGTCTTACATTGCCATAAGACACTGATTCTCGCCTCCTTTGTCCTCCTTTTGGATGAAAGCAGTTGGAAGTGAGCAAAATGATGATCAATGAGAAGGGAATAACAACAATGAGAATTTGAATATTCTTAGTATATTCATGTTAATGGACAATGTATTTCTGTCTTCGTACATGATGTTACTTGTACAAGTAGTTACTTTGACAATGCCACTTGCTACCTCCAGCGGTCGTACATATACCACTTTCTATTGATAAATTTGTTCACTCTCAGTTACATATGATTTACATATATGTAAAGGTCGTTGCTGATTATCTTCAGACCAGTTATTCTCGGTATATTTTCTGCCAGATTAGGGTAAATGGAAAATTTAATGACATTCTTGTTTACCAGAGAAGGAAGCTTCTGACAGAAGGAAATTAGTGAGCAAATGGCATCCCACTACTAAGGGAACACTTAGACGAAATTACAGGATACCATCTAAAGTTGAAGGGCGACGCCTTCTCAAAGCCATCGCTTCCTTGTTATCAGACGATGACCACTTCAGAGATGCCACTTCTCACAAGGTAATGAGACCTTCAAAATTTTTTGTGTTGAATTACATAAATCTTTGTTCGATATTTCCTAATAAGTATTTATTTGATCCTTCAGGGTTGTCAGATTAGGAGGGAGACTGCTCATGGAGAAAGTGTCTGTTGCAACAATGTGCGAGCGTTGTTTGATGAGCTCCCCACGCCACATCTCACTGTCGAGATCACCCCTTTCCCTGCTGGTCCTCTAACAGAAAATGACTATGCAAAAGCTGAAAAACTAGAGAGGGTACTTAGATTAGGTCCTTCTGTCTGATTACAGTTTGTCATGTTGAACTCCTCTTTGTATGTATTTCTTCTCTTTGTACATAAGCAAGAGAAACTTGTGCAATGTTCCTACACCCCTTTTCTACTGCATTATTTTCCCAGAATTATCCATTCTCCAATTTCTCGACTGTCTCCAATTTCCCATCCCTTCTTCTCCTCTACAAAAGATCAAAGAACTTGTGTGGACATGTTTTCTTCCATATGAGACTTTAGATGGTGCTGAACCTAATAGCCAGTGGGTCTAAATTGAAAGGATTATGGTGGTTGGAAGTGCAAAAGATAAGCTCCCCCCCCCCCCCCAATCCCTGGGCCGCCCATGGCTTCAATGCAATGATAAGCAAGCAGCGTATGATATACATGTTAGACACATGTAACGAGTTCGAATCTAATCATAAACAAAATTTTGGTATTTAAGTGGATAAGGCATAAGGGGCAGGTCTATCGTCCATTGAGTTTCACTAACCATCAACAATTTCAGGCGTCGAATATTATGCAACAAAGTATAGTTTACAACACCTAGTTGTATACTATACTTTGCATTAGCATTACGAGGATAAGAGTAAAAAAAGGTCAGCCCAATGCACTGAGCTCTCGCCATGCGCAGGATTCGAGGAAGGACCTGATCACATGTGTCTATTGTACGCAATCTTACCCTGCATTTTTACAAGACTGTTTTCTCGAAAATCCTACATTCCTATATCAATCCATGTGTTAATACCCACAAGAACAAAGGGGAGGTGGAGTACAGTGGTGCCCTTGTACAAGAACAAAGGGGATATCCAGTGCTGCAACAACTATAGGGGCATCAAATTGATAAGTCACTCGATGAAGGTTTGGGAGAGGGTGATTGAGGCGCGGGTGAGGGAGGCAACAACTATATCTGAGAACCAGTTCGGTTTCATGCCGGGTCGCTCTACCACAGAGGCGATTCACCTAGTCAGGCGGATGGCGGAACAATTCAGGGATAAGAAGAAGGACCTTCATATGGTGCTTATCGACTTGGAGAAGGCGTATGGCAAGGTCCCGAGTGAGGTGCTATGGAGGTGCTTGGAGGCGAAGAGTGTTCCAGAAGCCTATATCAGAGTAATCAAGGACATGTACAATGGAGCTAAGACTAGGGTTAGGACGGTGGGGGGCGAATCAGACCATTTCCCTGTGGTAATGGGGCTCCATCAAGGATCGGCGCTGAGCCCCCTGTTGTTCGCCTTAGTGATGGATGCTCTAACCCAACATATCCAAGGGGATGTGCCTTGGTGTATGCTCTTTGCTGATGATGTAATATTGATAGACGAGACGAGGGCCGGTGCTAGTGAAAGGTTGGAGATACGAAGACAGACCCTCGAGTCTAAGGGTTTCAAAATAAGCAGATCTAAGACAGAATATCTGGAGTGCAAGTTTGGCGACGGGCCGAGTAGGGTAGGCGGGGAAGTGATGCTTGGTTATCAGGCCATCGCCAAGAGGGACAGTGTTAGATACCTTGGGTCTGTGATTCAGGGGGACGGAGAGATTGACGGGGACGTCACCCATCGGATTGGAGCGGGGTGGTCAAAGTGGAGGCTCGCTTCAGGGGTCCTGTGTGACAAGAAAATTCCACACAAATTCAAGGGGAAATTCTACAGAGCCGTGGTTAGGCCTGCGATGTTATATGGGGCGGAGTGCTGGCCCGTGAAGAACTCGCATGTTCAGAGAATGAAGGTTGCGGAGATGAGGATGCTTAGGTGGATGTGTGGGCACACCAGGCTGGATAAGATCAAGAATGAAGTTATTCGACAGAAGGTAGGGGTCGCCCCGGTGGACGAGAAGATGCGAGAAGCGCGACTGAGGTGGTTCGGGCATGTTCGGAGGAGGGCCCTCGATGCCCCGGTGAGAAGCTGCGAGCGGCTGGAGATTGTTGGTGGTCGGCGAGGGAGAGGGAGGCCTAAGAAGCATTGGGGAGAGGTAATTAGGCAGGACATGACCAGATTGCAGGTTACCGAGGGCATGACCCTTGATAGGGGCGTTTGGAGGTCTAGAATCAGGATTGTAGGCTAGGGGCTCCTAGAGTCCTTCGTTCGCATCTCTCGGGGTTGGGTGTGGGATAGTAGGGTTACCCGTAGGTGATTAGTGTTTTAGCTTATGTCTCCATATGGTTGTTAATATGGTAGTTACTGTTTGTTATTATTGCATTATTGCATGCGACTGTATTTATGTTGCTTATGTTTTCATGAGTACTTACATTATTATTGCAGGAGTACCTATGCTTTATTATATTGTTTTGTTTTGCTTGTGTTTCTAATTTTACCTTTGTTTTCGTATGCAGCTTTCCCTCTTTTTATCCTACACGCCGAGGGTCGTTTTCTCTGCCCTTACGGGCAGGGGTAAGGCTCGTATACATATTACCCTCCCCATACCCCACCTGGTGGGATAACTGGGTAGTTGTTGTTGTTGTGTTAATACCCACCATATACAATCATTGCATTATTGTTACCTGCAAAAATAATTCTACATTATTATTCACTGCATAAACAATCCATGCGCTATAATCTCTGCAAAATAGGTACACTACTGTGCTAGTACACCATTCCCCATCCACCCAAATTCCTTCAACAAGCAGGCACCACGCAAGTACGGATATGCATCATTTATAGCGGTGTTTCCTAAGCACATCACTTCTCATGTAAAATATATCTATCAGAAAGCATTTTCTGCAATACAAGGAAATTTGGAAGGGTTGATTACAGTCTCTATGACCCCCAGCAAGCGAATTATTGCATATTAAGCATTATAAGTGATACATGGACAACATAGAATTTGCTTAACGCAGGAGTTGGGTGTTGGGGGGGGGGGGGGGGGGGTGTTAGCATCAATTCGAAGATCAAATAACAACTTGCAGCTTGAATCATTTAACTCCAACAGAGGCCATCAAGTCTTCATATTCAGGATCACTCTCTTGTTTTTCTACCATTGCCGGATTACCACCAGGAGGAGGACGCCAAGGGACAGAAGTGGGCGAGAAGGGGTCATATATTTGATGTGCTCCAGAGGAGCCGGAGGCAGGCCTACTGTGTCGAAAGAAGACATTGTTGGGAGCCTCAAAATTTTGTGGTCGAAGCATGGCAGTTGGATTATTTTGCTGAAGAGGCATGGGATTCCCTGCTCTGGGAGGGAAAGAACCTACAGGATTCGGAGCTGGCCTAAAGTTCAGAGGTTGCATTTGTGGCCCAGTAGGTGAAGCTATACCCTGATTTGAAAATAACGGTTGCCTAAGTTGAGGGAGAGGACCAGCAGATCCTCGAGTGAAATCAGGTGATATGTGTAGTCCTGGCTGATTAATCTGATTGCTTAATAGAGGTCTTGGGAATCCTTGATTAACAGGTGGGGGGTTTGTACTGTCTATTGCTGGTCGTAGATAAGGGTGCATCATCTGGTTTGGAGGTGAAAATTCCTGAGAACCAAATTGACCAGCTGGCCTGGAAACAACTTGAGAGGCTGGATTCTGTGGATGGTGAGGCTGGAATGTAAAATCAATACTGGTCTGCAGTGGTTTTGGAACTCCAGAGGAAGGGGGTCTCATTGAATTAATATTAAGAGAACTTCCAGGAGTTGGACTAGGTGAGAGATTATGCATGACTGGTTGTCCGCTAGATACAGGGTGGTTCAAGAAATGAGCAGGGGTAGATCCTGAAGATGGATGCATTGGAGGAGGCATATGTGTTTGAGATTGAAAAACAGAATTAGTAGATGGAGCTGGTCCAGATGACTGGGGTGCTAAATTATGGCCATGCAAAACATCTATATGCGGACCCGTAGAGACACCCATTGGTCGTGAAGAAAGATGATGACTTCCTTGAACCGTCTGGGTGTTCCATGGTGACTGTGACCATCCAGGAGAGCTCCCGCCTGGGTTCAATGGCTGGTCTGAGTATGCCATAGGAGGGATAGACTGAGGCGTTGAAAACATAACAGATCTCAACCCCTGTGGAAACCCTGTTGTATTCGGTTGGCTCTGAGAAAATTGAGGCAGAGTCATATTGGATTGAGGAGGTGTGGACCCTAAAGATGGCATTGGATGTCTAGGTCCACCAATTTGTCCGAGATGAGTGGAAGGCATGAAAGGCTGCCGGATTAGTGGTGGTGCCTGTGGGCTAGAGTTAACAAAAAGGTTTCGCGGAACTGAAACAAATCCATCTGCCATACCCTGTGGTGGGCCAAAGGGTGACGGTGCATTTGACTGGTTGGTAGGTGATGGAGATACATGGTGAGGGTTGCTGACCAGGGATGCTGAAGAACTCCAGGAGTTAATGGGTCCTGGAAATGGAGTTACTGGATTTTGAGATGCAGGTCCAGGAAACCATTGTCCTTGATATAGCTGAACTGGACCTTGTAATTGAGCAGGTTGCATCCCCACAACTGGTTGAGCCACCCCTTGCTTTACTATAGGAGGAGTCGTTGGGCCAGGTGTTGCTTCACCGGAAATAGTTTCTCCATCACCTGACATTTTTGTGGTAGTCGACGCTGGAGTTACCTGAGAGCCAAATGGAGCACTCAACTTCATGATACAACCAAAACAAAGTTTCAAGAAAAACTTTATTGCATGGAAAAAGGAGAAAAACTGAATTGCCACACAAACATTGACAATAATACCGAGTAAAATACATCATATTACTGTTTACTTACTGAAGCTGGGGTAACCAGAAGTTCAATTAAAGCAACTGCAGCATCAACCTTTTCATATGTCTCAGCTGATACTTGGACATACATTTCCTCATAAGCACCGGTGTCATTTTCACCAGAAGTAACTTCTATCTGGGACGGATGTAACACAGAGGTTAATTTTCAAGATATCAAGTTGAATAATAGGAACATGCTGTTGCCGTTCGTATATGAGACTTGATAGTCCAAACACGACGATAGATTGCATACTGGGAGCAGTAACATAGATTTTATAAAGCTCCTGTTCAGAGGTGTTCAAATGGCCATCTAAACATTTATTTGAAGAATTACCTAGTTTAAAATATAAATGACGGATTGAATTGGGGGCATTACCTTCTCTCCAGTATCTGCTTTGGTACCATAAACCTTTACTTGAGCTCCAGTTTCCTGGTTTTCGGTAAACAGAAAATACTCAGTGTTGACCAGGAACTCTCGACTACTATGCGATCTACTCAATCAGTAAAACTTCAAGGTCTTGGATGCTAGAAATTAATTACCTTTTCCAGTTGCTTATGAGCAGGGCCAAAAATCAAACCTATAAAATTGTACCCAGGATGTTCTTTGATCTGCATTGAAAACATGTAGAGAGATGCCTCATGAAGATCTACCACTTCACCTTTAATGAGAATTATGCTTAGTCTTACAGGAATCTAATTTCATGTCTCTTGATTAATATGCTTTAAAAATTCCCATACTTGTATCATACAGCTTGACCTTAGAATAAGTTAATACATCAATAAAACTCAACTCTTGGCAATCAGTATAGAATAAAAGATAGGTCAATTAAAAAGGTGTGCATCTTCCTTTTTATATTTAAGCTGCTCCTTTTTGTTGTGGAAGCAAGAGTTGGTGCAAGGAGACGGACAACAATTTCTCCATTAATCACCCAAAGTGCATAGTTTTTCTTGTTTTGCAAGGCAACCAATCATGCTTATTGATATTAATGCATTTTCAAATCTTATAAGATTTTAGTAGTAGTTACTAGAGTAGTAATTTTAAGCCGAGAAGTGAAGTCCAATAAAGTACAGATGATCCTTATCGAAAAATTAAGAATCAACTCACAGAGCCCAAAATGGAAGCTACTACAAGGAGAAAAGAAGAAGAAAAAAAACTAAGTGCCAGAAACTGCATTAAACTTACAGGTAATGGGATCTTTGCCTCCTTGGGTACAGGCTTATAACCAGCCGGTGGCTTATAGCTGGGATTCAGTTTCAGAATCTGCCCTGAAAATGTATAAAAACAGGTAATTTGTACGGTAATATTTGATAATGGAAGAGTAAAAGCCAGTGACTCAAGGGACCAATCACAACATACCAATGGCTTCCCGTCTTTCAAGTTCCAGTGAACTCACACTCTACATCCACAGAAGACATCAGCTTTTGAAGCTAACCCAAGCAAAATTTGCAACTAAAAAATCTAATAAATTATTTTACCTCATCATTAGGCTGATGGTCCGAAGAGTCGTGCTTTTTAGCGGGGGAGGCTAACAGTGCGTCCTTGCTGCCTTCACCCTCCAAAGTCCTAGAACTCAGTAGCTGTGTTATTTGATCCACCCGACTCTGCCCAAAATTTGTACCATTACAAGGCAGCAATATCACTTAGTGGCACGTGGAGTAGGAATTCATAAAAGCCATTCACACAGAATGCACTGACTCCTAGGACCAATGAACAAAGGGAAATCTTTAATTGCCACCAAGAAATAAAACTCCTTCCCATAAAATTGGGGCCTTAAATGCCTGCAAAACGTTTCTTTTTTGTGTGTGTGGTGGTTGTTGGGAGGGGTTATTGGGATGTTGGAGTCAATCGTCAATAGAATTACAAAGTTCTTCAAGAAACGATCCACTTGAGAAGAACAGGAACAACCATCAACTCCATATCTAGGATGATCGTCAACAACAACAACAACTACCCAGTATAGTCCCACAAAGTGCGGTCTGGGAACGATATCTAGGATGATCGTCATGTCGCATAAATATGTGTGTGGTTATGTTGTATCTACTGTTTTGAATTGATCAATGTAACATAATATGTATACACTTCGAGAATTAATATGTACACACTTCTTCATCACAAACTATATGTACAGATTTATTCATGTACTGTAGGTGCGCACTTATGCATATTCCATAACATAGTTAAAGTATGGTTTTATGGCAGTCAGTACCCTTTGCCCATGTTGTGGATTTCATAGGAAAAGGCATGACAATGTTATGATTCTTTTGTATCTATATGGGAAACTTGTGCTACATAGACTGAAGGAGCACGAAAAAAGTGTAATTTGACACATCCTTACAATGCTGAATTTGAATTAATGGCAGTTTATATTCTTTGATGAGGAATATAAAGATTATTTCTTTCTGATGCTAGAAAGACTAAAAGAAATGTAAAAAACAATAAAAAGTGTAACTAGATATATATTTCAAAGCATTCTAAAGCACCTGATATGCCAAGGCTCTTGCTTTTCTGACAGTAGTATCTTGCGTAAGATCAGGGCCCCACTTGGTTTTCCTTTGCACCTGTTTAGTGCTCTCTTCATTTACAGAATCACTACCTCCTTTTTTCCCTCCTCGATATACTGGAACCAATGAACCTGCTAACTTGTTTTTTGGTATCACAAATCCAGTTTTATTGGCAAACATAGAGATCTTTGGGCTACTCAATGATGTTGCAGATGAAGCAGCCCTCTGAATGCGGCTAGATGCCTGCTCAAGTTTGGCGCTCATGTTTTCTTTAAGCACACTCCAGTACTCAGTACATTAACACCTGCAATACATTTGTCGTCAAGAAATCAATCCAATGGGAATTATAGCCAATTGAAAGCAAACTATACATTCAAGAAAAAAAAAACCTACAACGTAAGTTACCTATCTAATATTGAATCCAATTCTGACAATAGGTATGCAAATCATTAGACAGCTAAATCAACAGAGATTAGTTCAAGCACTCATTGATGCAAAAGAGGCAGCTAGTCAAAACTCCACCTAATTCCACAAAATTTAAGTAGGTAAAATCCACATTATACCTAAACTACTACTTGTGCTACTACTACACTTATAAAGGAAAAGCATTAGCATATAGATATTACTACAGCATGTGGATTTCTTTTTCCTTTTACAACATAAAGAGCTCTTTAAAAATTCCATGTATCGTAATCTTAGAAAAGGCAGCTGGAAATGAATATGAGGCAGGGAATCCAATACTTTTGGCCTTCACTAATCTCCAACATGCTTTACATAGATCACATGAATTCCATGACATAGACAAAATCAGAAGAATAAGAAGTATGAAACCCACGGAATTGAAGAACAACAACAACACACCCAGTAAATCCCACTAGTGGGATCTGGGCCGTAGATTGTACGTAGATCTTACCCCTATCCCGGAAGGGTAAAAGGCTATTTCCGGAAGGGTAAAAGCTATTCAACAGTCCACCTAATTCCACCAAATTTAAGTAGTAAAAGCCACATTATGACATTTTTTTGGTAGAAACATTATAACTAAGTACTAAACTACTACTTGTGCTATTACTACACATATAAAGGAAAAGCATTAGCAGATAAATAATTATATTGAGTTGTTTTTCCTTTTACAACATAAAGAGCTCTTTACGAATTCCATAGCTCGTAAATCTTAGAAAAGGCAATTGGAAATGAATATGAGGCAGGGTATCCAGTACACTTTCGGCCTTCACTTATCTCCTCTATGCTTTACATAGACCACATAAATTCCAGTTTCCATGGCATAAACAAAATTGGTATGAAATCCACGAAATTGAAGAACCTTAATTTTCAAAACCCACTTCGTATTTCAGACCTAAACAAACAACAACAACAAAAAAACATCTTTATAAAGGAGAGATGAAGAACCTTAATAGAATCAATCCAAGTGTACTCTACAGAAGCAAAAACATGGTGAGGATAATTTGCGATTTTGGATTGCAAAATATGAGGAAAAAATAGGATTTTGTGTGAGAATTGAAGAGTGAAAAGGATGATTTGAGTGTCGAGTGAAGAGAGTGGAGGTTTTTTTGTGGGTAAATGAATAAGGGTTTATAGTTCCAGTTATCTTTTGTTTTTTTCCTTTTTTGATTTGTCATTTACGTTCCAACCTTTACTTTAAAAATCAAATCAAAACTGCTCCTCTAACTTTCAGTAATTGACATTATTCTCCTCAATATCTTTTTGCCCTTGTCAATCTCAATCCTCTTTCTATGTATATAAACACATAATTTTGACCATTTAAGCTACTTTTGTTATAAATAGAACTTTATTAATGGTGAATATCTATATTTAGAGATATTTTAGGATTTATTACTTGGTGACTAAGTCACTCTCTCCCTATAAATTGAGGGTTCTATTCCATTGTAATTCATACCATATCAATAAGAATTCACTTTCTTTCTACTTTTCTCTGCAATGCTCTTCTTCTTCTTTTATTGTTCATAACACCTTATCAGTACGAAACTCTAACCAATTAAATAGAATCTTTGGGATTGAGCATAATGATTATCAATTGTTCCATAAACTTCCTTCATGATTAAATTATGGGTTTAAGGTATATATTTCACCGTATTTTTCTCTTTTATTCTATAATTTGATTTTAAATACAAGAAAAGACAATAAATTTTGATTATAACTTTAATGGAGTTAGTAAGAAATTATAACCACTCGAAGTGGTAAAATTTCTACATCTTGCCATGATCAAAGTCATGTATGATCGTGAGCATAAGAAGTGAAAATTGAGTTTGCTCTATTCTTATTCCCTTAAGAGAATGTGATAGCAATATGTGATAAGTCTGAAACAATGACAAAATTATTATTGTAAGGGTGTCAATGGATGTGGACGTGGCAACAGACGAAATTATAATCGTCATCATTTTGATAATGAGAATAATAAGGATTCTTAAAATAATCCTTCACTTTATGAAAATAATATTGTCATTGATTTGATATTAGATTTTATAAAGCACATATAAATCATTATGGTTCATTCATGATGTGAATGTGACAATATTTGAATCACACTAACATCTAGAAAGAAGTTTGGGATAAGATAAAAAAAAATTAGTTTATTATTATGGCATAAATGGTCATTGGTCACATACGTACTGTATGACAAAATATTTTGGTATTGTGGTTATTAAAAGACAACGGCAATGTAAGAAACAGATATTGCATATAATTTTGACCATACCCATAATGATATAGCTTTCTCTTTAAAAGAGATATTCATCATATAAATGTTGATGAATATATGGTAGTACCAAATTAATTGAGAGCTCTGGAAGAGCCAATTAATACTATTTTGGAGAAACAAAATTGATTACCAATAAGGTATTGTGTTGTAGTAAGTCGCAAAGAAGCTTATTCAGTTTTCAAAGTATACGCAAAAGCGGTTGATTATATTGAGACTATAAATAAGGAAAAGATTTAATATCTTATATTCTACAACTTGTAGCGGGGTAATATGTTTGTAAAAAGTTACCCGCTTTATTCTCCAGTTTGTACTACACAAATAAAAGAATACCACAATAAAGTGAATGTTTATTGATATAAAAATCTATATCATAATAAACTTGGAGTTTATTGATAATTGCACATGCCATGGGGTAAATATGAAGTTTATCAATATTGATAATTTATTCAGTTGGCATAACTAGTTTAACCATATCAATTTAAGTATGATGTGCAAAAATATTAGAGAATTCACATGGGTAAATATTAAAGAACTAGAAAGTTCTTTAGGAATTCTCTATATTGTTTGTTATCATTAATTAATATACCAACTAAGATCGGGATTGAATCCCATGATACTGAAAATATCAAAGGTGAATATATGCCCATTCACCTGCCATACATACCACATAAGATGCATCTATGCGATGGTTACATGTGCAATTATTATTAACCCGCAACATGGTATTTTGCAAGGTAACTTGCTCAATAATTTAATTTAGAGCATAATTTTCATATTTTCTATTCAAGATAGGTTATCTTGATAAGTTGGTTTACATCACTACTGGTTTAGCAAAATGATTTATTGAATGCCTCCACTTAATAGCTAAATAATTGCTCATGAGAACAAAATTTTGTATATAAGTTTGATATACTTTATATATGAAAGTATATTATTTTCTCCCTTCACAAGTGGTTCGGGATTAGGAACTATATAATTTCATTTTATTATTATTGATGTGCGGTGTATATTTTGATTAACATCATAACGCACAAAGATGAATTTTCAAAATTGAGGAGGCAAGTTAGATTTTCTAACATGAGGCGGAGACATGATAAACAGTAGAGAAAAATTTACGTGTAATGAATTATCATGTGTACATCTAAATCCTGAACAAGATGATATGAACTTGAAGTTCATAAAAGACAATTCATCTGCAATATATTGCAAAGCATGTCGGACGCATTTGCTGACCCAAAGAAAGTAACTATATTCTCATTACAAATGCTCCTATTAAATCCTATAAGGACAAAGTCTATGATATGTTTAAAGTGTACAGGGAATCGATTTCAAATAAACTTCTTGATAAAGATATGAGCAAATGACCAGAATGATCATAATAAAGGAGGCAAGTGATCTAGAATATCACATGACATAACACTTCATAAAATCTCATGAGAGATTCAGGTACTTGAATATATGAATGAAGAGATCTCTATATTATGTATTTATGGAAAAATGTTGGAACCGATATAAAATATCCGTTGACGACATAAATGATAACACTAAATATATATACGAGGATCTTGAGTCTAGAGAAATAATTTTGAATAGAATTGGTTTCATATGAAAGACATGTAGTTTTGAACATGTAGTTCAAACACTTGAAAGTATAAAGTCAATGGTATATATAATCAGTATTCGATATCTTATATGTCTAGCATGACATTAAAACTTTATATGCATCTAAAGTCTCTTTAGATGGCTTATATGGCTTAACTTATATGACAATCCATGAAGGATTTAAGTTGCTTGAAGCATATACAATTCTTGATCTTGAAGTACCACTTTCTCAGTCCAATTTGTGCACAAATGTATCTTGCTATAAGCATGATAATATGTTAGCAAGAGTTTTCACCTCTATATGAAGATATTGAACTGATGATTCCAATAAGATTGTATGAAGATAATACATCTATTAGGGATGATGATTTCAAGATGAAACAAATTTGTTCAAGTTAATATGGCTGATTTGTTTGTCAAGTCTCTACAAAAAATCTTTTGAAGATGGTGCACAAGATTGGATGCAGATATTCAAAGATGAGAATTGATGCTCTCATTAGGGGGAGTTAATACGCGTTGTACTCTTTTTCCCTTACAAGGTTTTGTCCCATTGAATTTTTCTTGCAATGTTTTAACGGGCAACCAAAAGGCGTATTGTTAGATATGTGTACTCTTTTTACTTTACTAGATCTTTTTCCAGCTGGATTTTATTTTAGTCAAGATTTTAACATGGCATATTATATGTTGAATAGACATTCAGGGGGGGTGTTATAAATAGAATTTTATTTATGGTGAGTATCTATATTTAGAGAGATTTTAGGGTTTATTACTTGGTGGCTAAGTCACTCTCTCCCTGTAAATAGAGGGTTCTATTCCATTGTAATTCATCCCATGTCGATAAGAATTTCCTCTCTCCCTAATTTTCTCTGTAATACTCTTCTTCTTCTTCTTTTATTGTTTCATAACAACTTTAATATTGTATACTTATTTATTTGAGTTTGTTTCAATTTTCCTAAAGTTTATTTATATTACTAATTGACTAGTTTATTTTTATCATTTTAGTATTTTAAAATTTAAAATAAAAAAAGTTTTATTTTATAGTATTTCTCATCCTGTTATATATTTTCATTTTAATTTAAAGTCATTCATATTTTTTGTAGTGATATTATTCTAATTTTACTTTAATACTAACCTATGTTTCTCCATTTTTGTTTTAATTTCATATTGGAAAATATCCAAAAATACCTCATCGCTGTCCATTTTAAATCAATTTATACTATTATTTGTTTGAGAAGGAGTAATTAATTGTGGCTAATAAACTTATGATTTTTGTATAATTGAAAGAGCCAATTTTGATACTAAAATCACATGGATTAGACCCAAATTTAAACCTTCTAAGCCCAATTTTAGGTTCCCACAAGCCTAATCGGTTCCAAGTCTAGACCCACTTGACCCACCCTATTTTCAAATTAATCTTAGCCATCCAAACACTCCTAATCCAACTGCTCATATTCTTCCCCTTAACCATATAAAACCGTAATAGTATCCAATTCATAATCCTAAAGACCCAAATCAATCGCACACCCTACTTCTCTGCCTTTTACTGCCATTGAACTCGCCCGAAAACTCACCAAATCGGCGGAGTTAGCTCATAATCCGCATGGTCCCTCTCTCTACTCGTCTCTCCTTCCTCCATGTGTCCCTTATCCATCGCTTAAAATATGTTGATTTTGTAAATAGAAATTGATGGAGTCTGATTGACCTAAAATTTATCCACAAAAAGCGATCTAGTGACCAACTCTCATCTTTGCCATGACTTTCTGATTCACTTTTTTTGTATTTTGGGGATCATGCAACACGAATTTATGATCATATCATTTTTTCTGACGAACTCCAATTGGCCAGAAATTTTGTAGGTCCATAAGAAATAACCTAGTGACCCCAATACTTAGTGATTCGCCATGACTTTAGATTTTATTTTATGGTGTTTCGAGGTTATGCAACATGAATTTATGATTATACACGTTTTTTCATGTGTATTAGTATATGCTGATTTTACTGATTTTTTTTACAGATTCCCATTGGCCTAAAATTTTGCCGGTCATAAAAAACGGCCTAGTAACGAATACTCATTATTTTGTCATGACTTTCGAGTTTTTTTAGGTGTTTTGGGATCAAGCAACACGACTCTCTGTACATGTTGATTTTGTATAATTTTTTTTGACAGACTCTGATTGGCCTAATATTTTGTAGGTCCATTGAAAACTCCCTAGTGACCAACACTCATTGCTTGGCCATGACTTTCGAGTTTATTTTCTGGCTTTTTGAGATCATGCAATACGAATTTATGAATATATCTACTTTTTGTGTATATTAGTGTCATGCCCCAAATCTGGGGTGGCGTGTCTGGCACCTGGTGACGTACTGGCCCGAGCGAACCAATGTAACTCATTTTTTTTCTTCTGTAACTATTATAGGCCAACATGACCACAACTCGTAAATGTACAACTGTAAGTGGAAAACACTGTATTACTGAAATTTTTTTCTTAAAACATGAATACATATGGGCTGTCAAGTACTCTGACATACTATTTAAAATGAACCCCTGTCATAAAGTCTCTAAGATTATTTGACATCAAATGGGATAGGGTACCGTCTTACCCATAAGTCTAAAGCAAAGCTCTGACACGATGTCTCATAGACTCGGCTGCACTCCGAATGAGATAGAGTCTTACCGATTCTTCGCTGAATGCTAACCTCGTCTACTATGAGGGCTCCTCAAATTAATTACTTATACCTGTAGGCATGAATGTAGCATCTGCAATAAAAGGACGTCAGTACGAATACGTGCCGGGTACGAGTATATAAGGCATGTAAATCAATATATAAATGACATGAAAGAAACATGGAGTACATGACTCAACCTGTAAGCCTGGATAACTTTGTATAGTATTTAATACTTATAGTATCATGCATATGCATATGAATTCCATGTCGTGCATAGGTATATGTGTTCATAACATCATCAAGCCTTTGAGAGCATTCCATTATATCATCTTAGTCACTGTGGGCAAAATCATCAGTGTATACTAGCTGATCAGATAGTGGTACATATATAATGCCATAACATGTTCCTATATATATATATATATATATATATATATATATATATATATATATGTATGTATTACGTATAATATAATGGTCTTATGACATTCTAAGAGATTTTATTGACGTACTTCTCATGCATTGCATTTATTTATACATGTACATTGACCCATGACCAGACGACATTATATATATATATATCATGAAACAAAATTTATTAATTTACATATTTTCTAAGACCCATGAACAAACGATTGGATAATAAGACATGTGAGAATTCAAGAATATAAACACCCCTAGTATTTCTATGAATAGAGTCATTTATGAAAATTGCATATTTTTCTTGTTTCATTTGTATCTGATAGGTTACAAGTACCTTGGGCACAGTACTTTACTTTATGTTTTGATGATCTAACAAACTTACCATTTAGAACTAAATAAGAAACATGTTACATATCTGCAAGACCTTGGGATCACAAAGTTCCAGATTGGGATCCAACATTGGAGAAAATAAGGTGAATGTTATTACTGAATGAAATGACCTGTAGGAGCTGACCATAGAAGAGCTAGTTGGAAATCTGAAGACCTACGAGATGAAGAGGAAGATAGATAGTGAAAGAAGAGAACCAAAGAAAGAGAGAACCTGATACTCAAAGCTGATAGCAATGACTCAAGTGAGGAAGAATAGAAAGAACAGCCTAGGGAACAGGTCCCTACCAGTTCCCTAGGAGACTGTATGGAGTCAACTCTCTAACAGGAAAGTTGCTACCTGCACATGCTATTGTACATGAACAATGCAACAATCAAATTTTTATGGAAGGCTTTTTTACTTTCCTTGATTACATCATTATAAGTGATGTCACACACGTATAAATACAATCAAGGAAGGTAAAATAACTTACTTCATAGGAGAACCAGATAAAGGACCTGAAGCATGTTTAGTACAATTATTCAAATACGACTCAGGATAATCTGGGCATTGTGCTTTAGATTCACACGAACCAAATTAGGGACATGATACCTTGGTGTTTCCCTGATAGAAGTATAAGTCAATTGCACAAAGTGACTACCTGCAACAGTTCAATAGACAATGCAGTAGTCACTTCCCATTGAGATTGGACATCAGTAAGGTAATATTTTTTGTAGTATAAACCTTATGCAAGGCACAAGATTCAGGTTCTAAGACTTGCAAAATCAGAAACGAAAATCCTCTCTTAGTGCAAGAACAACCTCTCTCAAGAACAAAGCTACTGGAACCTCAAGGACCTGATCCAAGATCGAAGATATCTTAAGTCCTTAGGTTTGTTGAGTCTTTGTTATTTGTTCTTCAACTGTAACTCCTATCTTGCTTTCTTAGAAGCTGTGTTTTAGGAAACCCAAAATCACAAATCGTCGAAGCTTGTGTCTTGGCTAGAGTTAGTCGAGTTGTAAAGCCTTAGTAATAGAGTTATTACAAAGTGGCTTTTAATAAGGTTACAAGTTAGAGTGAAAAACGCCTTTGTAACTGTAGAGTGACAAAGTGTCTTGTGGTAAGAGTATCACAAGTTAGTAAAATCCTTTGTAACTAGGGAGTCACAAATTGGCTTGTGGTAAGAGTACCACAATTAGTTGAGTTAAAATCTTTATAGTGGAGTCATTACAAAGTGGCTTGTAATAGGATTTACAAGTTAGTGAAGTTGAAAGCCTACAAGTAGGTCGTAGTTTTTGTCCCCTTGAGTCAGGATTTTTCCATGTAAAAATTCTCTACGTTCTTTACTTACTGCTGAGCTACTGTGGTAACAATTAGAGAACCTGATTCCCTATACTGATTGGTTGAACAGTCTGTTGCTTACAGTAGGAACTGCTAGAGAATCTGGTTATCTATACAGTGGGAACTTATCCTTTGTCTCATCTACATACTGATTTTGTAGTTAGCACTGCACCAAACTAATATAGGACCAGATCGCTATGCAATTTGGTTCCTCAGTATTTTCAGTGGAAAATCATAGAGAACCTGGTTCTTTATATAGTCTGGTGGACGCTCAGTTTCTAACGATTGGTATTAGAGCAGATTCTTTCTAAAAGGCTAACACCTATAAAGGATCTACATGGATGCTCTACCAGATTTTCAGGAAGGTCGATCAATCTACATGCCACCAAGATTTTGGAAAATGGTTAGTAGAAATGGAGGCAGTGCCAAGAAGGGTAGCTCTAGCAGAAACACTAAAGGATGCGATTATTGTCACAAGTGCAGAAAACTAGGATATTTTATTAACTTCTTCACAATCAAGTCCATTACAAACACAATGCTAATAAGGTGGGTAAGAGGAACCTGGTCCCCGACAGAAATTTCAAGAGAAGAGATGTCGCTAATAATTTGATAAAGCAAGCTCTGGCTGCCTGGGGAGATTCCTCTAGTGAATCTGAGAGTGATAATGAAAAGGAAGACACCTCCATGATGGCCACTAAAAAAAAGCTACAAAATATGAGTCCATATTTGCATTGATGGAAAAATTTGATGAGGATGAAGAAGATGATGATGATGAGGTAAACTTCTTTGATGTTAAAAGAAATTTGAAGTTTTATTCTTCGAAAAACTTATGTCTTTGTTAATGTTTTAATTGATGTGTATCAGTCTTATAAATGATAAAGATGACTTAACTGTGGAACTGGGAGAAGCAGAACAATCGAGAGAAGATCTAGAAGTTTGGGTTGTAAACTTAGAAGAAACCATTGAGAGTCTGAAGAAAGAAAAATATGCCTTAATTGAAAAAATGCAACCATAGGACATGAGAGAGATAATCTAGTGGTTGTTGTGGTCAATCTAAAGGAGACAATTGAGTGTGTTAGAAAGGAGAAAGAGGTTTTGAACTGAGAAGGTTGTTAACATTGATCATGTGAGAGATGACCTATCGGTTGCAGGTGTAGATCAAAAGAAAACTATTAAGGAACTAAAAAGGAAAGTAGGCCTGGGAACACTCAAAAAGGAAAGGAAGTTGCAAGTGAGGCATACATTAAGCTTGAAAGTGAGTTAAATTTAGTAAAGTCTAGTTTGTGTGCTGAGCTTGAGAAAAACGAACAACTTCAAGAAGAACTAGGTAGAGTGAAGAGTGATCTTGAAAAATCACTCAAGTGGACCTGGTCCTCTGATGCTATCACTGCCCTATACACAAACAATGGGGGAAACAGGCAGAGAATCGGGTTCCAAAGGGAAAAGACTCCCTACAACCCTCATTTAAAGTACATTACTGTACCTGATAATTGGCTTTGCACTTACTGTGGCAATACTAGGCACACTATAGAAACTTTTAAAGTTAGAATTCAGTCCCAACAGAAAAACAAAGTTTTTGCTGAAAAGGTAACTGCTGCTACAAAACCTGGTCCTTCACATAAAAATCGTATAATGCCTTATTGGACCAAAAAGCCCTCATTCACCCCTTTCCTCATTACAAGGACTCATGTAAAGCTAAAATTCAGTCATTGTAGAAAAATAATGTTTTTGTTGAAAAGAGGCATATTGATGAGGAACCTGGTTCCCGAAAAAGAAAATATGTGCTGCCTGTATGGGCAAAAAAAGTTTGATCCACCCATTCTATCATTATAAGGGGCCCAAGATGGCTTGGGTTCCTAAGTCTAATCATTGATTTAGTGTGCATGGAACATCGAAAGGGAGCAGTCAACAGTGCTACATGGATAGAGACTGCTCAAAGCTCATGACTGGAAGAACAAATGATTTCCTTTCACTGAAAGCCCTGCAGGGAGGGAATGTATCCTATGGAAATGAAAGAAGGTGTACATTTTCGGTGTCAGAAAGGTTGGAAAGTCTCTCAACTTTTTGATTAAGGGAACATAGTAGAGTTCTTTTCTGAAGTGTGCATAGTTACTAATATGGTAACTAGCGAAGTGGTTTTAGTAACCAAAAGATACAAAAATATCTACCTTGCTGATTTTGAGTCCCTACAAGCTGGTGATATGAGCCGCTTGAAGAAGGACCTGGTTCGTGGTCTACCAAATTCAAATCTCAAGGAGCACAGAATGTGTGATGCATGTGCTAAGGAAATATCTGATGTTTAAAATGGCAAGGCTGATATGATGAGTAAGATGAAGGAGGCAAGTGAAGACAATGTCACATCCTCTTCCACTTCTCAAGAGGAACCTGGTACCCTAATTGCTACCATTAAAGCTGAAGAAAGAGTTGGAGATGCAACATTAGGAGCTCCTGATGCAGAACAAAATAGTGGAAGTCATGATTCTGTTGATGTCAATGATGATTCACATATAGAAGATCATGGTCCTTCAATGATCATTCACATATAGAAGATCATGGTCCTTCAATTTTGAAGTTCAAGTATATAACTAGAAGCAAAAGAGTTTACATCCCTTCAAAATGTAATCACATCCTTAGATTCTGGTATTCAACCTAGTTCTAAGGTAAGGAACATGTTTTCCCTTTCAGTGTTCTTGCCTTAGATCAAGCATAAGAACATCAAAGAAGCATTAAAAATGCTAACTGGATAGCCGCTATGCAAGAAGAAATCCATAAGTTGAGAGGAATCAAATGTGGCCCTTGGTCCCTAGGCCTTCATACAAAATAGTGACTGGAACCTAAACCAAAACACTCTCACTTGATGGGTGCCAAGGGAAGTTTGAGGTATCCTAAGGGAATGAAGGACTTGGTCCCCATCTAGTGTTAAGGTGATTCTTTTGATTTGGTTGGATATCTTGATGCTGATTATGCTGAATATCTGGGTGACATAAAAGGCACTTATGGAATGGCACATTTTCCAGGGTCATACTTGATCTCATGGGGTACAAAGAAACAAACTATGCGGCTCCTTCTACTACTGAAGCTGAATACGTGGTTGCTGCTTCTTGTTGTGCTCAAATAGTACAGACTAGGAAACATCTTGAAGACTTTGATGTATTTATGGCTTGAACCTGTTACACACAAGATGACAAAGCACATTGATGTCAAACACCAATTTCTCAAAGACAACGTTGAAAAGAATCTGATTTGTATGAAGTTTTGAAAGACGAAGGATCACGTAGCAGACATCTTCACCAAGTTGCTGAGCAAGGAACATCTTGATAGAAATCTTCTGGAGTTGGGGTTGATCAAGCTCAACTAAGGACCTGGTCCCTCAATGATTGGCTATGTTAAGAAGGAAAGTTACAATGCTAAAAAGTTTTTCGGGTGACATCTAACTCAAAGCTATACTGTTACAGGTATACACATACGGCAGTCTCAGGACAAAAACAAGTAAGAAAGACATTGCACTTTTAGGAGTCTTTACTCAAAATTTTCAAAAACAGTCACAGAACCTGGTTCCTGTGACTCAGGTTAGTAGTCTCTTCAATACTTATATGCCTTTTAAGCTGCTGAAGTGTCATGTCATCAATTTGTTTCTACCTTTCTTCTGCCTCTCCTCCTAACTTTTGAAGTCCAAAGTATTAAACCTTTTTCAACTGACCCGTTTCCCCAAAAAGGCATTTCTCTGTCTTACACCCAAAAAAAATCGATTCCCTTTTTCAATACCAAAATCAACCTTGTCTCAAAAAATTCTTCTTTCTAGATATGCCAGAAGTGATCCCAACTCTCTCACTCTCCAAAAAAAAAAAAAACCTAACTCCATCAGAATCAAAACCGAAGAATTCTTTGATAGATTTTGATGGAAGTTTAACTGAAAGGAAACATGGTAGATCTAATATTCTAGAGTGTGAGGCTAAAGTTGTTGCTGGATTTATTGAAGCCTTGAAGGATGGAAAAAGTGGTAAATGTGAGGACTAAATGAGTGACATGATCACTCAAGACCTTCTCATGAAGTTAATTTTAATGATGATCTTTTTCTCCTTGAATTATGTGTATAAATGAACTTTCGATCAGTAAAAAGATTGATGAAAAGTAGGTTAATTGATGGTTAAGTGGTGTGAGCTTCCGATGTGATTGTGGAAGAGAGAATGAAATGAAGTCTTTTCCTGTGATAAAGAATTTAATAAAAAAGTGGTGGTGGTGGGGGGGGGGGGGGTTGGCTGAGAAAGATGCAGCAGATGATAAAGGTGAATAGATTGAGAAGAAGAAAAAGGATACATGGCTGCTTAGGGATAGAAAGGGTAGTATAAGTAAGGAACCTGGTTCCTTACAGAACCAAATGGTCGAGTCATTAGATTTGGAAGGAGAAGACTTTAAAGTCTCAAAGAGTGCTGTCAGGCAGAATGATGAGTTCCAATACTAGAATCACCTCGTTGTTCCTCCAAGTCCTAATGTTTCTTAATAAGAAGTAACATACTTCTATGTTTTATGTGATACTATAATGCTATATGTGCATGTGACTACATTTGTCATTGATGAATGAAGCTTGGGGAGAGTCTTGGTGATATGATTGATGGTTCAACCTATTCAGTAGGTTGAGAACCTGGTCCTCGAGGACCCCTGGCAGAATAGAATGCTATGTTGAAGGGTGAGAATGAAAGATTGAGGAAACATGTGGAGGAATTGAGGGATCAAGATGACCATTGATCAAAGGAGAGTGTAGATGAACACATGGATAAGCTCATCAAATCCTTAGCCCCTTACTTTTCCTCTTGCCCAGTGATCCATGTCTTTCACTCTTTCCGAATTCCCTTGAATTCTTATCCTTTTATGATCCCTATATTTGATGACATTGGTACGTCAGTTGTTTAAATTGTCATATTATGTATTGTTGAAACTACTATGATTTTATTATCATTAATTCACTATAGGCAATCACTCTAAGTTGTGCACTGACATTCACTTAATTGTTCTTGTTATTGTTATGCTGTGTTGCCCAAGTGGCCTGAGTTAATGTTGTTGAACTTCTTTTTGGTAGTACTTCTTCTATTATTCTTTTAGATAATACCAAAATGGGGAAGTTATACTGGGTCAACAGGGGAGGAACATAATCGAATGATGTTCATGAAAGATGGATCTGCTTCGCAGGGGGAACATTGTTGATAATGGCAGGGAAACACATGAGGAATATGGTTCTCTAGTTCTCAAGAGATAGCTCTAATTTTCAGGGGGAACATTGCTGATAATATGTTAATTATAGGTTTGATTCACAGGAAATATGTGATGAATCTGGGTTTGTTATCATCAAAAAAGAGGGAAATTGATAAGTTATAGAACTTTGAGTTTTGTTGATTTGCCAAATAGTCTTGAGGAACCAGTTGTGATTGGCTCCTTAGGTTCGGTTTTCATGGTGAATATGGCTGTTTCGTAAGGGGAACAATATGGAGATCTGGTTCTCAGGGGAATATCAATTGTAAGTTTGTCGTCATCAAAAAGGGGAAAATTGATAGGTTACAAGTACATTTGGCACAAGTACTTTACTTTATGTTTTGATGATCTAACAAACTTACTATTTAGAACCAGATAAGAAACTTGTTACACATCTACAAGATCTTGAGATCACAAAGTTCCAGGATGGGATCTATCCCTTGGGAAAGCAAGGTGAATGCTATTACTGAATAAAAGGACCTATATGAGCTGACCATAGATAAGCTGGTTAGAAATCTGAAAACCTACGAGATGAAGAGGAAGATAGAAAGTGAAAAAAGAGAACCAAAGAAAGAAAAGAACCTAGTACTCAAAGATGATAGTAATGACTCAAGTGATGAAGAGTAGAAGGATTAGCTTAGGGAACATGTCCCTACTAGTTCCCGATGAGGCTGTATGAAGTCAACTCTTCGGTAGAAAAGTTGCTGCCTGCACACGCTATTGTACATGAACAGTTGAACAGTCAACTTTCTGTGGAAGGATTTTTACCTACCTTGCTTACATCATTGTAAGTAATGTCACACATGTATATATACAATCAAGGAAGGTAGCATAACTTACTTCATGTGAGAACCAGATAAAGGACCTAAAGTCTGGTACAATCATTCAAGTTAATTGACTCAAGATAATATGGGCATTGTGCTTTAGATTCATAGGAACCAGATTAGGGATCTGATACCTTGTTGTTCCCCTGAAAGAAGTACAAGTCAAACGTACAGCTGGAAAACAACTACAGAAAGTGACTGCCTGCAACAATGCAACAGACAGTACAATAGTCGCTTCCCATTGAGATTGGACATCACTAAAGTAATATCTTTTGTATTATAAAACCTTATGCAAGGCACAAGTTCGAGTTCTAAGACTTGTAAAATCAGAAATGAAATCCACTCTCAAGTGCAAGAACAACCTCTCTCAAGAACAAAGCTGCTTCAACTTCAAGGACGTGATCTAAGATCGAAGATATCTTAAGTCCTTAGGTTTGTTGAGCCTTTGTTATTTGTTCTTCAATTGTAACTCCCTTCTTGCTTTCTTAGAAGCTATGTTTAGGAAACCCAAAATCACAAAACCCTCCAAGTTTGTGTCTTGGCTAGAGTTATTCGAGTCGTAAAGACTTTGTAATAGAGTTATTACAAAGTGGCTTGTAATAAGGTTATTACAAGTTAGAGTGACAAAAGCCTTTGTAACTGTTGAGTGACAAAGTGGCTAGTGGTGAGAGCATCACAAGTTAGTAAAATCCATTGTAATTATGGAGTCACAAAGTGACTTGTGGTAAGAGTACCACAGGTTAGTTGAGTTATATTATTTATAATGGAGTCATTACAAAGTGGCTTGTAATAGGTTTTTACAGGTTAGTGAAGTTGAAAGCCTACAAGTGTAGGTCGTGATTTTTGTTCCCTTGAGTTGGGATATTTCCACGTAAAAGTCCTCTGTGTTCTTTACTTATTGCCGAGCTACTGTGGTAACAATTAGAGAACCTAATTCCTTGTATTGATTGGTTGCACAGTCTATTGCTTACAATAGGAACTGCTAGAGAATCTGGTTCTTTATATAGTGAGAACTTATCATGTGTCTCATCTGCATACTGATTCCACTGTTAGCATTGTACCAAACTGATATAGGACAAGATCGCTATATAGTTTGGTGTCTCAGTATTTTCAGTGGAAACTCATAGAGAACCCGATTCTCTGTACAGTCTGGTGGATGCTCAGTTTCTAATAGTATCAATTTTGGATCATGCTATAAAGAAGGAAGGGACAACCTTAACGTACCTAAAGCAGGGAAAGATTCGTATAATATTCTTGAGAAAGATTACACCCACAAAAATAAGAACTTTAAAAGCAACAAATATCCAATATGCACCCCTTTTAACTATCTTACACCTTGAGTCACTTCAATAAACTAAGTACATCTTCGATATCTTCAACCCCATCTCACAATGTTTCAATCTTTGTAACAAATCTTCATCTAATTCTACAATTGAAAACAACAATCAAGAAATGCCCATCATCCACTTGGGTTGAGCAACCTCACTATTCTGCCTCAAATTTATCCAAACCCTATAACACGAGTTAGTTCAACTACTACAACACGACTTTCTTTTAATATATATATCCTAAACTAGAGGTATTATATCAGAAAAGATCCAAATCAATATGCCTCGTTGTTCTATGATTTGTTCATAAGTGTAATACTCTTCTCAGCTTTTCTCTCGGCACACGTTAGTTAACGTATCCCGAGCTCCGTTTCCATGGCGAGGGGGAGGGGACGAGGTAGGGGTCGTCCCAGAAAAATCCTGATTTCCACCATTGACAGAATCATCTCAACCATAAATCAACCTTTCACAGGAGTATCGGATCATTCAGTCGATTTGTCAGGCGAGGGTGAGGAATCTTCGCTTCCTCAGCAACCTAATGGAGTAACGGAAAATCGAAGCTCTATTGAAGCATCGATAACTCTGGTGACGCAAGTGACCGGTGAAACTGACCACATGCAGAAGTCGACACCACTTCCAGCACCAGTGACCGTCATAAGTAAATTAGTGGAGGGGATTCCAACTGAGGCACCAAAAGGGAACTGGGCAAATCTGTTTCAGAAGAATCGATTTGCCTCTAATGGTATGGCGTTAGAGTATATTCCACCGATGATGATTGACGGACAACCAGTAGGTTAATTAAACAAACAAGAGGTGGAGTTGGAAGAAAACAAATGGAAATGTGCCCTAATTGTTTATGTTTTAGGGGATGGGCCGGGATATAATGCGATGAAAAGGTTTATCAGTCTGCATTGGTCGCATGTACCTGAGCCAGAACTATTCTATCATGAGGAGGGATACTATATAGTGAAGTTCCGAACGATCGATGATGCCAGAGAAGTTCTATGTGCTGGCCCTTACTCCATTGCAAATAGGCCCATGATCCTTAAACAATGGACGGCTGATTTTGATTTCACTACTGAATTCCCTGCTGAAAGTCCACTATGGGTCAAATTTCCTAAGCTCCCTATGTCATGTTGGGGAGTGAGATCCTTGAGTAGGATAGCTAGTGTACCGGGGAAGCGCATTTTTGCTGATGAGTGTACGACCAAACAGTCCAGAATTTCCTATGCTCGTATGCTCATAGAGGTGAATGTCTCAAAAGAGTTGCCTAGTGATATATGAGTAATGGATCCAAATGGTAAGAAGTTTCTGCAGGAAGTGACTTATGATTGGAAACCATCATACTGTGAAAAGTGTCTCATGGTTGGACACAACTGTGTGGTGAATTCCAAACCTATCCAGCCTCCTCAAGTGAAAAAACCTAGAGTGATTCAGGAATGGAGAACTAAAGCCCCAAACCAGAATGTTCAAAAGCAGCAGGAGGCCCCCCTACAGCAAGCTGAGACCAGACAGAGCAATGTAATTCAGAGAGACCAGCAGGGTCCTCCTCCAATGCCAACAGAAATGAACAAACAGGGAGACAAAGGGAAACATGCACAATCTCTAGAGTTCAACCTTACAAAATTTCCTCCTCTATCTCCTATTGTGGTGAGTAATAGATTTGAACTAATGTCTATTAGTAGGGCTGAGAATCCTCCAGATGAAGGGGACCTAGTAGTTATCAATGAAGTGGTTAATATGGAACATTAGGGGTGTAAATAAAAAGGTATAAACAGAAGGAAGCTAGGGAATATATTAGGAGCAATAATTTTAACCTAATTGGTCTGGTAGAGACAAAGGTTAAACAGAAAAATCCAGATAGGATTGCTAAGCTGTTGCTGCCTGGTTGGGGTATGCTAACAAATTATCAGGGAGCCATAAATGGTAGAATTTGGATTCTATGGGATACTCAAATGATCAGGGTCACTGGTATTCAGGAGGAGGCACAATTGATTCACTGTAGAGTCAGGAACATTGTTGGAGATGCACTCTGCTATCTCACTGTGGTGTATGGTTTTAATGGGATGGATCAAAGAAGAGCATTGTGGACACAATTACAGGATTATTCTGTCACTATTACAGACCCTTGGCTAGTTGCAGGGGATTTCAATGCTATTCTGTATGCAAATGACAGGCAATCATGTAACCAAGTGAAGCAAGCTGAGATACTAGATTTCACTCAATGTATACAGCAGGCGAGACTTTCTGAACTACCCTAGCAAGGGGAATATTTCACCTGGACAAACAAGCAAACAGGCAGGGACAGAGTTTGTAGCAGACTAGACAGAATCTTTGGCAATTATGAATGGATGATTAACTGGAGTCATGTGCAAACTGTATATGGCTATCATTTAATCTCTGATCATAACCCTATGGTGATTACACTGGCTGAAGATATTAGGCAAAGGAAGACTCCTTTCAGATTTTTTAATGCATGGGCCAATTATGTAGAATTTCAACAACTGGTCAAGGAGAACTGGCACGACAATACTCAGTGGTCTATGAAAGCTCTGTGGATCAATCTCAAGGCACTTAAACCAGCCTTAAAATCTTTAAACACTAAATATTTTAAGAACATTCCCAAAGAATTGATTGTGGTAGACAGGAACTGAAGGACATCCAAAACCAAATGGTACTGGCCTACACTGATGAATTGCAACTTAAAGAGAAGGAGACAATACTAAAGCTGGAAAAATGGTCATTGATTGAAGAAGGAATACTACAACAGAAGTCCATGGCAAAATGGATCCAACTGGGGGATTCAAACAACAAATATTTCTTTGCTGTCTTGAAGGAAAGGAATCAACACAAGAGTATTACTGAACTGGTTACAGCAGGGGGGTCCAAGATTACCAATCCAGATACTATTAAAAAGGAGGTCACTGACTTTTATAAGTCCTTAATGGGTACAACAGCTGTCTCTCTTCCAGCTATAAATCGACTGTGTATGACCAATGGTCCCATGCTAACACATCAACAGAAGAAAGATTTAGTTGCTAAGATCACTGATTCTGAGTTTGTGGATAGTCTGAAGGGAATTGGTGATGACAAAACCCCGGGAATTGATGGGTATAATGCACTGTTCTTCAAGCAGACTTGGAGCATCATTGGCAAACAGATAACTGGTGCAGTCAAGAATTTTTTCCAAACCAACAGGATGTACAGACTAGTCAACTGTGCCTCCCTTACCCTGATACCTAAAGTTCCTAATCCAACAACAGTCAAAGAGTTCAGACTAATAGCTTGCTGCTTAGTGTTATATAAACTGATTTCCAAGATATTAGCCAACAGAATGTAGAAAATCATGGCTAGCATCATCTGTGATGCTCAAGCAGGATTCATCCCAGGCAGAAAAATTGCAGACAATGTTATATTGGCCCATGAATTAATCAAAAATTACTCCAGATCTCAAATAACTCCCAGATGCATGATCAAAATCGACCTGCAGAAGACATATGATTCTGTCGAATGGACTTTCTTGCAACAGGTAATGGAGGCAACGGGATTCCCAGTCAGATTCAAAAAATAGATTATGAAATTTGTCCTAACAGTCAGCTATGCAGTGATGATCAATAGGGAAACAACTGAACCTTTTAAAGCAGCTAAATGACTTAGACAAGGTGATCCAATCTCTCCATTTCTCTTTGCTATAGTAATGGAGTACTTAAGCAGATCTTTGGCTGAATTGAAGAAAGACCAAGAATTTATATTCCATCAAGGCTGCAAGAAACTGGGCATCACTCATATCTGCTTTGCTGATGATCTGCTGCTGTTTGCTAAAGGAGATAAACAATCTGTAATTACCATGTTCAAGTACTTCTCTCAATTCACTGAAGCTTCTATACTGAAAGCCAATCTGACCAAAAGTTCAGTTTATTTTGGAGGGGTAAATACTGAAGTCCAGCAACAAATAACTGACCATCTAGGCTATGTATATGGAGATTTACCTTTAAGATATTTGGGTATACCTTTATCTACAAAGAAGATGGCTTTAATTCAGTGGCAGCCACTCGTTGATAGAATCACTGCTAGGATCACATCTTGGACTGCCAGGAAATTGTCGTATGCTGGAAGACTTCAATTGGTCCAATCAGTGATCTTTGGAATACAAGCTTACTGGGATCACTTTTCCTCATTCCTTCAAAAATCCTACAGCTTATTGAGGCAGTTTGTAGAAGCTTTATATGGTCTGGGTCAGTGGGTATCACTAAGAAAGCATACATTGCCTGAGACAAAATGTGCCTGCCAAAGTCAGCTGGTGGGCTGAATCTCACAAACCTCCTGCTGTGGAACAAAGCAGCCATTGCTAAGCTATGCTGGGACTTGGCTCACAAGAAGGATACTTTGTGGGTTAGATGGATTCACACAGTATATATAAAACATCAGCAACTGGAGACCATGTCTATACCCAAACAAGCTAGTTGGATGGTTCGAAAGATTATTGCAGCAAGCGGACTACTGCAGCAATATCAGAGTTTGCACAGGCCAGTGTGTTCTATTATACTATTATATCTGCTTCAGATTGTTCAACTCCCTAGAGTTACTTGGAAGAACTTAACTGCTCAAAACTATGATAGGCCAAAGACTGTTTTTAATCTATGGCTGGTCCTTCAGAATAGATTGCCAACCAAGGACAGACTGCTACATTGGAGTATGAATGTGGACAGCATCTGAGTGCTGTGCCAGCAAGCTCCGGAGACCAGAGATCACCTCTTCAATAGCTATCCCTTTGCTATTCAACTAAGGCACCAGACACTGTCTTGGATTAGGGAAACTCACCCCAATTTCCTGAATTGGGAACGTTTGGTTCAATGGATTATTGGTAATGCTAAAGGGAAATCGAGCCAGGCTCACATATTCAAAATGGTTGTAGCTGAATTGCTCTATGCTCTGTGGTTAGAAAGAAATGCGAGGATCTTTGAAAATTTCTTCTGTAGCAGTGATAAACTACTTAGGACCATTGCTTATACTTGTAATATTAGAGGAACCCCCAAAATTAGGTTACAGCTTCAACAATATCTTCTGTAAATAGAGGGATATGTATAACGATAGGTGATATAGAACCTAGATATGATAGTCAGCTGTGTAGTAGCTGCACTATGACTTTATACTGAAATCTCTTTGGTGATTAATATAACTTTTAATTACCAAAAAAAAGGTTATAAAATATATACCAATTTCCTGTGTCAACTTAAAGAAAAGGTTGATTCGTTATCTTGTCAACATCATCTGAAATTGAATCAACAGTATACCTACCTAGCAATTGAAAGTTTTTTGCAAACTTCAATCTTAAGTCTTGTCATAAAAATTTAGAAAAGAATGAGGAAACAACTGCGCCAAGATCCTAATTAAGATGTAGCTCTTTTAGGATTTATCCAAGATCCTAATTAATATGCAGCTCTTTTAGGATTTATCCAAGATCGTAATTAATCATCCACTAATTATTAATTATCTAGTTAATCTCTAATTAACCAATATAATTACCCACATAATTAAGAATTATCTCAAATTAATTAAAATACTGTTCACTTTTAACACACTTTATGCATTTTATAATTATGGTCATGTGGTACCATATAAAAACAATACATACACATTAAAATATCCATGTAAAAATACATATATTTTTTCAACTTTTAATTTTCCTAATCTCATATAAAGAGTAAAACTTTTCGTATGCTTAGTTCTTAAAATAATAAAAAGATAACCTTTTTTTTCTTGTGCGAAAAAAAATCTCGTAAATTTTCTTATATTATGAGTATAATTTACCATATCCGAAAATAGTAATAATGGTAACCATTCCAAAATTATACTTATAAAACTTTTACTAAAATACTCCACTTAAAAGAAAATACCACACTAAAATATTATCTAACGGTATCAAGGCTGTTAAACTTACGAGGTCTTATAATAATATAATCACAAATCCTCTATAATCTCATGAATAATCTTAATCCCTTCAAGCTCAGGATTACTACGACTTATCCTTATATTAAAGTACGAGATGTAACAATTCGTACATGCTAGTTTAGTTTTTTTTTTACGGACTTCAATTGGCCTGAAATTTCGTAATCCATAAGCAACAAGAATTTGTGATTATATCTAATTTTTTCTTGTGTATTACATGCTAATTTTATATAATTTCTTTGACGGAGTATGGTTGGCCTAAAATTTTATAGGTCCATAAGACATGGCCTAGTGATCAATACACATTGCTTCGCCATAACTTTTGAATTTATTTTTTGGCGTTTCAAGGTCATACAATACTGGTTTATGATTATATTCACTTTTTGTGTATATAAGTAAATGTTTATTTTATTAAAAAAATTGATGAACTCTGATTGGCCAGAAATTTTGTAGGTCCATAGAAAGTAGCCTAGTTAACAATTCTCATAATTCACCATAACTTTCGAGTTCATTTTATTACATTTCGAGATCATGCATCACAAATTTGTGATTATATTCCCTTTTTTTTGTATGTATTAGCACATGCTGATTTTGTAGAATATTTCTTGACAGACTCTGATGTCACAACCCAACCCTGCATTAGTCGTGATGGCGCCTCTCGTGAAGACGAGGCCAGCCAACTAACCTAACTCGTCATTTAAAAAGATAATTAAACATGAATGAACAACTAAATATGACTTAATAATATTAATTGGCGGTGATACAACCCAACACAGCCTTAATCGGGGTGTCACAAGTCACAAACATCTATCAGAGTGTAAATCCGCTACAAGGGCTAAAATATACAAAACCGAAATAATGAACAAAAGGGAGAAACATGGTGCTGCGAACGCTGGCAATCACCTCCTTACTCATATAACTCTGCCTCTGTCCAGCCAAAACCTGCTACCGAGTAAATAGATACCTGCATCTGCACACGAGGTGCAGAGAGTAAAGTGAATACTTCAACTTAGTGAGTAATAAAGGTAAATAACAACTGAGCAGTAAAATCATGTATGACAAATCATTTATGCTTTGTAGAAGTAGTTTAAACCCTTTTTCGAAAAATAGTGAAGCTATGAAATCTTTAGCGACACACCTTTGCTCAGTTTAAAACCTCTTTTTTTAAAAGACATATTTTTCAGCGGTCGCGCAATGAACGCAAAACAATTAGTACAGATAAGCACAAAATTTCCGCCCTGCGGGACAACGCTCAGTTACCAAGGAATGCCAAAATATCAGATCTATAGTGCAAGAAGTAGCACAAATTATAGATAATAGCAGACAAATAAGATAATGCAAACATATCAACCAGTACCGGTACTGCTGCGGCGTGAAGCCCGCTCCACATATAGCTGCGGCGTGCAGCCCGCTCCACATATCGCTGCAGCGTACAACCCGATCCATTTATCATAACTGGGGGTGTGCAAACTCTGGGAAGGGCCTCTTACGGCCCAAACACATTATTAAGCCACCTCGTGGCATCAAGTCTAGGCCCTCGGCCTTATATCAGTATAAGTATATGGAAATCAGCCCAATTATGATGACAATAAGTAAATTTCAGTTAAATACACAGTAGATTCATCTATCGGGGGTGGACCAAGTCACAATTCCCAATGGTGCTCTATCTCACGCTCACTATCCGCCGTGCAAGTCACCTTAATATAGTACTACGATGCGCAATTCTGGGGTTTCAAACCCTCAGAATATCATTTACAATCATTACTCACCTTGAACAGGCAATATCTCTAGCTCGACACGCCTTTGCCCCTCAAATCGGCCTCCATGCGCGTCAGATCTATGCATAATCCAAGCGAACATATCACAATATGCTAAGAGAATATTATCCAATCGAAAAAAATCAAAATTCTCGGAATTAGCAAAATTCAAGCCCCGGGTCCACTTCTCGAAACTCAAAATTTTTAACATCATTTGATTTCTTATCTTCCCACGTTTTCATACATATCAAAAGTTCTCAAATCCTAGCTCAAATGACCTGTCAAATCCCAATTTGAAGTTTCAGAACTCAAGCCCTAGTTTCTTCCCTTTTTAGTTAAATTCCATGGATTTCTAGGTGGATTTCACAATAAAACGAGTATTGAGATAAAAAATTATACCTCCAATCGATTCCCCTCAAATCCCTCTTCAAATACTCTCAAAATCGCCCAAGGCCAAGTGGGAAATGAGGGATATGGGCTAAGTTTCGAAGTTAATAACAGGACACAGGCCTTAGCTGTGGGAATTGTGAACTGGGGTTTGCAATTGCGAACCTCAACCTATTATGGGAATTGCAAAGTCATGTTCGCATTTGCGAACTTTGGCCAAACAGGAGCACTTCGCATTTGCGAAAGCTCAACCTTCGTATTTGAGAAGGAAGCTTCGATTTGCGAGCCAAGCAGGCTTGGGCTGGTTTCACATTTGTGATCCAGCCTTAGCATTTGCGGACCAGGCTTCGCAATTGCAAAGCCTGCAGGCCTGTTCATATCAGATTTTCCAGAATTCAAAAATACAGTTCGACACCTATCCAAAACTCACCCGAGCCCTCGGGGCTCCAAATCAAATATGCCCACAATCTCAATAACATCCTACGGACTTATGCGTGCGATTAAATCGCCAAAATAACATCATATACATTGAATCAAACCTCAAAACTTATGATTTCTTCCAACTTTTCATAAAATATCGAATTTCTATTTTAAGTCTGAAACACGTCAAACGACGTCCGTTTTCAACCAAACTTTATAGAAAGCTCTAAACTATATATAAGACCTGTACCAGGCGCCGGAACGAAAATACCAGCCCGATACCATAGTCTTCTAATCAACTTTCATTTCCAATTTCCTTAATTATTTCCAAATAATAATTTCACATAAAAAGTCATTTCTAGGGCTTGGGACCTCGGAATTCGATTCCGGACGTACGCCCAAGTCCCGTGTTTTCCTACGGACCCTTCGGGTCCGTCAAATCACGGGTCCGACTATTTTTACCCAAAATATTGACCGAAGTCAAATGTATTCAATTTAATATTGAAATTTAGCATTTTTCTCACAGAATTCATTCCAAATTTTTCCAAAAATCAAAACCAACGATCTTTATAGATCGTACTACACCACATGGGGCAAATCATGCCCGAGAACTGGCGACCAAAGTGAAAAAAGGTCAAAACGACTGATCGGTTTGTTACATCTAATTAGCCTGAAATTTAGTAGGTTCTAAGAAACGACCTAGTGACCAATACTCATTGATTTTCCATGACTTTCGAGTACATTTTCTAGCGTTTCGAGGCCATGCAACATATTTTTATGATTATATCCACTTTTTTCATGTGAATTAGTACATTCCTTATTTGGTAGAATTTTTTTACGGACTCTGATTGTCTTGGAGTTTTTAGGTCCATAGGAAACGATCTAGTGACCAATACCCATGGCTTTGCCATGCCTTTCAAGTTAATTTTTTTGGTAGTTTGGGATCATATAATACGAATTTAGGATTATACTCACTTTTTTGTATATATTACTCCTTCTGTTTTAAAAAGATTGGCATTACTTCATTATTAGTCTATTTAATAAAGATCGTCAACTTTTAAAATATTTCTTTAATAAGAAACATTAAAGCCGCACAAGTGATATGACAGCTTTCAGACCGCAAGTCTTAGAAGTTCTATATCTACACAAATGTTATGGCTTATTTAAGAACACGTACCTCAAAAGTATTCTCTTCTTTATTAAAGTTTGTGCCAAGTCAAACTATGACAATCTTTTCGAAACGAAGGAAGCAGTACAATTTGATTTTGTAGATTTTTCTTGACGAACTCTAATTGGCCTAAAGTTTTGTAGGTCCATAGGAAATGTCCTAGCGATCAATACTCATTGTTTCGCCATAACTTTGTGATCATGTTTTGCTATTTTTGGATCATGCAACACGAATTTATGACTATCTTAACTTTTTCATGTGTTAATGTACATGTTGATTTGGAAGAATCTTTTTTATGGACACTGGTTGGCCTGAAATTTCGTAGGACCATATGAAATGGACTAGTGACCATTTCTTATAGCTTCTACATGATTTTTGAGTTCATTTTATGGCTTTCAAAAGGTCAAGCAACAGAGTTTGTGATTATATCCACTTTATTTCATATTAGCACATGCTCATTTTATAGAATTACATAAGGATTTTGATTGGCCAAAAATTTCGTAGGTCTATTAACAGTCTAGTAGCCAATACTCATTTTTCTCGCCATGACTTTCGAGTTTGTTTTCTGTTGTTTTTGAGGTTGTGCAACACGAATTTGATTCCATCTGCATGAACTTATGTGGTGGATTCTAATTTGCCTAAAATTTGTGGGCCCATCAGAAATGACCGTATGAACTATAGTCATCGCTTTGCCATGGTTGTTTGTCATTTTTCAGAATTTTAGTGCCAAAAATAAGAATTCAGAAAGATTTTTTTTATTTTTCGTGTGCTATACTCCTTGGCATCTACATGAAATCCAGTGACCGGCCGAATCGCCTAACTTTCATAGACCCATAAGAATTAACCTAATGAACAGTTCCATTGCTTCTCCATGATCGCTCCTTATTTTTTAGAGTTTTTGGGCCATAAAATATGAATTCACTATGATTTTTGATTTTTCGTGTGACATAAACTAAGGCGACCATTTCCAAACTGTCTAAACTTTGCTAGCCCAACAGAAATGGCCTAATGAACAATGCTCAATGCTTCGCCATGACCGTTATTTAACTTTTATGATGATTTTGGGCCGTAAAATAGGACTTTAGGACGATTTTCAATTGTGTCCTATATCTACGCTATCTGCATGAAATCGTGCGACCCGATTCCACTAGCCTAAAATTTTGCGGGTCCATTAGAAACGACCTAATGAACAATACTCACCATTTTGCTATGATCGTTCCTTGTTTTTGGCGTTTTAGGGCAAAAACAGTGATTCTGCACGATTTCAAAATTTTTGTGTGTTATAGTCCATGCTATCTATATGAATTTGGGTGATCGGATCCAAATTGACTAAAATCTTGTAGGCCCATTAGTAACAACCTAGCAAACTATAGTCAGCACTTTTCCATGACTGTTCATTTTTTTGAGTTTTACGGCCATAAAAGAAGAATTCAGGACGATTTTTCGATTTTTCATGTGCTATAGACCATATTATCTACATGAATTCGGACGGCCGGGTCTGAATGGTCTAATTTTTACAGGTCCATAAGAAACTATCCAATTAACAATAATCATTACTTTCTCCATGACCTTTTCTCATTTTATAATGACATTTTAAGGGCCATAAAACATTAATTCAACATGATTTCTAAATTCTTGTGTGCTATAGTCCACAACATCTTCAGGAACTCGAACAATCAACTCCTGATGTCACCCAAATTCACACCACTGATTGGGCTTGTAAAGTAGTAGATACAATTATAATTATCCAATGTGAGTCGGGTCGATTCCACAGAGAGCTTATATTGGATTAGATATATCTCTAGACTAAGTGTATGACGTGCCCAAAATGCACTTCCACATGTTTGGTTGTTTTTTTCTACTTCTAAATTTTATGCTAATATTTGTAAATAGGCAAAATACATAAATTGGCACCTGAACTATACTCCAAGTCCCTATTACATACTTTCTTTGGACATATATCGTATTACATATACAATCTTTCAAAATTATGCCTAGTACACACCACTTTTTCTTTGACCAATTTATGAGAATAAACGCAGTGTTACACACCAATAATGTCATGATACGTGTTAATGTTTTTTTTAAAAAATGATTAAACACTTAAATCAATTTCTCTTTCCTCATCTCTTTCTCCCTCAGAAGAAAGCCACCGTACTTAAATTCTCCTCTCTTTAGACCTACTTTCTTCAACATCTTTGTTTTTCTTTACTATATATTTCTCCTTACTCTACAAAATTTTTACCATTTTTTAGTTTCTTTTTTTTGTTTGCTGTGGAATCACCATTGTTACCGATGGGTTTTCCACTGTAACAGTGGACAAAAAATGGAGGTCGTCATCACTTGACTTTTTTTAACCAAACGAGAGCATATTTGAACGAAGAACACCAACTTGCCGGAAAGATCTGATAGCTCCACCCACGCGGAGAAGATATGAGCTCGTCGACCATAAACTGACAACGAAACTAAAGGCCTGACAATGGAGTTCTCGGCTCGTTGCTTGAGGGCATTGCTGGTATTACGAGTTATGGCTGATATCTTCTTAAAGGAGATGAAAAATGGATGAAATGAGGAGGATACAAGCGTCGCCAGATTCCGGGGACGATAGTGACTCCAAATGGGGAAGAAAGGCTTGAATATCCTTTTTATTTTGTTTAATTATAAAATTTAAAAAATAAGGGGATAAATAAAATTTAGACATGTTTCCTTATATAAGGATTTGGACAAATAATGCATTTGTTTGATACACTCATTTTTTTTATTAAACACGCGCGTGCCATCTAGCAAAAACAGTGTGTATTGGGCACAATTTTAAAAGGTTGCCTATGTAATATGATATATGTCCTCAAAAAGTGTGTAAATGGATTTGGTGTATAGTTCAGGTGTCAACTTATGTATTTTGCCTTGTTAAAAAAAGCTAAAGAATGATATTTTTGGTATTGTTGTTTTTCAAGTTTATAAAAGATGTAGGATCGTGACTTCCACCTAAGTGGTTCCCTAAAAGGTTGTGGGATTTAGGGCAGGTTTGATTGGTTGGGGTGTAATATAGCAATCACATGGGGTGTAATATAGCAATCACATGCAATTACCCACTATATACCTCTTGGTAGTAAGAGTGGTCTTGCCCAATTTGGCTTTTGCAAGTACAAAATGGGTAATTCACAAAAGTGGTAGATGCTCAAGTGGGGTCTTACTATCTATAGATTCAACCCTTTAACTAGAGCTATCAATTTCTTGAATTCACCCCAATTCCTTGTTAGCCAAGTTTTTCTAGACTTAGTCTCTCTTTCTCTATAGATACCAAGTCAATTAGGCATGAATCAATGTTTGACACCATTAATTCTTAAATTGAAGCAAGAACTAGGCTAAATATCACTCACCCAATCACAAACAAGCCCTCAATTAAACACCCATTAAGCATCCACACGACCCAACCCTACCTAAGAATTTAGCTACTCATAGAGACAATTGAAGAAAATCAAGAAGAAAATAAGATTAAACTCATAATAAATTATAAAGGGAAGAAAATCCAATGTTAAAATGATAAACTATTACAAAGTTGCCCAAAGTAGTAAAGGAAAAACAACTATATATTTTCTGATGTTCAAACTTTTACCTAAATTTGACAAAAAGAACTATTTATACCCAGCTGAAATTATCGAACAAAATTGCCCTTACAGAGATTTTGCGGCAGCACAATTATGTGTGCGGTCCGCACTTTGAAGCTGGCTTGACAAGATGGACTTCTGCAGCTGCACAATTCTAGGTTGCAACCACACATCTTCAAATTCTGCGGACCACAAATTTCTGAGTGCGGTCGCTCTCTTGACTTTGAGCTAGACCTGAGAGACTTCTGCGGACTGTATATTTCTGACTGCGGCCGCACTTTTGAATTCTACGGCCGCACAATAATGGTGCAGTCTGAACTTCTTCATGAACCCAGAATCCATCTCTCTAAACCTCATCTTCTGCGGCCACATAATAATTGTGTGGTCACTTTGCATAGGAAATTTGTCAGAGGATTCTTTATGGTCTGCGGTCGCACTCAATATTGTGCGGACCACATTTTGCTCATTTTGCTTTATTTATGTCCTTGTCTAAAATTACTCCTTCTTGAGTTGATTTTCATCTCTTTAATTCATATTCCAACACTCCTGCAAGAAAATATATTTCATCAGTTTCCGGGAATACCTTTAAGCAATTTTGAGCTAAAACGAAAGCAAAAGAGTGCAAATAAGGTAATGCCTAGCTCCACAAGAAAATAGCTATTTCAGCTAGTCTAAGATGAATCAAACACACATCAATTGGGCCAAAAATTACCCACAACACTTATGAATTATCAACAATGCAGTGATTTGACTTTTTAGGTTAATAGTTCTAGTATGACACTAGAGCATCAAAAGTTGACTTTATTCATAAAGGAAGCTCGCTCTTTTATGTAGGACATTGTGGATCCCAAACTCCTCCTCTTCTACTATCCGTTAGCATATCTCAGTTAAAAATGTAACATTCAATTAAGGATTTGTGAAAAGTTTGCTCATCTCTCTCAAAAGAATGTCACAAAGTGTGGCTGTAAGTACCATATGCTTGTCCCTCACATAAATCACCACTAATGTAAGCTCACTCGACTTGAAGTCATGTAGGTCTTTTTTGGGATGTAATGAAGACTTTTGGACTAAGGTAGTATTTGTTGGAATATAATGAGTTCATCTTTCCTTAAGCACTCTATTTTCTCTTTTTGGCTCATACTTTGTCGACTCTTTGAGTCATTTAATTTTTCCTCTGGGAACTAGAGAGACTTAACGTCACTCTTTCTTGGTCATGATATTCCTTTTCTTCTTCTTTGCTTACTCCATGCCTTTCATCCTTATTTTTCTTTGAATCCCTTCAAATTTTTACTTTGTTCACTTTCTTTTGGGTATTATTCTTTTTGTTCTTTCTTTCCTTTATTTGCCTTCCCTTTTCTTAATTTCTTTCCTCTTTTTTGTACCTTTATATCACTTTCAAACTCCTTATCTCTCCCCCAAATGTATGTTTTAGCCAATTGTGTCTCAAGAATGTTAAGGAAAAGTTGGGTGCCAAGAGAGGGTCACTACAAACAGATAAAGGTTTGTAACGTGGTTATCAGTGAAAAAGGTCTTAGGCTCAAATAGGTTGACTAGGGATATCACATTGGTAGGCTATAGAAAATTTAAAATTGGATCAAAGAGAGCTTACAATTATTTCTCAAGACAAGCTAAACTTAGAATTTCGCCTACAAAAATATTTGGGGCAAGTTCTAGACAATTAGCATGGGTACTTGGTCTTGCAACTAAATATCTCACCTCACACGCCGCTGGATTGCTAAAGAGAATGGATTCAAGGGCCCACAACAACCCTAGTTAAGATTGAAAATCACAAATGGTTCGACTGAACCACTCAATGAATGCTTAAGTCAACACAAGAGCCAAAAGGTTACAACTAGAGTTATTTCCTGCCAAGAATTTGTTTTTAACCATAAGGCCGTAGGTAAATGTGTTTTTCACAAGTGAATCATGATTGAGAACCTTTTATTCATCAATACTATTTTTACCTAAAAATAAAAAAACGGTCTCATCCCTTATGTAGGTTGTCATGCCATCCATCATTGGAAAAAGCCACCCGGTTCACACAAAAACTACCATTGGAAAGAACCGTGGCATTAGAAAAGCAAAGGCTTATTTCTCACTTAAACATAAAAAGAAACTGCCAAATGAAAAAGAAGCTATTAAAGTAAATAAGAAGATATGCTACTAGTAAAAACAAACTAAAGAAGCTATGAAATAAACTACTGGAAGTAAGACAAATGAATATACAAAAAGAGGCGAAATGAATATAATACATCAAGATAGAGGGAGGAATATAAATGAAAAGAGAGAATAAATATAAAAGAAAAAAAGTATTAAAGTTATTACATCCCAATGTTAATGTCATATCAAACTGATTAAAATATACCACCCCCTTGAATAAGAATAAACATTGTCCTGAATGCTTAACCAAAATTAGAATAAGGAAGGGTAGAGAGTGAAGGGAAATCCCTAGGTGGTCTCACTGTGCTTGGCATCATCAACACCCTATGGATCCCTTAACTGGATCCCATCATCCTCCGGTCGTAGAACAATAGGGCTGGTGAACATCTGGAGCATCTCCTCAGCAGTGTAGCCAGCAAGGTCTGGATTCTCAGACTGGCCAGCTGTTGTCTCTAATGCTTCAGGTACAGATGGTACTGCTGGTGCTGACTCCATCAGAAGATCAAGTGGAATATCCCCAGCAGATAAAATCTTGGCCATCTCTATACTAAATATTTCCACAGATTTCTTTGATGCCTGAGATCTCCACAGCTTCTTCACCTGTTTACCCAACTCTTCAATAGCCCACCACCAATGTATCCAACGATGGTCTGCTTATTTTCTAGTATCCTCTTCAATGTTTCCTCAACTGACGGAGGTACCTGTGGTGCTACTGGGGTAGAAGACTGTGCTGCAACAACACTAGATATGTGAGACAACTTTGAAGTAGTTGTCTGCATCCAGTTGTTGAGACTCACCAATATCTGGGAGACTCACAGCGTAGTGAGTGAATATGTGGAAGAGGCAGGCACTAGTAATGATGTAGATGGTCTAGAAGGTAGATGTGGTGGCATGTCAGTTGTCTCAGTGGAAGAACCGACTGCTGCGGAAATCATGGAAGTTGTAGAAGGCTCAACAGCTGAATCTGTAACCACCATTGTTTGCCAGACCGGCCACCGATGGTAGTTGCGCTACGCTTGAACTTTGGGTTTACCGAACTTTGCAAAGAGTACCATGAGAAGGGATTTTTAGCCCGCACCTTTTGATCAAAACTCTGTGGCTCCACCTTTGCACCCGTAAGGTATTCTATGTGTGTGTTGGGATATGGTAGGAGATTTTACCTTTTTGACAACTAACGATATATTGAACGACATGATGTCCCCGATATTGATTGGGTACTCGGCGATGATAGATACGAGCAAAACTGCTAGGGGGCGAGGAAGATTGTTTTTATTCTAGCTCAGGTTTAAGCGAATGCACACACAAGTTTGCCACCATTTTGCTTCAAAACTGAGGGTGGCCCGAGCAATGGAAACCGTCACTGTGATCCATGGTGCTGGTGGTCCTGGAACTGCCTATATCTCTGCTAGTCAAGGGCGAAATACATCACCCATAGAAAGGTTTCCAAGTACTGGATTGATTCTACCTCTTCGAATCCCATGTACTGGTTCATAGTGCACTGATTGAATCTAACTTTCAAAATTTTCACTTTGGCCACTTTGGTACCCTTCTTGATGTGTGCCACATTGGCATAGAATTCTCGTACCAAGTGCTCCTTGGTATCCTTAACACTCTGGGTGAATAACATCCATCCCTAGCGCTCCCTGAACTGCCGAAGGACATTTGGATTGTATTTATCCAAATCCTTCAGTAAAAATTTCCTCTTAAGTGTGAGAGATCTTTGGGGCCACCACTCTCCAAACTTTGTAAACATCGTTAAGCTTACCAATATATCTTCCCACATCTCCTTCTTTTTCGACCTCTCAAGGGCTTCTAAATAGTGTCACATCCTTTACCATCATCATCATCCAATGTAATTGGTCCAGGGGGAGTGTGTGTTGAAGAGGGTGATAACTAGGGATTTTGATGTATTTTATAATCCTTCATGCTTATGCTTTGATTAGAAATTCATACAATATAGTCCCAAAAAGTTTGCAAGTTGTTCTTGATTGCAGGTTTGCTCAACAAAGTAACAAGATGTCAAAGATCAGCTCAAAAGGAGTGAAACTTGCACAAGTGCTAAAGACAAGGCACGCTTAGGCAAAATAGGCCCAATGCGGCCACACACCATTCTATGCTAGCTGCACTAGGAGATTCAAAGAGGTTGAAGATCGGGCACAAGGGCAATGCAGCCGCACTAGCATTTGTATGGTGTGCGGTGAAGGCAATGCGGCCACACTCGATTTAGTGCGGTCTGCAGAATCCAAGATCATGGAGTTGCAAGATTCAAGGTTTCAATCCAATGCAACCTGCAGTCAATTTTGTGCGGACAGCACAAGAAGCCTCCACGATCGTAGTCCGTCCTGCGCGGTCTGCAGTGCCTGAGTTCAGAGAGTTCAATTTTCAAGATCAGAGCCTACTGCAGCCGCACACAATTTTGTGCAGTCTGCACTAACCCTGCAGGGGGTAACTTTGTCCAAAATTTTCAGCTTATTATAAATAACTTCTTTTCCATTTTTAGGTCAAGCAGATAGTATCAAAACATAGTTGCGCTTGTGGGTTCAAAGTTTTTAGTTATTTTGGGAAATTTAATCTACATTTCATCATTGAATCTTGTTATTTATCTTAGTGATTAATTAATATGAGTTGTTCTTCATCTATTTCTTGTTGTTATTTAATAATGAGTAGCTAGACCCATAAGCTAGGGTTGTGGCTCAACCCTAGTGTGGGTAATTGGTAGGTCTTGTATTCTAGGGTTAAATTGACTATGGGTGTTTGTTATTTGGGATAATTTCATGGTTAATTGATGAATTCGTGGTTTCAAACACTAGTTTGTATTAGTTTGACTTGAGCTCTTCTTGGGAATAGAGCCTAAGTCTCCTAGATACTCAACTCCAAATTCTAGCTCTCTATGGATGTCGATCTCGACCTTAAATTGGGTAAAAGCTGCTCTGACCCTCTCTCACTACTTAACTAGTAGTGCGGAGTAGGCCACAGTCACTTTTTGGCGTCGTTGCTGGGGAGCTAACGGTTTGGCTATCTATTTAGTTAGTTTTGTGTATTGTTCTTCTTTCCTTCTTTGTTACTAATTTGTGTGTGTCAATACTTCAGGTAGAAAATGGCTTTAAATGCTGATGACCCTATGGGAAACGTGATTGCGGGGGAGGAGGTTGATGATATTGGAGAGGATGCGGTGCCATCTTGTACCGCCTGGACCACTGATAACTAGGGATTTAACGTGTTTCATGCTCCTTCTTGCTTATGCTTTGATTATAAATTGTTTCAATATAGTCACGAAAGGCTCATAAGTTGTGCTTGATTGCAGGTTTGATTGACAAAGTGACAAAATGTCAAAGATTGGCTCAAAAGGAGTAAAACCTGCTCAAGTATCAAAGACAAGGTAAACTGAGGGCAAACAGGCCTAGTGCGACCGCATTCGACTTTTTGTGGTCCGAACTAGGTGATTAAGAGATTTTGCAAAATGGGCTTCAAGGCAGTGCGGCCGCATTTGATATTTGCGGTCTGTACCGAAGGTTCCGCGAACGCACTACCATTTTGTGCAGTTATGGAAGAGAGATTCAGAGTGGCGAAAATTTCCATGGTTCAAGCTGCGTAGTCCGCGGTCATATTTTTGCAGACCACATCAGAGACCTCCGCGGCTGCGGTCCATTCTATACAGTTCGTGGAGCCCAAGTTCAGAAAGCTAAAATTTGAAGTCCAAGAGTCTAGTGCGGCCGCGGTCCATTTTATGTGGCCCGCGCTAACCCCGCAAGGGTATTTTTGTCTAGTTTTTCTAGCTTAGTATAAACAGAATATTTTCCCATTTTTAGGTCATCAAATATTACAGAGAGTAGTTGCGCTCATGAGGCGATATTTTGTAGCTATTTTGTGCATCTCAGCTTAACTTTAACGATAAATTTCTGTATTTTCTTTAGTTCTTAAGTAATATATCTTTCTTCATCTATTTCTCCATTTTCTTCTTCAAGTATGAGTAGCTAAACCCATTAGCTAGGGTTGTGACTCAAATCTAGTGTGGGTAATTGATGGGTGTTGAAATTTAAGTCTAGATTGACTATGTGTGTTTGTTATTTAGGTCAATTTTATGGTTAATTTATGAATTGGTGGTTGTAAACACTGGTTAGTGCTTAGCTGACTTGGTTCTTCTTGAGAAAGAGAGCCTAATTCTCCAAAATTGACCCAACATGGAATTGGGATGGACTCAAGAGAATTGATAGTCCCAATTAAATGGTTAAACCTCGAGAGAGTAATTACTCGACTCGAACCCTAGTTGCTTGAGAAAATTTGCCTACCCATTTGGTCTTGAGAAAGTTAATTGGACAAAATCACTCTCTCTATCGAGAGGTGTGAGAGTGGGTAAAATCATGCAACGGTTATAGCATATTTCCCCAAACATGTCAAGCATGCCTTAGAAGCAATTATCCGTCAATTAGCCACCTAGGTGAAAGTCACCACCCTAGTGCCTTTTAAACTATTAGATACAACTCTTTACAATTTTCACTTAGCATAATTAGTTACTATTAGTAGTTGATAATATTAGATTGTTAAAGGAAACCCAAAAAATAATATGAAGATCAATTTAGAACACACTCACAATTCTAAGCTAGATAGATACTTAACTCTAATCCTAGCTATCTGTGGATACGATCCCGACCCAAAATCGGGTAAGAGCTATTGCGACCCTCTCTTGCTGCTCTTTAGTAGAGCGGAGTTGACCGCGATCAACTTTTTTGCGTCGTTGCTGGGGAGCTAACAGTTGGAACGCTTATAAGACCCAAATTTGTATGTTACTGTACGGTTGGTGCTTGGGAAAGCATGTCATCTACCAGTAGAGATGGAGCATAAGGCCATGTGGGCCTTGAGGAAGCTTAATCTAGAGTGGGATGTTTCGGCCAATTTTCGTGTTGAACAACTCAATGAACTTTGACAAATTTTGGTTCCATACATACTCTAGTTCGTCTTTGTATAAGGACAAGATTAAGTACCTTCATGATAAATATGCTCATGGGAAGGAGTTTAAAGTTGGTGATTTGGTTCTCTTGTTCAACTCACGGCTATATCTATTTCCGGGAAAACTTAAGTGGAGTTGGCCATTTGAAGTTGTGTTCGTGACCCCTTTTGGTGCTCTTGATCTCAAGAACAAAAATGGTGAAGTTCTGTGAGTTAACGGACACCAGGTCAAACATTATTTAGGAAAGATCGATGACAACCACGTGGTGGCGCTTATTCATCTCAAGTGATATGGTAACATGCGTCGTGCCACAACGTTAAATCAGGCACTTCTTGGGAGGCACCCAAGTCTTTTTCTTCTTGTTCTTTTTGATTTTCTTTGTAGTTCAGGTTTTATTTTTGGACTAATTAGTTGTGAGATGTTGCAAGGATTGAGTTGATGCAGTGCAAAACATAGTGGAGAAATTGTTCAGTCTCTGAAGATTCCAGTGCGTCCGTATTGCATTTGGTGCGGTCCGCACTGGTGTGAGCCAATTAGAGAGCTCTCTGAAGTTTGCCACCATGGCCGCATTACATTTTGTGCGGACCGCGGCGGACCTCTGCGGCCATGATCTGTTTTGTGAGGATCGCGGAGGTTGCCTTCTCAAGCTTCTTCTTAAAAAACCCAACGCAGGTCGCGGTCCGTTTTGTGCGGCCGTGCTGGTAGGTAAGAACAGGTCTGACAGGATTTTATATAAGATAGACCACAAGCGGTTCCTATTACCCTTTTCAAAACATTTACTCTCAAAAACCAAAAATTACTGTTCATCTTCTTCTTTGACTGTGATTCTTGCTCAGAGTGATTACTTGCATTTCATATCCACACCTGGTAACATTTCAATCATTTCTTTTTGCTTAATTTTTTAATTTCACTTTTATTTCATTTCCATTATCCATAGCTTATTCTTCATTCCCGTATATCATTACATTCTAGGTTAGTCTAGTTTAATTGTTAAAATTTATGTGTTTGTTGAGCATATTTAACTGGGTAAACTTAGTAGGGACCCTAACTAGGTTTGAATTGAACTAAAATGCAAGACCCAAGAATCCTAACTCTGTGCCATGACTAAGCACCATCGCGGACTGCGGTCCTTTTTATGTGGTCCGCTGTGCTCTGATGCGGTCTGCGGTACCATTTTTTATGGACCGTGGTGATGATGTTCTGAAAGTTGACCTATTGCCTAGCGCAGCCACACTACATTTTGTGCGGTTCGTGCTGGCTCACCGCGGCCGCGGTGCTACTTTGTGCGGGCTGCAGTGATTAGATTCTGAGAGTGGTTTTCTAGACCTTGCCCCAGTACGGACCACGGTTGCTTTTCTACGGTCCGTGATTGCCCCAATGCAGCCACACTCATTTTTGTGCTGTTCGCACTGCGTTGTGTCTGCAATTTTTTTGACTTCTGTTCTGTAATGCATTATACACACCTGTTTCACTATATCTGTTGATGCTAAGAAACTTAGATGTTTGTCCTTGTAGATAATGGTTAAACAACAAGGGGGAAAGGATCAAAACAACCCGGGAGAGGTGAATCCTCCCCGGGTGGAAAGAAAAAGATGATCAAGCTCACTCCCCAAGTTTGGGAGAGCATAAAAAGAACAAGGAAGTTGATAAAAGCAACCGACATGGTAGTTGACAAATCAGGGAGTGAGTACGAGCCATCTCAGGAGGCTTCCTCAGATTCTATTCCTGCACAGATTCCTGATTGGCCTGGACGGATAAGATTGACCAATGATACTCCACCTCTATCACCCCCTACCCAAGCAGCAAATCATGTCCCCACTGAGCTGTTTGAGGGCTCAGTAGCCGGCAGCGGTAAGTACTCGACCCCCCCTACAGCTTCATTATCCGGGGAGAGTGGAGATGGAGGTGAAGAGGACGTACGAGGAGATGAGGAGGTACAGGAGGGTGGTGAACCTCACGTTGGTGGTATTACCCGGACTAGAGATCCTGGAGTTTGGGAGGATAGATTTGTCAGCCAGGTGTCGTTCCACAAGTTTATGGAATGGTGGCCGGTAAGAAAATTGATTTTTGGGAGGAGCTTCTTCGACAGAGACCTTTTACCCCTAATCCCTAATGTGCATAGACAGTTCCGGACTCGAGTGGGGTGGGAGCACTTCTTGGATGATTGTGTGAATGACAATAAACACATAATCAAGGAGTTTTACAGTAATGTAGCCCATATCTTGAAGGGCACCAAAGTGACCAAAGTTCGAAAAAAGTGGTGTTTACCAGGAAGGCGCTCAATGAATACCTGGGTTTCAATGAAGAATATGAGTCCCTTTACAATGAAAAGCTGTCTATGGGTGAGGAGGTTCGTCCATGGTTAGATTCATACCTGGCAATCCCGGGTACTGTTCAAGATTGGTTGATAGCTGAGGCTAAAATACTTTGGAGGACCCTTAACTTTGAGGCTAGGGGTTGGTTAACTTTTGTGTGCAACCGGCTTGATCCCAGTACCCATGATCAGACTCTTCCGCTTTCCCGGGCTATTCTAGTTGCATCTATTATGGCCGGATACCCTATTAATGTGGGGAATATAATGTCCCGTATCATTTCTTCAGTGGGGGTCGAGCATGACCAGACCCTTTTCCCAACATCCTTACTATGTATTTCTGGGACTTGAAGGTGGAGAAGAGATCTTTTGACATCAAGGTCAAACTTGTGGCTCCGTTTTCATGGTATAGTTTGAAGGGGCTAGACAACCCTAAGGACAACAGCTACAAGACGCCTACTTTTGCCCCAACTGGCCAGTCTGAAGAGCCGGTTGTGGTAGAGCCTTCCACTAAACTTGGCTCGACTACTATTGAGTTGCCTCTCGGACCTTCCACTACAGCTGACTTGCCTCCTGGTCGTTCTACTTTAGCTGGCCGGGGATTCCATCTTCTCGGGCCCATCCTATCACTGCCCACCAGCTGAGCCAGACACTTCATGGCTTGAACAACTTGATGGTGACTACTTCATCCAAGTTGTCCACCTTGACTTCTACCATTGCGGCTCAGTCGGCAACACAACCAACACAGATTCCACAGTCTATAGAGGATGCACTTAAGGAAATTCTTGCCAACCAGGAGAATATCCTCAGTACTCAGAGTGCCTTGGCTACGGTAGTAGATTCACATGGCAAGGCTCTGAAGGAGCTTTCCAAGGAGCACAAGAAGCTTCGCAAGACACGGGCCTCCAATGAGTCCATAAAGGAGTTAAAAGCGGATGTGGATAAACTAAAGGCAGACCACCTGCTTTTTGACTTGCTATTTGAGGACCCAGCTCCAGAAATAGAGCCACAATAGGAGCAGTCACAAAGGCCTCCAAAGGAGGAGGATGATCCCGAGCACAAATGATGCAATCATCTAGTTGGTGAACCCACTGGAAGCTTCCTCTAGTCATCCACATGATGTACTTGAGTTAAAGCATGTCCTGGTCCAAGCCCCAGTCCCAGCAGCTAAGCAGGAGGATACTGGGAACTAGTCTGAGGTTCCCGCACATACAGAGGACCTGGGGACCACTGATGATCCTATGCAAACGGACACGGATTAGAGAGTCTTCATATCCTTTCCTTATACTTTCTGGTGCTATTTGTTAGTTGGCATTGGGGACAATGCCATCTTTTATTTGAGGGGTTGTGCCCTATATTTATCCTTGGATGATTGCATATATATACTAGTTTAGTTTATGCCTTTTTGATTTTTACTTGGTCTGTATATAACTTTACATTTAGTACTTTTAATGCACTTTTTATCTTTCCTTTGGTCTGTATATAAAGTTACATTATTGTATATATTTGTTCCCTATTGTATCTTCAAATTCCCTATTGTACATATTCATTCAATTTTCTATTTTCTTAATTTTGTTTTTCATTTTTATCCTCTTAGATAGGCTCGTAGCTTGTTGTTTCATTTTTGGCGCTTTTGATAAGCCTTTGGTTTTCTTAATTCCATGGTTCTTTCCAAAGGTGGAGTATTGTGTGAACCGGGTGGATCTTCCCGATGATGGATGGCATGACAACCTTCTTAAGGGTTTGAGCTCATTTTTTATTTTTCTTTATTTTTGGTAGTTTGTAGTTAACAGTACCTCAAGAAAAACTTCACTTGAGCCTAGCACACTTGCCTTTGATCCAATGGTCAAAGACATAATGTTGTGTTTAGGATGGTGAAAGTTGTGACCTTGAGACTCTTGTGTTGACCAATAATCGTCATGTGGTCTTTCGTGACCATTTTATGCTCAAATTGTGTCTAAGGTTACTGTGGGCCCCCGACTCTATGTCTTTAGCAATCATTTAGCTTGTATGGTGATAAATCAAATTGTGAATTCAAGTCCCGAGCCAATGGTCTAGAACTTGCCCTGAATGTCTGCTTAGGCAAAATCTTAAATGAAATTTGTCTCGAGAGGTGGTTATAGGCTCTCCTTGATCCAAATAATAGTTGAACAATTCCATAGCCTGCCAATGATATAATCCCTAGTTAACTCTTTTGAGCCTTAAACCTTTTTTTCAAGAACCAATGCTATAAGCATATACCCTTTCAGAAATATACCCTCTCTTGGCACCTGATCTTTCCTTGAGCAAGAGAGACGAGAAAGGGAACAAAGTGGTAAAAGGTACAAAAGTTAAGAAAAAGGAAGGCAATGAGAAAGAAAGAAAAGAGAAAGACAAAAAGAAAGCCCAAAGTGAAAAAGAATAAAAAGGGATTCAAGAAAAGCAAAAGAGAAAAAGGTGTGGAAAAATTTGAAAATGGAGATACGTTTTGAAATGCATAAGAAAAGGCGACATTATGTCTCTCTAACCCCTTAAAAAGAAGTGAGATACTCAAAGAGTCAAGAGAATTGTGTCAAATGAATCAAAAGAAGTGCTTAAGGGAAGATGGAACCCGTTTAGATCAAGACATTTCATACCCTGAACCAAAAGCCTTCACATTGACTCCACAAAAGCCCTATATAATCTTGAGAATGAGGCTTGCATTAGTGGATACTTACATGAGGGTCAAGCATATGGTACTTAGAACCGGACTTGTGACCTTTCCTTGAGAGAGACGAGTGAATTCCCATTAACCTCGGTTGTGCTAATACTCTAAAAAGGTGAGGTTTGCTTAGGGAGAGTTGATGACATGTGAGATTGGGTTCCACAATGACCAAAGCAATTGAGAGAGTTCTTTGATGTAATGAGTCAACTTTTGATGCTCTTGTGTCACACTTGATCCATAGTTTTTCAAATTTTAAAGGTTGTTAATGATTCATTCATATTGAGGGAAATCGTTAGTCCCAATCGATGCTTGTGAGGTTACTTTAGGATAGCTGAAAATACTTGGATTTCCCTTAAGGGTTGGGTCTTATTTTGTTTGCTTGAGGACAAGCAAAAGCTTAAGTTTGGGTGAGTTGATAACTAAGGATTTTAATGTGTTTCATGTTCCTTCTTGCTTATGCTTTGATTATAAATTGTTACAAAATAGTCCCGAAAGTCTCATAAGTTGTGCTTGATTGCAGGTTTGATCGACAAAGTGACGAAATATCAAAGATCGGCTCAAAAGGAGTGAAACCTGCCCAAGTATCAAAGAAAAGGCAAACTGAGGGCAAACATAGTGCGGACGCATTCGACTTTGTGCGGTCTGCACTAGGTGATTCAGAGAGTTGGAAAAATGGGCTTCAAGGCAGTGCAACCGCATTTGATAATGCGCGGTCCACACCGAAGGTTCCGCGGTCGCACTACCATTTTGTGCGGTCCACGGAAGAGAGATTCAGAGAGGTAAAAATTTCCATGGTTCAATCTGCGCGGTCCGCAGTCATATTTGTGCGGACCGCATTAGACCTCTGCGGTCATGGTCCAATCTACGCGGTCCTCGATGGCCAAGTTCAGAAAGCCAAGAAGTCCAAGATCATAGTGCGGTCGCGGTCCATTTTACGCGGCCCGGCACTGACCCCGCAGGGGTATTTTTGTCCAATCTTTCCAGTTTAGTATAAACAGAACATTTTACCATTTTTAGGTCATTAGATATTAAAGAAGAGTAGCTGCGGTCATGAGGCATTATTTTGTAGGTATTTTAGGCATCTTAGCTTAACTTTCACGATATCGTCTCTATATTTTCTTTAATTCTTAATTAATAAGTCTTTTTCTTAATCTATTTCTCCATTTTATTTTTCAAGCATGAGTAGTTAAACCAATTAGCTAAGGTTGTGACTCAACCTTAGTGTGGGTAATTGATAGGCGTTGCAATTTAAGGCTAGATTGATTATGGGTGTTTGTTATTTGGGTCAATTTTATTGTTTAATTTATGAATTGATGGTTGCAAACACTAGTTTGTGCTTAGCTGACTTGGTTCTTCTTGGGAAAGAGAGCCTAAGTCTCCAAAATTGACCTAGCAAGGAATTAGGATGGACTCAAGAGAATTGATTGTCCTAATTGAAGGGTTAAACCTCGAGAGAGTTATTATCCGACTTGAACCTTAGTTGATTGAGCAAATTTGCCTACCCATTTGGTCTTGAGAAAGTTAATTGGGCAAAATCACTCTCTCTACCGAGAGGTGTGAGAGTGGTAAAATCGTGCAACGGTTATAGCATATTTCGCCAAACCTGTCAAGCATGCCTTAGAAGCAATTACCTGTCAATTAGCCACCTAGGTGAAAGTCACTACCCTAGTGCCTTTTAAACCATTAGATACAACTCTTTGCAATTTTCACTTAGCATAATTAGTTACTATTAGTAGTTGATACTATTACATTGTTAAAAAAACCCAAAAAATGATGAGAAGATCAATTAAGAACACAATCACAATTCTAAGCTAGATAGATACTTAACTCCAATCCTAGCTCTCTATGGATTTGATCCCGACCCAAAATTGGGTAAAAGATATTGCGACCCTCTCTTGCTACTCTTTAGAAGTGCGGAGTTGACCGTGATCAACCATGAAGAGACTGCCAAGCTAATGTTAATAAAAATATTCCAGACCCTCCTCTGCCACCTCCAAGAAAGGTTCCTTAGGTTCTTCTAAACCAAGGCTATGCAAGTGCAATTATCCCACCTCGAATCCGAGCAGGCAATTTTCAAATTACTAATGTGATACTGACATTTCTGAAGCAGTGTGGATACTTCACGGGTGCTACAATCAAAATGCTTACAAACATCTCAAGGGGTTTGTGGACACCTGTTGGGGGAGCAAGCAAACTAATGTGTCCGAAGATGCATTCCGGTTGAGACTCTTCCCATTTTCACTTAGAGGGAAGGCTTTAGATTTTCTTGAGCAACTTCCGAACCATTCCATCGCTACTTGGGGTGAGTTTGTGGACAAGTTCATCGCAAAGTTCTTTTCACTGGGACATATGGCAGCATTGTAGGATGAGATCTTGGCTTTCAAGCAAGAGCCTATCGAACCTTTGCGTGAGATTTGGGAGAGATATAGAAATATGGTGAAAGAATGCCCCAACAATGACATGACTGAAAATATGTTGCAACAAAGTTTCTACCGAGGCATCAATACTACAAATCAATGCATAGTTAATTAACTTGTTGGGGGTAATTTCATGAAATTTGCGTATGATGAAGCTTGTGCCATTCTTGACGAGATGGCTGCCATATCCTCAGCTTGGAAAAGTAGATCCAATGTGCCCCAGGGTGACCCCATGGTCGTTCATTTGCACAAAGAATTACATGATCATGGGCAGGCGATCGCGGAGTTGACAACTACCATGAACCAACTAGCAAAGGCACAGTTGCAACAAGTCTAAAATTCTTGCCAAGTGAATGCCATGGAGGGTGTTAACATGCTAGTGAACCAAAGGAGGCAAAGAGGTCAACAGAACCAAGGGAATTTGGATCAATTTGACAATGAGGGTAGTGGGTTTCAAGATAATGGGTATGATGAGAAAAATGAGAAGGTATAATATGTGAACAATTATCTAAACCAAAGAGGAAATTCTTCCAATCAACATCAACAATGGAGATCCCAAGGTATTTAGGGCAATCAATAACAAGGAAACAACAATTGGAACAACCACCAACAAGGGAACAATAATTGGGGAAACAACAATCGAAATCGGAATTGGGGAAATAAATACAACAATCGGGGCAATCAAGGAAACTGGGGGAATTACAATAACCAGGGTGGATGGAACAACAACCAGGGAAATCACAGGCAAGGCTTTCAAAGGCCCCAATATATCAAAAACCGAACAATCCAGCATCTTTTCCACCCCAGAGTCCTAGTTCTTATAGCAACGACATGGGTAGAATTGAAATGATGTTCTAACAAATGATGAAGAAGAATGCAAATTCGGATGCTCAATTTGTTTCTCATAATACCTCCATTACAAATTTGGAGGTGCAACTAGGTCAAATCTCTAAGTCCTTGAATACACGCCCTAAAGGTGCTCTACCAAGTGATACGATAGTGAACCCAAAGGGCGGGAACAATCATGTTATGATGGTGACCACTATAAGTGGACCAGGCGGTGATGTGGATGCCTCCAAACAAAAGCAAGTTTTGGGTGATGAGTTGAGTTGCAAGAAGATGAAGTTCCTTTGGTGGTTGAGAATGTGGATGATGAAAATGTAAATGAAAAAGTGAGGATTGATATTTAAGATGCCGAGGTGGAAACACAAAATGATGTGAACCTGTTTAGGGAACACGTAATTGACATGCCGGAGCTGGTTGTCCCAAAAATAAAGGCATCCTTGCCTAGAACACCTCCACCATATCCTTAAAGGCTATCCAAGCAGAAAAGCGAGAATCAGTTCAAAAAGTTCATTGACATGATGAAGAGCTTATCCATCAATGTGCCTTTGGTGGAGGCTTTGGAGCAAATGCTTGGATATTCCAAATTCATAAAAAATTTGGTGACCAAGAAAAGATGCATGAACTGTGAAACTATCAAGATGACCCACCAATTTAGTGCTACAGTACATTCAATCTCTCCAAAGTTGGAGGATCCTAGTGCTTTCACCATCCCTTGCACTATTGGTAGTGAGAATTTTGCTAAAGCTTTATGTTATTTAGGGGCAAGTATCAACTTGATTCCCTACTCAGTTTTCAAGACTTTGGGTATTGGGCCACCCAGGCCCACTTCCATGACATTGCAAATAGTGGATAGATCAATAAAGTGACCATTGGGTATTGTTGATGATGTGCTTGTCCGGGTGGACAAATTTATCTTGCTAGCTAATTTTGTGATATTGGATTGTGAGGTGGACTATGAAGTCCCAGTCATATTGGGGATACCTTTCCTTGATACTGGGAAGGCTCTAATTAATATGGAAGTAGGGGAACTCATTTTTCGGGTGGGTGATGAGAAGGTAGTCTTTCATGTGTATAAGCCAATAAAGCAGCCCAATTGTACCGAAGTGTGCTCATTTTTGGATCTAGTCATGATTGTGATAATTGATGATAGAAGTGCAATGATTAATGTGGAATACCCTCTTGAGGGCGTGTTGTTAAATCTTGACGTCAATGATGATGAGGGCCGGTTGGAGTGTGTGAATGCTCTACATGGAATGAGCTCTTATTCTTATGAGCCTAGGAAATTGTCCTTGGACCTTGAAAATAGAAAGACGCTTCCAACAAAGCCTTCAATTAAGGAACCTCTAGTGTTGGAATTGAAGCCATTGCCTCCAAACCTCAGGTATGAATTCTTAGGCCCTAGTTCAACTTTACCAATTATTCTTTCCTCTTGCCTTACTAACATGCTGGTAGATGCCATTTTGGCGATGCTCAAAAAGTGGAAGAAAGCAATCGGATGGACTCTAGCAGACATTCGGGGAATAATCCCCGCATTTTGTATGCACAAGATCATCTTGGAAGATGATGCAAAACCCTCATTGGAACATCAAAGGAGATTGAACGAAGCAATGCAAGATGTTGTGAAGAAAGAAGTGGTAAAGTGGTTGGATGTCGGGGTTTTGTACCCTATTTCTAATACCTCATGGACTTCTCTGGTGCAGTGTGTGCCGAGGAAGGGTGGACTAACTTGTGGTGACAAATGATAACAATGAATTTATTCCCACTCGGACAGTTACCAGATGGAGGGTATGCATGAACTACCGGAAGCGAAACAAGGTGACCTGCAAGGATCACTTCCCATTGTTGTTCCTTGACCAAATGCTTGATCGCCTTGTTGGTCATGCCTTCTATTGCTTTTTGGACGGATGTTCTGGGTACGACCAAATCTGAATCGCTCTGGAGGATCAGAGAAGACCACATTTGCTTGTCCATATGGCATCTTTGCTTTCTCTCAGATGTCGTTCGGGTTGTGTAATGCCCCGACAACATTCTAACGATGTATGATGGCCATTTTCACTGATATGGTGGAAGATATCCTAGAGGTATTTATGGACGATTTTAGTGTGGTGGGTGATTCATTTGAAGAGTGTTTGAGAAATCTCGATAGAGTGTTGTCCCATTGTGAAGACATAAATCTTGTACTGAATTGGGAAAAATGCCACTTCATGGTTGAGGAGAGCATAGTGTTGCATAATAAAATTTCAAAGCATGGGATTGAAGTTGACAAAGACAAGATAGAGATGATTTCAAGGCTTCCTCCCCCACTTCTGTCAAGGGGGTGAGGAGTTTTCTTGGGCAGGCAGGGTTTTATCGGAGGTTTATAAAAGGTTTTCCGAAGGTGGTAACCCCTTGTGCAATCTACTAGAAAAGGATTCCAAGTTTGTGTTCGATGAGGTAGGTATGCAAGCATTTGAGCTTCTCAAGCTTAAGTTGACCACTACCCCTATCATTACCACACCAAATTGGAGCTTTCCTTTCGAGCTCATGTGCAACGCGAGTGACGTTGTGGTTGGGGCAGTTTTGGGTCAAAAAGTTAACAAAATATTTCATCCAGTGTACTATGCAAGCAAGACCATGAATGAGGCTCAAAGGAACTGCACGGTAATCGAGAAAGAGTTGTTGGCCCTAGTGTTTGCAATGGAAACATTCCGATCGTATCTTATGGGGGCCAGGGTCATAGTGCACACCGATCATGCAGCCTTTAGGTTCCTTGATAATAAAGAAAGACTCCAAGGCAAGGTTGATGCGATGGGTATTACTACTTTAAGAGTTTGATTTCGAAATTATGGACCGTAAGGGTAGTGAAAATCAAGTGGCGGACCACTTGTCCTGCTTGGAGGAGGAAGGAAGGCCATGTGATGGCCTACATATCAATGATGCATTTTTCGATGAGCAACTACTTTCTATGTCAATGAGTGATATGTTGTGGTTTGCAGATGTTGCTAATTACCTTGTGACAGTATTGTCCCGTGTGAGCTCTCTTCTAACCAAGGAAGAAGCTCAAACGGGATAGTTTGGATTTCTATTGGGATGATCCATATTTGTTCAAGATTTGCATAGATGGTGTGATCCGAAGGTGTGTTCCGGAGGGAGAGAAAATAAGTATCTTGGAGGCTTGTCATTCCTCTCCCTATGGTGGCCATCATGGTGGGGCGAGGATTACTTCCAAAGTTCTAAGTTGTGGATTTTATTAGCCAACTTTGTATAAAGATGCAAGTGATCTTGTGAAGAGGTGTGGCGAGTGTCAAAGAGCGGGTGGAAGTTTGAAGAAATATGAGATGCCTCTCAATACCATCCTTGAGGTTGATATTTTTTATGTATGGGGCATTAATTTTATGGGCCCGTTTGTTAGCTCGTGTGGGAAACATATACATTCTCGTAGCGGTGGACTATGTTTCGAAGTGGGTTGAAGTCGTGGCTTTTCCCAACAATGACGCCCGGAGTGTTATTGCATTTCTCAAGAAGAGAATTTCGAAAAGGTTTGGTACACCTCGAGCAATCATAAGTGATGGGGGAGTCTCATTTTTGCAATAGAGTTTTTGACACTTTGCTTTTGTGGTGTCAATCACAAAGTTTCTACCACCTATCATCCTCAAGCAAGTGGACAAGTTGAAGTCTCCAACAGGGAAATCAAAAGCATATTGTCAAAGATGGTCAATGAAAATAGGACTGATTGGTCAAAGAAGTTGGATGATACTCTATGGGCTTATAGGACTGCTTACAAGACTCTGATTGGTATGTATCCATATCGGTTGTGTTTGGGAAAGCATTCCATTTACCGGATGAGTCAAAGCACAATGCCATGTGGGCCATGAGGAAGTTGAACCTTGAGTGGATATAGCTGCTAATCTTAGGGTGAAGCAACTCAATGAACTTGACGAATTTAGATTCCATGTCTACTCTAGTTCTTCCTTGTATAAGGATAAAATGAAATACCTTCACGACAAGTATACTTGGGGCAAATATTTCAAGGTGGGGGATTTGGTGCTCTAATTCAACCTCGGCTAAGGTTGTTCCCAGGAAAGCTCAAGTCAAAGTGGAGTGGACCGTTTGAAGTAGTGTGTGTGACCCCGTTTGGTGCTCTTGATTTAAAGAAAAAATGTGGGGAAGTTTTTAGAGTGAATGGGCATGGGGCTTGGAAAAGTTGATGACAACCACGTGGTGGCACTCCTTTATTTCGAATGATGTGATGGTAATCTGCTCATGTCGCGACATTAAATCAGGCGCTTCTTGAGAAGCAACCTATGTGCTTTTCTTCTTGTTTTTATTTGATTTTATTTGTAGTATAGGATTGATTTTTGGGCTAACTAGTTGTGAGATGTTACAACATTATGTTGATGTAGTGCATGACATAGTGGAAAAAAGTGTTCAAGTCTCTGAAGTTGCCAATACGGCTGCACTACATTTTGTGCGGACCATACAGGTGAGGGTGAAATATAGCCCTCTCTGAAGTTTGATACTATGGCCGCACTACATTTTGTTCGGTCCGCGGTGGATCACTGCGCCCGATATCTATTTTGTGCGGACCGCAGTGTGTTGCCTCTTCAAGCTTGGTAACTTTTGTGCAATGTGGACCGTGGTCCATTTTGTGCGGTTCGCACTGGGGTACATAAACTGGGCCCCAGGGCTTTTTCTATAAATAGGCCTTGAGGCCCAACATTTACATTTTTCAAACCTTTGCATTTCAAAAGCCCTAAAGTATCATTCATCACTTCCTGTGCTCGTAATTAACTATTTGGAACTGCTTAGCTTCATTTCATCGCACATCTGGTATCATTATCCTTCTTTTAAATTGTTCATTTTTTGTTAATTTCTTTTAAATTTTGTTTTTTACCTTTCTTTCTATACTTCTCGTATTTTTCTTCAATTGATTAGGTTAGGGTTGTTAATTTTTTGATTAAAATAGACATAGGTACTTAAAACCAATAGGTAAACATGTAGGAACACTACTTAGGTGGAAAATTGGACCCAAAATCAAAATGTGTGAAGCCGTAAGTTAGTGCCACAACAGGCACTCTGTGCGGACCGCGGTCATTTTTGTGTGGTCCGCGGTACCTCAGTGCGGTTCTCAATACCATTTTGTGCGGACCGCATTGATGAAAGTCTGAAAGTTGAACCTCAGGATTGCAGTCTCACTATATTTTGTACAGGCCGCAGTGGCCCTAGTGCGACCACACAACATTTTGTATGGTCCGCACTACCTAGATACAGAGAGTGGGTAGTCTGAACCCTACCTCTGCGTGGATCCCAATTGATTTTGTGCGGTCCGCGGTGACCCCAGTACGGGCGCACACCATTTTGTGTGGTCCACACTGTGTGACTTTTGCAACTTGCCTGTAATTGTTTTCTTTCTTTTGAAACTCTGCTCTTAACTATTACAACTGATACTAACAAGTTCAATTGAATTGTGTTTGCAGACAGTGGTGAAACAATGTGGAGGTAAAGGATCCAAACAACCAGGCAGAGGGGAATCCTCCTTGGGAGGATAGCAGAAAATGATACAACTCACCCCCTAAATCCCGGAAAACATTAAAAAGACAAGAAAGATAATAAAGCCATTGATAGAGCCTTGACATGTCGAGGAGTGAGTATGAGCCCTCCCGGGAGATCTCCGTAAACTCCATGCTAGAGTACGTCCTTGACTGGAAAGAGAGGAACAGGCTAAGAGACACACCGCTGTCATCCCCCACTACCCCAGCATCAGTGAATATTTCTTCTGGGTCATCTGAGGCTCAGGTGAAGGTAGTGGGGAATACTCCACCTTTCCACAGCTTCATTATTCGGAGAAGGTGCAGTAGGTGCTGAGGAGGAAGTAGGGGGAGACAAAGAAGTAGGAGAAGGAGGTGAACCATAGGTGAGAGAGGGGTAGGGTATGCCTGGACTAGGAAACCGGAGGTGTGGAAGAACCGATTTGTTAGTGAGGTAGCGTACCACAAGTTCTGAGAATGGTGGCCAGTGAGAAAATTGATCCCGAAAAGGAGCTTCATAGATAGGGACTTGCTACCTCACAACACCACAGTGAGGAGGCAGTTTAGGGGAGAGTCGGATGGGAGTATATTTTGGGGGATCATGTGGAAGCCAATGAAATCTTGGTCAAAGAATTCTACACCAATGTTGCCCATATCAAAAAGGGTTCCAACGTGACCAAGGTGCGGAACTTGAAGGTGTTATTTGATGGAAAGACAATCAATGATTACCTTGGAGTTGATGAGGAGGATGAGAACCTATACATGGATAAGATGGAACCGGGTGAGGAGGTTCATCCATGGCTAGCACAGTATCTAGCAAACCCAGGTACTACCCCCGTCTGGTTGACTGCTGGAGTCAAGATCTTGAGTCCGAGTTTGAACTTTAAAGCGAGGGACTGGGAGACATTCGTATGTAGCAGGTTGGACCCTACCACTCATGAAAATACCCTACCTCTTCACCTGGAAGTTTTGGTGGCCTCGATCATGGTGGGGTACCCAATCAATATGGGGAATGTGATGCCGCGAATAATTTCTATTGTGGGTGTTGAGCATGACAAAAACTTCCCATTCCCCAGTTTTCTCACTATGTACTTCCGGGATCTGAAAGTGGACAAGAGGCCCTTTGACATCAAAGTCAAAGCGAAGGCCCCATTTTCTTGGTACAACATGCAGGGGGATGATAACCCCAAGAGAAAGACCTTCAAAAGTACAGTTACTACTCCAACTGGCTAGTCTGAAGAGCCAGTTGTAGTAGTGACTCCTACTGAGCATGTCTCTACTTCCACTGCTACCCCTCTTGGTTCATCCACAACAGCTATCCCAGAGATCCCATCTTCCTGAGCCCATCCTATTATTGCCCACCGACTGAGCCAAGCACTTCTTAGTCTCAACAACTGTTGTATGCAGACTGCCATATCCAAGATATCCATCCTGACTACCACGGTAGAGGCTCAGTCGGCACCTCCAGCCCTACAGGTTCTCCAGTAAATCGAGGATGCTCTCAAGGAGATACTAGACAACCAGATGAAAATCCTTGACACATAGAAGGTACTGATTGATACAGTTGCTTCACATAGCAAGGCTCTCAAGGAGATTGCTAAGGAGCACAAGAAGCTGAGGAAGACACATGCCTCCAAGGAGTCTACGAAGGAGTTCAGAGTTGATGTAGACAGACTAATGGCAGATCATATGCCTTTCAATTAACTACTCTAGGACCTAGTAACGGTAGATCATCCCCAGTTGAAACAGTCACAGAGGCCTCCCAACAGGAGAACGATGATTCCTAGAGTTGATGATGTAGTCATCCAGCTGGCAGACCTACCAGAGGCTTCCTCTAGTCAGCCATAGGAGGCACCTCCAGAGCCTGTCCAGGTACACGCCCAGGTCCCAGTAGCAGAGCAGCAAGCCACAGGGAACCAATCTGAGGTTCTCTAGCACGTGAGGACCCTAGGACCACTCAGGAGCCTATGTAGACAGGCATGCCATAGGGAGTCCCTATATCCTTTTTCCTTTCTATTTTGATGCTTTATTTGGTTTAGTTGGCATTGGGGACAATGCCAGCTTTCATTTGAGGGGGGTAGGCCCTACTTTTTATTTATTCAGATGATTGTATATATATTTGATACTTATTTACGCTTTCTTGATTTTTCATCTTTGGGTTGTGTATAATTTTAACATTTCGTACATTTATCGCACTTCTATTTTTCTTTGGGTATGTATATAAAATATGTTACATTGTACATATTCATCCTGTCTATTGTATATTCAAACCCCCTCTTGCATATATTGATTCTACTTTTTGCAATTTTTTCATTCTTAGCTTTGTGATTCGTAGCTTCTTGCTTTTAAAGTTTGCAATAAGCCTTTCGTTTTCTTAATGCCACGGTTCTTTCCAAAGGTAGAGGGTTGTGTGAAGCAGGTGGCTCTTCCCAATGATGGATGGCGTGACAAACTTCTTAAGGGTTTGAGTCCGTTTTTCTTTTTGTTTTTAGTAGTTAGTAGTTAATGGAACCTCAAGAAAAGCTTTACTTGGGCCTAGCACATTTGCCTTTGATCTTATGGTCAAAAACAAATTTGTTATGTTTAGGATGGTGGAAGTCGTGACATTGAGACTCTTGTATTGACCGATAATCATCAAGTGGTTTTTCGAGATCATTGTGTGCTCAAATCTTATCTAAGTTCGTTGTGGGCCCCAGACTCTGTGTCTTTAGCAATCCCATAGCTGGTGTGGTAAGTAATCGCATTTGAAGTCCATGTTCCGAGCCATTGGTCTAGAACTTGCCTTGAATGTTTGTTGAGGCGAAATCCTAAGTGAATGTTGACTTGAGACATGATTATAGGCTCTCTTTGGTCCAAATGATAGCTTGAACACTTCCATAACCTACCAATAATAGGATCCCTAGTCAATCCTTTTGACCTTAGACCTTTTTCCTTCAAGAACCTTGATACAAGCCTATACTCATTCTAAAAGATACCCTTTCTTGCACCCCATCTTTCCTTTAGCACATGGCAAAAGTATAAGTTTGGGGGCAAAGATGATGATTGCAACAAAGTGATAAAAAGGCACAAAAAATGAAGAAAAGAAAAGGCAATGAAAAAGAAAGAAAAGCAAAAAGAATAAAAGAATGTTCAATGTGAAAAGAGACTAAAAAGGGATTCAAAGAAAAGCAAAGAATTAAAGGTGTGGAAAGTTGAAAAAGAAGAGAAGGTTTTAAATGCATAAGAAAGAGTGACAGTGTGTCTCTCTAACCCCTTAGAAAGAAGTGAAATGACTCAAAGAGTCAAGTGAATACATGCCAAATGAATCAAAAGAAGTTCTAAGGTAAGATGGAACCTACTTAGACCAAAACATTTCTTACCTTAAACCTAAAGCCTTCACAATGCCTCCACAAAAGCCCTATATGATCTTAAGTTGAATTAAACTTACATTAGTGGATACTCACATAAGGGGCAAGAATATGGTACCTAGAGCCGGACTAGTGGCTTTTTCTTGAGAGAGATGAGTGAATTTCCATTATCATCATTCTAAGTGCCACTATCTTAAAGGTGATGATTGCTTAGGAGAGTTGAGGATGTGTGAGTTTTGGGTTCTACAATGACCGAAGTAGTAGAAAACGTTCTTTGATGTGTTGAGTCAATTCTTGATGCTCTTGTGTCTCACTTAATCCATGGAGTTTCAAAGAGTAAAAGTTTTTAATGATTCATTTGTATTGAGGGCAATTGTTAGTCCCGATTGATGCTAGATGAGGTTACTTTAGGACAACTAAAACTTTTCTTGGATGTTTCCTTAAGAGGTGGATCTTATATTGTTTGCTTGAGGACAAGCAAAAGCATAAGTTTGGGGAAGTTGATAACTAGGGATTTTGACGTATTTTATAATCCTTCTTGCTTATGCTTTGATTAGAAATTCATATAAAATAGTCCCAAAAGGCTCACAAGTTGTGCTTGATTGCAGGTTTGATCAACAAAGTGACAAGATGTCAAGATCAACTCAAAAGGAGTGAAACTTGCACAAGTGTCAAAGACAAGGCAAGCTCGGGAAAAACAACTCCAGTGTGTTCGCACACCATTCTGTGCGGGCCACACTAGGAGATTCAGAGAGGTCGAAAATCAAGCACAAGGGCAATATGGCCGCACTAGGATTTGTGCAGTTCGCACTGAAGGCAATGCAGCCACACTCGATTAAGTGTGGTCCGCGGAATCCAAGATCAGAGAGTTGCCAAATTCTGAGTTTCAAGCCAATGCGGTCCGTAGTCGATTTTGTGCGGACCTCACAAGAAGTCTCCGCGACCGCAGTCCATCCTGTGCGGTCTGCAGTGCCTGAGTTCAGAGAGTTCAATTTTCAAGATCAAAGCGAGTGGGTAATTTTATCCTAAATTATCAGCTTATTATAAATAGCTTCTTTTCCATTTTTAGGTCAAGCAAATAGTACCAGAACATAGTTTTGCTTGTGCGTTCAAAGTTTTTAGTTATTTTGGGCAATTTTATCTACATTTCATCATTGAATCTTGTTATTTATTTTAGTGATTAATTAATATGATTTGTTCTTCATCTATTTCTTATTTAATTATTAGTAGCTAGAACCATAAGCTAGGAATGTGGCTCAACCCTAGTGTGGATCATAGATGGGTCTTGTATTCTAGGGTTACATTGACTATAGGTATTTTCTATTTGGGCGAATTTCATGGATAATTGATGAATTAGCGGTTGAAAACACTAGTTTGTGTTGAGTTGACTTGAGCTCTTCTTGAGAAAGAGAGCCTATGTCTTCGAAATTGGTCCAACAAGGAATTGGGGCATACTCAAGAGATTTATAACCCCAATTAAAGGGTTAAACCTCGAGAGAGTAATACCCGACTTGAAACCTAGTTGTTTGCGCAAATTTGCATACCCAATTGATCTTGAGAAAGTCAATTTGGGAGAAATCACTCAAACCATCGAGAGGTGTGCAGTGGGTAAAGTCGTGCAACGGTTATATCATACTCCCCAAATATGTCAAACGTGCCTTAGACTCAAGTACCCATCAGTTGACCACCTAAAAGTCACTAACCTAGTGCATTTTTAAACTATTTTAACAATCCGTAGCATTAGAACTCTTAGCTTAATCTAGTCTAAATTCACATAGTAGATGATAAAATTAGTAGTTAATCAAAAACCCAAAAAAAATTAGAAGTGCAATCAAGAACAATTATACAACTCTAAATTAGGTAGATACTCAACTCTAAATTCTAGCTCTCTGTGGATATCGATCCCAACCCTAAATCGGGTAAAGGTTGCTCTGACCCTCTCTCGCTTCTTAACCAGTAGTGTAGAGTAGGGTGCGATAAGAGCGCTCTGAATCCCAGCTACTGGAATCTGAACCCTCAGAAGAACTTTTTGTGGTGCAGGGTTCGTCACAGTGTTTGTATCTCCCAAGGAAGTGTGATGGTTGGGACTGGGCCTCATGTTATTCCTCCTCTAAGTGATATTCAGAGGCTTCCATAGATAGAGCATATGAGCTTGATTCAGAAGGCTCTACAGCCCTACCTATCCCAGAGTTTGCTTTCTGCTCACTATTTTCTTCTACAGACTCAAAGGTTAAGTACTTTTTCCTCGATCTCGGGAGGGTTGACCTCTGCCTTTTGATGTATCGCCTATACGTCGTGATCGAACCATTGTCTGCAATATAAGGCACATAAGTAAGTTAGTGTTCAAAACAGTGTAACAGTTGCAGTACATTTGCAAGAAAATAGTCTACAAAAGAGACAGTGCGGACCATATAATTTTAAGTGCGGCTGCAGACTGCCATGTGTGGACCGCACAATTTTGAAGTGCGCTCGCACATGCTAAGGTGCCGACCACACAATTTTGAGTAGGACCGCACAATCCTAACTCCAGACACTAGTTCTCTAAAGTTCCAAAGTGCGGTCGCACACATTTTTCTACGACAGCGCAATTTTTCTATAGACCGCACAATTTTGAGTGCGGTCCGCACTTTTCATCCAACACAATTGCCCTAATTAAAAGATCTACAGACTGCACAATTTTGTATGCGGCCACACACTTTGAAATCATGCACCATTGACTTTATGTTTTGCAATTTATACAATTTAGACACAGTATTTGCAATTAAACATGATTAATGATTTACCTAGTCCCCAATGAACACATATGATATTGCCCATATGATTTTAAGCACACATGACTAAAATTTGATATTTTAGGTCTAAAAATAACTCTACCACAAAAGAACAAGAACTAAGAGAAATTAAAAAATCTAAAGATGCAATGAACATAACCAGTGATGAAGGATACATGTAGGAATCTACACTGATTGAAATTAGTGAGGATTGTGAACTAACTCGACATGCAATGTACTTGCTTAGGTCTTAATAACTCAGAATGTGTAAAGTTGTGAACAGTGCACTGAGGTTCTATTTATAGGTTGAGCAAGTTGCCCCAAACTTAAGTTGAGTGCGGCCACAAAATTTTGAGTGCAGTCTGCACTCGTTACTTGGACCTTAATGAAAATCTACGGTCCGCACAAAAGTGAGTACGACCGAAGAATTTGTGCAGATTGCACAATTTTTGTGTGCTCCTGTAGATTGGCTATGAATTTTGACATATCAACTTTAGAGAACTTTCAATTTTGGTCCTCTAGTTGTGCGGCCGCAGATTGATTTCTATTGTTGCAGTCAGAATTGTACGGTCCACACTTTTCAACACTTGGCCAATTTTTATGATACAGTCCCTGCAGTACACACCCATTCTTTCATGCACTTCAAAACTAGTTAGCACAAAACAAAGACTATCTAATAAAAAAGAAAAAGAAAAAGACACATAGGTTGCCTCCCAAGAAGCGCCTTATTTAACATTATGGCACGATGCACATTACCAATCATTTGAAATGAAGAACCGCCACGACATGGCCATCATCAACTTTGACAAGATAGTGTTTTACCTGGTTTCCATTGACTCTAAACACCTTGTAATATTTATTTTTCAAGTCCAAAGCACCAAAAAGGGTTACATTCACCACTTCAAATGGGCCACTCCATTTAGACCTCAACTTGTATGGAAACATCCCTAATGGGAATTGAATAATAACAGAAGATCACCTTCTTTAAACTCATTATTTCAGATGTACTTGTCATGGAGGTACTTCATCTTCTCTTTGTATAGGGACGAGCTTGTGTAGGCATGGTACCTGAATACATCTAGCTCATTCAATGTGCCACCCTTAAGTTTGCGGCGACATCCTACTCAAGGTTCAACTTCTTCAAAGCCCCAGTGGCCTTATATGCTCAAGTTTAACGGGAAGATGACAAGCCTTCATAAACACCAACCGGTATGGAGACAACCCAATCGGTGTTTTGTAAGTCGTCGTATAGTCCTAGAGAGCATCATCAAGTTTTCTCGACCAATTTGTCTGGTTGGCATTCACTATCTTTGACAAAATAATCTTAATCTCTCGGTTGGAGACTTCAACTTGTCTGATTGCTTGAGGATGGAAGGGGGTTGAGACTTTATGAGGGACACCATACTTTGTGAGTAAGGTATCAAAAGCCTTGTTGCAAAAATTCGAACCATCATCACTTATGATAGCCCTTGGAGTACTAAATCTTGTAAATATGTTCTTTTTTCAAAGATGCCACCACACTTCTCGCTTCATTGTTTGTCAAAGAAACGGCCTCAACCCATTTAGACACATAATCAACCGCGACTAGAATGTAGGTGTACCCCCAAGAGCTAACAAACGGACCCATGAAATAGATACATGACACATCGAAAATATCTATCTCCAAAATGATAGTGAGAGGCATTTCATTTTTCGTTGAGATTCCACCAGCCCATTGGCATTCATCATAATGCTTGACAAGCTCACTAGCGTCCTTGTAGAGAGTAGACCAATAGAATCCACAACATAACATTCTAGCGTTCTTGCTCCACCATGGTGACCATCATACGGTGAATAGTTGCAAACCTTAAGAACTCCCACTTGTTCCTCCTTCGGCACACATCTTTGAATCACACCATCGGTATAAATCTGGAAGAGGTATGGCTCATCCCAATAATAGTCAATGCAATCCTGTTTGAGCTTCTTCCTTTTGTTTAAGAGAACTCATTCAGTACAATTCCATTCATAAGATAATTTTCTATGTTGGCAAACCATTGCATCTAAGTCATTGAAATAGCTAAAAGTTTCTCAGAGGGGAAGGAATCAACGATCTCAAGGTCATCATGTGGCCTCCCCTCCTCCTCCAATCGAGACAAGTGGTCTACCACTTGATATTCACTATTTTGCAGTCTTGGATTTCTAGATTGAACTCTTGCAATTGAAGCACCCACCGCATTAACCTTGACTTTGAATCCTTCTTGCTCATTAAGTACCGAAGCGCTGCATTATTAGTGTGGACAATTACCTTTGTACCCATCAAGTACGAGCGAAGCTTCTCCATAGCAAAGACAATATCAAGGAGCTATTTTTCGGTCACCGTGTAATTGACTTGGGCATCATTCACGGTCTTACTATCATAGTAGACCATATGGAAGATCTTGTTGATACGCTCCCCTAAAACTGCTCCAACCACCGCATCACTTATGTCACACATGCGCTCGAAAGGCAAGCTCCAATACGGTGCGGTAATAATAGAAGTAGTGGTCAACTTGAACTTAAGCAATTCGAATAGCTTCATGAAATCCTCATTGAAATAAAAATTTGAATCCTTCTCCAAAATCTTACACAAGAGGTTCACCACTTAGGAAACATACTTGATGAATCCGCAATAGAACCCCGGATGACCCAAGAAGCTCTCCACCCCCTTCACGGATGTAGGGTAGGAGTTTAGAAATCACCTCTATTTTACCCTTGTCGACCTCAATACTATTCTTTGAAATCTTATGGCCAAGGACAATGCATTCCTCGATCATGACGTGACATTTCTCCCAATTCAATACCAAGTTCGTTTCTTCACATCTTGCCAAGACTTTATCCAATTTTTTCAAGAAATCATCAAAATTATTCCCGACTACAGACAAGTCAACCATGAAGACATCAAGAAAATCCTCCACCATATCTGTGAAAATAGCCATCGTACACTGTTGAAAAGTCTCTGGTACATTACACAACCTAAATGGCATCCGCGAGAATGTGAAAGTACCATTGGGACATGGGAAAGTAGTTTTTTATTGATCCTCCAGAGAAATAACAATTTGATTGTAGTCGGATTACCCATCGAGGAATACAGTCGGCCAACCTATCAAGCATTTGATCAAGGAATGGAAGTGGAAAATGATCTTTCCTTATGACTTTGTTGAGCATGCAGTTGTCCATACACACTCTCCATCCGGTCACCATTCTTGTAGGAATCAACTAGATTTTGTCATTGGTAACAGTGACATGCCCCCTTTCTTTGGGACACATTGCACCGGAGAAGTCCATGAACTATCAGAAATGGGGTAAAAAACCCCGACATACAACCATTTTATGATCTCCTTTTTGACCGCTTCTTGCATTGCTTCATTTAGCCTCTTTTAATGTTCAACGTAGGGTTTGGCACCCTCCTCCAAATAATCTTGTGCATGTAAAAGGCGGGTCTTATGCCCCGACTATCCGCAAATGTCCATCATATAGCTTTCTTCCTCTTTTGCAGCACCGCCAATGTGGAGTCTACCTACACTTTAGTCAAACAAGAGGAAAGAATAAACGATAAAGTAGAACAACGGATCATATCCAATATGTGGAGGCAATGGCTTTAACTCCAAGGTGGGAGGCTCCTCGATTTAGGGCTTTTTGGAGGAGTTTTCCGGTTTTCAAGATCCAAGGATAACTTGAGCGGTTCATAAGTGTACAATCCCATACCTTGAAAAACATTCACGCATTTCACATAGCCATTCTTCTCATCATCATCGTCAAGGTTGAGCACAATAGGCTCAATATTAAGTGTGGCACTACCATCATCAATAATCACATCGTTCACCAAGTTCACGAACGAACAAACTTCATTGCTACTTGGTTGCCTCATAGATTTGCACACATGGAAGACCACCTTTTCATCACCTACTTGGAAGGTGAACTCACCGGCTTCCACATTAACAAGATCCTTCCCCGTATCAAATAAAGGTATACGCAATAATAGGTACCTCATAGTCCACTTCACAATCAAGAATCACAAAATCTGCCGAGAGGATGAACTTATCAATACGAACCAACGCATCATCAGTAATACCCAAATGGTCTCTTCATAGTACGATCCGCCATTTGTAACATCATATATGTTGTCTTGGTTGTGCAATTCCCAAAGTTTTGAATACCGAATAGGGTATCACGTTGATACATGAAACCAAGATCGCAAAAATTTTTGGCAAAGTCGGTGCTTCCAATTGTACAAGGGATTGTGAATGCACTCGAATATTCCAATTTAGGAGCCATTGAGTGCACAATTGCACTCACTTGATGTGTCATCTGTATAGTCTCACAATGTTTCGACCTATTCTTTGTCACCAAGTCCTTCATGAACTTTGCCTAACCCGGCATTTTCTCTAATGTCTCAAACAATGGTACATTAATAGACAAACTCTTCATCATGTCAATAAACTTTTTGAATTGGTTCTCACTATTTTGCTTGTCAAGCTTTTGAATGTATGAAGGAGGAGGCCTTGGCTTTGGTACCTTAGCCTTTGGCATTACCAGTTCTGATATGTCAATAATGTGATCCCTATATGGGTTCACTTCTTCTTGAGTTTCCTCCATATTGTCTTCAATATAAATTCTCACCTCATCACTTGCTTGCACTTCATTACTTGGAATCTCATATTCTTGTGCCAATTTCTCTTCATCCACAATTTTCTTTTGATTTGAAGTGGTTGATTTCCACCTTTTCCACTTCTTGTAGTCACGACCATAATATGCCCCGTGTTATTCCCACCCTTCGGGTTTACCACCGTATCACTTGGTAGTGCCCCCTTAGGATGAGTGTTTAAAGCTTGCGAGAATTTAGCCTAATTGAACTTCCAAATTATGAATTGAAGTGTTGTGAGAGGCTAATTGAGCATCGTAGTCGGCATTCTTATCCATCATTTGTCTAAGTATGTTCTCCATTTGAACCATTTTGTTGTTTGTAGAGCTTGAGGCCTTTGAAAGCCCGACCCTCAGTTGTTGTTGTTGTTCCACCCTCCTTGGTTGTTTCCTCTCCGATAACCTCGATTACACTCCAATTGCCTTGGTTAATTTGGTTGTTCCAATTCCCTTAATTGTTTTGATTATTCCAATTCCCTTGACCATTTCCACCATTCCAATTACTTGGTTGTTTCAATTAAAATTTCGTTGATTTCCTTGTGATCACCATTGTTATTGATTCAGGAATTGATTGTTGTTTCTTTGCCCTTGGAAGTTGTTCATATATTTTGATTCCTCCTCTTGTTCATTGTACTGTCCCTCTTGATCGAATCCACTATCATCTTACACATAATTTTCAACACGGTTTTGCACTTGATGAACCTTTGGCTTCTTTTGTTCACTATAAAATTAACTCCCTCCATTGAATTTACTTGCTTAGGACCTTGAACCGTTTGTAGTTGAGCTTTGGCCAAATAATTCATTGTGGTGGTCAAGTCAGCAATTTCTTTCCCATGATCATGCAATTCTTTATGGAGGTGAATCACATTTGGATCACCTTAAGGAGCATTAACTCTACTTTGCCATGCCGATGAAGTGTCCGCCATTTTGTCTAAGATATCACAAGATTCCGCATATGGCGTTGTCATGAAATTTCCACTAGCAAGTTGGTTGACCATGCATTGGCTGGTAGTATTGACCCCCTATAAAAAGTTTGTTGAATCATAGCCTCTATCATGTCATTATTGGGGCACTCTTTGACCATTGTTCGGTACCTATCCCATAACTCATGAAAAGGCTTGTTGGGTTCTTGTTTGAAAGCTAGAATCTCATCCTTAAGAGTTGCCATATGCCCCGGAGAAAAGAACTTGGCAATAAATTTCTCGGCCAATTCAATCCATGTATGGATAGAATGATTTGGCAACCTTTCTAACCAATCCATAGCCTTCCCTCGTAGAGAGAAATGGAATAGCCTCAACTGTATGTGAGCATGTGATTTTTATCCGGCCTAAACTTCTCCTATAAATTCGCAAAATTAGTATTTTTCTTTATCTTCGTGATTTTAGAATTTAATTGCATAAATTGTGTGTTCGTTTGCATGCCGAGTGCACTATAATTCACAAAAAAAATATATACTAAAAAATATGCGCCTTTTCATTTAGGATTTAATTTGATATCTTTGCTTTAATTAAGAAAATTAGTCATTTTATAAAATACAAAATCACAAAAGTAGCTTACTTTGTTTAAAGTTTTAAATTTGTGGATGTTTGGTAGTTTTCTTGGTGATTTGATATTTGATTAAGTTTGTAATAATTGTTAGTGTTAATTAATTTGACTTGGTAGTTTAAATTAGTTTTAAAATTAACTTATGGTTTAGTTTTATTTTTGTATTACAAGAATTAAAAAGTTAAAAAAAACTTTTGAAAAGAAAAAGGGAATGAAAAACAAGAAAAAGGAATTTGGGCCAACCAGCTCAAACGAAACCCTTAAATTTACCCGGTCCCCAGCCCAACCCAATGCCTTAACGCGGTCCAGCTCCACACCCTGCCAAAACGACACCGTTCCAGCCATTGTCAATTTCAGTCGTTGATCTTAGTAGATCAAACGGCCAGAAACTAACCCCTCATTAATATAAATATGTCCTAACGCCACCCTACCCCCCTTAGACCCCCCTTACCCTCTCGTATCCTTTGTTTCATCAGAGACCCGTAACGCCGTCGTCCACCACCCTAAAACCACCGTCGTAAATTGCTGCACGGCGGTGGATGGCCACCAAATGGCCCCAAATTTAAATCGTAGGACCCTCGCAACCCCCTCTTTCCACTCCTACCATCAGATTCCTTCAAACATTCCTCAAGCCCGTCAAATATTCAAATTAATGGTCGTCGTCTCCGCCGCCCATGGCGGCACCAACCCCAAACCTGTCCAAATAAACACCCCTGAACCGCCTCGTTCTCCTCTTTCCAACCCTCCAAATCCCATCCCTCGAACCCTCACCAATTTCCTCGAATATTGAATCAAGACTCTTGCCAAAAACCCTAACTCCTCCAAAGCCAACCAAAATCACACCCTATAGCCTCGTTGTCACTATCATCCCGAATCTCAAACAAAAACCCTCCAAATCCAAATGAAACCCCCTGAATTTCAAATCTAAGTTTCAAAAATTTAACATGTTTCGGGATTTTCAAGTGTTCGAGTGATTTTAATTAACGTTATATGTCTATTTTTGACAAAATAAACATATAAAATTAAATGAAAATCAAATCCGAGGTAAGCTCGATTAAAGAACGAATCAGTAAGTTTCTTCTTGACCCGATTATTTCCTTTTAGGCTTGATTCAGTTCTCATGAGTTTTTGATTTTTATTTTAGGTTAATCTTTATTTTGATTTGGTTCATGGTCGATTCAGTGATTGTTTTGATTTTTAGTTTATTTTTGGTTTTATTTGGTTAATCCTGTTTTGCGATTTTTGAGCGTAGTTTAATTTTATTTTGATGTGGTTTCAATTTAGTGTTTGTTTCCACTAGTATAGACGTTAATTTACTTCTAATTTTTTAGGCAATCCTGTTTAGGTGTTTGTTTTATTTTTGTTATTTCAGTGTTTAGTTTAATTAATAATTTCTTATTAGTTTAGTTGTTTAGATATAACTGAATTAGAATTCTTTGAGTTTAACTATAGTCGAAATATGACCAGGGCGAAAGGGGGCTGGGTTTGGTTTAGCCTAGGATAGTAAATTTCAAACTAAATAAAGGGTAGTAAAGGCTTTCCTGAATAGAGAACAATGATGTAGTTGAAATTTGAACCTCTTAGACTCTTCTAGAAGAGAGTTTTAGTTAAAATTTCAGTAACTTAGTGGTAAAACTTGAGAAACAAGTTAATAAATAAGGGACTAAGCAGTTAAAAATTTGAAAATAAGAGAGGGACTTAGGTGTAAATAGAAATTTGAAGATTGCCCTAAGTGTTGCCTATAAAAGGGCATGCTCATTGCCATGTTGAAAAAGTTTTGAAAAAAATCTGAAAATCCCCAGGATATTCTGGAAACATTAGAGATTCAAAACTCTAAAAATTTTGAAACACAAATCCAGATCTCAAAGAAAATCGAAAAAAATTCACAAAGAAGAACTCAAAATCTACTAAAAATTACTATACGTATATAACAACATTGTTTCATTCCAGTTTTTCTAGAAGTGCCTTGAGGTTTCCATTGTTAGAACAATTCATGTGTATTCATGAGTAAAAATGAGTTGAGTGCTGGAGATATTCAAGTTTTGGGTCAATTTCTAGTGGAAAGTTTGGTTGCTGGTTTTATTGGTTCAAGTCTATGTTTGAAACTGATTCTCCTTCAATTCTCTGGTTAATTTCATTTGCTGGACACTCACTTTGTTTCTGCTGACCTCCTTTCCTTCTTATTGTGATTCAAATCCAAGGTACAAGTCTTAAATCCCTAACGATGTATTTCTAATTTGAGCAATGAAACAGAAGCTTCACCTGCGCTTGTGCAAATTCTCTTGCTGTACCTGTTTTGATTCTGCATTTGTTCATAGTTGGTTTAGTTAAAATTGGAGTGATTGAATGTTGTAATTAATTTGGACTACTGGACATTAGACTTTCTCGACTGCTATTTGAGTGGCTAAATTTTTTCGTTCATAAGTACTTGTTAAATTCAAATTCAAATTTCATTGTACTACTAACTATGATAGTAGGGAATTCCAGATTCATGTTAGATGACATGTTAGTTTGGAATTTTGTTGATTCAACGGCTTAAAAATGAAATGTGAAAATTGACATTTCAGTAATTATTCCATTTTCAGTCATACTTAGATGCATTGGAGTACATTAGTTACAATTAAATAATTGTTAAATATTTCAGATCAAGTATGTTAGTCATAAGCACGCCTCTTCAACGAATAGTGTATGTCAAAAATTGAAATTGAAGCTGCTTCGCCTTCAAATTGAATAAATCTATGTCCTTCATGTGTTTAAAATCATCAGACCCAATTGGCTTAGAAATCAGGACTCTATGGATCCAATAAGACCATATTTCTCAGGTCTGGGCTCGTTCGTGGACCCAGCATGGCAATTTTCCATTTTAAATAAGCTTTGGGCTTAACCATATGCTACTAGCCCAGGTATTATTAGTCCAATGAATCAGTATATCTGCTGACTTATGGAACTATGGGCTATCAGGGATGGCTTCGAATGACCCAATGTTGGTAACACACTTCATAAACACTAATAGAATTCTTCACTTTTAGGCTAGCTTTTTAAACCCAATGTACTAAGAATTCAATTCCCATTTGAAGTTATCGGATTACTCTCACAATGAAATTTTGGGCCTTCCAAGTTAAGTGGCGATTTTGAATTAAGAGTTTTTCCTCTTGTTTGGGCTTGGACTTGAGCTTGGCCCTCTTGATTATTTCTATAAAAATGTTTAGAACTCGGGACATATCATTTAGCGAATTTTCATGGCCCCCGCAAAGTTAATGACGTACATTGCCTTAGGCGCGATAGTTTAATAATCTACATTTTCTAAATTCGGGTGCACATTTATGTGACCCAAATCCAAATCTCAACGGAGTTGAAATGAGTCAAAATCCACGGGTGCATTTATGCGACGTGGTTCGAGGCATGTTTTAATGACGTTGCAATTCTCTCTGAAATAATAAAAAAAGTGGTTAAAGGATTAAAAAAGGCACATAAGTTTAGACATGTTTTAAAATCAGATAATTTAAGCCAAATATAACAGTTGAGCGACCGTTCTAGAACCACGGAACTCGGGAATGCCTAACACCTTCTCCTGGGTTAATAGAATTCCTTACCCAAATTTCTGGTTCACGAACTATTAAATAGAGTCATTCTTTCCTCGATTCGGGATTCTAACTGGTGACTTGGGACACCATAAATCTCCCAAGTGGCGACTCTAAAATTCTCTTTAATAATTGAATCCCGTTTCAATTGTCCTTTAATTGGAAAAACTCCTTTATCTACACCCTTCGCCGGGTTGTAGTAGCCAAAAGGAGGTGTGACACCGTAAAGCATCCTCGGAGACGTTGGTCTGTTACTCCCCCAACAAATGTCAACAAACCCTTTAAAGTGCTTGTATGCATTTTGATTTGGAGCCCCGGTGAAGAATCCTCATTGTTCCAAAAGTGTAAGGATGGCATTTGTGATTTTAAAGTTCCCCTTGTGTATCCTTCATTCGGCAACACCTGATGTGCAACCGCTCTTGGATGAGGTGGGGGTGGAACGGGAACTTTGTATTGAGGCGGCTAACCTCATCTATTTGCTTGAGGTTCAAGAGGAACCTCTTCAACTTGGCCATCATCCCCGTCATTCCCCAATGTCATGTTTCCAAAAGGATCATTGTTGTTGAGAGCCATTGTATCACCTACAGTTGTTTCACAAAACGTTTAGTAACCCAGAAGGAAAAGAAGACAAATCACACATAGAACCAAATATATAGCTAAATCCATTTTTAGCTCCCCGGCGATGGCGCCAAAAATTGACGTCTCCCAAATTCACACCACTGATTGGGATTGTGAAGAGGCCGATGCAATTATAATTACCCAACGTGAGTCGCGATCGATTCCATAGAGAGCTTATACTGGATTAGTTATATATCTATACTAAGTGTATGACGTACCCAAAATGCACTTCCACATGTTTTGTTGTTTCTTTCTACTTCTAAATTTTATGCTAATATTTGTAAATAAAAAGCTAAAGAATGATATTTTTGGTGTTGTTTTTGTTCAAGTTTATAAAAGATCTAGGGTCGTGACTTCCACCTAGGTGGTTACCTAATGAGTTGTGGGCTTTAGGGAAGGTTTAATTGATTGGGGTGTAATATAATAATCACACGTAATTACCCACTCGATACCTCTTGGTAGTTAAAGTAGTTTTGCCCAATTTGGCTTTCTCAAGTCCAAATGGGTAATTCAAAAAAAAAGTGATAGATGCTCAAGTTGGGTCTTACTATCTCTAGATTCAAACCTTTAATTAGAGCTATCAATTTCTTGAGTTCACCCCAATTCCTTAGCCAAATTTTCTTAAACTTAGTTTCTCTTTCTCAAGTAGAGACCAAGTCAATTAGGCATGAATCAATGTTTGCAACCATTAATTCTTAAATTGAAGCAAGAACTAGGCTAAATATCACTCACCCAATCATAAACAAGCCCTAAATTAAACACTCATTAGGGACCCACACTAGGGTTGGATCATAACCCTAGCTAAGAATTTAGCGACTCATAGAGAAAATTGAAGAAACTAAAGAAGAAAATAAGATTAAACTCATAATAAAATATAAAGGGAAGAAAATCCAATATTAAAATGATAAACTATTACAAAGTTATCCAAGGTAGTAAAGAAAAAATGGCTATCTATTTTTTGATGTTCAAACTTTAATCTAAATTTGACAAAAAGAACTATTTATATCCAGCTAATATTATCGGAAAAGATTTCCCCTAGGGAGATTTTGCGGCCGCACAATTATGTGTGCGGTCCGCACTTTGAAGCAGGCTTGACAGGATGGACTTCTGCGGCCACACAATTTTGGGTTGCGGCCGCACTTCTTCAGATGCTACGGATCATTTTTGAGTGCGTCCGCCCTCTTGACTTTGAGCAAGACCTGAGAGACTTCTGAGGACCATACATTTCTATGTGCAGCTGCACTTTTGAATTACGTGTCCGCACAATAATGATGCGGTCCACACTTCTTTATGAACCCAGAATCCATCTCTCTGAACCTCATCTTCTGCGATTGTACAATAATTGTGCAGTCCGCACTTTGCATAGGAAATTTGTCAGAGGATTCTTCATGGTCTGTGGCCGCACTCAATATTATACGGTCGGATTTTGCTCTTTTTGCTTTGTTTTAGTCCTTGACCAAAATTACTCCTTCTTGAGTTGATTTTCATCTCTTTAACTCATATTCTATCACTCTTACAAGAAAGCACATTTCATCAGTTTCCGGGAATACCTTTATGCAATTTTGAGCTAAAATGAAAGTTAAAGAGTTCAAATATGTAGTCAAAATCCCTACTTATCAGCTCTGAATCGCCTAAAAGTTTGCGGGCCAGCAAAAATGATCTAATGAACAATAGTCACGCTTCGGCATGACTGCTCCTCGCTTTTTGGAATTTTTTGGGCCACAAAACAAGAATCAGTATGATTTTTTATTTTTCGTGTGTTATAGTTTATGCCATCTACTTGAACTCGAGCAATCGGATTCGAATTGCCTAAAATTTTACGACCCATAAAATTGCCTATAGTTTATTCCATCTCTTTGTTGTTTGGTGTTTTAGGGACGTAAAACTATTTCTTTATTTTTTAATTTTTGTGTACTATAGCCCAAATAATTTGCATGAAGTTGGGATAACGGTTACGAATCGCCTAAAATTTATAGGTCCATCAGAAATGACCTAATGAGCAATACTTGTATACGAAAATCTGAAAATAAAGCGAAATTTCAGTTTTATGGCCCTAAAATGCCCAAAACAAGGAAGGTCATGGCAAGACGATGACTATTGTTCCTTATCTCATTTTTCATGGGCCAGAATAATTATAGGCAATCTGAGTACAGTCACCCTGGCCCATGTAGTGGCATGGGCTATAACACACAAAAATCTGGGAATCAAGCGGAATTCAAGTATTATGGATCTGCACCAAAAAATAAGGAATGATCACGGTGAGATGATGAATATTTTTCCTTAAGTTGTTTTTGACGGCTATTCGGGTCCGGTCACCCTGGCCCATGCAGACGGTATGTTCTATAACACACAAAAATCTAAAATCAGGAGGAATTCGAGTTTTATGGCCCTAAAATACCAAGAAAGAAGAATACACATGGCGAGGCAATGACTATTATTCCTTAGGTCATTATTGATAGGCCGACAATATTTTAGGTGATCCGGGTCCAGTCGCCCAAGCCCATGCAGATGGCATGGTCTATAACACAAGAAAATCTATGAATCGGGCGGATAATAATTTTATAGCCCTAAAATGCAAAAAAAATGATCACGGTGAGGTGATGACTATTGCTCCATAGGTCGTTTTTGATTGGTTGGAAATAGTTTAGGCGATCCGGGTCCGGTTTCCTCGGCCTATACAGTGGCATGGCTATATTACATAAAAATTTGGAGATCAAGAAAAATTCAAAATTTTATGGCTCTAAAATGCCAAGCAACAAGAAACAAACATGACGACATAATTACTATTATTCCTTAGGTCATTTTTGCTAGTAGGCAAAATTTTAGGCGATCTAAGTCCGATCCCTCGGGCCCATGCAGATGGTGTGGGTTAAAGTACATGAAAATCTGGAAATCAGACGAAATTCCAGTTTTATGACCCCAAAATGCCAACAAATGAGAAACAGTCATGGCGAGGCAATTACTATTGCTCCTTAGATTATTTTTAATGGGCCGACAAAATATTAGGTGATCCAGGTCCGGCCGCTTGGACCTATGTAGATGGCGTGAGCTATAATATACAAAAATTTCTTAATCGGGAATAATTCCAATTTCACGGCCCTAAAATGCCAAAAAACTAGAAACGCTTATGTCGAGGGGATGAATATTGTTATTTAGGTAATATTTTATGGGTCGACAAAATTTTAGGCTATCCAAGTTCGGTGGCCCTGGCCCATGCACATGGCATGGGCTTTAGCACACGAAAATCTAGGAATCGACCGAAATTCCAGTTTTATGGCCCTAAAATGCCAAAAATGAGGAAAGGTCATGTAGAGGCGATGATATTGTTCCTTAGGGTGTTTTTGCTGGGACAACAAAATTTTAGGTGATCTGGGTCTAGTCAGCTGCACCCATGCAGATGGCGTGGGCTACACACGAAAATCTTTGAATGAAATTTCTGTTTTATGGCCCTAAAATGCCAAAAACGAGGAATGGTCATCGCGAGTCAATGACTATTGTTCCTTGGGTCATTTTGAAGGGCCGGCAAAGTTTTAGGGGATCCGAATCTAGTAGCCCCAATCCATACAGATGGCGTGGGCTGTAGCACACGAAAATCTATGAATTTGGCGAAATTCAAGTTTTATGGTTATAAAATGCCAAAAAATAAGGAATGATCATGGCGAGGTGATGACTATTGTTCTTTAGGTTTTTTTATGGGTCGGCAAAATTTTAGGCGATTCGGGTTCGTTCACCCCGGTTCATGTTGATGGCGTGGCCTATAGCATACGATAATCTAGGAATTGGGCAAAATTCCAGTTTTATGACCCTAAAACGTCAAAAACGAGGAAAGGCCATAACGAGGTGATGACCATTTCTCCTTATGTCATTTTTTATATGCTGACAAAACTTTTAGAGGAGCCTGGTCGCTCATGTCCATGAAGATGGTGTAGGCTATAGAACAGGAAAATTTCGGAATAAGGAGGAATTCTAGTTTTATGTGCCTAAAACTCATAAAACGAGGAACAACCAGTGAATATTTTTCCTTAGGTTGTTTTTTATGGGTCAGAAAAATTTCAAATGATCCGAGTCCGATCACCTAGGCTCCATGCAGATGGTATGGGCTATATAGCACACAAATACATGGAAATCCGGCAGTATTTTAGTTTTATGGCCCTAAAATACCATAAAATTAGGAACGGCCATGGTGAGGAAATGACCACTGTTCCTTAGGTCGTTATTGATAGGCTGGCAAAATTTTAGGTGATCCGAATTTGACTGTCTGGGCCCTGTGCTGATGGCGTGGGTATATCACACAAAATCTAGGAATCAGGCGGAATACCAGTTTTAAGACCCAAATACTCCAAAGATGAGGAATGGTTATGGCAAGACAATGACTATTGTTCCTTAGGTCATTTTTGATAGAAAGGAAAAATTTTTGGCAATCCGAGTCCGGTTTCCCGGTCCCATGCAGATGGTATGAGCAATAACACATGAAATTTGGGAATAGAGCAGAAATTCAGTTTTATGGCCCTAAAAGGCCAAAAATGAAGAACGGCAATGGCAAGGAGATGAAAATCCTTAGGTCTTTTTTTGGGCCAAAATATTTTTAGGCGATCCTGGTCCGGATTCCTGGGCTCATGCAGATTGCATGGGTTATATAGCACACGAAAACCTGAATATCAGGCGGAATACTAGTTTTATGAAACTAAAATGCCAAAAAACGAGGAACGATTATGGAGAAGCAAAGACCATTATTACATAGGTCATTTTTGCGGGGCCGAAAATTTTTTAGGCGATCCAGACATGGTCTCTTGGGAGCATGCAAATAGTGTTGGCGATAACACATAAAAATTTGAAAATTGGCGGATTTCTAGTTTTATGGACCTAAAACGCCAAAAAATGAGAAATGGTGAATATTACTCTATGGGCATTTTTTGATGGGCCAACAAAATTTTAGGTGATTCGGGTCCAATCGCCCAAACCCATGCACCACTAAAGCATACGAAAAATTTGGGAATCGGACGAATTTACAATTTTATATCCCTAAAATGCCAAAAAATGAGGAACGATCATGGAAAGGCTATGCCTATTGTTCCTTAGGTCATTTTTTATGGGCCGGAAAAACTTTAGGTGATTCGTGTCCTGGCTCCCCAGCCCATATAGATGGTGTGGGCTATAACACACAAATATTTAAGAATCAGGTGGAATTCCAGTTAAATGAACCTAGAATACCAAAAAAACGAGGAACGGTCATGGCGAGATGATGACTATTGTTCTTTTGTTATTTTTATGGGCATGAAAACTATTAGGCTATCCAGGTCTGATCGCTGGGGCCCATGCAGACGGTGTGGGCTATAATACATGAAATCTAGGAATCGAGTAGAATTTTAGTTTTATGGATTTAAAACGCCAAAAAATGAGGAACGTTCATGGCGAGGTGAAGAATTTTATTCCTTAGGTCATTTTTTATGGGCTAGAAAAATTTTAGGCAATTTGGGTCTGATATCCCGAGTCCATGCAGATGGCGTGGCTTATATCACACAAAAATCTCAAAATTGGGCGAAATTCTAATTCTATGGCCCTATAACTCCAAAAATGAGGAACGATCATAGCTAGGTGATGACTATCCAGGTCCGATCGTTTTTTGATGGGCCAAATTTTTTCAAACGATCCAGGTCTGGTCGTCTAGGACCATGCAGATGGCTTGAGCTACAACACAAGAAAATCTTTGAATCGGACAAACTTTCAATTTTATGGCCCTAAAGTCCAAACAATGAGGAACAAATATAAGTCGGTTCGAGTCCAATCATCAGGGTGCATGCAGTGATAGTGTGGGCTATAGCATAAAATCTAGGAATCGGGCAAAATTCTAGTTTTATGATCCTAAAATGCCCAAAAATAAGAACCGATCATGGTGAGGTGATGAATATTGTTCCTTATATCATTTCTGATGGGCTTGAAATACATTAGGCGATCTAGGTCTAGTCGTCCGGACCCATACAGATAGCTTGAGCTATAGCATAAAAAACTTGTGAACCTAGTTTTATGGCCCCAAAACGCCAAAAATGAGGAACATCTATGGCAAGGAGATGACTATTGTTTCTTAGGTCATTTTTTTGGGCCGGAAAATTTTTAGGCGATCCAGGTCCGATCGCCCGACTCCATGCAGATGGCGGGGGCTAATAACACACGAAAATCTTTGAATCGAGCAGAATTATAGTTTTGTGGCTCTAAAATGCCAAAAAATAAGGAACGGTCATGGAATGGTGATAACTATTTTTCCTTAGGTGATTTTTGATGGACCGACAAATTTACAGAGATCGGGATCTGGTCACCCGGACTCATGTAGATGGTGTGGGCTATAGCACATGAAAATATGTGAATCAAACCGAATTCCAGATTTATTACCCTACTATGCCAAAAACAAGGACCAGCCATAGCGAGAGGATGATTGTTATTCCTTAGGTCATTTTTGGTAGGGCAACAGAATTTTAGGCAATCAAGGTCTGGTCGCCCGGGCCCACACACATGGCGCGAGCTATAGCCCACGAAAATTTAAAAATCGGTTGAAATTCTAAATTTATGCTAAAGTGCAAAAAACGAGGAACAATCATGGAGAGGCATTGAATATTGTTCCTTACATCATTTTTTGATGGGCCAAAAAATTTAGGCGATCCAGGTCCAGGCGCCTGGCCCCATGTAGATGGCTTGAGAAATAGCACACGAAAATCTTAGAATATGGAAAAATTCTAGTTTTTAGCATTAGAACACCAACCAATGAGGAACGGCCATGGAGAGGCAATGCCTATTGTTCCTTATATTGTTATTTATGTGCCAATAAAATTATAAGCGATTAGGGTTTGGTCGTTCGAGCCCATGTAGATGGAGTGTACCATACCACAATCTATGAATCGAGCTAAACTCCAGTTTCATAGCTCTAGCACACCAAAAAATGAGGAACAATTATTGAGAATCGGTGTCTATTGTTTCTTAGGTCACTTTATATGGACCGACAAAATTTTAGCCGATCCGTATCCAATCGCATAGGTCTTTGAATATGGTGTGAACTATAGCACAGGAAAACCCAATAGTCGGGAGAAATTCTAGTTTTATGGCCCTAAAACGTCGGTAAATGAGAAACGATCATAGAGAGACTATTTTATTTTTGATGGGCCCACAAAATTTTAGGCGATCCGAGTCCGGTGCCCGGGCCAATGCATATTGTGTGGGCTATAGAACAGGAAAATTTGGTAATCAAATGGAATTCTAGTTTTTTACCCTAAATGCCAAATAATGAGGAATGATCCTAGAGAGGTGATACCTATTGTTACTTAGGTTATTTTTTAGAGCTGACAAAGTTTTAGAAGATCGCGGTTCGATCCCCTGGGTTCTTTATGATGGTGCAGAATATAGCACACGAAAATCTAGGAATTCGGTAGAATTCTTGTTTATTGGCCCAAAAATGCCAAAAAAAACTAGAAAGAGACATGGTGAGGCGATGGATATTACTCTATAGGTAGTTTTGGATGGTCCAACTAATTTTTAGGTGATCCGGGTCCGATCACCCAGGCCCATGCAGATAATATGGGCTATAGCATACGAAAAATCTAAGAATCGGGTGGATTTATAGTTTTATAACCCTAAAATGCCAAAAAGGAGGAACGGTCATGGCGAAGCTATGCCAATTGTTCCTTAGGTAATTTTTTATGGGCCAAAGATTTTTAAGCAACCCGAGTCCAGTCGCTCCGACAGAGGGCATGGGCTATTGCACACAAAAATTTGGAAATTAGACGGAATTCCAGTTTTATTACCCTAAAATATAAAAAAATAAAAAAGGGTCATGGCGAGATGATGATATTGTTCCTTAGCTCATATTTATGGGCCAACCAAAATTTTAGACAATCCAAGTCTTATCGCCGAGGTCGATGCAGAAGGTGTGAGCTATAACACATAAAATCTAGGAATCAGGTAGAATTTTAGTTTTATGGATTTAAAATGCAAAAAAAAGGAACGATCATAGCAATGCACTGAATATTATTCCTTAGGTTATTTTTGATAGGCTGGAAAAATATTAGGCAATTTGCATCGGATAACCTAGGCCCATGCAGATGGCGTGGGTTATGTCACAATAAAATCTCGAAATTGGACAGAATTCTAGTTTTATGGTCCTAAAACGCCAAAAAAAGGAGCGATCATGGCGACGTGATGACTATTGTTATTTATGCCATTTTTGATGGGTTGAGAAAATTATAGGCGATCCAGCTCTAGTCTTCTGGGCCCATTCAGATCGTGTGGGATACAGAACACGAAAATCTAAGAATCGGAAAGAATTCTAATTTTATGGCCCTAATATGCAATAAAGGAGGAATAATCATGGAGAGGAATTAAAAATGTTCCGACATTGTTTTTTTATGGGCCAAATATTTTTTAAACAATCTAGGTCCGGTTTTTTTGGGCTCATGCAGAGGGTTTGAGCTATAGCACACAAAAATTCGAGAATCAAGCGAAATTACAATTTTATGGCCCTAAATGCCAAATAATTAGGAACAGTCACGGCGTGGCGATGACTATTTTCCATACGCTATTTTATATGGGCCGATAATATAATTAGGCTATCCGACCTCGATTTCCCGGGCCATGCAGGTGGCATGCACACGAAAATCTAGGAATCGGACAAAATACCAGTTTTATGGCCGTAAAACGTCAAAAAAAACTAGGGACAATTATGGTGAGGTGATGAATATTGTTCCTTAGGTCATTTTTGATAACCCGACAAAAATTTAGGCGATCTTATTCCGATTGCATGGGGATGGATGGGCTATAACACACAAAAAACCATTAATCAGGCGGAATTTCAGTTTTTTGGCCCTAAAAAATTAATAAATGGAAACTGTCATGGAGAGGCGATGTCATTTTTGATGAGCCGGAATATTTTAAAGTGATCTGAGTCCGGTCGCCCGAGCCCATACACATGGTGTAGGTTATAATACGCAAAAATCTGAAAATAGGCCGGAATTCTAGTTTTGTCTCTAAAATGCCAAAAATGAGGAACAATCTTGGTGAGGCGATAACTATTGTTCCTTAAGCCATTTTTGTCGGGTTTGATAATTTTTTGGCAAAGTTGGTCCGGTCTCCCGGTCCCATGCAGATGTCGTGGGCTATAGCACAAGAAAATTTGAGAATCGAGTAGAATTTCAGTTCTATGGCCCTAAAATCGAGGAACCGTCATGCTGAGATGATAGATATAGTTCCTTAAGACATTTCTGCTAGGCTAGTAAATTTTTATGCAATGCGGATATGTTCGTCCGGCCCAGTGTGGATAGCGCGAGGTATATTACACATATCTATAAATCAGGCAAAATTCTAGTTTTATGGCCATAATGTCAAAAAGGAGGAACGTTCATGGCGAAACGATGACTATACTTCCTTAGGTTTTTTTATACGACGGCAAAATATTAGGCGACTTGAGTCCGAACGTCGGGACGCATGCAGTGATGGCGTGGGCTACAACACACTAATATCTGGCAATCGGGCGAAATGCTAGTTTCATGATCCTAAAATACCCAAAAAATAAGTACCGGTCATAGTGAGGTGATAAATATTGTTCCTTATATCATTTAAGATGGGCCTGAAATACATTATGTGATCCGGGTTCAGTCATCCAGGCCCATACAGATGGCGTGGGCTATAACACAAAAATTTGTAAAGCCAGTTTTATGGCCCCAAAATGCCAAAAAAATGAGGAACGGGCATGGCGAGGTGATAACTATTGTTCCTTAGGTCATTTTTGTTGAGCGAGTGAAATTTTGGACGATCCAACTCTGGTCAACCAGCTCCATCCAGATGGCGTGAGCTATAACACACGAAAATCTTTGAATTGAGAGCAATTACAGTTTTTTGGCTCTAAAATGCCAAAAATGAGGAATGGTCATGGAATGGTGATTATTATTATTCCTTAGGTGATTTTTGATGGACCAACAAAATTTACAGAGATAAGTGTCGAGTCATGCAGACCTATGCAGATGGTGTGAGCTATAACACATGAAAATCTGTGAATTAGGCAAAATTCCAGATTTATGACCTTATTACGCCAAAAAACAAGGAACAATCATGGCGAGGGAATGACTATTATTCCTTAGGTCATTTTGGTAGGTCGACAATTTAGGCAATCAAGGTCTGGTCACCCGAGCCCATGCACATGGCGTGAGCTATAGCCCACGAAAATCTAGGAATCAGATGAAATTCTAAATTTATGCTAAAACGCAAAAAAAGGAACAGTCATGGCGAGGTTTTGAATATTGTTCCTTACATCATTCCTTTATGGGCCAAAAAATTTAGGCGATCTATGTCCAGGCGCCTAGCTCCATGCAGAGCAATAGCACACGAAAATTTTAGAATATGGAAAAATTCTAGTTTTTAGCCCTAAAATGCCGAACAATGAGGAACGGTCATGGAAAGGAGATGACTATTATTCATTACATCTTTATTTATGGGCCGATAAAATATTAAGCAATCCGGGTCCGGTCGCCTGAGCCCATGCAGATGGCGTGTACCACACAAAAATTTAGGAATCAAGCGAATTTCCAGTTTTATAGCCCTATCACGCCAAAAAATGAGGAATAATTATGGAGAGGTCATGAATATTGTTCCTTAGTTAACTTTTAATGGGCCGACAAAATTTTAGGTGATCAGGGTCTGGTTGCATAGGTCTATGCAGATGGCATGGACTATAGCATAGAAAAATCCGTTAATCGGGCGGAATTCCAGTTTGTGGCCCAATAATGTTGGTAGATGAGAAATGGTCATGGCCAGACAATTTTGTTTTTTATGGGCCCACAAAATTTTAGGTGATTCGATTTCGGTGCCCGGAGCAATGCAGACTGCGTGGGCTAAAGAACAGGAAAATCTAGTAATCGAACAGAATTCTAGTTTTTTGCCCTAAACACCAAATAACAAGGAACGATCCTAGCGAGGTGATAACTATTGTTCCTTAGGTTTTTTTTGAGCTGACAAAGTTATAGAAGATCGGGGTTCAGTCGCCTGGGTTCTTTCAGACGGCACGGAATATAGCATACGAAAATCTAGGAATCCAGCGGAATTCTAGTTTATTGACCCTAAAATGCCAAAAAATGAGAAACAGTCATGGCGAGGCGATGGATATTACACTATAGGTAGGTTTTGATGGTCCAAAGTAATTTTAGGTGATCCAAGTCCGATCACCTAGTCCCATACAGATAATGTGGGGTATAGCACACGAAAAATCTGGGAATCAGGTGGATTTATAGTTTTATGGCCCTAAAATGCTAAAAATGAGGAACGGTCATGGAGAGTCTATCCTTATTGTTTCTTTGGTCATTTTCTATGGGCTGAAAAGTTTTTAGGCGATCCGAGTCCAGTTTCTCCTGCCCATACAAATGGTGTGGGCTATAGCACAGAAAAATTTGGGAATCACGCGAAATTCCAGTTTTATTGCCATAAAATACCAAAAAATGAAAAACAGGCATGGAGAGATAATGACTTTTGTTCCTTAGGTCACTTTTATGGGCCAGCAAAATTTTAGGTGATCCAGGTCCGATCTCCTAGACTGATGCAGACAACGTGGGCTTAACACAAAATCTGGGAATCGGGTATAATTTTAGTTTTATAGATTTAAATGTCAAAAATGAGGAACGGTCATAGCGAGGTGATGACTATTATTCCTTAGGTCATTTTTGATGGGTTGGCAAAATTTTAGGCAATTTGGGTCTGATAACCGGGCCCATGCATATGGCGTGGGTTACACAACAATATCAAAATCGTGAGAGTTTCAGTTTTATGGCCCTAAAATATCAAAAAATGAGTAACAATCATGGCGAGGTGATGACTATTGTTACATAGGTCATTTTTTATGGGTCGAGAAAATTATAGGCGATTGGGGTCTCGTCGTCCGGGCCCAATCAGATCGTGTGGGCTACAGAACACGAAAATCTAGGAATCGGGACGAATTCTAATTTAATTGCCCAAAAACAAAATAAAAGGAGGAACAGTCATGGCGAGGCATTGAAAATGTTCCTACATTGTTTTTTAATGGGAATTTTTTTTAAACGATCCAGGTCTGGTCGTATGGGCTCATGCAGAAAATTATAAACAATCACAGCGAGGCGATGACTATTTTTCCTTATGTTGTTTTTTATGGGCCGATATACTAGGCTATCCGGCCTCAGTATCCCAGGATGCAGGTGGCATGTGCTATAGCATACGAAAATCTAAGAATCGGGCAGATACCAGTTTTATGGCCCCTAAAATGCCAAAAAAAACTAGGAACAATTATGGTGAGGCGATGACTATTGTTCCTTTGGTCATTTTTATGAGCAGAAAAAAATTAGGCGATCCGGGTCCGATTGCATGGGTCTATGTAGATGGCATGGGCCATAACACACAAAAAACCATTAATTAGGCAAAATTTTAGTTTAACGTCCCTGAAACATCAAAAAAAATGAGAAAATTGTTGAAACACGTTCTCAAGGCACTAAACTAAACGTGTGTTCAGATTTGCAGGTTTTGATAAATGACAAACAATGCGCAATTGACATATGACGAGGTCCAAACACAAGCGTGCAAATGTCATGTAACGAAGTTCAAGCACAAGACAAACAAAGATCAAGACTAAACAAAGTTATACATGAGTCGTTCTTTAATTGTGATCTTGATCCGACAACTTAACTCAAGACTTGGCTTCTCTCGTAAAATCATTTTTATCAAATCATGCATATTTAATTTAGAGCAAAATGATTTTAAATCATGCATATTTATTTTAGCAAAATAATTTTTAAACATGCCTCTAAAATCTGGACTAAGATAATCGATTATGTACTTATGATAATCGATTATGTTAAGTCAGCTGCATGACAATCGATTGTGTACCTTATGACAATCGATTGTGTTAAGGCAGTGTGCATCAGATTTTTCAAAATCTGCATGACAATCGATTGTGAACCTTATGACAATCGATTGTGTTAAGGCAGTGTCCATCAGATTTTTCAAAGCTACAAAATAATCGATTGTGAACTTATGACAATCGATTGTGTTGAGGCAGTGTCCAAACATATTATTCAAAGCTACAAAGTAATCAATTGTGAACCTATGACAATAGATTGTATTGAGGCAGTGTCTATTTGATTTTTCAAAGACTGATAAATAATCGATTGTCCATATAGTATAATCGATTATGTAATTGACCGTTGTCAAAATATTTTCAAACACCGTCAAGTAATCGACTGTATGTTTTTAATAATCGATTGTTTTAAGTAAAATCTGGAAAAGATTTTTTGAATGTTGCCAAGTAATCGATTGTATATTTCTGATAATCGATTGTTTTAAGTAAAATCTGGAAAAGATTTTTTGAACGTTGCCAAGTAATTGATTGTATATTTCTGACAATCGATTGTTTTAAGTAAAATCTGGAAATGATTTTTTGAACGTTGCCAGTAATCGATTATATGTCTTTGATAATCGATTGTGCTTCGTAAAATCTGGGAAAGATTTTTAGAACGATTGGAAAACAATCGATTGTATCATCTTGACAATCGATTGTCGCAGCACAAAATCAGCAATTCTTAATTGGCAATTAGGCAACGGTTATGCATGGTTTTGATACTATAAATACATCTTCAAATCAGTCTTCTAAACACAACAACTGATCATATTATTGCTAAAGCTTGCATACTCTCTTATTCATCATTTTCTATTCATTACATAAGTTTTTTAGAGCCAAATTATTGACGAAAGTTGTTGCGTTCTTGAGCGTATTTATTTTACTCATATCTACTCTTAAGGAGAGTCTTGTTTTGAGTGCAAAGTGTTTTTATACACTTGAAGGGAAGTGTTAATCCCTTGTATTGTAAAAAGGAACGTTGTGATTCCTTTGGTTGAAGTCTTGAAGTGTTGTAACTTTGAGCAAAGGTTGTTGAGACTTCTGTGACTCAAGTTCTCAGTTTGTAACGGTTTGTTGAGCACCCGTAAGCTTAACAGTGTTAGTGGAAATCTCGAGAGAGTCTCTCGGGGACTGGACTAGCCACGGGTTGTGGTGAACCAGGATACATCGGTGCGTTCGTTCTTTATTGTTTACTTATCGCACTTATTTCATTCCTGCAATTTTTTCCGCAAGTTTACGCTGTTTTTTATTATAACGCTATTCACCCCCCCCCCCTCTAGCGTTAAGCGTATATTCTAACAATTGGTATCAGAGCCCAACTCTCTGAAAAACTTAACCGTTTGAGAGAAACAATCCATGGCTTCTACTCGTGATTCTTTTGCAGGAATAGGTGAAGGACAATGCTCCACCCGACCACCACTATTCGATGGCACAAACTATACGTACTGGAAGGAGAGGATGAGAATATTCGTTCAATCGAATAGCTTTCATTTGTGGAAGGTCATAATGAAGGGAGAACAAATTCCAACCAAAAAGGTTGAAAATGAATGGGTTCCAAAATCCGAAGATGAGTACGATGCGGATGATATCCGAAAAGTGCAGAACAATGCAAAAGCCATCAACTTATTATATTGTGCTATAAATGCTGATGATTACAGAAAAATATCATATTGCACAATGGCGAAGCAAATGTGGGATAAGCTGGAAATCACGTACGAAGGTACAGACCAGGTAAGAGAGGCTAAAGTTGATTTTCTAACCCATGCATATGAACTGTTTCACATGAAGGAAGGCGAAAGGGTCGATGACATGTTCGAACGATTTTCAAAAATCGTTAATGACTTACATGCCTTTAAGAAGACCTTCACGGATAAGGAACTTGTCCGAAAAATCCTCCGAAGTCTCACTCCGGAATGGCGCTCAAAGGCCGACGCGATTCAAGAGTCTATTGGCATTTCAAATGTCACCATCGACGGATTAAGAGGTAATCTTAAAACTTATGAATCTACTATACTTAACCCTCTTGTCAATGATCAAAGGAAACAAAGAATCGCCCTCAAGGCAAGAACAAGCCAACCTCAAAATGATGAGGACGGAGATAACGAGTTCAGACTCGTTATTAAGAGATTTCAAAATTTCATGCGAAAAAGAGTATGAACGAAAAGGCAAACAATAAGGAGATCAAATAAAGTGCTATAGCTGCGGAGAATTCGGGCATATTAAATCAAATTGCCCAAATGCCAAAAAGGAGAAGAAACCCTTCAAGAAACAACGATCATACATATCTTGGGGAGGCGACTCCGGAGACGAGTCAAGTGAGGAAGAAGAAGACGAAGCCGCAAATCTTTGTCTCATGGCTCACGAAAACAATCAAGAAGAGGTATGTCAAATTTCTTCCAAAAACTTCTATTCTCTTGAGGAAATGCAAAATGCCTTTGATGAGTTGTATAGTGAATTCATTAAAGCTTCCAAAACTGTTAAAAGCATTAAGGAGAATGCCTCTTTGAAAGAAAAAGATTTTGAAAAACAACTCTCTTTGAAAGAAAAGGATTTGGAAAAACTGAATTTGGAAAATGAGAAGTTGAAAGAAGAAAACAAATTTTTCGGCAAGAGAAGCGCCGACAAACCCGAGAGTTCTAGTAAAAATTGTACTTCTTGCATGCATCTAAAAGGTGAGGTAGAAAGACTTAAGGGCACCTTAGATAAGTTCAATTCTTCTCATAAAAATTTGAATGAAGTTCTTGTTAATTTGAAATTGACCAAACATGGGATAGGTCTTAAAAACGAGCCTAAAGAAAAAGTTGAAGCCAAACCCCAACCACCTAAGGCTCAACCTAGGATAAATAAAACAAATGTTCATTCTAGAAATAACAATCCTAGAATCAACATGCATGCTAGACCAAACTTTGAACATTTTAGGACACCTAGAAATAGCCCTCAACCTAGAAATAACTATTCTAAAAATGATGCATATCCTAGAAGAAACTTTGAACATTTTAGGACTCCTAGAAATGGCTTTCAACCTAGAAATAATTATTCTAGAAATACTGCATATCCTAGAACAAATAGTAGGAGAAATGACTTTCATGAAATGCGCAATAGTCATATTGTCGAAAATAGAGTAAACAATTTTCGTCCGTCCAACTACTATCAACCTAGACGAATGCATAATCCAAATGTCATTTGTCATTATTGCAATCGAATTGGACATATTGCTCCTTCTTGTTTCACTAGACATAGACACTTAAATGCATGTCAAGCACAACAGCATGTTACACCTAACTCTCAAGGACCCAAACAGCTTGGGTACCAAAGACTCATTAATTTGTCTTGTAGGTATGTTTGAAGGGATCAAGTGTACTTTGGTACCTTGATAGTGGATGCTCCAAACACATTACCAGAGATGAATCCAAGTTCCTTCAACTAGAACACAAAGAAGGAGGAAGCATTACCTTTGGAGATAACAACAAGGGAAAAATTATCGGCATTGGATCGGTCGGTAAGGATGAACCTTCTTCCATTAAGCATATATTGCTAGTTAAGGGTCTAAAACATAATCTCTTGAGCATAAGTCAATTATGTGACAAGGAAAATCTTGTTTTATTTGATTCGGATGAATGCTTAGTTTTTCGCCATAGCGATTTTAAAATTATCCTTCGTGGATTTAGAATGGATAACATCTATATGGTTGATCTCGAAAATTCTTCTTCTGAATATGTGAATTGTCTTATGAGCAAAGAAGATGATATGTGGTTATGGCATCATAGAGTAGCTCACATAAACATGCATCTATTAAACAAATTGGTTTCACAAAATTTAGTTATTGGTCTTCCAAGTTTGAAATTTGAAAAAGACTCTATTTTGCGATTCTTGTCAAAAAGGGAAGCAACAAAAGCATCTTTTAAATCGAAAAATATTGTTTCAACTACTAGACCATTGCAACTTCTTCATATGGACCTTTTTGGACCATCTCGCATTGAAAGTCTTGGTAGAAATCGTTATGCTTTTGTTATTGTTGATGATTATTCTAGATTTACATGGACACTATTTCTTGCTCATAAAAGTGAAGCTTTTCATAATTTTAAATGTTTTCTTAAACGTGTTCAAAATAAAAAGGACACAACCGTCACTTCAATAAGAAGTGATCATGGGGGAGAGTTTGATCACAATCTCTTCGCGGACTTTTGTGACGAACTCGGTATCGAGCACACCTTCTCTGCTCCACACACACCACAACAAAATGGAGTGGTGGAAAGGAAAAATAGGTGTCTCGAAGAGATGGCTAGAACAATGCTCGATGAGGCTAAGATTCCCAAACATTTTTGGGCGGATGCCGTGAGTACCGCATGCTACGTTTTAAACAGAGTAGTCATAAGGCCAATACTCATGAAAACTCCCTATGAACTCTATAAGGGAAGGAAACCAAACATCTACCATCTTAGAGTATTCGGTTGTAAATGTTTTATTCACAACAATGGTAAAGATAATTTGGGAAAATTTGATGCCAATCCGATGAAGGAATTTTTATTGGTTATTCATCACGTAGCAAAGCATATAGGGTATTCAATGATATAACCGAAACTGTGGAGGAATCCCCTCATATTGTGTTTTCCGAAAATAATGCTCGCTTGGCGAGAAAGGATTCTGGTTTTGATCCTGCATGTATTTTAAACTCAATAAGTCCTCAAGACAAAGTACAAGAGGAAACTCTTAAGGAAATTCAAGATGAAATCTTGGATCAATTATCTGAGGAAGCGCCACAATTGGAAAAAGAAACGAAACTACCTAACGCATGGAGGACAATCAAAGACCATTCTCTCGAACAGGTAATTGGCGACATTGAACAACAGGTAAGTACTCGAAACTCTATTAAGAACACCTTAGGACATACTGCTTTCGTTTCTCAAATTGAACCGTCTACCATCTCCGAAGCAATTGGGGATGAATTTTGGACCTTGGCAATGCAAGAGGAGCTTAACCAATTCAAACGAAATGACGTTTGGGATTTGGTGCCAAGACCCGAAAATCATACCATAATTGGTACGAAATGGGTTTTTTGAAACAAACTAGATTAAAATGGCGTAATCACTAGAAACAAAGCTAGGCTTGTAGCAAAAGGCTATAATCAAGAAGAGGGAATTGACTATGAAGAAACATATGCACCCGTAGCAAGGTTAGAAGCTATTCGTTTATTGCTTGCTTTTGCCTCTTCTATGAATTTCAATTTATATCAAATGGATGTAAAAAGTGCTTTTCTAAATGGTGTTATTCAAGAAGAAGTTTATGTTGAACAACCCCCGGGCTTTGAAGATTTTAAATCTCCCAATCGTGTTTTCAAACTTAAAAAGGCGCTTTATGGTCTCAAACAAGCTCCCCGAGCTTGGTATGAAAGATTGAGCAAATTTCTTTTGGAAAATGATTTCATTAGGGGGAAAGTTGATACCACTCTTTTTATTAAGCATAAAAACAATGATATTTTACTAGTTCAAATCAATGTGGATGATATTATCTTTGGTGCCACTAACAATGCCTTGTGCAAGGAATTTTCGGATTTAATGACAAGCGAATTTGAGATGTCTATGATGGGTGAGCTAACATTCTTTTTGGGGCTGCAAGTAAAGCAAATAAAAGAAGGAACTTTCATTTGTCAAGCTAAATATTGCAAAGAATTGCTGAAACGATTTGAAATGACCAACGCAAAAGCAATGGCCACTCCCATGAGCACATCCGACCATCTTGACAAAGATGAGAAAGGTAAGGAAGTCAACACCAAGAAGTATCGAGGTATGATCGGATCTTTCCTTTACCTTACTGCTAGTAGACCGGACATCATGTTTAGCGTGTGCTTATGCGCTCGTTATCAATCATGTCCGAAGGAGTCTCACCTAACTGCGGTGAAACGGATATTGAAGTATCTTGTTGGTACTATAAATGTGGGTCTATGGTACCCCAAAGGGTCTTCATGCCAACTTGTTGGCTATTCCGATTCTGATTTTGCTAGATGCAAATTGGACCGCAAGAGCACTAGTGGCACTTGCCATTTGCTCGGTAGCTCTCTCGTTTCTTGGTTTAGCAAGAAATAAGTAAGTGTTGCGTTGTCCACAACCGAGGCTGAATATGTAGCCGCGGGGAGTTGTTGCGCTCAAATCCTTTGGATGAAACAACAACTCTTGGACTATGGCCTAAGTATCGATCATATCCCTCTTAGATGTGATAATACTAGCGCCATATGCTTGACGAAGAACCCCGTTCTTCATTCAAGAACAAAACACATTGAAATTAGGCATCATTTTATAAGAGATCACGTTCTCAAAGGTGATGTCGAAATTGAATTTGTTGAAACCAAAGATCAATTGGCCGACATCTTTACAAAACCTTTAGAGAACGAGTCCTTCTTCCGAATTCGTAGTGAACTCGGGATTCTTGACTCCACGTTGATCTAAGTCATGCATCTCATTTTCCCTTTCACATGATTACTAACTTGAGCGTCGGAGGCGTCTAACGCATTTTTGCAGGTATCGCCCTAAAAGCAGGGGGAATTATAAAGACTGGTGCAGAATAATCGATTCCTCTTTAGAATAATCGATTTCTCTTTAGTATATAATCGATTATCAAGTATCAATAATCGATTATGTTGACATTATTTGCTATAAACAAGTTATTTACTTATTCTATTTTTTGCTATTGTCAAAAGGGGGAAGAATAAGGGCTATGCACTTAATATTTATTGGTATAAATTGAGGGGGAATTCATATGTTGAGGGGGAACTAATTGCATATCTTTACTTGTCTTGGATCGTCATTATGAATCTATAATATGCATATCCCGCTTAAGATTTTCCATTATCAAAGAGGGGGAAATTGTTGAAACACTTTCTCAAGGCACTAAACTAAACGTGTGTTCATATTTGCAGGTTTTGATAAATGACAAACGATGCGCAATTGACATATGACGAGGTCCAAGCACAAGCGCGCAAATGTCATGTAACGAAGTTCAAGCACAAGACAAACAAAGATCAAGACTAAACAAAGTTATACATGAGTCTTTCTTTAATTGTGATCTTGATCCGACAACTTAACTCAAGACTTGGCTTCTCTCGTAAAATCATTTTTATCAAATCATGCATATTTAATTTAGAGCAAAATGATTTTAAATCATGCATATTTATTTTAGCAAAATGATTTTTAAACATGCCTCTAAAATCTGGACTAAGATAATCGATTATGTACTTATGATAATCGATTATGTTAAGTCAGCTGCATGACAATCGATTGTGTACCTTATGACAATCGATTGTGTTAAGGCAGTGTGCATCAGATTTTTCAAAATCTGCATGACAATCGATTGTGAACCTTATGACAATCGATTGTATTAAGGCAGTGTCCATCAGATTTTTCAAAGCTACAAAATAATCGATTGTGAACTTATGACAATCGATTGTGTTGAGGCAGTGTCCAAACATATTTTTCAAAGCTACAAAATAATCGATTGTGAACCTATGACAATCGATTGTATTGAGGCAGTGTCTATTTGATTTTTCAAAGACTGATAAATAATCGATTGTCCATATAGTATAATCGATTATGTAACTGACCGTTGTCAAAATATTTTCAAACACCGTCAAGTAATCGATTGTATGTTTTTAATAATCGATTGTTTTAAGTAAAATCTGAAAAAGTTTTTTGAACGTTGCCAAGTAATCGATTGTATATTTCTGATAATCGATTGTTTTAAGTAAAATCTGGAAAAGATTTTTTTAACATTGCCAAGTAATCGATTGTATATTTCTGACAATCGATTGTTTTAAGTAAAATCTGGAAAGGATTTTTTGAACGTTGCCAGTAATCGATTATATGTCTTTGATAATCGATTGTGCTGCGTAAAATCTGGGAATGATTTTTGGAATGATTGGAAAACAATCGATTGTATCATCTTGACAATCGATTGTCGCAGCACAAAATCAGCAATTCTTAATTGGCAATTAGGCAACGGTTATGCATGGTTTTGACACTATAAATACATCTTCAAATCAGTCTTCTAAACACAACAACTGATCATATTATTGCTAAAGCTTGCATACTCTCTTATTCATCATTTTCTATTCATTACATAAGTTTTTTAGAGCCAAATTATTGACGAAAGTTGTTGCGTTCTTGAGCGTATTTATTTTACTCATATCTACTCTTAAGGAGAGTCTTGTTTTGAGTGCAAAGTGTTTTTATACACTTGAAGGGAAGTGTTAATCCCTTGTATTGTAAAAAGGAACGTTGTGATTCCTTTGGTTGAAGTCTTGAAGTGTTGTAACTTTGAGCAAAGGTTGTTGAGACTTGTGTGACTCAAGTTCTCAGTTTGTAACGGTTTGTTGAGCACCCGTAAGCTTAACAGTGTTAGTGGAAATCTCGAGAGAGTCTCTCGGGGAATGGACTAGCCACGGGTTGTGGTGAACCAGGATACATCGGTGCGTTCGTTCTTTATTGTTTATCGCACTTATTTCAGTCCTGCAATTTTTTCCGCAAGTTTACGCTATTTTTTATTATAACGCTATTCACCCCCCCCCTCTAGCGTTAAGCGTATATTCTAACAAAAATGTCATGGCGAGGCGATATTGTTTTTGATGAGCCGAAAATGTTTTAGGTGATCCGAGTCCGTCGCCCGGGCCTATGCACATGGTGTGGGCTATAATACACAAAACTTTGAAAATCGGCTGGAATTCTAGTTTTTTTGCTCTTAAACACAAAAAATGAGGAACAGTCCTATCGAAGTGATAACTATTGTTCCTTAAGTCATTTTTGTTGGGTTGGATATTTTTTAGGTGATGTGGGTCCGATCACCTGGGCCCATGAAGATGTTGTGGGCTATAACACAAGTAAATTTCAAAGTCGGGCAGAATTTTTGTTTTATGGCCCTAAAATGCCAAAAAAATGAGGAACTATCATGGAGAGATGATAGCTATTATTCCTTAGGATATTTTTGCTAGGCCAGCAAAATTTTATGCGATGCGGATACGTTCATCCGGTCTCGTGTGGATGGCGTAAGGAATAGTACAAGCAAATCTATAAATTGGGTGAAATTCAAGTTTATGGCCAAAAAATGATGAAGGGTCAAGTAGAAGCGATGAATATCCTTCCTTAGATTGTTTTTTATGGGACGACAAAATATTAGGTGATTCGCGTCATATGGTCGGGGAGCATGCACTGATGGCGTGGGCTACAACACACTAAAATCTGGGAATCGGGCGAAATTCTAGTTTTATGATCCTAAAGTGCCCAAAAAATAAGGATGGATCATGGCGAGGTGATAAATATTATTCCTTATATCATTTCTAATGGTCTTGAAATACTTTAGGTGATTCGGGTCTAGTCGTTTGGGCCCATACACATGGCGTGGGCTCTAGCGCATAAAAATTTGTGAAGCCAGTTTTATGGCCCCAAACAAAAAATAAGGAACGGACATGGAGAGGTGATGACTATTGTTACTTAGGTAATTTTTGTTAGTACAATGAAATTTTAGATGATCCAGGTTCGGTCGCCTGGCTTCATGCAGATGGCGCGGGCTATAACACGCGAAAATCTTTGAATAGAGCAGAATTACAGTTTTTTGGATCTAAATACCAAAAAATGAGGAACGACATTGCATGGTGATGACTATTGTTCCTTAGGTGATTTCTAATTGACCAACAAAATTTACGGAGATCAATGTCTAGTTAGCAGACCCACATAGATGGTGTGGTTATAACACATGAAAATCTGTAAATCGGGGAATTCCACACTTATGACCCTACTATGCCAAAAACAAGGAATAGACATGGAGAAGGGATGACTATTGTTCCTTAGGTCATTTTTGGTAGGCCGACAAAATTTTAGGTGATCAAGGTCTGGTCGCCCGGGCCGATGCACATGGTGCGAGCTATAGCCATGAAAATCTAGGAACCAGGTGAAATTCTAAATTTATGCTAAAACACATAAAAACAATAAGGAACACTCATGGAAAGGTGTTGAACATTGTTCCTTACATCATTTTTTGATGGGCCAAAAAATTTAGGCGATCCAGGTCCAGGCGCCTGGCCCCATGCAGAACGATAGCACACGAAAATCTTAGAATAAGGCAAAATTCTAGTTCTTTAGCCCTAAAATGCCAAACAATGAGGAAAGGTCATGGTGAGGCAATGAATATTGTTCCTTATATTTTTATTTATGGGTCGATAAAATTTTAAGCGATTTGGGTCCGGTCGTCCGGGCCCATGCAGATGGCATGTACCACACCAAAATCTACGAATCAGAAAAATTTTAGTTTTACAGCCCTAACACGCCAAAAAATGAGGAATAATTATGGATAGGCCATGATTATTATTCCTTAGGTCACTTTTAATGGGCCGACAAAATTTTAGCCGATACGGGTCCGGTCGCATAGGTCTATGCAGATGGCGTGGACTATTGCACGGGAAAATCCATTAGTCGAGCAAACTTTCAATTTTATGGCCCTAAAACGTTAGTAAATGAGAAATGGCCATGGCGAGACAATTTGTTTTTGATGGCCCACAAACTTTTAGGTGATCCGAGTTCAGTACCCTGGCCAATGCAGATTGCGTGGGCTATATCACAAGAAAATATTGTAATCGAACGAAATTTTAGTTTTTTGCCCTAAACGTGAAATAACGAGGAACGATCCTAGTGAGGTGATAACTATTGTTCCTTAGGTTATTTTTGTTGAGCTGAAAAAGTTTTTGAAGATCAGGGTTTGATCGCCTGGGTTCTTTTAGATGGCGCGGAATATAGCAAACAAATATAGGAATCCAGCAGAATTCTAGTTTATTGTCCCTAAAATGCCAAAAAAACAAGAAACGACCATAGAGAGGCTATGAATATTACTCTATAGTTAGTTTTTGATGGTCTTACAAAATTTTAGGTGATTCAAGTCCGATCACCCAGGCCCATGAAGATAATGTGGGCTATAGTACACGAAAAATCTGGGAATCAGGTGGATTTATAGTTTTATGGCCCTAAAACACTAAAAAAAAAAAGAAACGACCATGGAGAGGCTATGCCTATTGTTCCTCAGGTCATTTTTATGGGCCGAGATTTTTTTAAGCGATACGAGTCCAGTCGCTCGGGCCCATACATAAGAGGTGCGCTATAGCACACAAAAATTTGGGAATCAAAGGAAATTCCAGTTTTATTGCCCTAAAATACAAAAAAAAGGGTCATGGCGAGATGATGACTACTGTTCCATAGGTCAGTTTTATGGGCCAGCAAAATTTTAGGCTATCCAGGTTCGATCTCCCAGGAGATATAGACAGCATAGGCTATAACACACACAATCTAGCAATTGTATAGAATTTTAGTTTTATGGTTTTAAAATGACAAAAAAAGAGGAACCGTCATAGCGATGAATATTATTCCTTAGGTAATTTTTGATGAGCTAGCAAAATTTTAGGCGATTTGGATTCGATGACACAGGACCATGTAGATGGCATGGGTTATGTCATACAAAAACCTCAAAATCGGGCAGAATTCCAGTCGATCCGGATCCAGTCGTACGGGTCCATTCATATAGTGTGGGCTATAGAACACGAAAATATAGGAATCGGGAAGAATTCTAATTTTATGGCCCTAAAATGCAATAAAAGGAGGAACAGTCATGTTGAGGCATTGAATTGTTCGTACGTTGTTTTTTGATAGGCCAACATTTTTTAAACGATCCAGGTCCGTTCGTTTGGGCTCATACAGATGACTTCAACTATAGCACATAAAAATCAGAGCATTGAGTGAAATTCTAGTTTTATGGCCCTAAATGCCAAACAACTAGGAACGGTCACGGCGAGGCGATGACTATTTTTCCTTACATCATTTTTATGGGCTGATAATATATTAGGCTATCTGGCTTCGATTGCCCAGGACCATGCAAGTGGAATGTGCTATAGCACACGAAAATCTAGGAATCGGGCGAATTACCTGTTTTATGGCCCTAAAACGCACTAGAAATAATTATGGTGAGACAATGACTATTGTTCCTTATGTCATTTTTGATGAGCTGACAAAACTTTAGGCGATCTAGGTTTGATTGCATGGGCTATGTAGATGGAATGGGTTATAACACACGAGAAAACCATTAATCAGGCGGAATTTCAGTTTCACGGCCCTTAAACGTCAAAAAAATGAGAAACTGTCATGGCGAGGCGATGTAGTTTTTGATGAGCCGAAAAAATTTTGGGCGATCTGAGTCCGATCACCCGAGCCCATGCACATGGCATAGGCTATAATACATGAAAATCTGAAAATCTCCCACCCTAAAACACCAAAAATGAGAAACAGTCCTAGCGAGGCGATAACTATTTTTCCTTAAGTCGTTTTTGTTGGGTTGAATATTTTTTAGGCGAAGTGGGTCCGGTCACCCGGGCCCATATAGATGTCATGGGATATAGTACAAAAAAAATTGAGAATCAGGCGGAATTTCAATTTTATGACCCTAATACGCCAAACAACGAACGGTCATGGCGAGGTGACAGCTATTATTCCTAGGACATTTTTGCTAGGCCGGTAGAATTTTATGTGATGCGGATACGCTTGTCCGGCTTCATGTAGATGGCGTGAGGCATAGTGCAAGAAAATCTGTAAATCAGGTGAAATTCAATTTTTTGGCCGTAAAATACCAAAAAACAAGGAACGGTCATGCTGAGGTGATGAATATCCTTCCCTAGGTTGTTGTTTATGGGATGGAAAAATATTAGGCGGTTCGAGTCCAATTGTTGAGGGGAATGTAGTGATGGCGTGGGTTATAACATACTAATATTTGGGAATCAGGAAAAATTCTTATTTTATGGTCATAAATGCCCAAAAAATGATGAACGATAATGGTGAGGCGATGACCGTTGTTCCGTATGTCATATTTGACGGGCCAAAATTTTTTTAGGCGATCCAGGTCCAGTTGTCCAGGACCATATAGATGGCTCGGGCGATGACAATTGTTTCTTAGATCATCTTTATTAGGCCAGCAAAATTTTATATAATCGAGGTTCGGTCGCCTGGCCCTATGCAGATGGCGTGAGCTATAACACACATAAACACATGAATCGAGTGAAATTACAGTTTTTTGGCTCTAAAATGCCAAAAAATAAGGAACGGTCATGACATGGTGATGAATATTGTTCCTTAGGTGATTTTTGATGGGCCGAAAAAATTTAAGGAGATTAGGGTCTGGCCACCCCGACCCGTATAGATGGCGCGGCTATAGTAAATGAAAATCTACAAATCAGGCAGAATTCCAGATTATGGCCCTATTATTCCCTATAAAAGGAACCATCACAGTGAGGGGATGCCTATTTTTCCTTAGATTGTTTTTGATAGGCCAACAAAATTTTAGGCGATCAAGGTCTGGTTGCTCGGGCCCATGTAAATGGCGCGAGTTAAAGCCCGTGAAAATCTAGAATCAGGTGAAATTCTAAGTTTATCCTAAAACACAAAAAATGAGGAACATTCATGGCAAGACGCTGGATATTATTACTTACATTGTTTTTTGATGGGCCAAAAAAGTTAGGCGATCCAGGTCCGGTCGCCCTGCCCCATGCAGATGGCTAGGACTATAGCACACACAAATTTGAGAATCGGGAGAAATTCTAATTTTTTGGCCTTAAAACGCCAAACAATTAGGAACAGATATGGCAAGGTAATGACTGTTGTTCCTTACGTCGTTATTTATGGGCAGGTAAAATTGTAAGCGATCCAGGTCTGGTCGTCGGACTCATGCAGATGGCATGTACCACACAAAAATCTAGGAATCGGGCGAAATCCAATTTTATGGCCCTAATACGTCAAAAACTGAGGAACAATTATGTAGAGGCCATGACTATTGTTCCTTAGATAGCTTTTAATGGTCCGACAAAACTTTAGCCGATCCGGGTCCAATCGATAGGTCTATGCAGATGGTGTGGGTTATATCACACGAAAATCCGTTAATCGGGAAACTTTTCAATTTTATGGCCCTATGTCAGTAAATGAGAAACGGCAATGGCGAGACAATTTTGCATTTGATGGGCCCGCAATATTTTAGGCGATCCGAGTCCGGTCGTCCGGGCCTATGCAGATTGCGTTGGCTATAGCACAAAAAAATCTAGTAATCAGACTAAATTCTATTTTTTTTGCCCGAAACGCCAAATAACGTGGAACGATCCTGGCTGAGATGATAACTATTGTTCCTTAGGTTGTTTTTGTTGAGCCGGAAAATTTTTAAAAGATACAAGTTTGGTCGCTCGGTCCATTTAAGATGGCGTGGAACATAGCACACGAAAATCCAGGAATCTAGCGGAATTCTAATTGTGTGGCCCTCAATCGCCAAAAAACAAGGAACGATCAAGGCGAGGCGATGACTATTGTTCCTTAGGTCGTCTATGATGGGCCTAAATTTTTTAGGCGATCTGACTACAGCCACCTACGCCCACGTAGATGTTGTGGGCTATAGACATAAAAGTCTAGGAGTCGGATGGAATTTCAATTTTTATGGCCCTAAAACACCCAAAAACAAGGAAAGGTCATGAAAAGGGTATGACTATAATTCCTTAGGTTATTTTTTATGAGCGGACAAAGTTTTAGGCGATTCAGGTCCAGTCGCTCGTGCCCATGCAGATGGAGTGGGCTATACCACATGAAAATATTGTAACGAGCGAAGTTCCAGTTTTTAGCCTTAATATGCCAAAAAATGAGGAACTATCATGGAGAGACTATGAAAAATATTTCTTAGATCATATTTTATGGACCGAAAAAATTTCAGGTCCGGTCATGCGAATTGTGTGGGCTATAGAACACGAAAATCTGATAATCGGGTGAAATTCTAGTTTTTTTGCTTGAAAACACCAAAACAAAATGAGAAACAATCATGGCAAGATGATGAATACTGCTCCTCTTCTTTTATGGTCCTTCAAAATTTTAGGCGATCTGGGTTCGGTCACCCGGGCCCATACAGATGGCGCGGGCGTACACAGAAATCTAGAAATCAGGCGAAATTTTAGTTTCATGGTCCTAAAATGCAAAAATAAAAAGTGAAATGGCATGGTGAGGTGATGGCTACTGTTCTTTAGGTAATTTTTAGGGGCTAAAAATATTATTAGCAATCTGGGTCTGGCCCTTGTCGATGGCATGGGCACAAAAGTCTGATAATTGGGCAGACTTTCAGTTGTATGGCCCTAAATTGGCAAAAACCGTGAAATGGTCATGATGAGGCTCTGACCACTATTTTTAGGTTGTTTAGGATGACGTGGGAACTATATTACACGAAAATCTAGGAGTTAGGCGAAATTCCAGTTTTATTGTCCTAAAATTTCTAAAAATGAGGAATGGACATGACGAGGTGATGACTACTATTCCTTAGGTCATTTTTTATAGATCGGTAAAATTTTAGATGATACGGGTCTGGTGGCCCGGGCCCATGTAGATAGCGTAGTCTATTGCACATGAAAATCTCATAATCAAGCAAAATTCCAGTGTTATGGCCCTAAAATGCTAAAAATAGGGAATGATCATGGGGAAGCGATTACTATTATTCCATAGGTTGTTTTCTATGGCCGATAAAATTTTGGGCAATCCAAGTCAGGTTGCCTTGGCTCATGGAGATCGGACGAGCTATAATATACGAAAATGTGGGAATCAGGCGAAATTCCAGTTTTACTGCCCAAAAACGCCAAAAATTAAGGAATGCTCATAGCGAGTTTGCGAGCATTAGAAACGACCTAATAAAAAAACTCATCGCTTCGAATAGAGTGTTCCTTATTTTTTGGTGTATTAGGAAATTAAAACAGGAATTCAAGACGATTTTTTATTTTTTGTGTGCTATTGTCCATGCCATCTTCATAAACTCTCTTCATAAACTCAGGCAACCGATTCCAAATCGCCTAAAACTTTGCTGGCCCATCAGAAATGACATAATGAACAATTATCATCACCTTTCCATGACCGTTTCTCGTTTTTTGGTATTTTAGGTCCATAGAACAGGAATTTAGGTCGATTTTTAGTTTTTCGCGTGCTATAGTCCACACCATCTGCATGAAGCCAGACGACTGACTGCCTCTGAACCGCCTAAAATTTTGTGGGATAACAAAAAGCGACCTAATGAACAATACTTATCACTTCACTTAGACTGTTACTTATTTTTTGGCATTTTAGGGCCATAAAATAGGAATTCAGGATAAACTTTTATTTTTCGTGTGCTATAGTCCACACCATCTGCATGAACTAGGCCGACTGGCTCCGAATTGCCTAAGATTTTATTGGCCCATCAAAAACGACCTAATGAATAATAACCATGGCTTCACAATGACCGTTTCTCGTTCTTATAAAACGGGGTTTCAGGATAATTTCTTATTTTTCATGTGCTATAGTCCACGTCATTTGTTTGAACTCTTGTGACGGGTATCGAATCGCCTAAAATTTTACGGGCCTATTAGAAATGACCTAATAAATAATAGTCATTACTTCTCCATTATTGTTCCTCATTTATGAATTTTTTAGGGCCATAAAACATGAATTCTGGGCAATTTTTGAATTTTCGTGTATACTACACCATCTGCATGAACTAGGGCAACCACTCTGAATCGCCTAAAATTTGCAGGCCCATCATAAATGTTTTAATGAATGATAGTCATTGCTTCTCCATGAAGTTTCTTATTTTTTGGCATTTTAAGGCCATAAAACAAGAATTTAGCATAATTATAATTTTCGTGTGCTATTATCCATGCCATCTACATGAACTCGGCTGGACGGCTTTGAATCGTCTAAATTTTGCAGGCCCAACAGAGATAACCTAATAAACAATAGTCATCACATTACCATAATTGTTTCTCATTTTATAGCATTTAAGGGCCATAAAATAAGAACTCATCACGATTTTTTTGATTTTTTGTGTTCTATAGTCCACGCCACCTGCATGAACTCGAGTGACCAGCTCCATATTGCCAAAAATTTGCGGTCCCATCAGAAAATGACTTAATGAATAATACTCATCGCTACGCCTTGATTTTTCCTCATTTTTCGATGTTTTTGGGCTATAAAAATAGGAATTTAAGATGATTTCTAAATTTTCATGTACTAGTCCATACTATTTGCATGAACTCGGGTAATCGACACTGGATCGCCTTAAATTTTATGGGCCCATCAAAAATAACCTAATCTCTTCGACTTGATCGTTCCTTGTTTTTGAAGATTTAGGGCTATAAAACACGAATTCAACATGATTTTTGAGTTTTCATGTGCTATAGTTCACGCTATCTGCATGAATTCGGGAGACCGGGTCCGAATCGCTTAAAATTTTGCTGGCTCATCAAAAATGACCTAATGAACAATGCTCATCACTTTGCCTCGGCCGTCCCTTATATTTTGGCATTTTAGGGTCATAAAACAGGAATTCAGCACGACTTCTGAATTTTGTATGCTTTAATCCACGCTCTCTGCATAAACTTGGGTGATTAGCTCCTAATCGCCTAAAATTTTGCGGTACCATGAGAAACGTAATGAAAAATACCTTAACCGTTCATCATTTTTTGATGTTGTAGAGTCATAAAATAGGAATTTAGGACGAGTTTTGATTTTTCCTTTGGCATTGTCAACACCATCTGTATGAACTCGGGCAAACAGCTCTAAATCTCCTAAAATATTGCCTGCCCATCAGAAACGACCTAATAAACAATAGTCATTGCTTTATCATGACTGTTTTTTTTTTGTTGTTTTAGGGCCATACAACATGAATTCAAGATGATTTTTGAATTTTCATGTGCTATAGGGCGACCGTCTCCAAATTGCCTAATGTTTTGTTGTCCTTTCATAAACGACCTAATGAAGAATAGTTATCGCTTTGTAATGACTGTAACTCATTTTTTGGCGTTTTAGGGCTATAAAACAGGAATTTAGAGCGATTTCCACAATTTTCGTGTGCTATAGTCCACACCATCTGCATGAACTTTGGAGACCGGCTCCGAATCACCTAAAATTTTTCGAGCCCACAAAAAATAGCCTAATGAAAAACGGTCATCGCTTTGCCTTGACAATGCCACGATTTTTAACGTTTTGGGGCCATAAAATAAGAATTCAGCATGATTTTGATTTTACATGTGCTATAGTCTAAACCATTTGCATGAACCTAGGCAACCTGCTCCGAATAAACTAAAATTTTGCAAGCCCATCAGAAACGACCTAATGAATTATCGCTTCGCGATCATTTTTTGGAATTTTAAGGCCATAAAACAGGAATACAAGACAATTTTCGAATTTTTCGTGTGTTTAATCCATGCCATCTACATGAACTCGATCTACCTGTTGGAAACACGTTCTCAAGGCATTATACTTAACGTGTGGTCATATTTGTAGGTTTTGATGAATGACAAACTATTCGCAAATTGACATATGACGAGGTCCAAGCACAAGCGCAAAATTGATATATAACGAGATTCAAGCACAAGACAAAGATCGAGATTAAGTTTTATATGAGTCGGTATTTAATTGTGATCTTGATCCGACAACTTAAACTCAAGACCTGGCTTCTCTCGTAAAAATATTTTTAACAAATCATGCATATTTAATTTAGAGCAAAATGATTTTAAATAATGCATATTTACTTTAGTCAAAATGATTTTTAAACATGGCTCTAAAATCTGGACTAAGATAATCGATTATGTACTTATGATAATCGATTATGTTTAAGTCAGCAGCTTGACAATCGATTGTGAACTTATGACAATCGATTGTGTTAAGACAGTGCGCATCAAATTTTCTCAAATCTGCATGACAATCGATTGTGAACCTTATGACAATCGGTTGTGATGAGGCAGTGTCCATCAAAGTTTTTCAAAGCTCAAAATAATCGATTGTGAAGCTAATGACAATCGATTGTGATGAGGCAGTGTCCATCAAAGTTTTTCAAAGCTCAAAATAATCGATATTGAAGCTAATGACAATCGATTGTGAAGAGACGGTGTCCATCAGATTTTTCAAAGTCACAAAATAATCGATTGTGAACTTATGACAATCGATTGTGTTGAGGCAGAGTCTTCCAGACTTTTTCAAAGTCATTAAATAATCGATTGTGAACCAATAACAATCGATTGTCAAGAGGCAGTGTCTAAATTGATTTTTCAAGACTGATATATAATCGATTGTTAACTTAATATAATCGATTGTATAACTGACCGTTGCCAAAATGTTTTCAAATACCGTCAGGTAATCGATTATTGATTTCCTATAATCGATTGTTTTAATTAAAATCTGGAAAGGATTTTTTGAACGTTGCTGAGTAATCGATTGTAGATTTCTGACAATCGATTGTTTTAAGTAAAATCTGGAAATGATTTTTTGAACGTTGCCAGTAATCGATTATTGATCTTAGATAATCGATTGTTATGCGTAAAATCTGGGATTGATTTTTGGAAGAACTGGCAAACAATCGATTGTGGTAATTTGACAATCGATTGTCACAGGGTAAAATCAGCAATTCTTAATTGGCAATTAGGCAACGGTAATACAAGGTTTTTCAACTATAAATACAGCTTCAATTCAGTCTTCTAAATACAACAACTGATCATACAGTTGCTAAAGCTTGCATACTTTATTGCTTATCATTTTATATTCATTACATAAGCTTTTGAGAGCCAAATTCTTATCGAAAGTTGTTGCGATCTTGAGCGTATTCTTTTTACTCATATCTACTCTTAAAAGAGTGTCTTGTTTGAGTGCTAAGTGTTTTTGTACACTTGAAGGGAAGTGTTAGTCCCTCGTGTTGTAAGAAGGAACTTGTGTTTCCTTGGTTGAAGTCTTGGAGTGTTGTATCTCCGAGCAAAGGTTGTTGAGGCTTGTGTCCTCAAGTTGTAACGGTTTGTTGAGCACCCGTAAGCTTAACAAGTTAGTGGAAATCTCGAGAGAGTCTCTCGGGGACTGGACTAGCCACGGGTTGTGGTGAACCAGGATACATCGGTGCGTTCTAATTTATTTACTTATCGCACTTATTTATTTCCTGCAATTTTTAAATTCCGCAAGTTTACGCTAATTTTTATTATAACTCTATTCACCCCCCCCCCCCTCTAGCGTTAAGCGTATTATCTAACAATTGGTATCAGAGCCCAACTCTCTGAAGACTTAACCGTTTGAGAGAAACATCCATGGCTTCTACTCGTGATTCTTTTGCAGGAATAGGTGAAGGACAATGCTCCACCCGACCACCGCTATTCGATGGTACAAATTATACATACTGGAAGGAGAGGATGAGAATATTTGTACAATCAAATAGTTTTCATCTTTGGAAGGTCATAATGAATGGAGAACAAATTCCAACCAAGAAGGTTGAAAATGAATGGGTCCCAAAGTCCGAAGATGAATACGATGCGGATGATATCCGAAAGGTGCAAAATAATGCTAAAGCTATTAATTTATTATATTGTGCTGTAAATGCTGATGATTACAGGAAGATATCTTGTTGCACTACGGCGAAGCAAATGTGGGACAAGCTGGAAATTACGTACGAAGGTACGGACCAGGTAAGGGAAGCCAAAATTGATTTCCTAACCCATGCATATGAATTGTTTCACATGAAGGAAGGCGAAAAGGTCGATGAGATGTTTGAACGATTTTCAAAAATCGTAAATGATTTACATGCTCTTAAGAAGACCTTCACAGATAAGGAACTTGTCCGAAAAATTCTCCGAAGTCTCACTCCGGAATGGCGATCCAAGGCCGACGCAATTCAAGAATCCATTGGCATTTCAAATGTCACCATCGACGCATTAAGAGGTAATCTTAAAACTTATGAATCTACTATACTTAACCCTCTTGTTAATGATCAAAGGAAGCAAAGAATCGCTCTCAAGGCAAGCACAAGCCAACCTCAAAATGATGAGGACGGAGACAACGAGTTCGGACTCGTTATCAAGAGATTTCAAAAGTTCATGCGAAAAGAGTATGAACGAAAGGGCAAAAAGCAAGGAGATCAAATAAAGTGCAATGAGTGCGGAGAAACCGGGCACATTAAATCAAATTGCCCAAATGCTAAAAAGGAGAAGAAACCCTTCAAGAAGCAACGAGCATACATATCTTGGGGAGGCGACTCCGGTGACGAGTCAAGTGAGGAAGAAGAAGACGAAGCCGCAAATCTTTGTCTTATGGCACAAGAAGACAACAAAGAAGAGGTATGTCAAATTTCTTCCAAAAATTTCTTTTCCCTTGAAGAAATGCAAAATGCTTTTGATGAGTTGTATAGCGAATTTATTAAAGCTTCAAAAACTGTTAAGAGTATAAAAGAAAATGCTTCTTTAAAAGAAAAAGATTTTCAAAAACAACTCTCTTTTAAAGAAAAGGAATTGGAAAAACTGATTTTAGAAAATGAGAAGTTGAAAGAGGAAAACAAATTTTTTGGCAAGAGAAGCGCCGACAAGCCCGAGAGTTCTAGAAATTGTACTTCTTGCATGCATCTCAGAAATGAAGTAGAAAGGCTTAAGGGCACCTTAGATAAGTTTAATTCCTCTCATAAAAATTTGAATGAAGTGCTTGTTAATTTGAAGTCGACCAAGCATGGCATAGGTTTTAGAAACGAGCCTAAAGAGAAAGTTGAAGCCAACCCCCAACCACCTAAGGCTCAACCTAGGATAAATAAAACAAATGTTCATCCTAGATACAACAAACCTAGAAATGGTTTTCATCAATCGCAACCTAGAAATAATCATGCTAGAAATAATGCACATTCTAGGCCAAACACTACAAGGAATTTTGAACCTTTTAGAACACCTAGAAATGACTTCCAACCTAGAAACAACTATTCTAGAAATGATGCATATCCTAGAACAAATGGTAGGAGAAATGATTTTCATGATTTGCGCAATAGTCATATTGTCAAGAATAGAGTAAATGAATTTCGTCCGTCCAATTACTATCAACCTAGAAGGATGCATAATCCTAACGTGACTTTTCATTATTGTAGACGAATTGGACATATTGCTCCTGCTTGTTTTACACGACATAGACATAACACTCAATCATATCACTATGATTTGCCTAACCCCCAAGGACCCAAAATGGCATGGCTACCTAAAACTCATTAATCTGTTTTGTAGGTATGTTTGAAGGGATCAAGTGTACTATGATACCTTGATAGTGGATGCTCCAAGCACATGACGGGAGACGAATCCAAATTCCTTCCTAGAACACAAGGAAAGGGGAAGTGTTATTTTTGGTGATAACAACAAAGGAAAGATTATCGGCATCGGATCGGTCGGTAAGGATGAAATTTCTTCCATTAAGCATATATTACTTGTGAAAGGTTTAAAACATAATCTCTTGAGCATAAGTCAATTATGTGACAAGGGAAATCTTGTTTTATTTGATTCGGATGAATGCTTAGTTTTTAGACGTAGCGATTTTAAAATTATCCTTCGTGGTTTTAGAATGGATAACATTTATATGGTTGATCTTGCAAATTCTTCACCCGAATATGTGAATTGTTTAATGAGCAAAGAGGATGATTCTTGGTTATGGCATCGTAGAGTAGCTCACATCAACATGCATCTTTTGAACAAATTGGTTTCACAAAATTTAGTTGTTGGTCTTCCAAATTTGAAATTTGAAAATGACTCTATTTGTGATTCTTGTCAAAAAGGGAAGCCAACAAAAGCATCTTTTAAATCGAAAAATATTGTTTCAACTACTAGACCATTGCAATTGCTTCACATGGATTTGTTTGGACCATCTCGCATTGAAAGTCTTGGTAGAAATCGTTATGCTTTTGTTATTGTTGATGATTATTCCAGATTTACTTGGACTTTATTTCTTGCCCATAAAAGTGATGCTTTTCAGAATTTTAAATATTTCCTTAAACGTGTTCAAAACGAAAAGGAACAACCGTCACTTCAATTAGAAGTGATCATGGGGGAGAGTTTGATCACAATCTCTTTGCGGACTTTTGTGACGAACTCGGTATCGAGCATACCTTTTCCGCTCCACGAACACCACAACAAAATATGGTGGTGGAAAGGAAAAATAGGTGTCTCGAAGAGATGGCTAGAACCATGCTCGAAGAGGCTAAGATTCCCAAACATTTTTGGGCGGATGCCGTGAGTACCGCATGCTACGTTTTAACTAGAGTAGTCATAAGGCCAATACACATGAAAACCCCTTATGAACTCTACAAGGGAAGGAAACCAAATATATCCCATTTTAGAGTATTCGGTTGTAAATGTTTTATTCATAACAATGGAAAAGATCAATTGGGAAAATTTGATGCCTAATCCGATGAGGGAATTTTTATTGGGTATTCTTCACGTAGCAAAGCATATAGGGTATTTAATAATAGAACCCAAACTGTGGAGGAATCTCCCCATATTGTGTTTTCCGAAAATAATGCTCGCTTGGCGAGAAAGGATTCTTGTTCTGATCTTGTAGGTATTTTAAATAGTTTAAAAGACAAAGTACAAGAGGAAACTCCTAAGGAAATTCAAGATGAAATCTTGGAACAATCAACGGAGGAAACGCCACAATTGAAGAAAGAAACGAAAATGCCTAACGAGTGGAGGACAATCAAAGATCACCCTCTCGAACAGGTAATTGGCGACGTCAGAGAAAAGGTAAGTACCCGAAACTCCCTTAAGAACACCATAGGACATACTGCTTTTGTTTCTCAAATTGAACAAACAATCATCTCCGAAGCAATTGGGGATGAATTTTGGACCTTGGCAATGCAAGAGGAGCTTAACCAATTCAAACGGAATGACGTTTGGGATTTTGTGCCAAGACCCGAAAATCATACCATAATTGGTACGAAATGGGTTTTTCGAAACAAACTAGATGAAAATGGTGTAATCACTAGAAACAAAGCTAGGCTTGTAGCAAAAGGCTATAATCAAGAAGAGGGTATTGACTATGAAGAAACATATGCTCCCGTAGCTAGATTAGAAGCTATTCGTTTATTGCTTGCTTTTGCCTCTTCTATGAATTTCAATTTATATCAAATGGATGTGAAAAGTGCTTTTCTAAATGGTGTTATTCAAGAAGAAGTTTATGTTGAACAACCCCCGGTTTTGAAGATTTTAAATCTCCCGATCATGTTTTCAAACTCAAAAAGGCTCTTTATGGTTTAAAACAAGCTCCCCGAGCTTGGTATGAAAGATTGAGTAAATTTCTATTGGAAAATGATTTCATTAGGGGGAAAGTTGACACCACTCTTTTTGTTAAGCATAAAAACAATGATATTTTATTTGTTCAAATCTATGTGGATGATATTATATTTGGTGCTACTAACAATGTTTTGTGCAAGGAATTTTCCGATTTAATGACAAGCGAATTTGAGATGTCTATGATGGGTGAGTTAACATTCTTATTGAGATTACAAGTAAAGCAAATGAAAGAAGGTACGTTCATTTTCCAAGCGAAATATTGCAAAGAATTGCTGAAACGATTTGAAATGACCAATGCAAAAGCAATGGCAACCCCCATGACCACATCCGATCATCTAGAAAAAGATGAGAAAGGTAAGGAATTCGACATCAAAAAGTATCGAGGTATTATTGGCTCTCTCCTTTATCTTACTGCTAGTCGTCCGGACATCATGTTTAGCGTGTGCTTATGCGCTCGTTATCAATCGTGTCCGAAAGAGTCTCACCTAACTGCGGCGAAACGGATATTGAAGTATCTTGTTGGTACTGTAAATGTGGGTCTATGGTACCCCAAAGGTTCTTCATGCCAACTTGTTGACTATTCCGATTCCGATTTTGCTGGATGCAAATTGGACCGCAAGAGCACTAGTGGCACTTGCCATTTGCTCGGTACCTCTCTCGTTTCTTGGTTTAGCAAGAAACAAGTAAGTGTTGCGTTGTCCACAACCGAGGCTGAATATGTATCCGGGGGGAGTTGTTGCGCTCAAATCCTTTGGATGAAACAACAACTCTTGGACTATGGCCTAAGTCTTGATCATATCCCTCTTAGATGTGATAATACTAGTGCCATATGCTTGACGAAGAACCCCGTTCTTCATTCGCGAACAAAACACATTGAAATTAGACATCATTTTATAAGAGATCACGTTCTCAAGGGCGACGTCGAAATTGAATTTGTTGAAACCAAAGATCAATTGGCCGACATCTTTACAAAGCCCTTAGAGAAAGAGTCCTTCTTCCGAATTCGTAGTGAACTCGGGATCCTTGACTCCACGTTGATCTAAGTCATGCATTGCATTTTCCCTTTCACATGTTTTCTAACTTGAGCGTCGGAGACGTCTAACGTATTTTTGCAGGTATCGCCCTAAAGGCAGGGGGAATTATAAAGCTTGACGCACAGAACAATCGATTTCTCTTTTATATAATCGATTATCCAGTATCAATAATCGATTGTCTTGACATTATTTGCGTTATTATTTCTGAAATTGCAGATTTAATAAATAAACAAGTTTTTTTTAATTATTTTGCTAATGGCAAAAGGGGGAAGATAACGGGTATGCACTCTCAATACTTATCGGCATAAAAAGAGGGGGAATTCATATATTGAGGGGGAACTAATTGCATATCTATATACTTGTTGCATATCTTTACTTGTCTTGAATCGTATGCATATCCCGCTTAAAGTTTTCCATTATCAAAAAGGGGGAAATTGTTGGAAACACGTTCTCAAGGCATTATACTAAACGTGTGGTCATATTTGTAGGTTTTGATGAATGAAAAACTATGCGCAAATTGACATATGACGAGGTCCAAGCACAAGCGCAAAATTGATATATAACGAGATTCAAGCACAAGACAAAGATCGAGATTAAGTTTTATATGAGTCGGTATTTAATTGTGATCTTGATCCGACAACTTAAACTCAAGACCTGGCTTCTCTCGTAAAAATATTTTTAACAAATCATGCATATTTAAATTAGAGCAAAATAATTTTAAATAATGCATATTTACTTTAGTCAAAATGATTTTTAAACATGCCTCTAAAATCTGGACTAAGATAATCGATTATGTACTTATGATAATCGATTATGTTTAAGTCAGCTGCTTGACAATCGATTGTGAACTTATGACAATCGATTGTGTTAAGGCAGTGCGCATCAGATTTTCTCAAATCTGCATGACAATCGATTGTGAACCTTATGACAATCGGTTGTGATGAGGCAGTGTCCATCAAAGTTTTTCAAAGCTCAAAATAATCGATTGTGAAGCTAATGACAATCGATTGTGATGAGGCAGTGTCATCAAAGTTTTTCAAAGCTCAAAATAATCGATTGTGAAGCTAATGACAATCGATTGTGAAGAGACAGTGTCCATCAGATTTTTCAAAGTCACAAAATAATCGATTGTGAACTTATGACAATCGATTGTGTTGAGGCAGTGTCTACCAGACTTTTTCAAAGTCATTAAATAATCGATTGTGAACCTATAACAATCGATTGTCAAGAGGCATTGTCTAAATTGATTTTTCAAGACTGATATATAATCGATTGTTAACTTAATATAATCGATTGTATAAGTGACCGTTGCCAAAATGTTTTTAAATACCGTCAGGTAATCGATTATTGATTTCCTATAATCGATTGTTTTAATTAAAATCTGGAAAGGAATTTTTGAACGTTGCTGAGTAATCGATTGTAGATTTCTGACAATCGATTGTTTTAAGTAAAATCTAGAAATGATTTTTTGAACGTTGCCAGTAATCGATTATTGATCTTAGATAATCGATTGTTATGCGTAAAATCTGGGATTGATTTTTGGAAGAACTGGCAAACAATCGATTGTGGTAATTTGACAATCGATTGTCACAGAGTAAAATCAGCAATTCTTAATTGGCAATTAGGCAACGGTAATACAAGGTTTTTCAACTATAAATATAGCTTCAATTCAGTCTTCTAAATACAACAACTGATCATACAATTGCTTAAGCTTGCATACGTTATTGCTTATCATTTTATATTCATTACATAAGCTTTTGAGAGCCAAATTCTTGTGAAAGTTGATGCGATCTTGAGCGTATTCTTTTTACTCATATCTACGCTTAAAGGAGTGTCTTGTTTGAGTGCTAAGTGTTTTTGTACACTTGAAGGGAAGTGTTAGTCCCTTGTGTTGTAAGAAGGAACTTGTGTTTCCTTGGTTGAAGTCTTGGAGTGTTGTATCTCCGAGCAAAGGTTGTTGAGGCTTGTGTCCTCAAGTTGTAACGGTTTGTTGAGCACCTGTAAGCTTAACAAGTTAGTGGAAATCTCGAGAGAGTCTCTCGGGGACTGGACTAGCCACGGGTTGTGGTGAACCAGGATACATCGGTGCGTTTGTTCTAATTTATTTACTTATCGCACTTATTTATTTCCTGCAATTTTTAAATTCCGCAAGTTTACGCTAATTTTTATTATAACGCTATTCACCCTCTTCTAGCGTTAAGCGTATTATCTAACACTACCGACTCCTAATCGCTTAAAATTTTATGGGCCCATCAGAAACTACTTAATGAACAATAGTCATCGCTTCGCCATGACTGTTCCTCGTGTTTGGTATTTTAGGGTCACGAAGCAGGAATTCAAGACGATTTCCAATTTTACTTGTGCTTATGTCCACGCCTTCTTCATGAATTCAGGTGACGGGCTAAGAATCCCTTAAAATTTTTTGGGCCCATAAAAATGGCTTAATGAACAATAATCATTGTTTATCCGTGATCGTCCCCTTTTTTTTGCCACTTTAAGGCCATTAAATAAGAATTTATGACAAATTCAAATTTTTCGTGTGCTAATATCTTCATGAATTCGGGCGATTGGCTATGAATCGCCTAAATTTTTTTAGGCACATCAGAAATGACCAAATGAACAATAGTCATTGCTTCTCCATGATTGTTCCTTATTTTTTGGTGCTTTACGACCATAAGATAGGAACTCGTGATGATTTCCAAATTTTCGTATGCTAATGTCCAAGCCCTCTACATAAATTCGGGCGACGGGCTTTGAATCACCTAAAATTTTGTTGGCCCGTCACAACGACTTATGAACAGTAATCATTGTTTCGCCAAGACTGTTCCTCGTCTTTCAGTATTTTAGGGCCATATAATAGATATTCAGGACGATTTCTAATTTTTCATGTGTTAATAATTTCCATGACATCTTTATGAATTCAGGCAACCGGCTCCGAGTTGCCTAAAATTTTATGGGCATCAAAAACAACCTAATGAACAATAGTCTTAGCTTCGTCATGATCATTCCTAGTTTTTTGACTTTTTAGGGTTATAAAACAGGAATTCAAGGTTATTTTCAACTTTTCATATGTTGATATTCATGCCATCTTCATAAATTCGAGCAACGAGTTCCGAATTTCCTAAAATTTTGTGGGCTCTAAGTGATCCTGATTAGCGCGGGTAGCTTTCAAGTGGTCGTGCTAAGCGCGAGTTGGTTCGAAGTGGCAGTCCTTGGCACAGTTAGGTTACAAGTGGTCGTGCTTAGCTCAAATAGGTTCCAAGTGGCCGTGCTTAGCTCGGTAGCTTCTTAGTGACCGTGCCAGATGTGGGTAAATTCCAAATAGTTGTACTAGGCATGGATACATTTCAAATGGCAATTGTCGGCGCAGTTAGGTTCAAGGTGATCGTGCTACGCTCAGGAGGTTTCAAGTGCCAGTGCAAGGCAACAACAACAACAACAACTACTACCCAGTAATGTCCCACAAAGTGGGGTCTGGGGAGGGTAATATGTAGACGAGCCTTACCCCTACCCGAAAGGGTAGAGAGGCTGTTTCCAGTCGACCCTCGGCTCAGTGAAGGAGAGGAAAAATAAAAATAAAAACAAAAACAAACAAAAGAGCATTAGTAAGTCCAGCAGAAATAGCATAAATAATTATCTAAACACAAGAACCATAAATAAAATAGCATGCAATAATATCAGACAGTAACTACCATAAATAACTAACATAAGGGAGACACAATCCAATACACAAATTATCTATAGATAGCCCTGGCAAGCCTCACAAACCCCGGGTGAGGAGTACGAAAAACTCTAGGGGCCCCTATCCTACAACCCTGATACTAGACCTCCAGACTTTCCTATCAAGGGTCATGTCCTTAGAAACCCGCATTCTAGCCATGTCATACCTAATCACCTCTCCCCAATACCTCTTAGGCCTCCCTGTGCCTCGCCGTGCGCCGACCATCGCCAGCCGCTCACAACTCCTCACCGGGGCATCAGGACTTCTCCTCCGTACATGCCCGAACCACCTCAGCCTCGCTTCTCGTATCTTCTCATCAACCGGGGCCACCCCCACCTTCTCTCGAATAACTTCATTTTTAATCTTATCTAACCTGGTGAGCCCGCACATCCACTTGAGCATCCTCATCTCCGCAACCTTCATCCTCTGAACATGAGAGTTCTTCACTGGCCAGCACTCCGCCCCATACAACATGGCCGGTCTAACCACATCTCTATAAAATTTCCCCTTGAGTTTCTGTTGAACTTTCTTGTCACACAAGACTCCTGATGCAAGCCTCCATTTTGACCATCCCCCTCCTATACGATGAGTGACGTCCCCGTCAATCTCTCCGTCCCCCTGAATCCCCGACCCAAGATATCTGACACTGTTCCTCTTGGCGATGACCTTAGATCTAATCATCACGTCCCTTCCAACTTCGCTCGGCTCGGCGCTAAACTTGCACTCCAGGTATTCTGTCTTAGATGTGCTTATTTTGAAACCCTTAGACTCGAGAGCCTGTCTCCATAGCTCTAACCTCTCATTAATACCGACCCTCGTCTTGTCTATCAAGACTATGTCATCAGCAAATAGCATACATCAAGGCACATCCCCTTGAATATATCGTGTAAGAGCATCCATCACCAAGTCAAACAAGAGAGGGCTAAGCGCCGATCCTTGATGGAGCCCCATAACCACTGGAAAATGGTCTGAGTCGCCACCCACCGTCCTAACCCTAGTCTTAGCTCCATCGTACATGTCCCTAACGACTCTGATGTAGGCTTCTGGCACGCTCTTCGCTTCCAAGAACCTCCATAGCACCTCCCTTGGGACCTTGTCATACGCCTTCTCCAAGTCGATAAGCATCATGTGCAGGTCCTTCTTCTTATCCCTAAACTGCTCCACCAGCCTCTTGACAAGGTGGATAGCTTCTGTAGTGGAGCGACCCGGCATGAAACCGAATTGGTTCACATATATAGATGTCATCTCCCTCACTCTCGCCTCGATCACCCGCTCCCATACCTTCATGGTATGACTTATTAATTTGATACCCCTATAGTTGTTGCAGCACTTGATGTCACCTTTGTTCTTGTACAATGGCACCATTGTACTACACCTCCACTCCTCCGGCATCTTTTTGGTCCTGAAGATCGCATTAAACAACCTGGAGAGCCACTCTAGTCCTGACCTACCCATGCATTTCCAGAACTCTACTAGGATCTCGTCAGGCCCGGTCGCTCGACCCCTACTCATCCTACGCAAAGCCCCCATGACCTGCTCCGTCCTAATGCGCCTGCAGTACCCAAGGTCTCTATGTTGCTCTGAATGCCCCAACTCCCCTAGCTCTATGTTACGATCCCCCACATCGTTAAGTAAGTCTCGAAAGTATGTCTGCCACCTCTGCTTGACTTGAGACTCCCCCATCAGAACTCTACCATCCTCGCCCTTGATGCACTTAACTTAGTCAAGATCACGCGCCTTCCTTTCCCTGCTAACCGGAATAACTTCATGTCCCCGCCTTTCTCCCATAATTCCTCGTACATGCGATCAAACGCCGCGTTTTTGGCTTCCGTAACCGCCATCTTTGCTTCTTTCCTCGCCGCCTTGTAGATCTCCCTGTTCGCTCTCCGTTCTTCCTCGCTTGTGCTCCCTGCCATCTTAGCAAACGCCGCTTCTTCACCTCCACTTTCCTTGGACTACATCGCCTTCTCCGTTCTTCCTCCGCCTTCTTCACCCTGATGCCAGTGCAAGGCGAGGATAAGAAATACATAGTTATCAAAGTTTATCGAGGTGTGCGCAAGCTGACATGACATGCACACCATGATTGTCAATCATATAGGTAGACTCATCTTATCATCTGCCAGATATGAATTTAAAGAGTAACAATGCTATAATACATGCCTAGCCAAGCAAGCAAATTCTGGGAATGCAACAAGTGACAAGGTTGACAATACAATCAGCTCCTATATCAACTTTCTTCTTCTTTATTCGAGTAAGTAATCAGCTAAAATATCAACTATTACAAGGTAAATAATAACTTTCAGTCTAACTGCTCCTTAATCTCAAACTATTTTGCCAAACAAAATTTGACTGCAACATCGGAGTTACCATCAATCTAGTAACTCTCGTTACAGCAATATCAAAAGACGGTAAAAGTTAGTGGAGCTTTTCAAGGGTTAAATGTGAAAAAAGCAAACTGCTCGACAATTCATCTTTCATCAAACCAGTCTCCATATATCTACTCATCATAGGCTACATCTTTTATCCTTCAAAATTGGAATGCCAGATGCTGCTGCATGGTAGCCATCGGATGTGATACTTCAAAAACGAGGCAGATTAAGGTGAATCAGACAACATTACAACAAGAAAGTTCAGCTTTAAGTTACTGAAACGTTACCACACATCTCAGGTGAAGGGATAGAAATTAGAGAAAAGCAAACTGCCGAGCAATATGTAAGCTGCACAATATGTCCAAATAATGTGTCCCCATCTCTTGCTCAGACAATGAGATGCCATGACATATGAGCCAAACCAGTAGAGAGGAGGGCTGGCAGACAAGAATCGAGTTGAAACCTGTCAAAATGGTCGGAAGAGAGTCATATTCAGTTCAATATTAGTTATCCCTCCATTTAGTACCAAAAGTTAGATAAATATACTCTCCTAGAAATGACCGTCACTTCCGAAAATGGAAAGGTCAGCTGACCTGTACGTGCATGACAAAAAAGGCTGTTGCAGCCATGAACACAAGGTGTAGAATGAAGGGAACAATTGTAACTGGTTTAAATCCTGGATTCGCTGTTGCTTCATCTTCTGATTGCTGTATCACATAGTTCTCTTCTCCCACAGCTGGTTTCCGCCTTCTAAGAGAGTCGCCTATCACAAGTAAAAATGAGCATTATCTTCACGTTTCAATACAAAATTTTGAAATCAAGTTCCATAGGAATGTGATGAAACATACTGCCAATCACTTTTAAATGAGGATGAGGTGCAGTCATATTAATTCACAGATAACAATGGACATGCCATCACAAAGTGCATCAATATGAACAAGGAGATCAACAGGTGACAGATCAAAGCTTAGAAATTCAACTGGGAAGCAAACATTTGAAAAAAAACCATGGCTACAAGAAAAAGTACGAATGCGGGCAAGTGTATCTGAACTCTATGCATAACTGCATGACATTCAAAAATGTTAAATCATGAGTAATGTACCAATTTTGTCTTACCAGCTAGCAAATTAAGCAGTGCCCATGTATTAGACCAGGAAAATGACGACAAATCTTGAGTTGTAACAGAAACACCAAAACCCGCCTTTCATACATGATAAAAACATAAATCTTATGGAAAATGATTCAAAAAGCCAATTCATGTATCAAGCTATACCTTGCCCAGCATCAGATCCGTTTTCGACTGGAAAGCCAACATTCTTGGGTCCTGCACTTCTCCCTAGAGAATTGGATGAAGCAGCAAGTTCTTTATTTGGAGAGGATGCCCGAAACCCGAGTGAGACAAAAACCTCAGGCCACAACTTCACATAATGTATGATTGTGCAAAATGCAAGAGATAATATTGGGGACGCAAGAACAAAGTTTGGAATTTGTTTTACTTGAAAATACCTCAAGAAACCCACTCCCCTGAGACAGAAGAAACATCAAAGTCAGCCTCTCTTCTTGGCAGCAATCAATACTGGGTTTAAATGAGGATACTGGCGTTCTCCCTTTTTTTTCAAAAAAAAAAAGAAAGTCTCTTCATTTTATTTTATTTTATTTTATTTTTTTGTGTCAAAATCTGAAATAATGCTTGAGAATGAGATCAACAATGAAGCCTTACTATCTAGGGATCACAAATCAGTTAAAGCACCAATGTGCCTTTAAATGAACCTTTGTGACTAAGATCTGGCAACACAAAGTGGAAAATTTTGGTAAAGCTACAACATAGGGAGGTGATCACGTTGCAATTGATCACCCATGAGAAATATCCCTTTCTAGAGAGATGTTCATTGATCTGGTCGTAAGGCCCACCAGATGCCCAACCCAAGTGGCATCCCACTTCAAAATATTGCAAAAGGTTCAAATTGAAATAATACCTTAAGAATTTCTGCTCAAAAAATTAACAAAAAAGGGAAAGATTACAAAAGAATTTGATATAAATTGGTAAAAGCAGGAGTTTTGACTGTGATGGAAAGATCAAGGTAGTTTTTAAACATAGTCTTAAGGATCTTTCAAGTTATTAGTAGAAGATATATAGGGGCAAAGACAGTCTAGACCTTGAGGAGAGGATCTGACAAAATTATTATTCTAGGGTATTAGGACTGTCTAGAAGTATAATTGAACATTCTTCTGGTATTAGTCTTAAAAAGAAAACAATCACACACCCAGCGTTTCAGCACATATACAATTTAATATCTACCAAGTCAAATTTAATTCTGAAGGGGCAAGAGAGAGTTTCAAAAGGTAGAAAAGATATCAACATACCAATAATGACTTTGAATATAGTTGTAGAGTAAAGGAAGTCTTGCCTTGCACCAAGGCCTCATTTCATCTGAAGTCCCTCCCACACACATGTTGAAGTACCCATAGACTTGAAAAGCAATAAAGGGGAAAACGATAAACAAGCTACGCAAAGCCCCAGAAATAAGAACCAGCAAGGCTGCCTGGCAACAAGTGGAGGATTTAATCTGAGCAATCTAAAAGGACTAATACATTCTCTTCTGCTATACACAATATTTGCAAAACTCCGAGAATCATGGACACTCGAACAGTTTAATAGTTCACAATCATGAAAAAAGTAGCAAGCCACTCTACTATTGGTAGAGAGGTCAGATAGAAGGTTGCTCATCCAGCCCAGCAGATCCATTGTTTATGCGGCAGTGCAACAACCCCGATTTCCTCCATAAATTCTCCGATCCAAATGGCAGAGAAGTTTCCAAATTTATACCTTTTCTTGTTGGAGGGGTGACCGTACGTTAAACTAAAATTATAACACAAGCCACTGAAAGCTAACATACTACCTTAGTCCCACTGTGTCTTTATCAATATTGGGAAGTCCCGAAACGTTAAAAGATTGTATTTTGATAAATTAATTTATACAACTCTCGCAAATTTGAACAATTTATGTTCTTTTAACTAATCAAATTTAAACCAGGTTTCTATCAAACTAACTGTTTTCTTTCATTAACAATACCCATATAATATATAAGTCAGACTAACAACTAAAACACCCATCTCCAGTTAATAGTCTCACATAGTATGGCAAGGAGTTAGTTCTATAAGCAGCATGAGACTCCATAACAAATTTGCTCAACCATCATAAAGTTTACAAAAATGAGATATAACAAGTGTATTGGTGAAAAGACAATTCAGAGCAAAAGATGAAAACTAATTTATGAGGAGATAAATAGGACAGGCAATGCTTTTGAGTTTAGATCAATTTGGGTTAGATAAAAGGAGAATTAAAGTGGGGGAAAACTTTTCTATACCCATTAATTTTTTAGAATGTAGACCTTTTCTATACTAACTTTTTTATTGTAATGCAAAAGCATGTAGATAATAAGGTATAGATCTCAATACTGATTTCTTTCATTTTTGTCCTTTGGCGAATAAAAAGTGTAAATTCGATATGCCTTACTCTCTACCTCTCTATAATTTTTTTATCTCGGATTAAAAGCCTCCAGGTCTCATAGTTTGACCGTCTTGAGGTTAGACTAATAATGGTAACTACTTTAGAAACATGGCCCAGAAAGCCTGATGGTCTCATCTTGTTTTCTTTCAAGGATAATCCATTAAGCAACCCAACCCCATTTGAGCCATCAGCCATGAGTATATTTCATTACCAACCATGGCACACTAGGTTTAATAGCACTCCTTGAAGCTCCTAGGAAAGCAGTGAGCCAACAATGGTTTCCACGAACTCATAGTAAAGCCATGCAGCTCAGTTTAGTATAAGCCCTCACCACTTCTTAATATAGTGAGATTCAATTTAAGAACAGTCATAACATATTAGGCACTGATCCAGAAAGAAAAATGCATCGGTGAAAGGAAGAACAGAAACACAGCAAACTTACACAAGCATGCTTCCTAACAAAAGCTGCTTCATAGGACCTATGCATTGTCTGGAAACAAATATAGCCAGCATTAAGCACTCCATTCGACCTTGCAAATCCAGAGAGAGCAAGCCAAAGGGTTGCAAAGTTATTTGAACCCCTCATGAGGAAATACAATCCTCCAATGGAACACAGGGCATACATACTCTCAGTATATCTGTTAACACGAAGCACAGAACATACTCATATGCAAGTCCTCGTAATATGAGGTCAACACAAGGCAAGGAAAGGAAAGGAAGAAAAAATTACATTGATGAGTAAAATATGGAAGCGGGATTAAGGCAAAACAATATAGAAGCTCTCAATGCCACCTCCGAGTCCTTCAAGATGATAACTGAGAGCCTGTGAACCAATAACATATATACACTAAGCAGATTAGTATAAAGGAAATAAGTTCCTTCACAAATGTCCAAAGACAATGTGAATCCAATGAATTATGTGAGCATGTATATGACATATCATGATGAATTTGTAAGTATCATTTCTATAGCATGTGTGAACTGAGTGAAGAAGACAAGAGGGGTTGCTCTGATGGTAAGCAACCCCCACTTCCAACCGAGAGGTTGTGAGTTCGAGTCTCCCCAAGAGCAAGGTGGGAAGTTCTTGGAGGGAAGGATGCCGGGGGTCTATTTGGAAACAGCTTCTCTACCCAAGGGTAGGGGTAAGGTCTGCGTCCATACTACCCTCCCCAGACCCCACTAAGTGGGATTATACTGGGTTGTTGTTGTTGTTGTGTGAACTAAGTGAAGAATGAATTTCCAAAAAATGACTCTTGATATCATAAACTAAATCTTCTCACACCAGGATAAGCTGTTATCAAGGACCAGTTTAGGGGAGCACTGTGCTGAATTTTCAACAGAAATGCTACTAAAGTTGAGGTAAAGACAGCCATTACGAAGAAAATCCACAAAACTGATTCAACCACAGATTTGACAATGTATAAAACCACAATAGAAGCATGAGATTGCCCTATTTTTGTGCAAATTCTAGAAAATGGATCCCACATTTACCTTTTGATAACGAAAACAAGTCTAAATGTGTGACCAGATGGTTGTTACCAGCAAATACCGATCCGCCCGAAGAAATGGGAATTAGGTCTTGTAATCCCCCGAAAAGAGACAATAAGGATTCAGGACCTTCTTTTTACTTGAAAGGTAAGTAACATGTTAATTATTTAACACTTACATTTCCAAATTCTTTTGCTTTATAATTTAGAAACCACTTATGTTCAAAAACTAACTCAACGCAACATAGATCATTTATGTGTAGTTTTGTAGTATTAAACCTCATTTTTACTCTCAATCCGTCAATGATCTATTCACATTCCTAAATAAGATGAGATGTTGTGGCATTGAATGCCTATATAGATCAGAAAAAAACAAAAAGTAGAATATTTTCATAGAGAAGTAGTACTTACTCAAAATATACTAGAAAAGCTGCAAGTGTCTTAGACATGTTTAAATCCCTTAAAACCATAATGGATTATAAAGCTTATATAAAGAGCATCCCTTATTAACATGTATATGTGTTTACTTAGCATCTATTAATTGAATAGCTATACAAGAACTATCCAGCATAGGACATTACCTGTAAAGATAAAAAGCAGCCAAAACAAAAGCGAAGTTATTAAGCACATAGCCAGACAACCCGAGAACAGCTCTTTGTCCGATAAAAGGTATCAATGGGGCAAATACTGCAAAAACAAACATTGCATAACTTCCTCAATCTAAAAAATAGCAATTAAGAAGAAAAAGAATGGTCACTTTTCCCCAAAAAACGAGAAAATGAAAAATACCTGCACGATGAGCATCATTCTTATAGAGCAAGATACATTTTTTGAAGTATGACATGTAACAGATCAGTGATTTCACGTTTATCTACATCTATTCTATGAAATGACAAATTCTGTCACTTCCACAGTCTCTCATATATAATGTCGACATGCAACAGAAAAGTTATTTCGCATTTATCTATATCTATATCTACACTCGGAGATGGAACCAAGATTTTAACTATATGCGTTCAATCTTTAAGGTTCTTAGCATTGAACCCATCATATGTTTATTAATGGGCTCATATCTATTATTTGTTGTAACTTTAGTAGATTTTTACACATAAATTTATTCGAAAGTATTGAGTTCAAATGAAATCGGTACTCTTATATAACATCCGCCCCTATCTATACTACAAAATGCCAACCCTGTGTTTCCCATAGTCTCTCTAAGAGCCATTTGGGAGTGCGGCTGCTTTTCGGGGAGTACTTTAAACTTTTTTAATTGCTTCGAAAAAGTAATTTGCAAAAGTTCTATTAAGCACTTCAATAAGTATTTGGTGCAATTAGCTTATAAAGCATTTAAAGTTTTTGCTTTCACAAAATAACCATAAGTGCACATCTTTTATGCTTCAATTCGATGACAAATGCAAATTGCCTTTTGGAACAACCCCTAAAATTTAAGTCCAAAAGCTCCTAATTTTGTAATTATCAACTTCTATTTAACACAAAACAATTTAATACTCCATTTTTTGTACAGTGAAAATGCGCACATGCATAGAATATGCAATTATTAATCCACAAAATAGAACCATAAAATTCATATAAATAAAAAAGAAGGTAACCTGTTCGCGAAAGCAAAGAAATGCAAATCGGAAGCAAAGGCAAAAAAGCATATGTCTGTTCATATTCATATCCACACTGCGCGATTCGAACGAAGTACACACTATCCCAAACAATGCTATCCTCGATCGCCGATGCTAATCGCGGGAAGTGAACCGGCTCCGAACCAGAATTCGAACCGGAGAGGCAGCTAGGATTTATCGAAGCGGAGGTGTCGTAAGGGCTGAGCAGTGATCGCCAGAGAAGTATTAAGGAGATTAAAATGAGTCTCGAAACCATGGCATATTTGAGAACGAGGTGAGTGTGGTGGTAGTTGAGATCGCCGGAGGAATTTCCTGTCATTTTCCCGGCGGTTATCGGCAGAGTTGTTCGTCAGAGAATTTAGGACGCCAAATTTTGCAAAACTTGGAAAGGAAAAAGATAAAAGTAATTAGTAGTAGTAAATTGTTATTACTAGTAATATTTTCATATTTGACATATTTATGGGAGGGCCCACCGATTATTCCTGTAATAAGTTCTTGTTTTTAAAATTTAAACGGAAAACGCTTAAAATTAACATATGATTAATATAAATAGCTTATTTATACCATAAGTTAAAAGGGCGCATATTCATGTCACTAAAGTTATACTTTTGATTTATTTATGTCACTAACGTTATACTTTTAGTTTATTTATATCATTGTAGATTAATGATTTTATTTTCTGATTTTTAAATAATAAAAATTAATTTTCGACCCTATCTTTACCATGTGTCTTTATATTATTATTTTTTTATTTGATCCTACATTTCTTTTAACCCTGATTATGTATAATTAAACATGCTCAACGCGAAAAAATTCAATCTTCTTTTAACCAACCCCTAATTCTTTGCCACGGCCCGATAAGATCAGTGTTCAGTGATATGTATTTATTTGAAACAACTATTGTGTTTCAATTTAATTTGTAAAATTCTAAATCTTAGAAGCTCATGACTACAAATCCCGAAAAAAGTATTAAGGTTCAGTTATTTTATCATTTGTTTGTCTAAAAGGATCTCATTAAATTGGATATTTTTTAATTGGCTAACCTAGCGGGTTGTGTTAGGTGCCATCACAACTAGTTCGATTTTCGGTCGTGACAAGGAATTAGGGATTAAGTTAAAAGATGGTTGAACTTTATCTGGTTGTGCATGATTAATTATCCATAATCAGGGTTAAAAGATATGTAGGGTCAAGTAAAGAAGAACCAGTAATATAAAGACATGTAAAGGTGGGGTCAACAAATTAATTCTAATTATTTAAAAATTAGAAAATGAAATTGTTAATAGACAATGACATAATAGGTCAAAAGTACAACGTTAGTAATATAAATAAGGCGGCCTTTTAACGGATGATATAATATGTAATTTATATTAATTAAGTGATATTTTTACGCCTTTTTCAAAATTTAAATAGTGCTCGGGTGTGTAGGATTTGAGATTACACGCTGTCTTTTTCAAAAAAATATTTTTAAAAAATAAGTGCAAACCAGAGAGTATTTTCATAAGATTTTTTGGGTACTAAAGACTAATAATAACATCTAGATGTTTGTTGAAGCAAGTAAAATAGAAAAATGACTTCTGCTCATAAGTAAGGGAAGTTAATTTTTTCCTTTTGATCGAAAATGTTTTTCATGGAAATGACTTATGTCGTATAGAACATTGTTTAGATTTTCAATTTTTTTTTTTAATTTTACTAGTCATTGCGAACAGGATGATTCGAAATGTTCGGCTTCTTGGCTATAATGTGCTACGGCATTCGGGGAAATAAATAAATAGCAAGAAATAGAACCGAAAATTGAAAAATAATCATAATTTCAAAGGTAATCGAGATTTAATTATTTTTATATAAAGACATAATTTGAATAAAAATGTTCTTAAATTTCGAAAAAAACTCAGCATATTATGTTGTAGTTTGATATTTTTATATATGAGATTCCAGTATATTATACTGGAATTTTATAATGTGTCGGAGTTCTAACATAATATGCGAGAAGTTTAAATGGAGGAGCTCCAGAAATAGTATATTATGTTAAAATTTTTCGTGTTGAAGTTCCAACATAATATGTTGAAAATTTAACGTAGGAGCTCTATAATTCAGCATATTATGCTGGAACTTTCGATGTTTTAACAAAATAATGATTATTTTTCAATGACTTTAAAAATACTGACTATTTTTCGATTACCAATCCAAAAACTGGCTAGGCCGTATTATTTTCACATAGGATTCATCATTCAACCCAAAACAGGTTATTCGAAGGGATTTTTTCCTATTTATACCATATATGAAACCTTATTACTAAAAATGTGCATATTTTCATTATTACCCGCCATGTCTATATTTTTCCTACAAAATTTATACCATTCATTAAATACCCAATATTAGTAATTGATTCATTCCAAATTAGGCGTCACAAATCTGAAAAATTTACACCATTCATTAAATACCCAATATTAAGAATTGATTCCTTCCAAATTAGGCGCCTACAAATATGGGATAAATATTTGAAGAGCTTATTCCTTCCAAATTAGGCGCCTACAAATCTGGGATAAATATTTGAAGAGATTATTCCTTCCAAATTAGGCGGCTAAAAATTTGGGACTAAATATTTTTTCAATATTTTTTAATGGTATCTACAAACTACTATATTTATACTACAATTAAACTGCAATCTATATTGAAAACAAATGTTGACTACAAAATTTTTCCTAATCTACAAATTTTGTACAAATAAACTATAAATCAGTTTACGTCTGTACAAAGCAGTATTGTTTTGAAGGATATCTACAAAATTACCACATTTATACTACAATTACACTGCAATCTATGTTGAAAAAGAAATGTTGACTACAAAATTTTCTCTTCATCTATATTATTTCTGCAAAAAAAAAACTACAAATAAACTGCACAGCGGTTTAAATATTTTATAAAGTTGTATTATTTTTAAGGGTATCTACAAAATTACTACATTATACATCGAATTAAACTACAATCTTATGTGAAAAAAAAAAGTTGACAATAAAAGTTGTTCTTCATCTACAAAATTTCTGCAAATAAACTACAATTGCACCCACACTGTCACACTTACAGAAGATTCATATGGATACTCCACAAATTTACAGTTGAGAATTGTTGATTGATCGATTGAGGAAGTCTTCTGTATTATATATCTACTCTCGATCTCGTACTTGTTAAAATTCAAAACAATATCGGACAATTACCTGAAATTACAATGACCGAAATAATGGGTTTCATATTGAATCTCTTTGGCTAAAAATCGATTATTTCAATGGATCTCATCTTTGTATTTTTTTAGAAGAAATGGTATATGAATGTAAAAATCCTAAAAGGAATTTTTACATTCCTATGTTATATAGGAAACTATATTACACTCAATGTTTAATATTTGATATAATTACATTTAGTATACTTAGTTACCTATTTCATACCATAAGATATTTTAAGTGTACATTAATTGTACCTTATATCAATCCTTAATTTATGGTACCGTATATTCCTCCATGTCCCCACCCCTACATTTCTCTCTCCTAAAGCCACACCCTCACCCACATATCATCTAAGTGTAATTATACCAAATTACTTCACAAGTCAGTTTCCCTTCAAAATGATTCAACATTATCATCGGATACACATCTTGAACATATTGTATTTGGTATTGTATCTAATGAGAAAGCATGGTCTACTATGAAAGAATTAGTTAAAATGTGATGGAAGGCTGGTTAAAAAAATGAGGGGTTGTGTTTATCTTCAAAAAATACCATTCAATTACACAAATAATACTACAGAAAATGGTTATTTACCTCCGATTTGCATTTCTGGGGACACATCAAGATTTAAATATACGTTTAGAGGTGGAACCCCATCAGCAATTCGCGTTGCACGAGTTGTGGCTAAGACGGTGACATTAAATCATTCAAATGTCAGGTGATATGTTTTTGGATTGGGTGTTTTTATAAATAATTGAAAATATAGTTTGAAATTTATATCTTAATTTTGAGGGAATTTAGTGAAGATTAGACTTGATTTTGGCTGAATTTTAGATTGTAACTCGAAGAAGAAGAAGAAGAAGAAGAAGAAGAAGAAGAAGAAGAAGAAGAAGAAGAAGACATGACATACATTTTATTTCAAAAATTGTAGAAAAATTATAGACTGTTATTTATTTATTTATTTATGAGTTTTGTATTTTTGTATTAAACGTTTTGATCGGAGCTTGTTATTCCACTTCGTCTGTTTTGGAGCTAATTTGTGCAGAGAAGAAGATGTTTTTTAAGTTATATATACCGTTATACCTTTAAACTCAAGAAAGTATTATTGTATAGTATTTAAAGATGCATGAATTTGTACAATAGATTGAATGTGAGGAATGAGTCAAATAAGACTCACAATGGCTTGTTTTCTATTTTATCTATAACAACATCACATATCATTTGAAAAAATTAATATGAAAATATATAATTTTAAAGTTCTACACGTCATTTACAAAATTTCTTAGGAAGATCTACCCCTTCATCATTTTTTTGGATTCCATATTTTTCATAGTAGTTTCGTAAGGAGTAACAAGAGCATCAAGGAGAATCACAAAATTGTAGCATAATCGGGATTTTCGACATAATTGTATTTTTGTAGAAGATTTATAGAAGTTTTAGTCATTTTTTATGTGTGAAAACAGAAAATAAAGCATGTACAATCAGAATACAAATTATTTTCAATTTGTACATTGAATTTTAGTATCATAATTTCCATTTAATTGTAGCATAATTTAGATTTTCGACATAATTGTATTTTTTGCAGAAGAAGAAATTTTAGTCGTTTTTTATTTGTGAAAACAAAAAACAAAGCATCTACAATCAAAATACAAATAATCTACAATTTACCTACAAAATATCTACAAATGGATACATTGAATTTTAATATCCCAATTCCCATTCAATTGTAGCATAATTGAAAATTTTGATATAATTGCATTTTTTCAAAAGATATGTAAAAGTTTTAGTCGTTTTTTATTTGTAAAAACAGAAAATAAAGCATCTACAATCAGAATACAAATAATCTATAATTTATCTGCAAAATATCGACAAACTAGATACATATTTGGACTCGACATGCTTTCCTGAAATGTATGTTTCACATTTTTTATACATATTTTTGTCAAAAACAGTACTAAATCATCTACTTTAATATAATTTTTACACAATGTTGTTCAACTTTCATACAACAGGTAAATGAATAAAAGAAAAGTAAATAAACAACAGTCTATACTTTTTCTACAATTTATTTATAATTTTTCTACAATTTTTGCGATATAATGTATGTCATGTCTTCTTATTATTTTTCGAGTTTCAATCTGATTCAGTCAAAACCAAGTTTAATCTTCACCAAAACCCCTCAAAATTGAGATATAAAATCGAAATCATATTCCCGATTTTTTTCAACAACACTCAACACAAAAAAATAATGATTTTTGAAAACCCAAATTTGAATTCAAAGCTTTTAAGTTTTTAATGGCTGTCAATTGTGAAATTGCTGCTCTCTTTTCATTTACTTTGTATTACTGAAATTTCGGGCTGAGAGACATAGAAAGAATTTTGGAAACAGAGTGTATCACAAAAATAGAGTATGAAAAATCTTGTTCTGCATTGTGGAAGATCAGAGTGAAGCCGACGATAATTATGAGATGTGCGTGATCTGCGTTTGTGGAAGATCTTGAATAATATTTAATTCTCCAATTTTAGTGCGCCTAAATAAGGGATCCTACAGCTACAATAATTTTTTATTTAATACATTGTCTATATTTTGTAGGAATAATATTAACATGAAGGGTAACATGCAAACTATGAACATATTTGGTAATATAATTTCCTATATAGTGTAAAAACGAAAATTACTCAACTATCTTGACCCAACCCATTTCAACCCATCAAAAATTGGGATTACTTTTTAGCCCAAAATCTAAATTAATCCATGAGTAACTTGCTAAAATATCTCAAAAATTAATTTTTTCCCCGATATTATATATGACCATAACAAAAGAAAAAATCTTATTTAATAATTAAATAATTTATAAAAAATAATACACATTAATTAAAATTTGGTAAGAGTTGGACATGTTGAATGGGTTAGGCTACGACCGGCTAAATTTTAAGTCAACTTGGCTCGGTTCATCAAATGTCTCTACCTTCAAGCAAATCTAACTATTCGATTTAACTGTTCGATTACTCGGAATTTGTAGTGAGATGAATAAGATTCTACATGCCGTTTTGGGAAAGAAAAAAAACTGTGAATACCTACCTCTATTTGGTATGCAATAATGCCAATAAATGATTTAGGTAATTAGGTGAAATTAGGTGATCACAAATGGCAGTATTGATAGCGATAACTATTGCTATTAGAGGTGGGTAGATGAGCCAAATTATAATACAGTAATTATTTCATCTCTTTATTCTTCGTACCTTTCTTGCTAAGGGAAGTAGCTAAAATTTTATAGCATCTTACAGTGGAACTTAGAAATGACACCAGGTTGACACTATAAAAGGTAATTATTTATCTTGAATTACAATTTTTTTCTTTATTTTTTTCGGGATAAAAATATTTTAAATTATTCTGAAGTTAAAATTTTTAATTTAAAATTTCAGAATAAAATAAATACTAGCAAATCTCTAAATAATATTCTTAAGAATGACTATTTATGTACTTTTCCCTCCAGAGGCGATCCTATGTGTAGTGTTGAGGAGTTACCGTATCCCGTAAACTTCAACGGAAATTTTGTATATATATATATATATGCCTTAAGAATGATTATATAAATAACTTAGCAGTTAGCAATCCGAATATTAAATGCTTTTAGGAGGCACTAATATAATTGTGCAAAATAATAGTGCTGTTATGAAATAATATAAGAACAAGAACAATAATACAAGAACAGGAACAATATAGAGAAAAGTAGAGAGAGGAGTATTCTTATTGATACTTTGGGATGGTTTACAATATAATAGAACCCCTATATTTATAGGGAGGTGGTGACTTAGCCACCAAGTAGTACACCTTAGAATCTCTCTAAATATAGACATTCACCTTAAATAGAGTTCTATTTATAACACTCCCCCTTGAACGTCTATTCAATAATGTGCCTCGTTAAAACCTTAACTAAAACAAAACCCAATGGGAAAAAAATTATAGAAAAGGAAAAAGAGTACACATGTTTGAATATGCGCCTATTGGTTGCCTCGTTAAAAACTTTGCAAGGAAAACCCAGTGGGACAAAACCTTGTAAGGGAAAAAGAGTGCAACGCGCATTAACTCCCCCTGAAAGAGCATCAATTCACATCCTTGAGCATTTGCATTCCAATCTTGTGCACCATCTTCAAAATGATCTTTTGTAGAGATTTGATAAATAAATCAGCCATATTGATTTGAATAAATATTCCGCACCTTGAAATTATCATCCTTGATAGATAGAACATCTTCATATAATGTCGTGGAATGACTATTCAATATCTCCATAGATGTATTCTCGATGCCATCATGCTTATAGTTATAACAATATACATATGTATACAAATTGCACTTAGGATGTGGTACTTCAGGACCAAGAATTGTATATGCTTCAAGCAACTTAAATCTTTCAAGTTAAGTCATATAATAGACTTTAGATGCATATCAAGTTTTCATGTCATGCCAAACAAATAGATATCAAAAACTGATTGCACATACCATTGACTTTATACTTTCAAGTATTTGAACTACATGCCCAAAACTACATGTCTTTCATATGGAGTCAATTCTACTTGAATTGTATCTCTTCCATTTAGTCAATATTTTGTTTGTATTCGACAAACATAAGATCCTCATCGATATTTAGCGCTATCATAGATGTCGTCGACGAACATTATATATCGGTTCCAATAAATTTTCATAAAGACATAACATGGAGATCTCTTCGTTCATACATTCAGGTACCTGAATCTCTCATGAGATTTTATGAATGGTTATGTCATGTGATCTTCTGGATCACTTGCCTCCTTATTATGATCACTTTGATCATTTGCTCATCTTCTTTATTAAGAAGTTCCTTTTGAAACCGATTTGTCTATACGCCTTAAGCGTATCAAAGACTTTGTCCTTCTAGGACTTAATATGAGCATTTGCAATGAGAATATAGTTACTTTCTTTTGGGTCAGCAAATGCGTATAGCATGCTTTGCAATATGTTGCAATTGAATTATCCTTTTATGAACTTCAGGTTCATATTATGATATTCGAGGATCTATATATACAAATGATAATTCATCCCATGTAACATTTTCTCAATTGTTTATCATGTCTCCCCCTCATGTTAGAAAAACTAACTTGTTTCCTCAACTTTGAGAGTCCATCTTTGTGCATTATGGTGTTAATGAAAATATACACCGCACATCAATAATAATAAGATGAAATTATTTGGTTCCTGACCCTGAACCACTTGTGAGGGGAGAATATAATATACTCTCGTATACAACGTATATCAAACTGATATATATAACTTTGTTCTCATAAGAAACAGTTTAGCTATTAAGTGGAGGCACTCAATAATTATCTTGCTAAACCAACTATGATATAAACCAACTTATAAAGATGAACTGTCTTGAATAGAAAATCTGAAAATTATGCTCGAAGTTATATTATTGAGCAATTTGCCTCGCAAGCACCGGCCAGGCTGCGGGTTAATAACAATCGCACATGTAACCATATCATAGATGCATCATATGTGGTATACATGGCAGGTGAATGGGCCCATATTCACCTTTGATATTTCCAGAATTTATGGGATTCAACCCGAACTCTTTAGTTGGTCAATTAATTAATGAGAACAAGTAATACAAGAGAATTCGTAAAGAACTTTCTAGTTCTTTAATATTTACCCATGTGAATTCTCTATTACTGCACATCATACTTAAAATGATATGGCTAACCCGAATGCCAACTGAATAAATTATCAATATTGATAAACTTCAAATTTACACCATGACATGTGCAATTATCAATAAACTTCAAGTTTATTATGACATGGGTTTTTATATCAATAAACGTCCACTTTATTGTGGTATTCTAGTATAGTACAAACTGGAGAATAAAGCGGGTAGTTTTTCACATACAGATTATCCCGCTACAAGTTGTAGTAATAGAAGATATCAAATCTTTCCTTTATTTATAGTCTCAATATAATCAATCGCTTTCTCATATACTTTGGAAACTGAATAAGTTTCTTTGAGACTTACTACAACACAATACCTTATTGGTAATCAATTGTGTTTCTCCAACATAGTAATAATTGGCTCTTCTAGAGCTCTCAATTAATTTTGTACTACCACAAATTCATCAACATCCATGTGGTGAATATATCTTTTAAAGAGAAAGTTATACCATTATGGTCATGTCAAAATTATATGCAAGATATGTTTCTTGCATTATTATTGTCCTTTGATAATCACATAGACAAATTATTTTGGCGTACAATAGGTACGTGACCAATGACTATTCATGCCATAACAATGACCTTATTTTCATATATCATCTCAAACCTCCTTCTAGGGGTGAGTGTGGTATATTCAATACCAATTTCATGTTCATATTCTTCCAATAATGAATATGTATTCGTGAATCAGATGTTGTCACATTCACTGCGGGGATATGTGATTTTGTTATCCTTTTCAAATCTGTAAATGCGTCTGGCATTTGATTTGCTATTCTTTGCAAATGGATAATATTTTGCACCTCTTTTTCACAAATAGAGGTATGTGGATCAAGATGAGATAATGATGCATTTTTTCACAAAATTTCCCGTTTGGTTTCACCAACTTCTCCCCCTAATTTTGGAAAAGTGTCTCATCGAATTGACAGTCTGCAAGTCGTGTAGTGAATAAATCCCCTGTCAATGTTGCTAGGAAATACGCTTAACGCTAGAGGGGGGTGAATAGCTTTATAATAAAAATTAGCGTAAACTTGCGGAATTTAAAAATTGCAGGAAAGAAATAAGTGCGATAAGTAAATAAATAAGAACGAACGCACCGATGTATCCTGGTTCACCACAACCCGTGGCTAGTCCAGTCCCCGAGAGACTCTCTCGAGATTTCCACTAACACTGTTAAGCTTACTGGTGCTCAACAAACCTTTACAAACTGAGGACACATTCCTCAACAACCTTTGCTCGAAGATACAACACTCCAAGACTTCAACCAAAGGAAACACAAGTTCCTTCTTACAATACAAGGGACTAACACTTCCCTTCAAGTGTATAAAACACTTAGCACTCACTTAAACAAGACTCTCTTAATAGAGTAGATATGAGTAAACAGATACGCTCAAGAGCGCAACAACTTTCGTCAAGAATTTTGGCTCTCAAAACTTATGTAATGAATAGAAAGTGATGAACAATAGAGTATGCAAGCTATAGCAATAATATGATCAGTTGTTGTGTGTAGAAGACTGATTTGAAGCTATATTTATAGTTACAAAACCATGCATTACCGTTGCCTAATTGCCAATTAAGAATTGCTGATTTTACTCAGTGACAATCGATTGTCAAAATGCCACAATCGATTGTTTGCCAATCGTTCCAAAAATCATTCCCAGATTTTATGCTTAACAATCGATTATCTAAGATCAATAATCGATTACTGGCAACGTTCAAAAAATCATTTCCAGATTTTACTTAAAACAATCGATTGTCAGAAATCTACAATCGATTACTTGGCAACGTTCAAAAAATCATTTCCGGATTTTACTTAAAACAATCGATTGTCAGAAATCTACAATCGATTACTTGGCAACGTTCAAAAAATCTTTTTCAGATTTTATTTAAAACAATCTATTATTAGAAATCTATAATCGATTACCTGACGGTGTTTGAAAATATTTTGGCAACAGTCAATTACACAATCGATTATGCTATGAGAACAATCGATTATATATCAGTCTTTGAAAAATCAATTAGACACTGCCTCAATGCACTCGATTGTCAAAGGTACACAATCGATTATTTAGTGACTTTGAAAATGTCTGATAGACACTGCCTCAACACAATCGATTGTCATAAGTTCACAATCGATTATTTTGTTGCTTTGAAAAACTTTGATGTACACTGCCTCAACACAATCGATTGTCATAAGTTCACAATCGATTATTTTGTAGCTTTGAAAAACTTTGATGTACACTGCCTCAACACAATCGATTGTCATAAGGTTCACAATCGATTGTCATGCAGATTTGAAAAATCTGATGCACACTGCCTTAACACAATTGATTGTCATAAGTTCACAATCGATTGTCATGCAGCTGACTTAACATAATCGATTGTCATAAGTACATAATTGATTATCTTACTCCAGATTTTAGAGTTATGTTTAAAAATCATTTTGACTAAAGTAAATATGCATGATTTAAAATCATTTTGCTTTAAATTAAATATGCATGATTTGATAAAAATATTTTTACGAGAGAAGCCAAGTCTTGAGTCAAGTTGTCGGATCAAGATCACAATTAAAGAACGACTCATGTATAACTTTATATCTTTGCTTGATCTTGGTCTTGTGCTTGAATCTCGTTATATATCAATTGCGCGCTTGTGCTTGGACCTCGTCATATGTCCATTGCGCATAGTTTGTCATTCATCAAAACCTACAAATATGAACACACGTTTTAGTATAGTGCCTTGAGAACGTATTTCAACAATTTCTCCCTTTTTGATAATGGCAAACTAGTTGGGATATGCATATTTGATAATTCATAATGACGATTCAAGACAAGTAAAGATATGCAACAATATGCAACAATATGCAACAAGTCTCTAGATGTGCAATTAGTTCCCCCTCAACATATGAATTCCCCTCAATTTATGCCAATAAAGAATTAGTGCATATCCCTTATTCTTCCCCCTTTTGCCATTAGCAAAAAAAAAATGGAAAAAGTAAAATACATAATAAAGCAAATAATATCAACATAATCGATTATTGATACTTGATAATCGATTATATACTAAAGAGAAATCGATTATCCATAGGGGAAATCGATTATTCTGCATCAATCTTTATAATTCCCCCTGCCTTTACGACGATACCTGCAAAAATTCGTTAGACGTCTCCGACGCTCAAGTTAGAAATCATGTGAAAGGGAAAATGCAATGCATGACTTAGATCAACGTGGAGTCAAGAATCCCGAGTTCACTACGAATTCGGAAGAAGGACTCTTTCTCTAAGGGTTTTGTAAAAATGTCGGCCAATTGATCTTTGGTTTCAACAAATTCAATTTCGACATCACCCTTGAGAACGTGATCTCTTATAAAATGATGCCTAATTTCAATGTGTTTTGTTCTTGAATGAAGAACGGGGTTCTTCGTCAAGCATATGGCGCTAGTATTATCACATCTAAGAGGGATATGATCAAGACTTAGGCCATAGTCCAAAGTTGTTATTTCATCCAAAGGATTTGAGCGCAAAAACTCCCCGCGGCTACATATTCAGCCTCGGTTGTGGACAACGCAACACTTACTTGTTTCTTGCTAAACCAAGAAACGAGAGAGCTACCGAGCAAATGGCAAGTGCCACTAGTGCTCTTGCGGTCCAATTTGCATCCAGCAAAATCGGAATCGGAATAGCCAACAAGTTGGCATGAAGAACCTTTGGGGTACCATAGACCCACATTTACAGTACCAACAAGATACTTCAATATCCGTTTTACCGCAGCTAGGTGAGACTCCTTCGGACACGGTTGATAACGAGCGCATAAGCACACGCTAAACATGATGTCCGGTCTACTAGCAGTAAGATAAAGGAGAGATACAATCATACCTCGATACTTTTTGGTGTCGACTTCCTTACCTTTCTCATCTTTGTCTAGATGATCGGATGTGCTCATGGGAGTGGCCATTGCATTTGCGTTGGTCATTTCAAATCGTTTCAGCAATTCTTTGCAATATTTAGCTTGACAAATGAAAGTTCCTTCTTTCATTTGCTTTACTTGCAGCCCCAAAAAGAATATTAGCTCACCCATCATAGGCATCTCAAATTCGCTTGTCATTAAATCGGAAAATTCCTTGCACAAAACATTGTTAGTAGCACCAAATATAATATCATCCACATAGATTTGAACTAATAAAATATCATTCTTTTTATGCTTAACGAAAAGAGTGGTGTCAACTTTCCCCCTAATGAAATCATTTTCCAAAAGAAATTTACTCAATCTTTCATACCAAGCTCGGGGAGCTTGTTTAAGACCATAAAGAGCCTTTTTAAGTTTGAAGACATGATTTGGAGATTTAAAATCTTCAAAACTCGGGGGTTGTTCAACATAAACTTCTTCTTGAATAACACCATTTAGAAAAGCACTTTTTACATCCATTTGATACAAATTGAAATTCATAGAAGATGCAAAGGCAAGTAATAAACGAATAGCTTCTAACCTTGCTACGGGAGCATATGTTTCTTCATAGTCAATACCCTCTTCTTGATTGTAGCCTTTTGCTACAAGCCTAGCTTTGTTTCTAGTGATTACACCATTTTCATCTAATTTGTTTCGAAAAACCCATTTCGTACCAATTATGGTATGATTTTCGGGTCTTGGCACCAAATCCCAAACATCATTCCGTTTGAATTGGTTAAGCTCCTCTTGCATTGCCAAGGTCCAAAATTCATCCTCAATTGCTTCGGAGATGGTTGTGGGTTCAATTTGAGAAACAAAAGCAGTATGTCCTAAGGTGTTCTTAAGAGAGTTTCGGGTACTTACCTTTTCTCCAACGTTGCCAATTACCTGTTCGAGAGGGTGATCTTTGATTGTCCTCCATTCGTTAGGCATTTTTGTTTCTTTCTCCAATTGTGGTGCTTCCTCCGATAATTGATCCAAGATTTCATCTTGAGCTTCCTTCGGAGTTTCCTTTTGTACTTTGTCTTGAGGACTTAGTGAGTTTAAAATACCTGCAAGATCAAAACCAGAATCCTTTCTCGCCAAGCGAGCATTATTTTCGGAAAACACAATATGAGGGGATTCCTCCACAGTTCCGGTTCTATTATTGAATACTCTATATGCTTTGCTACGTGAGGAATAACCAATAAAAATTCCTTCATCGGATTTGGCATCAAATTTTCCCAATTGATCTTTTCCATTGTTATAAATAAAGCATTTACAACCGAATACTCTAAAATGGGAGATATTTGGTTTCCTTCCCTTGTAGAGTTCATAAGGGGTTTTCATGAGTATTGGCCTTATGACTACTCTATTCAAAACGTAGCATGCGGTACTCACGGCATCCGCCCAAAAATGTTTGGGAATCTTAGCCTCATCGAGCATGGTTCCAGCCATCTCTTCGAGACACCTATTTTTTCTTTCCACCACCCCATTTTGTTGTGGTGTTCGTGGAGCGGAGAAGGTGTGCTCGATACCGAGTTCGTCACAAAGGTCCGCAAAGAGATTGTGATCAAACTCTCCCCCATGATCACTTCTTATTGAAGTGACGGTTGTGTCCTTTTCGTTTTGAACACGTTTAAGAAAATATTTGAAATTATGAAAAGCTTCACTTTTATGAGCAAGAAATAGAGTCCATGTAAATCTAGAATAATCATCAACAATAACAAAAGCATAACGATTTCTACCAAGACTTTCAATGCGAGATGGTCCAAATAAGTCCATGTGAAGTAATTGCAAAGGTCTAGTAGTTGAAACAATATTTTTCGATTTAAAAGATGCTTTTGCTTGCTTCCCTTTTTGACAGGAATCACAAATAGAGTCTTTTTCAAATTTCAAGTTTGGAAGACCAATAACTAAATTTTGTGAAACCAATTTGTTCAAAAGATGCATGTTGATGTGAGCTACTCTACGGTGCCATAACCACGTGTCATCTTCTTTGCTCATAAGACAATCTACATATTCAGATGAAGAATTTTCGAGATCAACCATATAGATATTATCCATTCTAAATCCACGAAGAATAATTTTAAAATCGCTACGGCGAAAAACTAAGCATTCATTTGAATCAAATAAAACAAGATTTCCCTTGTCACATAATTGACTTATGCTCAAGAGATTATGTTTTAGACCCTTAACTAGCAATATATGCTTAATGGAAGAGGAGTCATCCTTACCGACCGATCCAATACCGATAATTTTTCCTTTGTTGTTATCACAAAAAATAACGCTTCCTCCTTCCTTGTGTTCTAGTTGAAGGAACTTGGATTCGTCTCCAGTCATGTGCTTGGAGCATCCACGATCAAGGTACCAAAGTACACTTGACCCCTTCAAACACACCTACAAAACAGATTAATGAGTTTTAGGTACCCATGCCATTTTGGGTCCTTGGGGGTTAGGCAAATTATAGTGATGTGATTGAGTGTTATGTCTATGTCGTGTAAAACAAGCAGGAGCAATATGTCCAATTCGTCTACAATAATGACAAATCACGTTAGGATTATGCATCCTTCTAGGTTGATAGTAGTTGGACGGATGAAAATTGTTTACTCTATTTTCGACAATATGACTATTGCGCGTTTCATGAAAGTCATTTCTCCTACGATTTGTTCTAGGACATGCAGCATTTCTATAATAATTATTTCTAGGTTGGAAGCCATTTCTAGGTGTTCTAAAAGGTTTAAAATTCCTTCTAGTGTTTGGCCTAGAATATGCATTATTTCTAGAGTGATTATTTCTAGGTTGCGATTGTTGAAAGCCATTTCTAGGTTTGTTATATCTAGGATGAGCGTTTGTTTTATTAATCCTAGGTTGAGCCTTAGGTTGTTGGGGGTTGGCTTCAGCCTTTTCTTTAGGCTCATTTTTAAAGCCTATGCCATGCTTGGTCGACTTCAAATTAACAAGAACTTCATTCAAATTTTTATGAGAAGAATTAAACTTATCTAGGGTGCCCTTAAGTCTTTCTACCTCATTTTTGAGATGCATGCAAGAAGTACAACTTTTACTAGAGCTCTCGGGTTTGTCGGCGCTTCTCTTGCCGAAAAATTTGTTCTCTTCTTTCAACTTCTCATTTTCCAAAATCAGTTTTTCCAAATCCTTTTCTTTCAAAGAGAGTTGTTTTTCAAAATCTTTTTCTTTCAAAGAGGGCATTTTCCTTTATGCTTTTAATAGTTTTAGAAGCTTTAATAAATTCACTATACAATTCATCAAAAGCATTTTGCATTTCCTCAAGAGAATAGAAATTTTTGGAAGAAATTTGACATACCTCTTCTTGGTTGTCTTCTTGTGCCATGAGACAAAGATTTGCGGCTTCGTCTTCTTCTTCCTCACTCGACTCGTCTCCGGAGTCGCCTCCCCAAGATATGTATGCTCGTTGTTTCTTGAAGGGTTTCTTCTCCTTTTTGGCATTTGGGCAATTTGATTTAATGTGCCCGGTTTCTCCGCACTCATAGCACTTTATTTGATCTCCTTGCCTTTTGCCCTTTCGTTCATACTCTTTTCGCATGAACTTTTGAAATCTCTTAATAACGAGTCCGAACTCGTTGTCTCCCTCCTCATCATTTTGAGGTTGGCTTGTGCTTGCCTTGAGAGCGATCTTTTGTTTCCTTTGATCATCAACAAGAGGGTTAAGTATAGTAGATTCATATGTTTTAAGATTACCTCTTAATCCGTCGATGGTGACATTTGAAAAGCCAATAGATTCTTGAATCGCGTCGGCCTTGGATCGCCATGCCGGAGTGAGACTTCGGAGAATTTTTTGGACAAGTTCCTTATCCGTGAAGGTCTTCTTAAGAGCATGTAAATCATTAACAATTTTTTAAAATCGTTCGAACATCTCATCGACCTTTTCGCCTTCCTTCATGTGAAACAATTCATATGCATGGGTTAGGAAATCAATTTTAGCTTCCCTTACCTGGTCCGTACCTTCGTACGTAATTTCCAGCTTGTCCCACATTTGCTTCGACGTTGTGCAACATGATATTTTCCTGTAATCATCAGCATTTACAGCACAATATAATAAATTAATGGCTTTAGCGTTGTTTTGCACCTTTCGGATATCATCCGCATCGTATTCATCTTCGGACTTTGGAACATCTTTATTTTCAACCTTTTTGGTTGGAATTTCTTCTCCCTTCATTATAACCTTCCAAAGATGATAACTATTTGATTGAACAAATATTCTCATCCTCTCCTTCCAGTACGTATAGTTTGTACCGTCGAATAGTGGTGGTCGGGTGGAGCATTGTCCTTCACCTATTCCTGCAAAAGAATCACGAGTAGAAGCCATGGATTGTTTCTCTCAAACGGTTAAGTCTTCAGAGAGTTGGGCTCTGATACCAATTGTTAGGAAATACGCTTAACGCTAGAGGGGGGGTGAATAGCGTTATAATAAAAATTAGCGTAAACTTGCGGAATTTAAAAATTGCAGGAAAGAAATAAGTGCTATAAGTAAATAAATAAGAACGAACGCACCGATGTATCCTGGTTCACCACAACCCGTGGCTAGTCCAGTCCCCGAGAGACTCTCTCGAGATTTCCACTAACACTGTTAAGCTTACGGGTGCTCAACAAACCTTTACAAAATGAGGACACAAGCCTCAACAACCTTTGCTCGAAGATACAACACTCCAAGACTTCAACCAAAGGAAACACAAGTTCCTTCTTACAATACGCTCAAGAACGCAACAACTTTCGTCAAGAATTTTGGCTCTCAAAACTTATGTAATGAATAGAAAGTGATGAACAATAGAGTATGCAAGCTATAGCAATAATATGATCAGTTGTTGTGTGTAGAAGACTGATTTGAAGCTGTATTTATAGTTGCAAAACCATGCATTACCGTTGCCTAATTGCCAATTAAGAATTGCTGATTTTACTCAGTGACAATCGATTGTCAAAATGCCACAATCGATTATTTGCCAATCGTTCCAAAAATCATTCCCAGATTTTACGCTTAACAATCGATTATCTAAGATCAATAATCGATTACTGGCAACGTTCAAAAAATTATTTCCAGATTTTACTTAAAACAATCGATTGTCAGAAATCTACAATCGATTACTTGGCAACGTTCAAAAAATCATTTCCGGATTTTACTTAAAACAATCGATTGTCAGAAATCTACAATCGATTACTTGGCAACGTTCAAAAAATCTTTTTCAGATTTTATTTAAAACAATCGATTATTAGAAATCTATAATCGATTACCTGACGGTGTTTGAAAATATTTTGGCAACGGTCAATTACACAATCGATTATGCTATGAGAACAATCGATTATATATCAGTCTTTGAATAATCAATTAGACACTGCCTCAATGCACTCGATTGTCAAAGGTACACAATCGATTATTTAGTGACTTTGAAAATGTCTGATAGACACTGCCTCAACACAATCGATTGTCATAAGTTCACAATCGATTATTTTGTTGCTTTGAAAAACTTTGATGTACACTGCCTCAACACAATCGATTGTCATAAGTTCACAATCGATTATTTTGTAGCTTTGAAAAACTTTGATGTACACTGCCTCAACACAATCGATTTTCATAAGGTTCACAATCGATTGTCATGCAGATTTGAAAAATCTGATGCACACTGCCTTAACACAATCGATTGTCATAAGTTCACAATCGATTGTCATGCAACTGACTTAACATAATCGATTATCATAAGTACATAATCGATTATCTTAGTCCAGATTTTAGAGACATGTTTAAAAATCATTTTGACTAAAGTAAATATGCATGATTTAAAATCATTTTGCTTTAAATTAAATATGCATGATTTGATAAAAATGTTTTTACGAGAGAAGCCAAGTCTTGAGTCAAGTTGTCGGATCAAGATCACAATTAAAGAACGACTCATGTATAACTTTATATCTTTGCTTGATCTTGGTCTTGTGCTTGAATCTCGTTATATATCAATTGCGTGCTTGTGCTTGGACCTCGTCATATGTCCGTTGCGCATAGTTTGTCATTCATCAAAACCTACAAATATGAACACACGTTTTAGTATAGTGCCTTGAGAACGTGTTTCAACAAATGTTTCGAGGTAGCGAATAATGGAGGGCGATTCAAACTCAACATATATTCCTAGCCTTCTTTGCAGACCCATTTTGGTGCAATATGGCGGTGCTACAGGCACTTATACTGCACATCCAAAAATTCTTAAGTGGGATATATTAGGTTCATGACCCAAAACTAATTGCAATGGGGAATATTTGTGACAATTCGTCAGTCAGAGACGAACTGGCATTGCTGCATGCAAAATGGCGTGACCCCAAATCGAAGTGGGCAACCGACGAACTAGCATTGCTGCATGCAAAATGGCGTGACCCCAAACCGAAGTGGGCAGCCTCGTTTTCATGAGTAAATGAGGTATTCAAGATTATTCTCATCTATTGTCTCAACATGATATCCATTTTGAATGATATCTTAAAAACTCAACAAGTTCCTCTTAAACTTGGAGGAGAACATTGCATTCTCTATGATAAATATTATTCCTTTAGGCAGAGTTATAGTTGCTCTTCTGGAGCCTTCAATCAATTTAATTCCCATGGTTGACAACAAAAGAAAATATACGAACATGAGAATAAACAAATTTCAATCCGTTTGTTTTATATTTAAACAATATTTTCAAAATCTGTTGAGGTTATTCGAATAACTGAGTTGATAGTCGACTATCTTGGGAGGCAGTCATTAGGTTATTCGAATAACTAAACCTGATATTCGACTAACTAGCCTTGCGGAAAAATCCAGTTTTAATGCGAAATATTGGTTAGTCGAATAACTAATTAGTTATTCGACTAACTTAGTAAACAGTCATCAGGTTAGTCGACTAACTAAACTGGTTAGTCGACTAACTTAGCTTGCGAAAAATTCAGTTTTAATACGAAATATTAGATAGTCGACTAACTTATTAGTTAATCGACTAACTTTACTGGGAAGTAAAAATGTCTTCGAAATTTAAGCATATTGAAACATTCTAAAGAGCTAATACTAACATTATATCATAAACTAACTAATATGAGTTGATACTAATGACTACTAACTAATACAAATAAGTAAAATAAAATCAAACAATTCCATCTTCCTTCATCACAGATCCATCACCGATTAAGTGGTCTATTTTCCCCTCGGGTTGCTCAAAGAAGTCTGCCACATCCAGGTGGGTGATATCAAAATTGTCGTCAGAGACAAAATTTGTTTCAGGGCCTTTATTCTTTAGAGATGCTTGATAAAGATCAACCAAATGTCTTGGTACACGGCAAATTTTCGCCCAGTGCCCTTTTCCACCGCAACGATAATATATAGTTTATGAACTATTTGCTTTTGGATTCTCATCGCATCGTGTTTGTGGCAGAGTGACCAACTTCAGGTTGTCATATCTCTCCTTTAAGCCATTCCACAAGATAGGTGGATCTTTGACTGTGATATGTTCAATTTTCAAACCTTCATCAAGGTGATGGCGCAAGAAAATCAATGCCTTAGCACAGTTTCAAACCTTCATCAAGGTGATGGCGCAAGAAAATCAAGGCCTTAGCATAGTCTTGGGTGGATGCATTATTTCTGTCTTTAATGGCGTCTCCAGGACCCATTGCATCCAAATGGATTTCAGCATCCAACACCCATGTCATATAGTTCTTGCCCGAAATTTCAAGGGCAACGAACTTTCTTTTCATAATGTCAGACATAAAACAAAATTACATCAAGAGCGTGTCCATACTTACGGGCTTTATTACAATTATAATATTCACTTCAGGGAATGAATAATAATCATCTGTATGTGCTATATACAATCTCATGTCAAATATTACTTTCATAAAGTTAAAGATTATTTTGAGAATCTTTATTATTCTCATTATCACAATGATGACGATTATAATTCCGTCTATTGCCACGTCCACATCCATTGATACCTTCACGGTAATAATTTTGTCTTCTTTCAGACTTATCATATACTGCTATCACATTCTCTAAAGGGAATGAGAATGAAGCAAATTCAATGGGACGATTTTCAATTCTTTGCCCACAATCATACATGAATTTAATCATGGCAAGACATAGAACTTTTACCACTTCACGTGGTTATAATTCCTTACAAACTCCATTAGAGTTATAATCAAACTTTGATGTCTATGTTTGTATATGAAATCAAATCGTAGAATTTCAAGAATTTGAAAGGGGAAAGTAAATTACTTACCTTTAAGGTATACCAATAAATGTTGTGATATCAAATATACCTCTTGAGTTTCCATCCCGTTGCATTATTTTATGATGATACCATCTCTTCTATTTTTCCGTATAGAAATTCTCATATGGAGCAGTAGCAATCGTTATTACACTCTTTTGCTTGGAAATTCACCTTCAAAAAGAAAACAAAAGTAAACAACGAGAAAGAAAAAAAATTGAAGAATTTCAGAAACCAAAATATCACAAATCTCGTTTCACTCAAATAGAAAAATCCAAACTACGGAACACGAATTAGAGTGGATGAATCTGATTGCAACTCGAGATTCTGAGAGCGATAATTGCTGAATATTAAATTCAATTGGTTAGAGACTCGTGCTGATAACGTGTTATGACATAATATAAGAACAAGAACAATAATACAAGAACAAGAACAATATAGAGAAAAGTAGAAAGAGGAGTATTCTTATTGATACTTTGGGATGGTTTACAATAGAATAGAACCCCTATATTTATAGGGAGGTGGTGACTTAGCCATCAAGTAGTAAACCCTAGAATCTCTCTAAATATAGACATTTACCTTAAATAGAGTTCTATTTATAACAAGTGCATTTATTATGTTAAAATTTTAAATTCACCTTCGCTTGCTCCCCAATGCAACGTGTTTATTTGAGAAGTGAATACAACCTGGATCCAAATATACAGCTTTGAGATTGTTGTGGTCACTGGCTAGACTGACCACAAAGGGGACTGGGCCCTTGAAAGTATAATGGTACTCCCTCCGGTTTAAAATGAGTGATTTTTTGGATATTTTCATACAGATTAAGAAATTTACCTTTTAGCATTAATTAGCAATAAAATTGATTATATTAACTTTTACTATCTCACATAAACATTCTAATATATATTCCAACACTATTTACTTCAAGAATAGGAAAAAAATAATTAATTTATTTTTAAAATTTGAAAAATTACTTATTTTAAACCACAAAAAAAAAAAAGCTAAAACATTACTTATTTTGAATAAGAAAGGAATAATGTTTAATGGAAACTTAAAGAATGGCTTTAAGTTAGTTGGATTCGCCAGCTTGGGCTTTTAATACGTTTTGGACAGTTGGAAGTTGTTCATTGTTTCATAATAATATCCCCTATTCTGGCATCTAGCATTAACTAGTTCCTAATTCTAATTCGTGTCACATAGGACCTATTATAGAAAAAGCACTTTTTACGAAGAATTTTTTTATTCTTAGTACTTGAATTCGATTTAAAATCTCTAGTTAATGATAGTGGTAAAACTAGAAATTGTTTGAAAAGTATTCAAATATGAAATAAGTGAAAAAGAATGAACAAAAAATATTTAATATATATTATGTACCTTTAAATTGAATATTTTATTTATATACGAAATATAATTTTTCAATAAAAATAGTCAATTGATCATCCTAACTTAAGTATGTCTTCGCCCTTGGTTAATGTAGAGGATTTCATTTATATAATCACATTCTTGGATGATAATTGTATTCTTAGATGACTATGTAAACGAAAAAGGAAAAATATATTTATGTACTATCATAAAAAGTTTAAATATATTCTCCTTTATAGTTTGAGTCCATATAGATCTGTGACATTATATTATTGGTTTAAATATATCCTTTTTTCTTTAAGTTTATCCAAGTTGGATATTTAATCTTATGTAATACTGACATTTGATGAGGTGAATGCCATATGATTTGACATCTAAGTGCCTCTAATCCATTTTATCCCTCCCTTCTATTTATTTTTCACTACTAAAATTTTCTTTCCCTTCACCACTATTACCGCCATTACCGCTACCATGAAAATATTGTATTTTAAATTTTAGTCTTTTATATGTAGATTAGGGACATTGAGGTGGCATGATATGTGGCATCCACTTCATCAAATGTTAGTGTCATATAGGACTAGATGTTCACATTGGACAAACTCAATAAAAAAATAATATATTTAAACCAATAATATTACGATATAAGCATATTTAAATTCAAAATATAACAAAAAATACATTTAAATATTTCTCATATTACATGGCAATATTTGGCCTTTGCCATAAAAATATGGAATGTGGCAAATTCTACAACAAAATGCAAATTATTGATCCCTAGATAAAATGTTTACAATTGCCTTGATGTGTTTGAATGATATCCTCCTGTTACTAAATGTAGACAGCATCGTACAAAATTTATTTATTATCAAGTCGAATCACACTCAAAATTTAATTTAGTAGTTTGAACTCATTTATTATGAAACTTCAATGCATTTTGGACAGTTAGAAGTTGATATCTTTAACTATGACGCCGACTTTTGCCCTAGGTATGACGCAAAGGCGGATCCAGGAAAAACACTTATGAATTTCTACGGTAATTTTATATAATATATAATAATAATTGGATTTATAGTTAATTATTTACTAATATTTAATAAATTTCTTAATATAAATATAGAATCTACGCAAGAATTACCGAATTTTCGGAAACCTGTAATCTATATACTAGGTCTGCCCCTGATATAACGTAGACGTGTATGATAGGATAAAAGGACAATATACAGGACATTCATAGTTTCTTAATACACACACACACACACACACACACACACACACACACATATATATATATATATATATAAATAAACTGGGTTCACAATCAAATATTTTTCAATATTTAATAAATTTTTTAATATAAATACAGAATCTATGCAAGAATTACTAAATTTTCAGAAACCCGTAGTCTATGCTCTAGGTTTACCCCCGATATAACCTAGACGTGTATGATAGGATAAAAGGACAAGATACAGGACATTTATAGTTTTTTTCCTTTCTGTATTCGATAGTGTTTTTATTTATATATATATATATATATATATATATATATATATATATATATATATATATATATATATTATCACACCCTTTTTTTACAAACCTCAAACCCTCTTAAATTAATAAAAAGATTTCGCAAAGCTTGAAAAGGGGTTTTCATTAAAAAGTGACAAAAGATAGGGTTCAAAAGAATTAACTCAGAGTCGCGACCTGACAGTTATTTATGTGTGTCAGGTCACCGTTTTGAAAATAATTTTTCCTTTAAACTACTTTGAACTTCAAATTGAGTCTGCATCAGTGATTTAAGGAAAAAGGGTTCATTTGACTCGGGGAGAATGTGCTAGGCACTCCCCAAGTCCCGTAATTAGTACAGTTGCATACTTGATTTAATTGGCTTTCAGAATAGTCGAATTGAGGTAAAACAAACACAGAAAAAATAAAACACAAAAGAGCTCGAGCTCGTCGCTCCTAATAAAAAAAACAAAATACTACAAGCTCTACTTTTGGCCTCCAAATACATGTATTTCGGGGCATTCCCCGGATAAAAATATATATAAATCATTCGAGAAATTCTCTTGATAAATTTAACTAAGGGAACGACCTATTACCTCCAAGCTAATAATATCCTAAAGCTCGCCTATCCAAGTATGTTCGGCCTAACATTCTCCTAGCGAATTAGTAAAGAAATTAAAAATATAGCTAAAGTAAAATATTCGTTTCATGTATCTGACAGTCCCCATTCCCATAGCCTAACACTTATTTTCAAATTGACCTAATTAATTAATGATTCAAATTCTTATGTAAGAAAAATCAGTCTCGAAGCCTCAAACATTTATCTCTTAATGAAGAGTTGCAAAAGTAAATAACAAATTTATCATAACCGTTAAACTCATTTAACTATAAATCATGGACTACTTGTATCACAAATATCGAATGAGCAATTAAACAAGACAAATAACATAGGCAAGAAAGCACAAACTGAAATAAAAAAGGATAATCAAAGAGAGAGGGACCTCAAAAGGCGACGTCTAATTTCCTTAAACACTAGAAAATTATACGGAATCGCGAACAAGATCTCAAACGAATACCTCAGCAAAAAAATAAAAGTCAGTCGGATCGAACTAAAAATAAACAGCAACGCAGAAGTAGAGTGGCGACCGGAACTTTGACGGTAAACCTCAGATGATACCTCAAATAGTAAACATGAACAAATCTCTCGGGTTATTTGGAGTTCTGCGACTGGTTAGAGGTGTCTTACATCTTGTTTATGGGTTGTTTCGGGGTTGTTTCATGCTAGGTTTGGAGTAATTCTCATGAAGATTTGGAGCTGTTTTGGAGTGTATTTGATGAGGTTTTGGAGCTGGTTAGCATGTGGTATTAATGGCTAGTTGAAGGTGGCTTTTGCAGCGTAGAGATCTGGTGGTCGTTGGAAGGCTGGTCGGCGTCGCAGAGGTTCAGGGGTGGGTTTAGGTTCCTAGGGTTTTGTGTATCTCTCATTAAAGAATCTGACGGAAATACATTGGGGGGAAGGGGGGTCGTTCTTGGAGTTCAGCAGCTGTAGCTTCGTCCCTTAGGTCTGTTAGGGTTTCATTGTTGAATCTTAGTTGAAGAAGAAGAAGAAAGCAACTTCCTTCCTTTACATTAGAAGTCTTAGGTCTTTTTAGATTACGTTGGGTTAGGGAATGAATATTGGGTATTGGGCTTGGATTTATGGGCTAAGGGTTGAATTGTGCTCTAAATATACCAAATTAGGCTAGGAAAATGCTGAAAAATTAATTTTATTTTTAAGGTATAAAGTAAATCTTAATTTTTTTAGTAAACTATTGTATTTTTAAAATAAAACTAAAAATTATTGTTGAAACTATTTTTTGGTATTTTTAAAGATTATATTAAAATATAATAAAAATAGGTTCAAAGTAATATATACTCCTAAAAATATCTAATACGTTAATTAAATACAGACATATGGAACTGTTTTTTGTATTTTTCAATTTTGTGATAAAAATAATGTAAAAGAGTAAAAAATTAGTTAAAATAACTATATTAGACCTAAACCAAGCATTTAAATGCTAACATATGTAAAATCTTGGGGAGGATCAAAAATCACATGTCTATAGTTGCCTCTCTTTTACTAGAAATACGAAGTATTTTCGGGCAAAGAACGACTAGATAGGTTTTTTGACCCGACCCTTATCTAGGAAGACCAAAAACTAAGAGGAAGGAGAATGACCGAGCCCTGATATCTGAGCTTCTTACATATCCTTGGCTATAAAGGAATCATGCTACGTATAGTTCTGAAGTGAATAAGGTGATGGAGTATATTGAGGTGGAGAGCCGGTCGAGATGCCGTTTCTCGAGGTTCTGGTCTGCGGTTATGTTATTACATCAAATCAAAATCTAAAAGAACTAATCAAACCTATCAGCTATGGGTTACAAGATCCCTATCTACAAGTCTACTGAAGCTTGATCTTGAGTATTGAATGATTCTTCATGCAGATTTTTCGGTTTGAACCTTGTTGCTTGCTAGATGCAGGTGTTGATTCATTCCCCCATGACTTCTTTGGATCAAGATCGGGCATGCAGTACTCATAATTTCAACCATGTCTTGAGCAGTTCACATCTTGAATTGAATTCTGAAATGACTTCCCTCATTCTCCAGGTAGGTTCCTGCTACTGACTTGAAACTTGAAATGACTCTAAATGAACTCAGAAATGTTTTCCCTCGTTCTCCAGATGGGTGCCTGCAATCAAAACAACAAAACAAAAAAAGAATTATGCTCTAGTTTGCATTGGGAAGATTTCTGAGTTATTAGAAAAACTGTAAATCATCTATGCCATTGATGCATTGATGAGAGGAAAATTAGAGACTTGACTAGGATGTGCGTCTCCTATGAGTAAAACCAAGAATATTTGACTCGAAAGTGCGTCTGCTAAGAATAGAACCTGAATGACCTAAACTAAGAAGTGCGCCTCCTAGGGGTGAAACTTGAATGAACCAAAACTAGGAAGTGCGTCTCTTCGGGGTAAAACTTGAATGACTCAAACTAGGAAGTATGTCTCCTAGGAATAAAACTTGAATAACTCAAACTAGGAAGCTTATCTCCTAGGGGTAAAACTTGAATGAACCAAAAACTAGGAAGTGCGTCTCCCAGGGGTAAAACTCAATTTAGGAAGTGCATCTCCTAAAAAAAATATAACTCGAAAAACCCAAACTAGGAAGTGCATCTCCTAGGGGTAAAATCTTGATGACTGAAACTAGAAAGTGTGTCTCCTAGAAATGAACTTAAATGACCCAAACTAGGAAGTACATATCCTAGGGGTGAAGCTCCAATGACCTAAAACTAGGAAGTGTGTCTCCTAGGGATGAACTCAATTTAGGAAGTGTATCTCCTAAAACAAATATAACCCGAAAAACCTAAATTAGGAAGTGCGTCTCGTAGGGGTGAAATCTTAATGACTGAAACTAGGAAGTGTGTCTCCTAGGAACAAACTTAAATGACAAAAAACTAGGAAGTGCGTCTCCTAGAGTAAAACTCGAATGACTCAAACTCGGAAGTGCATCTCCTAGGGGTGAAACTTGAATGAACTAAAACTAGGAAGTGCGTCTTCTAGGGGTAAAACTTTAATGACTCAAACAAGGAAGTGCTTCTCTAGGAATAAATTTAAATGACCAAATCTACGAAATGCGTCTCCTAGGGCAAAATTTCAATTTAGGAAGTGCGTCTTCTAGGGGTAAAATCTCAATTTAGGAAGTGCATTTCCTAAAACAAAATATAACCCGAACGACCCAGACTATGAAGTGCGTCTCCTAGGGGGTAAAATTTCAATGACTCAATCTAGGAAGTGCATCTCCTAGGAATAAACTTAAATGACCCAAAACTAGGAAGTGTGTCTCCTAGGGGTGAAACTCAATTTTGGAAGTGCGTCTCCTAAATAAAAATATAACCCGAAAGACCCAGACTAGGAATTACATCTCCTAGGGATGAAACTTCAATGACTTAAACTAGGAAGTGCGTCTCCTAGGAATGAATTTAAATGACCAAAGCTAGGAAGTGCATCTCCTAACAAGTATAATCTGAAAGACCCATACTAGAAGTGCGTCTCCTAATAGGTAAAACTTCAATGACTCCAACTAGGACGTACGTCTCCATTGGATGAATTTAAATGACCAATATTAGCAAGTGCGTCTCCTAAAAATAAAATATAACTTGAAATACCCAGATTAGGAAGTGCTTCTTCTAGGGGATATGTGTGATCTTCTCAATAGCCTTTGCGCAATCAAAACTGGGCAATACAGCCTCCTAGGGGATATGTGTGATCTTCTCAATAGCCTTTGCGCAATCAGAACTGGGTAATTACAGCTAAAAAATTCAAGCTTTGTTTTGAATATAGCCTTCATCCCTATATTAGAAAAAGAAAACTTGCGAGTTTACAACACAGTGGTTAGTTTGTGGCCTTGACCTTGAAGGCGGCTGCTTCTGCACTTGCCAAGATAACTTTGATTTCAACTTGGAAGACCTTGCCTATTATCGGCTACCTATTTTCTTTCAACCCTTTTCAACAGAAAATACCTCCTGCTCTATTCGATCCCAATATCCTCTATCTGTTGCATTTTTCTCATGAATTGTCATTTACCGAACCTTTACATTTCACATGAATCCCAAAAGAAAGTCAATTGTTATCAACTCAATGCACATACTATTATTTCCTGATTTATGCTATTTTGATGTGCTAGCCAGAATCCTCTTTGTGCAATTGGAAAGCTAGTAGCAGATTTTTGAAGTCATTTCTTTACTTGTTCTGACAAAATAGACTCAAAAAGGGATTCAAACAAAATAAAAGGAACAAAATTAGGGACAACCTTTAATGTCCCATCTGATCCACAATTTCCACTCGACTTGTAATGCCTTGAAGGGTTTTCATCATCAAGCCTCTTTCATTTTTCTCTTTTTCTCAACTCACTGTCGCCTTACGGTACCCATGAGAATTTTCTTTGATAAGACTCTCTCATTTTATTATTTTCTCTCTTTGTATTGAGAACAAGGTATTACCCATGATACAAGAAGATCATACTTTTACCACACACTTGATTTGGCATCCTCAAAGACTGGCCGGAAGGTCTTTCTTTGGGAGGTAATGTAGGCCTTTAGAAAGGGTTGGAAAGAAAGGGTGGCATGAAGGCTCAAAATATTTTAAGATGAAAGAGTTCGAAATTACAACTTTTAGAATCAGATCTTTTGGCAAAATTAAAATTTCTGCCCCAGTTTCTAGAGTCTGGGAATTTTTTTTTGATGGGATTTCTAAGAAAATTTGCCCCACTCTCGACCTTGGGGGATTATGAAATATTTTATTTGGTGCGACCGAACCTAAGACCGCCTATGTATCTTGAGGTGACAAGAATCAGGTCAAACGTAATTCAAGTGGCAAAGTTGTTTTTTTCTTTCCTTTTCTCTTTTTTTCTTTTTTTTTCTTTCTCCTTTTTCTTCTTTTTTTTCTTTTTCCCTTTTTTTTCTTTTTCTTTTACTTTTCTAGTTCCTAACTATATTTCTAATTCTAAAAGAGGGGTATGAAACAAAAAATTAGGGCTCAAAATGGGTAGCAAAATAAAATGCGTTTGTCATACCAAACTTAATGGACAATTCCTTTGAATGATCCTTGCTAGTTCGAAGTAGACTTGATTCAAACTTATCTTGATATGGAAGAATGTATTTCAACACTGATTGATTCACATCAAACTTCTTGAGATACATTTCTTTGTTGTATGCTCTTATCAACCTCCTGATTTCCCATACTTATTGCCTCAGTTTCACTCAATTCAAAGTTCAGGTCATCTCAAAATGCGTGAATCTTTAATTGTTTTCTCAAACGCATCCTTTTATAATATTCAAAACTGTGTCATTGCTTCATGATTAGACTAACTCTCAAGACCAGGCTGAGAATTATGCGTGCATGTCATGTCACTAGAGTCATCATGAAAAGAACCATAGAAGGAGAAGTGACAAAAACTAACTAGAATTAACAGAAAATAGGAGATTGCATTAGATAAACGGTAAAAAGGGTTTGAAAAAAACAAGGAGATTAGATATGTGTTACAACCATGGGCCAACCTAGATAACATTAAACAAGTTACTACCACTAAATGAAATAGGCAAAATAAGAAGAAGAAGGGTTTGAGCCACAAGAAAATATCTGAATTACAACCTTGAAATAACCCGGACAATAGAAATGACAACAAAATAAACTACCAAAACTCCTCCCTAGTTAGACAAGAAAGGAGTGTCTTTCTAGTGACCAAGATCGACATCTTAGCCACTAGATTGCACATCAAAATTATTGTATCCTTCACCAGTTTTAATTTCATTAACTTCACTCAACAAGTTCCCAAGAGGATTCTCATACTCCCTGTCACCATGCATCTTTCCCACAAAGTGTGCATTATCATATGCAGGTAAATGATTCTTTGCGATATTCTGGGTATCACTATCCTGGATCACAATTATCCCTTCTCAAATCATTCTTTTTATCTCCCTTTTAAAAGCACGACAATCTTCGATACTATGCTCTTGGACATTTGAGTGGTACATGCACCGTACAGTAGAATCAAAACCTTTTGCATATGGGTCCGGAGTATAGCCGAGGAGCGGCTCAATCAAGCCGAACTATTTTAACTTTTCAAACAAGCTTGTGTAGGATTCTCTGATTAACGTGAAATTATTTCTTTGCCTTTGTTCCCCTCTATGCCCCTATTTCCTAGGGTTGATGGGTGCTCAAAGATGTTGTGAAGGCGAAAGAGTATTATGCGGTGCTGGTGCTCGCCATAAGGAGTGACCCAGTGGTTGGACAAATGACTGGACGTTGTGCAAATGATAATACTGAGGTGGATTATGTGGAGCTAGAGGATAGGTTTGGGATTGAGGTCGGGGTCAAGGCTGAGTATATTTGTGAGGCGGACCCATTGGGCAATATCGTGATCTTAAGACAACCATGGCAACATCATCATGTTTCTTTTGACCCCGCAAGCTTCCCGTGTCGTTCTGAATTGCCTGTGTGATGGCTTTTAAGGTAGAATAGCTCCTGATCTTGCTTGACTTCCATCCCTCTTCCACTATTTCTCCCATCTTTACCACATCATTGAAAGGCTTACCCACATACGAGATCAAATGCCCAAAGAAAGTAGGCTCTTGATCCTAAAGAAAGTACTCAACCATCTTGGCTTCTTCCATGGGGGAATTGACCCGCGCAGCTTGCTTTCTCTATCTAAATCCATATTCTCTAAAGCTTTTATTGGCTTCTTTTCTTACCTTGGTCAGGAACATGCAATCTGGGACAATATCCATGTTGTACTGAAAATGCCGAGCAAAGGCCTGATCATCCCATGTGTACCACCTACTGGCGTCCTGGCGAGTGCACCGATTTAGAGCTGCCCCACTCAGACTCTGGTTGAAATACACCATCAATAGTTCATCTTTTCCCCCAGAGCCTCTCATTTTACTGTAATAACCTCTCAGATGAGCTACAAGATCCCCATGTCCGTCATACATGTCAGACTTGGGCATCTTGAACTCGACAGGTAGTTGAACATCATGGAACAAACACAAATCCGTATAATCCACACTCACCTGGCTTCCTAACCCTTGAATATTTCTCAATGATTTCTCCAAACTCTTTACCTTTCTAAATATCTCCTCTTGCTCCACGTTCTTGGGTGATTTCTAAGTTTGAACATGAGGCTCAAGGTGGGGAGTGTAGGAGTAAGGATCTAGGACCTTGAAGGAGGGTTCCGGGGCGTAGTATTGGGTATCTGGAACTGGGAATGTTATTTTGGTTGGTGGAGCATGGAAAGTTTGGGAGGAAATGCCTTGGTAATTGTGGTAAGGGATAAAGCCTGGTGCATGTTGAGGGGAAAGATCAACGGTATTGGGCATCTAGGCTTGGGTCAGTGGTGGAATGGATGCATGGTTTTCTATATAGTTGGTAGGGTGTGATGGTGGAGGATGCCTCGGATCCAAGATTAATAAATTTCTGCCATCTGCTGTTTCAACCTTTGGACCTCTTCTTTCAATTCATGCTCCGACTCCACTAACTCCCTCGACGGGTCAAAAACTCTTGTGTTCAAGTCTTTGCTAGCCATGTCTACCTTACTCTTTGACCTTATGTTGTATAGATGACCCGCCAAAGTGACACAAACTAACCACCCTCTGATATGATAACAATGAAAGTAACAAAGAGGAGCAAAACAACGCCAACATGTTAGCGTTAGGGCATTTATCAGATAGAAATATCACATTGCGTGCAACGCCCCTAGTAATAATTAATAGTTCTAGAATGGCTTCGAGGGTAAGGAAGTCATATGGCATCATCCCAATTTCACTCATCTTGCCCCATGTCCTTCTTCAGTTTCCTTTCTAAAACCGTTTGGTTTTTCATTTCTTTCCCCCTCTTTTCTTTCTGATTATCGCTCTTTTCTTTCCTCCTATTTCTCACGTCCCACACTTTATTCTTTTTTGTTTTTTCTTTTTTTCTCTTTTTTGTTTCTAAAAAAATAATTTGATTGAACCCTATGTAGGTTGCCTACGTATCATGTCTCTCATGAATTAGATCAAGCGTAGTTCTGGAAAGTAATGGACAAAATAAATTAAGAAAAAAAATCTTTTTTAATTTTTCATTTATAAATTTTTTGGTTTTCAAATACATCATAAGAAGTGATGTTTTAAGCATCAATACCACACAAGAGGGGGGGGGGGGGTGATTTGTGTGGTACCCAATTTTTTCTCTAGAAGAACCTAGTTCTTCTAAGTGTACTGACACTTCTGTTTGCGAAATAATAAGTACATAAAATAAAGAACAGAGAGATTTTTACGTGAAAAACACATGGCTCAAAAGGTGAAAAAACCACGACCTACTACTCAGTAGGATTTTTCCAAACTTCCACTAAGATAACTGAGCCAAAACAACATTTACAAAAACACTTTGTAAGCATAAGGATTAACTCTAATCCCCGTTGTAGAACACAGCCTCAACTACTTCAACAACTTCAAGTTAACTTTAACTTGAAAACTCTAAATACCTAATACAATTGCTTCTAAGAAAGCTGAAAGATACAATTATTATTACTTACTACAGTTGAGCTAGAATAAAAGAAAGACACAAATGGAATTGGTTCTTCTATCTTGTTCAAGTAGCTTCAGGAGTGCACACTTAACTCTCCCATAAATTCCTTGTAAAATATCCTTGCTCTTTTACTCTCAATTTAGTTTAACTTCTGCATTTGTGCAATACCTGTAAAAGGAGAACAATCACTGTTATTTAATGGGTTAGTAATTAGAGTTTGATTGGGACTCAATTGCTGATCTTCCTCGAAGTTGAGTCCTTGAACATCTCAAACTCCAACACTATTTTATCCGGATTGTGTTCTCTTCACATAAAGAGACCTTCTTTCCTTATTCAATATTCAACCTTTTCGATCAGATCAGGAGATATTGCTGCTTGATCAATGGAAATTATCCCCTTCACGTGCATCTCACATGTGTAGGTTGATCATGACTGTACTTCACATGATGGACCTGGTCCATGACTGAGTTTATTTGTCATCCTTCAAAACTTCACGTGTTCTTGGGCCAACAAATTCCCCTTTTTGATAATGACAAACTCTGCGCTTTGGAACCTGTAAGAACTCAGCTTAACCATTAATACTAAACTTAGAAAATTTACTTATCATCAAGGAGCAAGTAAATTAGGTTATAATTATCACTTTAGAATTTAACAAGCACAATCTCTTCCCCTTTTTGGCATCATTGAAATGTTGCATACACAATGTGAATCCCAGATTTTAATAACTACTCATGGCCACTGTGAAAACTGCAAGTGCAAAAATGGTGCTATCATCAGTAATCAAACACACATATTTTAACTATCAAGAGCAGAATGATCATTAAACAACATAAAACAGCAAATGTAATTGATAGAGACATGTTCCCACTAACAATTCACAAAAAGAAAGAAAAACATTCAACTATGAGCAAGAAAAAAATATAAAAGTCCCCAATCTGGGTCATTAGGGGTGCTGAACAAGTTTAGGAGATAAGTGCTAGGAGTCCTAAAGCTTGGAGGAAATGGAGGGTTGATTTTGGAGAAGATTCAAAATGTTCTGAAGAATTCCTTCATTCTTCTCCTTTTCTTTGGCAAGTTCAGCTCTAAGACCATTCCTCTCAGTTTCCAATTCAACCATACGAGCCTTGAGCCTAGCAATTTCAGCATCCTTAGCTCCACATTCCTGAACTAGTGTCCTAACTTTGCTGTTGATGGTGTCTTCAGAGATGAACCAGTTTCAACTGGGATGACATTGACTGGATAGTTACAAACAAGAAGGGTTTTGATTCCAAAGTGTTACTTGCTTGAGGCCATCTCCACTTCTTCAATGGCACATTTGACTGTCCACAACTGTAGTTAGTATGAAGTCATATGTAGTAGCATGAGCCTTGGAGTAATTTATGACCCTATTTAGAAATTTGACAATGAGGGCATGCCAGTTTATTTGCTTTACTCTCTCAAGGCACTCTATAAGAACAAGAACCATGTAGTTAGTAGTGTGCCTTCTCTCTTGTCTGGGCAATAAGCATTTGTTGACAAACTCAAACACAACCTTATGCTCATGCCTCATCTCAGTTTTCTGCACAGCCCCGGCATCATTCACATCCTTTGAATCATAGAACCTCTGGGTAATTTCAAGGGAAGTAGAGAAAGAGTCCAGACATGGCCACCTTTGCCTAGTATAGTCATCAAACCCTTCAGAGGGTGTATCCAGAATCTCCCCCCTGTTTTCTGCATCAAACTGCACTGGAACTCCCCTTACCAAGCTATTAACAACTTAATCCTTAACATCAGCATTAGCTATAAACTCAATTAGCTCATTTCTGGCTAGTCTACCTTCCATTTGAAGGACCATGTCCTTCCAACTTGAGCAGCTAAAGAGTCTACTAATCTCATCATCCCTGGTTCAGCCATGTCCTTCAACAATCTACCTTTTAAAATCTTTCTTTTACCAAAGATGACAAGCTTGTCCTGTTGCTTCTCAAATTCATTTTCTTGTTCTTGTTCTTGTTCTTGTTCTTCTTCTTCTTCTTCTTCTTCTTCTTCTTTTTCTTATCTAGTCCACTCTTCATCATCTAGAACTTTTATTTGTTTAGCTTTCACTGCATATCTTGTTCTCTTTGCTAGTGAGGGCTCAGCATACACATGTACAGAATAAGACTTCTTGGAGGATGTCTTGTGCTTTTTAGGTTTTGGTGTAGGAACCTCCATTGTTGTACCCCTTTTTTTGATGGACCAATTCCATCTCCTCTTACTCTACAACCTCAGAGGATTTTGCAATCTTTCCCTTTCCTTTCTCAATTTTCTTTTTCTTGCTTTCTTCTAATGCCTTTTGTTAATCAGCTTCACTTTGTTTTAGTCTACTTCTTGTGGCTCTACCCATAGATACTGAAGAGGTTGTAGGTGTTGGGGATGAGGCTTTTCTTTTCTTAGATGGCTTGGGAACATTTGGGGCTTTTGGTGTGGTAGCTTTGCGTTTTGGGTCATAACTTGCTCCAACCTTTTTCAGTAGGTCAGCCAAGGTTTCCTCAGTAGATGAAACATGTTCATCTCTATGTGTGCTCAGATGAACCAATCCCTCAGCTGCTTTCCCATAACCACTTCCCCCTGATTTTATGCCACTCTATTATAACTTTTCTTGTGCAGCCCCATATATAGCCATAACTTCTCCCTTACCATTTCCCCTCTCATCACCACTTGCACCTTCTCTCTCTTTTCTTTATTTTTACCTCCACTCATACTTGACTCAGGAAATTTGACATCCCCAATGGGTCCAACTAGAACAAACCTAGTTTCTAAGTTTTCAACCACATATGAATTTACCTTAGTAGGGGTTTCTCGAGTCTTCTCAGTGTAAGAAGACCCATGTCCTTCACCTTCACTCGTAGATTGAAAGGATTTGGACTCAGAGCTGGAGTCAGAATTTTGAGCTAGGCTTTCTTTCGCTTGGCTAGCTTTCAACCTTTCATTTATAACCTTCCTCAGAGCCCTAGATGCTATCGTTTTTTGAGCAAGTATTTTTTGCCTTCGAAACCTAGGTTTTGGTATACTAGGTAGAGTAAATGAGGATGAATTTGAGGGAGATGGTGGTGGTAGAGTGACAAGATGATTTTTTGGGTTAGACATGATTGTTCGTTTCTTGAGAGAATTTGAGAATTTTTGGAGAAGAGAGTAACTAGAACTGAAGAAGAATTTTTGACGGTTTTAGACTAATGAAGAAGGCTGGATATGTGGTGTGTATTTAAAGAGAATTAAGCATTAATTAAGTAACGACAAATTTCTTAGGGGTCAAATAGAAGTCTAATCAAATTGAATTTCTAGAAATTTTAATGATCACTTTGGCTTCCCTAGATATTAGGCAAAAATCTTGGTTTTAGAGTTCTAGATGGACAGAACTGGTTCAATTCTCAACAGATAGAAATTTTTAGGAATTTGACAAGTATAGGACTTCTGCTCATGATTGAATTATTAATCTTTCTAATTCTTCATAGAATGGAAAACATACCTGAGCTTTCATATGAGTCCATATTGATGAACTAGGTCTTTCATCTAGAAGTCTCTTGATCATGCCTCAAATACCATAATAGAGAAAATTTTGTAAGAGAGTAGTGAGTCATATAAGCACATGGCACATGAGTATACTAGTTAAAGTATGTTTACAAAAGTTCAAAATTCCTAGCCATTTTTTTTCATTGTGCATTCTGAATTGGACCTATTAGGTGATCTTAATCATCCCTAATTCCAACATGTTCCTCTCAAAGATTTCTCTGCTTAGTGCTTTAGTGAAAATGTTAGCAATTTGTTTATTAGTAGCACAAAATTCTATGGTTATCTCTCAAGAAATAGCGTCTAACATCTATGTGCTTAGTCCTCTTATGATTAACAGGGTTCTTTGTTATACTTATAGCACTAGTGTTATCACAGAATATAAGAATGCAACCAACTTCAATACCAAAATCTACCAGTTGCTGTTTGACCATTAACAATTGAGCACAACAAGAAGCAACAACAACATACTCAGCTTCAGCAGTAGATAAGACAACTAAATTTTACTTTTTGGTAGCCCATGACAGAAGGAATGAACCAAGGAAGTGTGTCATACCTGAAGTACTCTTCCTATCCACTAGGAAACCTGCATAATAAGCATCAACATATCTTACTAGGTTGAAATTACTACCTTTTGGATACCAAAGACACAGATCAGTTGTGCTTTTCAAGTATCTTAGTATCCTGTTGACAACCGTCAAATGAGACTCTTTTAGATTAGCCTGAAATTGCACAAAGTCCTACACTGAAAACAATGTCAGGTCTACTAGCAGTATGATACAAGAGTGAACCAATCATTTCCCTATACAACTTTTGATCAACTGATGAACCAGGTTCATCAATATCTAATTTAGAGGCAGTTGAAATGGGCGTGTCTATTTCCTTTGATTCTTCTATTTTAAACTTTTTAATTGGTTCTTTTGTATACTTCTGCTGATGGATCATGGTTCCATTTTGACTTTATTTGATCCGTACGCCTAAGAAGAAGTTAAGCTCACCCATCATACTCATTTCAAACTCATTCCCCATTAGTTTTGCAAAACTTTTACGTAGCTTATCAGTGGTGGCCCCAAAGATTATGTCATCAAAATATATTTGTACCATAAGAAGATCCTTACCTTTTTATCTTAGGAATAAGGTACTGTCAATTTTACCTCTTTTGTAGCCATGTTCAAGCATAAAGTTGGACTATCGTTCATACCATGCTCTTGGATCCGACTTGAGTCCGTAGAGATCCTTGTCTAATTTGTACATATGATTAGGACTCCTTGCTCTCAAACCTTGGAGGTTGTTTCACAAACACTTCTTCTTTCAGGTAGCCATTTAGGAAGGCACTTTTGACATCTATATGATGAAGAGTGAATTCCATGTGTGCTGCAAAGTCTATGAGGAGTCTGATTACCTTTAGTCTTGTAACTGGAGAAAAAGTTTCATCATAATATATGCCCTCCTCTTGGTTGCAGCCTTGGACCACCAGTCTTGCCTTGTTTCTTGTAATCGTTCCATCTTCATCAAGTTTGTTTCTGAAGACCCATTTTGGACCAATGACTGAGCTGTCCTTGGGTCTTGCTACTAGATTCCAAACTTGAATTCTCTCAAACAGATTGAGTTCATCTTGCATTGCATTCACCCAATCTGCATCCTGCAAAGCTTTAATAACAACTTTAGGTTCAATAAGAGATAAGAATGCGTCAAAAGCACACATATTCTATAATTGTAATCTAGTTTTAACTCCAGATGTTGGATCAGTGATAATGTTCTCAATAGGATGAGAACTTTGATAACTGTGAGGTTTCACAACCAACTAGTTTCTTATAGATTTTTCTCCCATGTTCTGTTGCTGACGAACATGGTGATGAACAAGTTCCTTTAAGAGATCTATTTCAATTTCTCTTTGATTAGTTCCCCCTGTCAAGTTCCCCTGGATGGAAGAACCTGTTCCATCACATGTTCCTTCTGTTGGTGCCACTTTGACTTGTGCTGAGGCTTCAGTCAAGTCCTTTACCAATCCAATGGCTTCATCTTCATGTTCATGTCTCTCAGAAAGAATGTTAGTTTCATCAAATACTACATGTACACTTTCTTCTACACATAATGTTATTTTATTGAACACTTTATATGCTTTTCTATGTGAAGAATATCCCAAGAATACTCCCTCATCACTTCTGGAATAAAACTTACCTAGGGAGTCCTTTCCATTATTGTGCACAAAGTACTTGCAACCAAATACCCTAAGATGGGGTATACTTGGTTTTCTCCCTTTAAATAACTCATAGAGAGTCTTCTCTATAAGAGTTCTAGTCATGCATCCGATGATAATGTAACATGTAGTGTTTAAAGCCTCTGCCCAAAAGCTATGTGCAGTTTACTAGAAAGAAGCATAGTCCTAGCCATGTCTTCAAGAGTCATGTTCTTTGTTTCAACTACTCCATTTTGTTTAGGTATCCAAGGGGCATAGAAGTTATGATATATATCATTTTCATCACAAAATTCAGCAAACCTAGCATTTTCAAATTCAGTTCCATGATCAAACCTAATTGATGCAAGTTGATTTCCTAATTATTTCTGAGTTTTCTAACAAAGGCAGTAAACATGTCAAACGCTCCCATCTTTAGATTTTAGAAATAGTACCCAAGTAAATCTAGAATAACCATCAACAAGTACCATTACATACTTCTTTCCACCTCCGCTCATGGTTCTCATTGGATCGCATATATCCATATGAACCAGTTCCTACGACTTGGTTGTGCTTACCATTTTCTTGCTTTTGAAAGATGATCTTACCTGCTTCTCCCTCGCACGAGCCTCACATACTTTGTTTTCCTTGAACTTGCTGTTAGGTAACACTATTACCAAGTCCTTAGAGACCAATTTGTTTAGCTGATTCAGATTGGCATGACCAAGTCTTTTGTGCAATAGCATGGGATCATTATCCAGTAAACTTAGGTAGATTAGTTCATTTTCTGAGAGTGTAGACAAATTTACAATGTAAATATTATTAACTCTTTTTCCCTGCAAAATAATCTTGTCAGTGGTAAGGTTAATCACAAAGCATTTAGTAGAGGTGAATGCTACAAGGTTACCTATGTCACACAGTTATGACACACTGATCAGGCTATATTTGAAGCCATCTATCAAGTAGACATTCTCAATGGAGTGAGAGTTTGTCTTACCTACCTTTCCAACCCCAATGATCACACCTTTCTTCCCATTTCCAAAGGAGACATTACCTCCTTTTAAGTCCTCAAGTGAAAGGAACTAGTTCTTGCTTCCAGTCATATGTTTTGAGTAGCCACTATCTATGTACCATATTTGGCTACTTCCTTTCACTTAGACCTGCAAAAAGAAATCAAGGGTTAATCTTAGAAACCCAAACTAGTTTAGGTCCCTTTATATGGGCAAAGGGATAAATCAGATTCCTTCTAGCCCACTCGTCATTCCATTTTTTCTTTTGACTGGCCTTTTCTTTTGCATTACATTCATTTTTACTGGCCAGTATTGCCGTAATATGTACAAATTTTGTTTTCAGGAAGAGTGAGGTTCTTGCTTTTTGGATTCCACTTAGGTGCTTGAGTCCCATAACCAAGTCCTCTTTTGTTGCTGCTATGATGTTCTTGTAGCAAGGAGAGTGCACCAGAAGCCTTATTCCTTACAAGTTCTGTCTAGTTCATGTTTTACCTTCCCTATATCTTCTTTTAATACTTTTATATGCTCATATTTCCTGTACAGCTCATCCTTCATTTTTTTAAAGTTTTCTTCTAGGGTGACATGAGTGTGATTAGCTTTCTTCTTTCTTGTTCCTAGATTCAGTTTTAAGTTCTCAGACCTAAGTTCTAGGACACTAGTGTCAAGTTCAAAAACCTCGTTCTTCAACTTAATATTTTCACTTTTTTTCTCGTTGACCCTAGACTCTAGATTTTTTCACTTGGCTTTTAGGATCATACATTCCCTAGACAACCCTTCCTTCTCATTGTTAATTATCTCAAACTCATCAATAAAGTCTAGTAGTAGCTCAGACAACCTTTCTTTAGACAAGAATTTAATTTTGTCTTTGAGATGGAGAATACTAACCTCTTGTTCATCATCTGATTCTCCAATTGCCATAAGTGCCTGTTCATCTCCAGCTTCATTTTCTGAGACCTCATATGATGTTTCTCCCCATGAAGCAACCATAGCTTTTGTTGATCCTTTGTTCCTTTTTGGTTGAACCTATTACTTCTTCCTGCTCCTTCATTCAACCCTTTCCTTTTTCCACTCAATTTCCCATTCAGAGCAATTCTTGATCATGTGATCAGTCTAACCACACTTGTAGCACCCTCATTGGTCTGTTTCTTAGGAGCCCTTGGTTTGTCGAAGGTTGTACCTCTTGAAGAACCCTTTCCTCTCATTAGGTACTTTTCGAAATCTCTGGTGATCATAGCCATTTCATCATCCTCCAGATCTGAAACTTTAGCAATTTTCAGAGCCAGACTTCTTTCCTTCTTGTGTGCATCCATTTTCATGGTTTTCCTTCTCAGTTCATATGCATAAAAGTTTCCAATTAGTTCATCCAGCTTGAGGGTAGAAATTTTCTTTGATTCATGAATAGCCGTGATTTTGCTTTCCGAAGAGACTGCTCGAACCCTTGTCAAAATCTTCTCAACTTTGTCTTTTTCTAGAATAATCTTTCCAAGGGATTTAAGTTCATTTGTTAGCATGCTGAACCTTGTATACATATTTTGGATGGTTTCTCCTTTCTTCGTGGTGAAATTCTCATAGTGAGAATACAACAGTGTTCTTCTAGATCTCTTCACTTGAGGTGTTCCTTCATGAGCCACTTGAAAAGTGTCCTAGATTTTCTTAGCATTGGTACAACTTTGAGTTCGACTGTACTCATCTAGATCTAGTCCACACACAAGTCATTTCTTGGCCTTGGCATTCTTCTCCCACTTCTTTAGGTCTTCAGCAATGCAGTTAGCTCTTGTCTTTGGCACATCCACTCATTCAACATTCTTCTTTGTAGTTGCTAGAGGACCATCAATGGCTATGTCCCAGAGTTCATAGTCTTCTCCGATGATGTGATCCCTCATCCTGTTCTTCCACTAATAATAGTACTGGCCATTGAAAAGTGGAGGCCTAGCAGTGGATTGCCCTTCCCAGTTCCCAAGTGGTGCACTCATGTTGATCTTTTCCTAAGGTATTCGGCTCTTCAAGGATAACTCGCTTTGATACCATTTAATGTTTTAAGCGTCAATACCACACAAGGGGGGGGGGGGGTGATTCGTGTGGTAACCAATTTTCGCTCTAAAAGAACCAGGTTCTTCTAAGTGTACTAACACTACTATTTGCAGAATAATAACTAATAAAATAAAGAACACAAATATTTTTATGTGGAAAACAACTGGCTCAAAAGGTAAAAAAACCACGACTTGCTACTCAGTAGGATCTTCTCAAACTTCCACAAAAATCATTGAGCCAAAACAGCATTTACAAAAACTCTTTGTAAACCTAAGAATTAACTCTAATCCCATTGTAGCACACAACCTCAACTGTTGCAAGAACTTCAAGTTAACTCTAACTTGAAAACTCTAAGTACCTAATACAATAGCTTCTATGAAAGTTGAAAGGTAAAATTATAAACCACTTACTACAATTGAACTAGAATAAAAGAAAGACACAAATGAAATTGGTTCTTCTATCTTGTTCAAGTAGCTTCAAGAGTGCACACCTAAATCTCACATAAATTGCTTGCAAGATCGCCTTGCTCTTTTGCTCTCAATTTAGATTAACTTCTGCGTTTGTCCAATACCTGTAAAGGAGAACAATCACTGTTATTTAATGGGATAGCAATTAGAGTTTGATTGGGACTCAATTGCTGATCTTCCATCGAAGTTGAGTCCCTGAACATCTCAAACTCCAACATTATATTTTATACGGATTGTGTTCTCTTCACGTAAGGAGACTTTCTTCCCTTATCCAATATGCAACCTTACGATCAGATCATGAGATATGGGCTTGATCAATGGGACTTATCTCCTTCACGTGCATCTGACATGTGTAGTGATTATGACTGTGCTTCACATGATGGACCTGGTCCATGACTGAGTTCATTTGTCATTCTTCAAAACTTCATTTGTTTTTGGGCCAATAAGAAGTATGATAACAAGAGACTAGACAAACTCTTAAGCTACCTTAAAGACTCAAAAACATGCTCAAAATATAAAAAAGACTTCTCAAGTAGCTCCTGAATGCAGTGGTCCTGGGATATCCGTTATGCTCGAGTTGTGGTAAATGAATTTTTACCTGAATGAGAAAAATAAGACCAATTAGATTAGTGACTCGAGACACTATGTTATACCACAACACCCCTTATTGGACACATGCAAGACATGATTGAATTATTTTTTGAAAATTAAACTACGTGGCCAAAAGTGGCTAGAAGTGAAAACTTAACATGGATGACTACTCAGATATGAAAAATACCTCAGTAATGCTTATATGGATTTAACTCTCAATAATCATGGCCCAAAACTAATTTGCAAAAATGACCAATTTTTCAAAAACGGCCGATATAGCCAGGAATGGCTAAAGATGCAAACTAAAAATGAAACGACCTTAAAGTAATATGACACCTAGTTATCGACTCAAAATCCTAAGACAAGGGTAATTGAACCACTTTTGCAAAATGACCCCATTTTGTAATAAGGGCCGATATGGCCAAAGTGGCTAGACATGCAAGATTTGGCTAAAACCCCGCAAAGCCAAGAACCTAAGATTCACTAGGAAGACCGGAACCTATGTGGGTTACCTACATATCACACACTGAACGACGAGAATCAGGTTCGCGTAGTTCGAGAAGATTAGATATGGGAGAAAGTTAAAAAAATGACATTAATTTGGAAAAAATATATTTTTTGTCTTTTTGAAAAATGATGAAAAATGTAAATCTTTTTGGATTTTTTCTTCTCTTTTTTTTTTCTATTTTTTTGGAAAATGATGGAAAATGTACCTTCTTTTTGGATTTTCTTTTTCTTTTTCTTTTTTTTTTAAATTTTTTTTGGAAAATGATGGAAATGTAAAATCTTTTTGGATTTTTTTTATTTAAAATAATGGGAAAGTGCAAAATCTTTTTAAATTTTTTATTTTTATTTTTTTTGTGTTTTTCTTGAAAAGATGTGAAAAAATATAACTGGGTCCTACTTGCTTTATTTTCACCCTTCTTTCCCAAATATTGGTCCGCCAAATAACCTTTTTACCCTTATAGATGTAACCTGTATCACATATGAATGATTGAATGTCTTTTCACGCCACGGGTTTATTTTTGACAAAATTTGAATAAGCTTCATACAAAGAGACATGGTGCCTCAGACCGAGCCGTACTAACTGTAAATGACATGATGCAAATAAAAATGATCTAAAGGCAGACCTAAATTCGGGGTTCACTAACAAGGCACTTTGGGGGAGCGTATGGTCGATGGTGGTTGCTCAAGATTCTCACCCACTCCAAACGTTCGACGCCCCCTCCTAAATTAAGGGTGGCTCAACAAACAGTTCGTGCACGTGACACGTACTCCGAAACTTGTTACAAAAAGAAGACGCATGGTTATGCAAATATTGACAGATTATACAGCAGCAACACATTTAGAAAAGAAATAAAAATATAACCAACAAAAAAGGAAATAAGACAAACAAAGCACATAAACAAAGCAAATAAAGAAAACAAACACCTCAATTGAATATCCTAAAAGCTAACAAGATCAAGTACCAGCTCGAACCTGCAACTCCCTAGCAAAGTCACCAGAGATGTCGCACCCCTTTTTTACAAACTTTACTTAACCCTCTTAAATTAATAAAAAGATTTCGCAAAGCTTGAAAAAGGGTTTTAATTAAAAAGTGACAAAAGATAGTATTTAAACGAATTAATTCAGAGTCGCCATCTGACATTTATTTCGATGTGTCAGGTCAACCTTTTTAAAATGATTTTCTCCTTTAAAATACTTCGGGCTCCAAATTGAGTTTGCACCAGAGATTTTAGGAAAGGGGGTTCATTTGACTCGAGCAGAAGGTGTTAGACATTCCCTAAGTCCCGTAACTAGTACGGTTGCATACCTGATCTAATCGGCTTTCAGAATATTCGAATTGAGGTAAAACAAACACAGAAAAATAAACACACAAAAGGGCTCGAGGTCGTCCCATCCTAATAAAAGAAAAACAAAATACTACAAGTTCTACTTTTGGACTCCAAATACAAGTACTACGGAGTATTCCCTGTATAAAATATACACAAATCCTTCAAGGCATTCCCTTGATAAATTTAACTAAAGGAACGACCTCTCGCCACAAAGCTAACAAAATTCTAAAGCTCGTCTACCCAAGTGTGATCGACCTAACATACTCCTAGTGAATCAATAAAGAAATTAAAAATATAGCTAAAGTAAAATATTCGTTTCATGTATCTGACATTCCCCATCCCCATAGACTAACACTTGTTTTCAAACTTACCTAATTAAGTAATGATTCAAATTCTTATGTAAGAAAAATCAGTCTTGAAGTCTCAAACATTTACCTCTTAATGAATATTTACAACAGTAAATAACAAATTCATCATAACCATTAAACTCATTTAACTATAAATCATGGACTACTTGTATAGGAAAGAACGAAGGAGCAATTAAACAGGACATATAACAGAAGCAAGAAAACACAAACTGATATAAAAAAGGATAAGCAAAGAGAGAGGGACCTCAAAAGGCGTCGTCTGATTTCCTTAAACACTAGAAAATTATACGGAATCGCGAACATGATCTCAAACAAAAACCTCGACGTAAAATTAAAAGTCAGCCAGATCGAGCTGAAAATAAACAGTGACGCAGAACCGGAGCGGCGATCGTAGCTTTGACAGTAAACCTCTGATGGTACCTCAAATAGCAAAACTAAACAAATCTCTCGAGTTCTGTGACTAGTTAGAGGTGTTCTACATCTTGTTTATAGGCTGTTTTCAGGTTGTTTCATGCTGGGTTTGGAGTAATTTTCATGGAGATTTAGAGCTATCTAGGAGTGTATTGTATGAGGTTTTGGAGCTGGTTAGAAAGTGGTGTTAATGGATCATTTATGGTGGATTTTGCGGTGTGGAGATCTGGTGGTCGTTGGAAGGCTGGTCAGCATCGTAGAGTTTCAGGGGTGGACTGGTTTTTGGGCGTGCTGTGAGTGAAGAAGGGCTATTGGGCGGCAACAGGTTGCTGGTTTTAGGTTCCTAGGGTTTTGTGTCGTTCTTGGAGTTCAGCATCTGTAGCTTCGTCCCTTAGGTCTGTTAGGGTTTCATTGTTGAATCTTAGCTGAAGAAGAAAAAGAAGGCAACCAATTTTGTAGGGTGTTCTAGGGTTCAACTTGTGTCTTGGTTTGCCTAGGTTAGAAGAAGAAGATGAGGAACACGGGGAGGGGTCGTGTGTGTTGATCAGCGGCGCCAGCTTCCTTCCTTTAGATTTGGAGTCTTAGGTCTTTTTAGATTAGGTTGGGTTAGGGAATGAGTATTGGGTATTGGGCTTTGATTTATGGGTTAAGGGTTGAATTGGGCTCTAAATCTAACAAATTAAGCTAGGAAAATGCTGAAAACTTAAATTACTTTTTTTTAAAAAAATATTTCTAACAAGGTATGAAGTAACTCTTAATTGATTTTAATAAACTATTATATTTAAAATAAAACTAATAATTAAAGTTGAAACTATTTTTGATATTTTTAAAGAGTATATTAAAATATAATAAAAAATAGGTTCAAAGTAATATATCCTCCTAAAAATATCTAATACGTGAATTAAATCGAGAAATATGGAATTATTTTTGTGTTTTTAGTTTTTGTGATAAAAATAATGTAAAAGTGTCAAAAATTAGTTGAAATAACTATATTAGACATAAACTAAGTATTTAAATGCTAAAATATGTAAAATCACGGGGAGAGTCAAAAATCACACATACATACACATATACATATGTGTGTGTATCTATATATGTATGTATGTATGATGGTTTTGACTTAACCTTATGCTTCTTGTGGTTTGATAATCTAAAAAACTTATTGTAAAGAACCAAATAGAGAACCTGCTCCACAGGATATACATCTTATATGAACTGGTCGAAGCTTGAACATCAGCAAATGGATGAATGACCACATGGAGGAACACAATAGGAACCTGATGACCTGGTCCCTTAGGGTTTTCCGACCAAAGTACAAGTCAGTGACTGTACACATTCAAGATAAAGAGAAACACAACAGGGACCTGCTCCATTGGGGTTCTCTGACAGAAGTACAGATCAAAGTTCAAAGTTGGAACGTAGAAGAAGAAAGTCCATCAAGCAATTGTTATAGAAGAGGAACATAACTAGGACCTGGTCCATTGGTATGTATCGACAGAAGTATTAGGACCTGGTTCATTGGTATGTCCTGACATAAGCACAAAGTCCAGCTAGAACAAACCTACCCAGAAGTGGTTGTGCAGACAGTGCAACAGTCACTTCTCTCTGAAAAGAAGTATACCAAGAGTTGACATCACTATCTATTGTGATATCTTTTGTGATAAAAACAACATGGTGCAAGACACACTTCTTCGATGCATTCAGTGATATTCTCTTGAGTAGAAGAAGCTTTCATCCGGCATTGAAGTCAATGGTGTGTCAAGAACAAGAAGACAACTCTACTACGGATCAGTTCTAGCAAAATCTTATGTATATCCATAGCTGAGTTGTAATCTTGTCAATTGTTCTACATTATAATTCCTATATTGCTTTTTAGAAGCACTGATTTCGGAACAAACCAAATCCGTAAACTTTGGAATTTATGTTGTGACTTGGAATAGTCATAAGTTGAATCCTCTGTAACTAGGAGAGTTAGAGAGTGGCTTGTTGTGGTGCATTACAAGTTAGTTTGAAGTCTTTGCAAAAGGGAGTTTGCATAGTGGCTTGTAATAGGTAGATTACAAGTTAGTTGAGTTTAAAGCCTACTGCTGTAGGTCGTGATTTTTTTATCCCCTTGTGTGGGATTTTTCCACGTAGAAAAACCTCTAGCCTCCTTTAAATTCAGACTTTACTGCTTTTAGCGTATCAGTCTTATAAAGGACCGGGTTCTTATTGGTTAGCAGACCCATACAGGCTGTCAATTGGTATTAGAGTAGGTTTCTCCTATCATGCTAATACCTAGTATAAATCCTCAATGGCTGTTCCACCAAGCTCTGAAGAAGGACAATCAACCTATAGACCCCCTAGATTCAATGGTCAATACTATAGATGGTGGACGACTCGGATGCATGAGTTCATAATGGCTAATGATTCAGCACTGTGGGACATCATATGTCACGGTCCACATGTTCCCATGAAGAAACTTGGAGAAACAGGACCATTGGTGCCCAAAGGTAGAAGAGAGTGCAACGACACTGATTGGAATGTGGCATAGGATCTGATGAGTACATCAATATATAAGCTTGTGATACTGCCAAAGAAATATAGGAAGCCTTACAAACTACACACGAAAGAACCAATCAAGTCAAAAAATCCAAGATCGACATGCTCACCACTGAGTACGAGCTTTTCAGTATGAAGGATGATGAATCCATACAAGATATGCACACCAGATTCACCTCCATCATAAATGAGCTTCATTCACTTGGAGACGTCATTCCCAGAAATAAGCTCGTAAGGAAAATCCTTAGCATCCTACCCGGGTCTTGGGAAAGTAAGGTGAATGCCATAACAGAAGCTATAGATCTACGGACTCTGACCTTGGATGAGCTGATTGCAATCTGAAAGCATACGAGATGAAAAGAAAGAAAGACAACGAAAGAAGTGAGCCCAAGAAGGAAAAGAACCTAGTGCTTAAAGCGAAATAGAGTGATTCAAGTGATGAAGATAGTGACATGGACTATCTTACTAATAGATTTCAAAAAATGGTTTGAATAAATGGGGGCATACCAAAGTGGGGCAGTTCAAGTAAAAAAAAGAATAACGATCTCTATCATGGATGTGGAAAGCTAGAGCATTTCATCAAATACTTCTCTCTCACAAAACAGGAGCAGTACAAGAAAAATCCTTACAAAGCGGGAAAAAGGAACATGGTTCTAGATTAGAGATTCAATCAAAAAAGTACTGCAGGCAATATCGTCAAGCAGGCTCTTGCTGCTTGGGGAGACTCCTCAAGTGAATATGAAAGGGAATCAGATGCATAAAATAGTTTCATGATGGTAGTGTAGACTGAAGCAAGGAAGTACGACTCACTATTCGCGTTGATGGCTCAGTTAGATGATAATAATAAAGAAGATGAAGACGATGAGGTAAACTTCAGGGATGTTCAGAGAAATCTGAAATCCTACTCTTCAAAGAAGCTAATATCTTTATCTAATGTCCTAATTGATGCCTATTATAGTCCTGTAAATGATAAGTAGATCCTGACCACACAACTAGGAGAGAGAGAACAATCTAGAGATGATCTAGTTGTATGTGCAGTGGACTTAAATGAGACCATAGCAAATCTTGAAAATAAAAGGAAGCCTTAAGTGAAAAGATAAACAGTACAGAGAATGAGAGACATGATCTAATAGTAGCAGCAATTGATATAAAACAAATGATAGAAGGCCTTAACAATGAGAAACACACCTTAGAAGATAAAGTTGCATCTACGGAAGAAGAAAGGGATGTCCTGTTAATAATATGCACTGATCTAGAGGAACCCATTGAGGGCCTCAATAAAGAATTTAGGAATGTAAGTCTTGGGAAAGGAAGGTAGTAGCTAGTGAGATGCATATCATGCTTACATGGAGTTAACCTTTGTGAAAACCAGTCTCCACAGTGAACACGAGAGGAATCAGCAACTCAAAACTGAATTGGATAAGGTGAGAAATAACCTAGAGAAATCTCTGAAATGGACATGGTCCTTAGATGTTGTTACTACTATGTATCTCAATAATAGTGGGAACAAGTAGGGCATCCGATTCTAAAGGGAGAAAACTCCCTATAACCCACACATCAAGTATGTTGTTGTACCTGATAACAGGTTATGTACTCACTATGGGAACAATGGGCATTTTAAGGAAAATTGCCAGGCTAGGGTTTAGTCTACCCAGAAAAACAAAGTGTTCTCTGGTGGAATGACAACTAGAAGGGGACCGGGTATCACTCTAAAAAAGCGGATGTTGCCTGCATGGACTAGGAAATCCCTTATTCATCCTTTTTTTCATAACAAAGGACCTAAACTAGTTTGGGTTCCTAAATCTAACCCTTGATTTCCATAAGCAGGGAACAGTGAGAGGATTCAGGATGCTTTGGATCATGGGCAATGGATACATAAAGCATATAGCTAAAAACAACATGAATCTCTTCTCACTAACAGCCCTGCAGGAAGGGAATGTATCCTTAAGAAAGAAGTAAATGGTACAATCTCAAGTGAATGAAAAGGTAGATAAGTTCTTTTGGCACTCAAGTTAGAATGTGCACTATGTGAATGGTCTAAAGAGTGCAGTCACCAATTTGATAAATTGTCAAGTGGTCTCAGCTGACAAAGGAAACAAAAACATCCACTGCAACTAAGTGCGAATTCCTACATGCTGGTGTTATGGGATGAGTAAAGTCGCAACCTTGGCACGAAGGATTGGTATGTCCAAACCTCTCACCTATGAATAAATTAACTCAGCAGGACCTAGCCTATGGTTAGTCAGCTCAAGTATTCCCTGACATGAGTTCACAAAAAGAAGGAGGATGAGATAAGGGATCGAGCACTTTTTCCCAACAATCAAGTACTTCATAGCAAAGTGATACTGTTGAAAGAAAGAACTGAACAGACACGAGTACCATGTTCTCGAAAATAGGAAGGATTAGCCAGAGAATCTTAATCAAAAAGGGATGAGCAAAGGAAACTCCTCTGGAATACACTCCACGAAACAAAAACAGAATGTCTTCAACAAAGGTCACATATAATGATAGGGGGTGCTCATGATATCTACAACAAGACACCTCCTCTTGCCAAGAAATAAACAATAACAAATAAGTAAGATGAAGGGGACTGGCAGAATGTAATGCAACATCATTCTCCATATCTCACAAAGAACCTGGTACCTCACCCGTTACCACTGAATGTAGCTCATGGTACGACACACGTAGCAGAACACGAAGTGTTTTTCTACGGAAAAGGAAAGCACTTTTGGAACGGTTCTCTTGTCATGATTCATGCCTCATCCCTTGGGAAACAGTGAAGCAGAACTTAAATAGATTCATCAATAACTGAAGAAGGTTTTCAATTTAAAAAAATGGGGGGGGGGGGGGAGGGGGGAGAAGATCAAGCATATTGAAGGAACAGAAGACAAAATTCCAGACATTTGCATCAAAGCCTCAAGTAGAGAACTCTGGATCAACCAAATGTGAAGATGGAGTTACAAGGACCAAATGAAGAACCTTATCCGCCATCAGTTGGTTATGTAAGACAGCACCAGGTAAAAATAGCTAAAGTATTTTTGACTAAGCCTAGCTCACATCAATACCGTTGCAGGTAAACACACATGACGATCATAGAAGCTAAAGGCACTGGTGTGAAATGTGAAGAGAGAGGAGCAACCAAAAACTTATTCAAAAATTTGTTATGGAATCAGGTCCCTGTACCCCAAGTTAATAGTAATGTACTTAATTTTTCATGCCCTTTTCTAAAAAAATATAAATATATTGTGACTCAGTTGCCACATCATTCAACTTTTCAGCATCTGTGTGTCAGGTCTTGTCTATCAAATCCTTTAATCTCCTCTACATGGTAACACTTCCGTACAAACCTACCGTCATTTTCAGAACTATTCATAGCCTGTTTTGCTCTCCACTCATCATTAGTTCTTCTTCCAATAAAACTCTCCTTCTCTCTCACGGCAAGTCATGTACCTTCATCCCCTTTGTAGAACCAGGATACTCTTCTTATCCTTCTATTTCTTTCCTTGCTCATCTACCAAGATCTCATATAATCGCGATTAAACAATCATCTCATTCTCCCACCATTAACACCGCTCCCACTTCACTATCACCTTTGAAACCATTCCCTGAACATCACTATTTCACGCCTTCTACCACCTTCACCACTCTTAATTCCTCCTCTACTCCTATAGTTTTCCCATTCCTGATAAATCTTGTCTACCATTATCTTTGGAACCCTATGACTTGTCAACCCTATGATCTCATCAAAGACCATACATAAAGGTTTACTCCTCAAGTGTCAGAGGTTCCCGAGGATAATCTCGATCAGTATCTGAACTCATCTATGTTGGAATCAACAACTTCTAAGGAGTTACCATAAAAGGAAGCAGCTCATAGAATCATGGCTATAACTACTGAGATATTGATAAATGAAGGAGAATATCTCTCGTCTGAATACCAAGGGGAACCAAGTCCATTTCTAGAAGATATAAGAACCACAACACTCCTCGAGTCGTTAGCTCATAAGATACTCTCAAAAAAGGATTTCAATGAACCCGATTCTCTTCCATGCAAACCTACTCCTACACCTCCTGTGCATTCCAAGCTCTTGGAGTCCTCTTTAAAGTCACCCATCCCCCTGCCATTTCATCCAGTGAATTCAAAATCCTCATTGCAGAAAAGTAAGAGGTGTGTCAAGACAATGAAAAAGAGGAAAATGAATCTAGAGGAGTTCATCAAGAGTATGTCAGTAAGTTGGACAAACAAAAATGCTTCTAGGGAACCTGGTTCATCAGTGCAAGAGTATATGACAATTAAGGAAACTTTTAAGAAACAATAAAGGGTCATCTGCAAAAAATAGCTGCAAGTCTAAACGGAGTCCAACAGAGCTAGCAGTGTCTGAAGACAATAGTGTGGAGGTAGTAGACTGGAACGGAAAGTCCGCCAAAGAGACTAGCAAACAAAAGAAGGAAGCCGTTAAGGAACCTGGTTCCTCAAAACCCTTGATCTGTGATGGTGTTCTATAGCAGCAGACGTTAAGAACTCAAAAGGTGCTATGTGGTCGAACATTTGATCCAGCAATTTCGGATATGGCCGGCATGAGACAAATTTTGGAGATTTTGATGGGAACACCTGTTTAAAGGGAGCATGCTGGTATACGAAGATGCAACGAAAACCTTCTATGAATCTCTTTTACTATTGAGGAGGATCATATCTGTGCATTTGTAAATGGAGTGGACATTGTGCTCGACACCTTTACGTTGGGTAAAATTCTGAAAATTCCATGTGAAGTTGTGTCCTCAGTCAAGAATGTCTATGGAATAAACTTTCGGAGAGCCATCATGAAAGACTAAGCTATTCAACATGTGGAACAAGTCCATAAGAAGGTACTGCTTCCTAAGTACCAGCTTCTCTTTGAACTGGTCAAATAAGTACTCCTACCCCGCTCTGAGAGGCGCTCCATTGCTACAAAATCAGATTTGGTCCTGATAGAGGCACTTGATGGATTTGTGCTAGTCAATTTTCCAGCAATCATGATAGATCATATGCAGAAGGTGGCCAATTTTAAAGCTGGAAATCATGGACTACCTTATGGATTTCTCCTCACTCAAGTGTTCAGATTCTACAAGGTTCCCTTGGGAAATCCTCTAGTGGGCACATGCAAGTAGACATTCTCTAAGACCACTCTAGAGGAATGTGAATGTGTAGAAAGGGTTGGTGGGAGCACCTCAACCATTTCTCAGCTGATAAATGCTTAAAATGCAACCTCTAAGGAATTGAGAAGGCTGATGGCTCGAAATGACATATTGGAAACCCATCTTAGCCAAGCAGCTCAGGGACCTATTTCTGTACATGAGGGGGTTGCCTGACTGAGAAAGGAAAATGAGAGACTTCGGGCTTATTACTTAAAGAACAACTGGTTGCAAATGCTAGACTAGATGTGGTTCTAAAAACCATTGTTGTCTCTTCCTCTAAACCCTCTTCCTCTAGTGTTTCCTAGAATCCTCTTAGTGTCAAGTTATTTTTTCTTAAACATCCTATGTCTGCTGTTTTACTTGTGTTTACTTGTTTTTATTTGGTTTGTAGCATGTGAACTTACTCATTACTGCTCCTGACTTGTTCAGTCCAATGTAAACAATAATGAAACAACTCCCCTTTCTTTGCGTGTACACTATTGTGTTCCTCTGGCTTCTCTTTTTTGTCATGTTTTGTGCACATATGTGGCATGAGCTAGCTATGTTAGACTTATTTATGCTTATTACCCGCTTGTGCTCTTCTTCGTAGCTGTTATTTATAATGATGCCAAAGGGGGAAATATGATAGGGTTTTAAAGGTAAGGTAAACATGGCTGTAGTGTAGGGAGATATGAGATTAAGGAGGAACTTCGTGTATTTTTGGGGAACTTCGTGTATTTCTGGCATCTCATCTGGTTATTTTTGCTCTAAACAAATATTGTCCATACTTAAGTTTGTCATCATCAAAAAGGGAGAAATTGATGGGTTTGACTTTACCTTATGCTTCTTGTGTTTTGATGATCTAAAAAACTTATTGTAAAGAATAGAATAGAGAACCTACTCCACGGGATATATATCTCATATGAACTGGTCGAGGCTTGAACATTAGCAAATGAATGAACGACCACATGGAAGAACAAAACAAGGACCTGATGACCTAGTCCCTTAGGGTTTTCCAACAAAAGCACACGTTAGTGACTGTACATATTCAAGATAAAGAGAAACACAACAGAGACCTACTCCCTTGGGGTTCTCTGACAGAAGTACAAATCAAAGTGCAAATATGGAATGTAGCAGAAGAAAGTCCATCAAGCAACTATTACAGAAGAGGAACATAACTAGGACCTGGTCCATTGGTATGTCCTGACAGAAGTATTAGGACCTGGTTCATTGGTATGTCCTGACAGAAGCACAAAGTCCAGCTAGAACGCACCTACCCAGAAGTGGCTGTACAGATAGTGCAGTAGTCACTTCTCTTTGAAAAGAAGTACATCAAGAGTTGACATCAGCTTCTATTGTGATATCTTTTGTGATAAAAATAACCTGGTGCAAGACACACTTCTTCGACGCATTCAGTGATATTCTCTTGAGTGGAACAAGCTTTTATCCGGCATTGAAGTCATTGGTCTGTCAAGAATAAGAAGACAACTCCACTACGGATCGGTTCTAGCAAAGTCTTATGTATGTCCATAGTTGAGTTGTAATCTTGTCAATTGTTCTACATTGTAATTCGTATTTTGCTTTCTTAGAAGTACTATTTTAGGAACAAACATTTTGGAGTTTACATTGTGACTAGGAATAGTCATAAGTTGAATCCTATGTAACTAGGAGAGTTAAAGAGTGGCTTGTGATGATGCATCACAAGTTAGTTTGAAGTCTTTGCAAAAGGGAGTTTGCAAAGTGGCTTGTAATAGGTAGATTACAAGTTATTTGAGTTTAAAGCCTACTGGTGTAGGTCGTGGTTTTTTGATCCTCTTGTGTGAGATGTTTCCACGTAGAAAAACCTCTGGCCTCTTTTACATTCAATCTTTACTTCTTTTAGCGTATCAGTCTCATAGAGGACCAGATTCTCTATAGGTTGGCAGACCCATACAGGCTATATATATATATATATATATATATATATATATATATATATACGACGCGATAAATATCTGATGATGCCATAAAAGATTTCAAATTTTCAACCAACAACAAAGTTAATATATAAATCTTAATTTCATGCAAAATCAATTTTATTAATATATGTTCGGGAGATATTTAAAACTTGTTCGAGGATGAGGTATTATAGTTTTAACACAATATCTCATCCTTTTCATTTTGTGTTGTTTATGTCACGAAATCGTGATGGCACATAACCCAACATGTTAGGTAAGTCAAATAATAACTATCCATTTCCATTAATATTAATAAGACAATTAAAGAAAATGAATTTTACTGAATCTTACACATTTCGCAAGTACCGGTAGTAAAATTCATGAGCTTCTAAGAAAAAAGTTTACAAAGCTGAAATGAAGTAAATACATCATCTGTTTGAAAAGTATATAAACAAGTTCTATAAATCTAAGGCTACCATGACAAGAGGTAGTTGCAACCGAAACGCATGTACATTTTTAATTCCAACTCCCGCTGATCACAACAACATCAGCAGCCCCATATACTCAATAAGTAACAAACCTAACCTTAGCTTGAAAGTAGTGGCAAGCTGAAACATAGGCTGGGTCCAATGCCAATAACACATAGCATTTCATAACATGCAAGACAAGTAATAAAAGAAGTAACTCGTAATTTAAAATTCTCAGCATATTCATAATTCCCGAAAATAGTTTCACTTTTAAAGTATATCAGTGAAAACCCAAATCTTTTACGAAATCGTTGAAAAATATGAGATAGATTGAAACCGTAATTTTTCCAAAAATCCTTTCCACAATAAATAAGATGTTTCATTTTCTTTCTAGATAGCAAGCGTGAAATACTTCTCTACGCCTATATATCAATATGTGTGAAAAGTCGTGAACGACATGATACCATACAACATGAAGAAAATGCATCTCTATACTTGTATGTCATATGTGCATGTCAATGGATGTATCTCAGATATAAATTACACACTCTTAGAGTACTCAATCTCATTGTTCATACTTTCTGCTCATCTTGCTCAATCACTCGGTACCGTATATGGCCAATCCGATTCAGAAAAGATCCATCCCGGAATATATACATCAACTGACCAACAATCACTTAGTATTGAGTAGGGGCAAATCCATATTGTGGGGAAGATCCATCCCCAAGTATATGATGCTTCGGAGAAGATCCATGTCCAGGGAAGATCCATCCCTCAATATAATAAATCGCGCTGACTGGGGGTGTGAACAAACTCAGTAGGGGCTCCTAAAGCCCAAACGCTATCATAAAATCAGTATAACTACTGCGACATGCAGCCCAATCCATAAATATTACTCATTATAGGCTCTCGACCTCACTTAGTCATCAATCTCTCCAGTCTCACTCACGGGCTCACAATGTCATGAAATTAGCCCGACAATAATGATATGATGTATCAATAAATAAAAATTGAGATAGAGATATGATATGAATGCATAAATATGTCCGAGTACAAAATATCAATGAAACTAGTGAAATGACAGCAAGAAACGACTACTATGGGTCCCAATAGTATCGGCATAAAGCCTAAATATGATACCTATCATGATTGACAGCTCAATTACTTTATCACATGGTGAAAATGCGGTAATCAATAAAATAGGACCATTATACAGTGCCATGGAAACAAAGGGGTCATAATTCACATGGTACACGCTCACACGCCCATCACCTAGCATATGCGTTACATCAATACCAATCATATAACACGTATTTTGGGGTTTTATACCCTGAGCACTAAGTTTAGAAGTGCTGCTTACCTCGAACAAGCCAATTCCAATATAGAGCAAGCCAAACGATGCTCCAAAAATGTCATCTCGCGTGTACCAATCTCCGAATAGATCAAAACTATCGAAAATAAATTCAAATACATCAAATAAAGCCCAAAACTGAGCAAGTATGGGGGTAATACCGATTCGCAAGACTCTACTAGACACTTGCTCATGACTTGTAGAACCTATGAACCTAGAACTCTAATACCAATTTGTCACGACCCCAAATCCACTAGCCATGATGGTATCTAATCCAACCCGCTAGGTAAGCCAAAAATTAACTATCTAATTTTATTAATATCAATTAGACAATTAGAAAAAACAAATTTTTCTGAATTTTATACATTTTTCAAGGACTGATAATACAAATCATGAGCTTCTAAAAAAAAGTTTACAAAGCTGAAATGAGGCAAATATGTCATATGTTTGAAAAGTACATAAATAGAATTTTGTAAATCCAAGGCCACCATTAACAAGAGGAAGAAGCTACTGGAACACAAGTACATCTTCAATTCTAGTTCATGTTGATCACAGCAACACCAGCAACCAACATATGCACGCAAGGTGAAGAAGTGTAGGATGAATTCAATCGACCTCATGTACTCAATAAGTAACAAACCTAACCATCGTTTTAAAGTAGTGGCGAGCTAGAACATATGTCAGGTACAATACTAATAGCTAACAACAGTTCATAACAATGGAAGGCAAGTAATAAAAGAAGTAACTCAGAATTTGAAATGCTCAGCTCATTCATAGTTCCTGAAAATAGTTTCACTTTTCTAGTATATTAGTGAAAACCCAAATCCTTTACTAAAATAGTCGAAAAATATGAGATAGATTGAAACTGTAATTTTTCAAAAAATCCTTTCCGCAATTAAGATGTTTGATTTTTCTTTCCAGATAGCAAGCGTGAAATACTTCACTATGCCTACATGTTAATGTGTGTGAAAAGTCATAAATGACGTGATACTATACAAGATGAGGAAAATGCATATATATGCCTGTATGTCATGTGTGAATGTCGATTCCATATATTTGAAAGATGAACTAATTTACTCACACTCTCAGAGTAATAAATCTCATTACCTGACACTTTCCGCTCATCATGCTCAATCACTCAGTACTGTATATGGACAATCTGGCCCAGGGAAGATCCATCTGGAATATATACATCAACTGACCAATAGCTACTTAGTACTAAGTAGGGGCAAATCCATCCCGTGGCAAAGAAGATCCATCCCTAAATATATAAATGCTTCAGACAAGATCCATGTTCAGAGAAGATCCATCCCTCAATATAATCAACCGCGCTCATTGGGGGTGTGTATAGATTCTGGAGGGACTCCTACAACCCAAGTGCTATCATAAAATCAATATAACCACTGCGTCGTGCAGGCCGATGTCATAATTGTCGGGCTCATAATCAGGCTCTCGGCCTCACTCAGTCATCAATCTCTTCAGTCTCACTCATGGGTTCCTAATGTCATGAAACTAGCCCGGCAATAATGATATGACGTATTAATAAATAACAACAAAGACTGAGATATGATTAGAATTCATGAATATGACTGAATACAAAATATTAATGAAATTAGTGAAACGACAGCAAGAAACGACCACAATAGATCCTAACAGTATCGGCATAAAGCCTAAACATGATATATAGCATAATTGATAGCTCAATTACTTTATCACATGGTAAAAATGCGGATATCAACAAAATAGGACCATTATATAATGCCATGGAAACAACGGGGTCACAATTCACATGGTGCACGCTCACACGCCCATCACCTAGCATGTGCGTCACCTCAATATCAATCACGTAATATGCATATCGGGGTTTCATATCCTCAGCACTAAGTTTAGAAGTGTTATTTACCACGAATAAGCCAACTCCAATACCAAACAAGCCAAGCAATGCTCCAAAAATGCGATCTCGCACGTATCAATCTCCGAACGGCTCAAAACTAGCCAAAAGCAATTCAAATACATCAAATAAAGCCTAAGGAAACAATTCCAAATGGTAAAGATCACATCCTTATTCAAAATTCAAAACCGGCCAAAAGCCACACTCGGGCCCACGCCTCAGAACTCGATGAAACTCAGAAATTCTGATAACCCGTTAAATTGCAAGTTCAACCATACTAGTTTCACTCAAATTCGAATTAAAATCGGTGTTCAAAACTCGAAAATTCACATTATAAAAATTTAGGCTAAATTCATCAAACAATTGTTAAAAATGAAGATGGATTCATGAAATGTAATCAAAACCAAGAATAGAATATTTACCCCAATCCTTGTGATGAAGATTGCTCCAAAAATCTCCTTGTATTTATCATTCTGTCGAGCAATTTTGCATTTGCGACAAATTAGCCGCATTTGCAAAATCAGCTGAGAACTCTACCCTCGCACCTGTGAACAAAATCCGCTTCTGCGACAACACAGGTGCGAGCCACCATCCGCAACCGTGTAATACCTCACTCATGCTCTCTTTCACTTTGCACATGCGCATCCGATTTACACCCAAATCTCCGCTTCTGTCGTCTTCCTCACCCATTACTCACCTCGCCGCTCCAACTCCTTTGTTGCTTCTACGATGATCGCACTTGCGCAAACCAGCTATAGGTGCTATTACACCAGAACCGACAACAACCAACAATAAAAACATGAAGAAAAATGATCTGAAATCAATCTGAAACACGCCCCAGCCCCTCAGAACCTCGTCCAAGTATACCAACAAGTCCCATAATGTAACACGGACCTACTCGAGGCCTCAAAACACACGTAACAAATCATACCTAAATTCAAACTTGATGAACTTTGAATTTTTCAACTTCTATAACTTGTGCCAAAATATAGCAACCAACTAGGAATGAACTCAAATTTTGCACACAAGTCCCAAATGACATAACAAAGCTATTCCAATTCCTAAAACCACAATCCAAATCCGATATCCACAAAGTCAACTCTCGGTCAAACTTGTAAACTTTCCAAACCTTCAAAGTTTCAAGTTTTGCCAATTTGTGCTGAAACCTTCTAGAAACATTCAAATGCAAATCTGGGCATATGCCTGAGTCTAAAATTACCATTCAGATATGACGAAACCATCAAAACTCCATTCCAAATTCACAAAAAGTCAAACTTGGTATACGCTTTCAACTTAAAGCTTCAATAATGTACTTCATTCTTCCAAATCTATTCTGAATAACCTGATAACCATAGCCCATGATTCACGTAAGTCATAATACACCATACAAAGCTACTTATGCATGTAAACTATCGAGCAAAGTGCAGATGCTCAAAACGATCGATCAGGTCATTAAATTATGTGCCTAGCCAGCCATTCCCTAAATAATAAGTACATGAGTTAAACAAACTAAAAAGCCATTATATTTTGTCCATTATAACTCAAAACTCAAAAGACACTCTTTACTTTCAAGAAAAACTAAATATTATTTTTGGTGATGCGGCATATATATTTCTATTTCACCGTTTAAAAAATTAAAGAATCTATTAAAATCATGTACCGACCGGCTCCATAACTCTATTTACTCCATGAACCTACTTGCTAGAGTTTAATTGAAGACAAATTTTCATAAAGCACTATATTTTAGTGGTAATTAACTATTTATAGATACCATTTGCTATATTACGGATTGTAGATACATTTTATGTTGTTATAAGATGTATTAGATGTATTTAAGCGATTGTATTCATGAATACAATAGCTAAAATAGGCGTGAATCAGGAAAGTCCAGCTAATTAGTTATTGTATTCGAGTGTATTCGAATGTATTCATGGTGTGAAACATGTGATTACAACAGGATAGATTATTGTATTTGACTGTATTCATGGCATGAGATTACACTATTTTTAAATGGGAAGTGAATCATTTAACATAATAGACTCCTAATATAACTCAACAAACTCAATTATAACACACAAGTTTTGTATTTCCAGTTATAAAAAGGATTCTTAACCGAAAAATACCCCAAAATATAGCAATCTTCAGAGAAATTATATAATACATCTGAATACATAAATTATATTAATTCAAAAAATATATGAATACATTTATGGAATATAGCGAGACAGAGAATATAAATAAAATACATAGAATTCATTGAGATACATTAAAATACAATAAAAAGAACAAAATACATGGAATACAACGAGATATATTGAATTACAATAAATAAAACAATGAGTACAATTAAATACATGAAAATATAGTGTGATATGTTGAAAATATATTGAAATATATTAACAGAAAATCAAGTTGCTCAGCCCCAAAACTCCGTCATCTTTGTTCAAGAACAAAACCTAATTTTCAGCAAATCCGCCATCGAGCAAAAACCCTGAATTTCACTGTTCCCACGCATCATGTACAGTACCCGAGGCAAAAAATATGGCAAGACATAGTATAGAATTTTTGATAGTGTTACATCTTAGAATAAGACGCAACATTGTCTTATATACCAAGACAATTCCCAGGTTCCACTTGCGGGAGTTGATACCTCCGTTTTTCCTTTCCCCTTTATTGTGATAGTTAAATTGTTGCAATCTTAATTCCTCTAAGTCTTTTTCACAGAATTAGTGGGCTTATAGTTTCCGCCTGCCTTTGTCTAGCTTCATCGGTTCCCTTGTGTGTGTGTGAGTGATTTTCCCTTATTCTGCCGGAGGAATAGTGACTGTGGTCTAGGATGATCGAATAAAGTCATGTCCTCGAGGCGAACGGGGGTGGGGCGGTGGGTAGGGCATGGGTTAGGGGGTGGGTCAGTAGGTAAGGGAAGTAAAGGTAGCATGGGTGTCCATAGGTTAAGAATCAGGTCATGGAACATAGGTACATTGATTAGTAAGTCTATAGAGTTGGTAAAGATTCTTAAGAAGAAGTTCAATATAGCGTGTGTCCACGAGACTAGGTGGGTAGGTTCGAGGGCAAAGGATGAGGACAGGTAAATACTTTGGTACTCAAGAGTCCAGAAAGGAAAGAATGGAGCAGGTATCTTTGTGGATAGGGAACTTAGAGAGTCTGTGGTTGAGGTTAGACGAGTGAATGATAGATTGATGGTTATTAAGTTGGTGGTTGGAGAGTACACCTTGAACGTCGTTAACGCCTATGTGCCACATGTAGGCCTAGATGAGTAGGTAAAACAACGCTTTTTGGAGGGGTTGGATGAGATTGTACGTCAGGTTCCGCTTGCTTAGAAGCTATTCATAGGAGGGGGTTTCAATGCTCATATTCTGGCGACTGCATGTGCTTATGGCGAGGTGCATAGAGGATTTGTTTTGGGTAGAGGAACAGAGGAGGTACCTCGCTGTTGGAATTCACTAAGGCTTTTGGATTGGTGATTGCAAACTCTAGCTTTACAAAAAGGAAAGAGCATTTGGTTATATTTCAAAATGTGGTAGCGAAGACTTCGATTGACTATCTCCTCCTCAAGAGGTGTGATATCGGGTTGTACAAGGACTGTAAGGTGATTCCAAACAAGACACTCACGATGCAACATAGACTCTTGGTGCTTGATATTTGTATTAGGTTAAAGAGAAGGAAAAGGTTTACTCGGGGAAAACTAAGAATCAGGTGGGGAGACTTGACTAAGGATAAAGACCAAGAGTTGAAGTGCCGGTTGTCTTCTATAGGAACTTGGAGGAGCACTGGGGACGGGATCACTATGTGGTCAGCGACAACAGACTGTATAAAGGACTCGAGAGTGGTGTTATGGGTCTCAACCGGTGTCTCTGATGGGCACAAAGGAGACTAGTGGTGGAATGAAGTGGTCCAAGGTAAAGTGGAAGCGAAGAAGGCGGCATACCTGAAGTTACTGGGGAGCATAGGTGACTAGGAAAGGCGGGCGTGCATGGAGAGATATAAGGTAGCTAGGAAGGAAGCTAAACTTTTTGTCACAGAGGCTAAGACAACGGAGTATGGTCGTATGTACGAGGAATAATGGGAAAAAACGAGGAGAAGAAGTTATTTCGGCAGGCAAAATTGAGAGAGAGGAAGGCTCGAGATTTAGACCAAGTGAGATACATTAAGGATGAAAATGGTAAAGTACTGGTGGAAGATGCCTAAATTAAAAGGAGATGACAGACTTACTTTCATAAGATTTTGAATGAAAAAGGGGATCGTGAAATTGTGCTAGGTGTATTGGAGCATTTCGAGAGTTACCGTGACTTCGGGCACTGCAGGCATATCGAGGTCGAGGAGTCGTGGGAGCTATGCGTAAGATGAGTAGGGGCAGAGCGACCGGACCAGATGAGATTCCAGTGGAATTTTAGAAGTGTGTAGGGAGAGTAGGTGTGGAGTGGTTAACTGGGTTGTTTAATGTTATTTTTAAGGCGAAAAGGATGCTAGATGAGTGGAGGTGGAGTACGGTGGTTCCACTGTATAAGAACAAAGGTGATATCTAGAGTTGAAACAATTATAGGGATATCAATTTACTGATTCATACCATGAAAGTATAGGATAGGGTGGTTGAAGCGAGGGTGAGGATCACAATATCTGTATCCGATAACCAGTTCCGGTTCATGTCAGGTCGTTCTACTATAGAAGCTATACACCTTGCTAGGAGGTTGGAACTATATAGAGAGAGAGAGAGAAAGAAAGATCTGCACATGGTGTTTATTGACCTGGAGAAAATATATGGCAACGTTCCTAGAGAAGTTCTCTGGAGATGCTTGGAGGCAAAACGTGTGTCGATTCCTTATATTATGGCAATTAAGGACATGTATGATAGGGCTAAGACTCGGGTTAGGATGGTAGGAGGAAACTCTCAGCATTTTTCGGTTGAGATAGGGTTACACTAAGGCTCTGTGCTCAGTCCGTTCTTATTTTCCCTGGTGATAGATGCGACAACGAACCATATTCAAAGGGAGGTGCCGTGGTGTATGCTATTCGCTAATGACATAGTTCTGCTTGATGAGTCACGAGCCGGTATTAATTATAGATTGGAAGATTGGAGATAGACGCTTGAGTCTAAGGGTTTCAAGCTAACCAAAACGAAGATGAAATACCTCGAGTGTAAGTTTAGCATTGAGCCGCGGAAAGTGGACGTGGATGTGAGGCTTGAGTCACATGTTATCCCATGTAGAGGCAGCTTTAAGTGCCTTGGTTTGGTTATCTACGAGGGAAGGGAGATCGACGAGAATGTCACGCACCGTATTGGGGTACGATGGATGAAGTGGAGGTTAGCATTTGGAGTCTTGTGCGGCAAAAGAGTGCCAATGATACTCAAAGGTAAGTTCTATTAAGCGGTGGTTAGACCAGCCATGATGTATGGGGCTTAGTGTTGGCATGTATACAATTAGGAATGATGATATTCGGTAGAAGGTGCACGTGGCTCCCATTGATGAGAAGATGCGGGAAGAAAGGCTCAAATGGTTCAGGTATGTACAGAGGAGAAGCACAGATTCTCCAGTAAGGAGGTGTGAGCGGCTGGTTGTGGAAGACACAAGAAGAGATAGAGGGCGACCTAAGAAGTATTGGGAAGAGGTAATCAGGTAGGATATGGCGAGGCTTCAGGTTTTCGCGGACATGATACTTGATAGGAAGTTGTGGAGGTCGAGTATTACTTTGTGTCTTTGTGAGCCTAGTCCGGTGGGGGTTTTGTCTAAGATAGCAAGGGGTGATGTCGTTTCTTACTATTTTCTATTTTCTATGCAGGTTCCACTTACTAGCCATCGTTTTAGCTTTGCATTTTTCTTTTGCATTTTATGTTCCTATATTTTCTATGATCTCCGTAGTGAATCTAATATTCTCTCCTTTTATCTTTTTATTATCTTGAGCCGATGGTCTTTCGGTAACAGCCTCTCTACTCCTTTGGGGTAGGGGTAAGGTCTGCGTACACACTACACTTCTAGACGCTACTTGTAGAATTTTATTGAGTGGTTATTATTTTTTATTGTTGTTACATCTTAAAATACTGAATGAGAAAAAGAGGAATATAAGAACCAACACGATTAAAGTAAGAACCTAGGCCATCGATAGATTCTTCAGGAACAATGAGTTTCAACTAATTATATCCTTAATATGCCCCTTCTCAGCATCTTATCAGAAGACTAAAGAGAAGGCAAAATCACAATTTGTGACTAGTGGTAGGTGATGTGGGTGAAAGAAATTTAAGATTGAGCATCATGTTTCAGGGAATGAAGGAAGAGAATGACATGTATTAAAGTAGAGAGAGAAAGAAAATACTGCAACTGAATAGTATATTTAGTGGCTTAAGGATAGAAGATAACCAAAATTAGATATTTTGCTATAAATATTAAAAAAGGTATCTATAAAATATAATTTTTTAAAATGATATTTATTAATAATAAATAAGGTGTTAATCTTTGGTACAGGAGATAAAAATTCCTTAAGTGAAAGGTTAAGCTATATGTATCTTCAATTTTTGACGAGAGAAAATAACGGGACATTATAAGATTTCTATAGATTGAGTTAATTAATTCTTAGTAGTTAATGATAAACAAATAGGTGTCAAATGATCACAATTCATAATCACTTTAATTAAATGAACAGACTGGATAAAATTTTATTTTTCTCTTTCAGCACATGTTGGTTTTTAGTTGCAATAAATGGGTCACTTTCTCCATTAATAAAATTTTTTGGATTTTTTATTTATAAAATAGGATCAAATAGTATAAAACAGAAATATGGGCCATATAGTTATAAAAGTACATTTAGTCTAACTCATATTTCATATAAAAATGTTCTCTGGCTGAATTTCTATATACGTTGACAAGTTATAACATTTATGACTCACTTTGCAACAAAAAAAAAAAAGATGCTGGTTGTCAATTGATTAGAAACTTCAAATATTTTGACTTATTAAATGCAATGAAACTAAAACCCAATTTCCATTTGTTCCTGCAAAACACTTTAAAAAAATTTAAGGAAAAAAAAAAACAAAAACAGAAAAAAATGAAAGACCAAGCATCGAATTGTCACTTGGGAATCTCAAAGTTTGTGTGTGCTGGTTAATCGGTTATGTACATATATAATAAATTTCAGATAGGGATGGAGCAGTAGTTCGACGTACGAGTTCAACAGATCCAAATAAATTTTATATAGATCTTATATTCGTATTAAAAAGATTATTTAATATATAAACACAATTTATATAAACTTTATAAGTTGCCTTTTTTAAACTTAAAACCTACAAATTTAAAATCACGACTCTGTTATTAATAAAAGTATATATTCGAGATATGATCCCTTTTTACTGTCCCCCTATTTTTCTTGTATTGCGACACAGGGGCAAAAAACAAGAGAAGGATAGGGTTCCTTTCGCTTTTGGCTTAGTAGCCCCTAGCGGGAGACTCGCACGACGGGCTATTAACTTATTGATAGACCATGCTTTTGATAATTGTGTCGTTATATCTAAGTTGTAAGGGTTCTCAGCCACATGCATTAAAAGCCACATGCATTAAAATATTTATTATATGATCATATTCAATTCATCAGGAATTTTTGGATCATAACTCACAAGTTCACAAGTGAATATAATATCATGATCTATCCTATCATCAAGTGAAAAGGGTTTTCTTTGGTCTAATTATGACTTTAATATTGAATTAGCTAATCCATGTAATCACGGATGGACCAAACAGATTATGGTCACGGGTTAAAAAGTAAAGAAGATTACAGTAGTTCTTTCAAATCTCGATCCTTCACGTGTTATCATTTGATATTTAGCTAAATTTTGTTTTACATCTTGGCTTTATTTGGTCGAATAGCTAAATCAAAATAAAAATCAGAAACGAATTTTATTCCTTTCAGAAAATAAAATAAGATGAGGAAAGCCTGTCTATATTAGTTGCTTTTACAATTTGTAAATACAAGATAACGTCTTAAAAAAATGACAAGTGGTTATTAAATAAATTCCAATTACTATACTTTATTAGTCTTTCTGAATTACATTATATTTGTGATGATCCGAAAGGTCATCTTGTGTTTTAGAACTCAATTTGGGATTTCAAGGCCTTCCAAACTTTATTTTATTTCTTCTCGATTTGTGCGTGCAGTCCAGGCGCGTTCCGGAAAGCCTTTATATGAAAATTTGAGAAAATAATAAATTTTGCCTTTAAAAGTTGATTTTAGTTGACTTCGGTCTATATTTTGAGTAAACGGATCTGGATCTGTATTTGACAGTCCCAAAGGGTCCGTAGTAAAATATGAGACTTGGGCGTATGCCCGAAATCAAATTTCGAGGTCCTTAGACCGAGAAATAAATTTCTGATGAAAATTATTAAACTGAAATTATAATGGTTTTGAGAAAACGGTCAATATTTGATCTCATTGATATCGGGTCCGTATTTTGGTTCGGAGCCCGATACAGATCTGTTATGATATTTACACTTTATTTATGAAATTTGGTGAGAAACGGAACTGATTTGACGCGATTCAAACATTTGGCTGAGAAAATAAAAGTTTTGAAAATTTCATTCAATTTAATGTTAAATTCGTAGTTTTAGGTATTATTTTGGCGATTTGATGGAGCAACAAAGTCCATATGATGTTTTAAAGACTTGTGTGCATATTTAGTTTGGAGCCCCGATAGCTTGGGTGAATTTCGGGTAGGCTACAAGATGTTTTAGACTTAGAAAATCAGGTATTTTTCCTGCAGTAGTAGTTTTGATATGCCCTTCTTCGCGTTCGCGTAGATATTCTAGTGAACGCGAGAGGTAAAGAGGGACATGGGAAATTTCTTCTTCGTGAACGCGAAGGACAGGTTGCAAACGCGAATCAGTGGGGACTTTACCCTTTGCGAGTGTGACCCGTCTATCGCTAATGCAAAGCGTGGGACCTGGGGGGAGTTAACTCATCGCGAACGCGACACTTTGATCGTGAATACGGTGGCTGGGAGGGATATGCCTTCGCGAATGGGAAGGCCAATAGGACCAAAGCTTTGCAAACGCGAAGAAGACCTGTCCAGTATTTCAAAAACTAAACCAAAAATCGGATTAGACCATTCTTTCATATTTTCAAAAACTAGAAGACCTAGAGGCGATTCTCATGAGGCAATTTCTTTCCCAAAGTGTTGGTAAATGATTCTAAAATACTTTCTTTCAATTACCCATTGCATTTTATCAATTTTCAGCCAAATATCTAGGGTTTTCATGGTAAAAATTGGGGGTTTGGGTATAATTAGGGATTTTTGTATAATTTGGATTTAGACCTCAATTTGGGGTCAGATTCCAAAACTAATTATATATTTTGGCTCAGGAGTGAATGAGTGAGTATGTATTGGTCCAAACCTCGAGTTTTGACCAAGCAGGCCCAGGGTCGGGTTTTGACTTTTTTTTTTGGAAAAAAACATTGGAAAATTTATAATTATGCATTATAATTAATTTCTTTAGTGATAATTGATGTTATTAAGTTAATTATGACTAGATCTGAGCGGGTTGATGGCGGAATCTAGAGGAAAAGTAGTAATTAGCTTTGAGTTTGGTTACAGTAGCGAGGTAAGTGTTGAGACTAACCTTAGCTTGAGAGATTAGGTATTAGGTATTACTTGCCTATTTGCTACATGTTTTGATATTGAGTACAACGTATAGGTAAGGTGACGAGTATCTATGCATTGTTGTCGAGTCATAGCATGTGGGTTAGTCTTATTCTTGTAACTGTTGCACTCTTTGATTATATATTTCATGTTTAGATTTGTTATCCCATGTGTTGAGCAACTCTTATCATGTTTTATGAAGTTTGGCACTAATTGAGTATTAACTCAGAGTTGAGACTGGTATTGTGGAATTAAATGTTGAAGTAAGACTGGTTCTTGATATTTTCATCTCCCTGTTATTATTGCTCATTGTTTGGGTGAGGGAGAGTGTTAAAGCATGAAGGATGATTCCGTGCAATAAATTGTGAGTGAGTGATAATGCATTAAGGGTGAGGTCGTGTCGTATTCTGTGAGTGATAATGCATGAAGGGTGATGTCATGCAATGATATGAGAAAGTTAATGCACAAAGGGTGATGCATGCCGTTTCTATTATTTTTTATGGTAAGGACGAGAATAAAACTACAAAGGGTGATGTTGTGTACTTATTTGCTATCTAATTACTTTCATTGGTGTAAAACATGTTATTTAATGCGTTCTTTACTGTACTATTTCAGGATTTGATATTCGCCTCAACATGTTCTCCCCCTTCCCATTAATATCTGCTTAATTTTCATTTGATGGTATCTTCTTGTATATGATTTAACTGCACAGGTGATCGGTTCTAACCCTACACCACTATTGACTGACAAGAGTGGTCGATGCAGCTTTTACTCGAAAAGGCCGGAATCGAATCCACAGAGATCTAAGATAAGATTTTGAGTTGGGTTCCTATCTAATCTAGCAATGTACGATGTTATTGGTTTCACTTCAAATCGTTCTTGTTTGTTTGCTATTCTAATTTAATGCTAAGGATGTAGGAAATTAAACTGCGTAGATATTTTTGTAAAGTTTTCCAAATTGGTAAAAAGACACTAGGGAAGTGACTTACTCCTAGGTGAGTATCTAATGAGATCAAACTTAGGGCAATATTGTTATAGTTGGAACCGTGATATACCCAATGCACGTAGATACTCACTCTATACGTCTCGGTAGTTTGAGTGACTTTGCCCTAATTAGCTTTCTCAAGCCCAATTGGGTGTTCAATTTGTGCAAGAAAAGTTGGCTCAAGTCTGGTATTACTATCTCTAGGTTTAACTCTTTAATTGGGGCAATCAATCTCTTGATTATACCCCAATTTCTCGTTTACCTGAATTTCCTAGACTTAAGCTTTCTTTCTCAAGAAGAGCCTAAGTAAAAAATACACAAATTAGTATTTGCAACCATCAATTCAACATAAAATCACAAATCAAGCAAAATATCAATCACCCATAAACATCTAAGCCCTAAAATAGGATACTCATTAAATACACACACTAGGATTGAGCTACAATCCTAGATAACGGATATAGCTACTCATAATAATTGAGAAAATCAAAGATTAGATGAATAATAACTCATAAAAATTAATTACAAGATAAAGACTAAGATTAATTGTTAAACAAGCTTTAAAATTACTCAAAAAGGAAAAAGTATCGCGTGCTGAGCTCAACAAAAGATGCCCTAATAATCTGAAAAAGAAGTATGTATACTGAATAAAATTTTTCGAACAAAAATACCCCTACGGAGGTACCGCTAACAGTGAAAGATTGAGCGTTGCAGCGATGAGACTACCGCAGCCGCATAAAATCAAACGTGAACTGTGGTCTTTATTTTTTAGATTTATTCTTAGTCCTCTATATTTGGCTACCGGTGAGGGCGGTTAATGCACCACGGCCGCATTGAATCCACCGTTGCTGCGGAAAATCACCAGGTCAGCGGTGACTCGTAAAACCCTAAATTGTAGCTCTCTGAATCTTTGCCACTGCGGATTGCGATAAAAGGATGCTTCCATGGTAGAGACATCGCTTCCGCACAAAAGCATCGCTGATAGTGGTGACTGGCAAGCCCCAAAAACATACTCTTTAAACTTTTCCACCGCGGATCGCGAGATCAAGTCCACCTCAGCGGTGGATCCTCCACGTTTGTGGTTGATTTTTCGCTGTAGCGCTCAGTTGACTCATCTTTGACTTGTGCAGGTTTCACTCCTTTTTGAGATGGTTTTGACTTTCTTATCCCTTTTGAGCAAACATTGCAAGAAAGCACAATAAGTTAGCTTTTGCGAATAGCTGTACATACTTTAAATCCAAAACTTAAGCAAAAAGAAGCATAAAATAGATTAGATTAATCTCTAGTTATCAACTCCCCCAAACTTAAGCTTTTGCTTGTCCTCAAGTAAACAAAGTAATTCTCACCTCCTCAAGATAAAAGAAAAGAAAGTTCAGTTGTCCTAAAGTGACCTCATCTAGCATCAATTGGGACTAACAATTACCCTCAACTCAAATGCGTTATTAATAACACTCAACCTTTTTAAGCACTATGGATTTAGTACAACGCAAAAGCATCAAGAGTTGACTCAACTCATCAAGGAAAATCTTTTTACTACTTTGGTTATTGTGGAACCCAAACTCATATTCCTTAACTATCCATAAGCAAACCTCACGTTTAGATTGTAGCACTCAAAATAGAGATTTTTGGGAAACACACTCACCTCTCTCAAAAAACGGTCACAAGTCTGGCTCTAAATACCATAAGTTTGCCCCTCATGTGAGTCACCACTAATGTAAGCTCACTCAACTCAATATCATATAAGGGTTTTGTGGGGATGTAATGAAGGCTTTTGGTTCCGGGTAGGATATATTGGTCTAAGAAGGTTTCATATTCTCTTAAGCACTTCATTTGCTTCATTTTGGCACATATTTTCTTAACTCTTTGAGTTATTTACTACTTCCTTAGAGGATAGAGAGACACACTGTCACTCTTTCTTATTCATTTCAATCCTTTTTCTCCTTTCTAATCTTTCCAAGCCTTATTTTTTGATTCCCTTTATTTCTTCTTCATTGTTCACTTTCTTTTTGACTTTTCTTTATTTTTCTTTTTGCCTTTTCTTTTCTTCATTTTGTACCTTTTATCAGTTTTGCATTCCTCATCTCTCCCACCAAACTTGTTATTTTTCCTTGTGCTAAGGAAAGATCGGGCGCCAAGAGAGAATTATTGTAGGATGGATAAAGGCTTGTATCAGGGTTTTTGAAAGAATAAGTGCTATGGCTCAATGGGGTTGACTAGGGATATCATCATTGGTGGACTATGGATGTTCTCAAGTCTCAATTAAGATCAATGAAAGCCTATAATCACTTTTCAAGTCGAGCTACACTAAGGATTCCCCTCAACAAAAATTCACAGCAAGTTCTAGACTCATTAGCATGGTACTTGAACTTGCAAATCTATACCTCACCACACAAACTATAGGATTGCTTAAGAGACAGAATCGGGGGCCCACAACAACCTTAGATAAGATTCGAGCAACACAAGTGGTTCCAAAAAACCACTTGATGATTGTTTAGTCAACACAAGAGTCTCAAGGTCACAACTATCACCATCCTATAAATAACAATTTGTTTCTAACCATAAGGTCAAAGACAAATGTGTTAGGCCCAAGTGAAGCTTTTCTGAGGCACTATTACTCACTAGCTACTATTTACACCAAAAATAAAAAGAAAATAGACTCAAACCCTTAAAAAGGTTATCATGCCATCCATCATCAAAGAACCGTGGCATTAAGAAAACTAAAGGCTTATTGAACATAAAAACTCGTAAAATAAGAAGCTACCAACCGAAAAAGAAGCTACTAAATGAAATAAGAAGCTATGCTATTAAGGAAAATTGCAAAAGAAGTTATGAAAGACAATATGAAAAGTAAACTAAATATGTGCAATAGAGGGGTTATATGAGTATACATAAGAGGGAATGAATATAGACATGAGAGAGTAACTTTATATACAGACTAGGATCGGAAAATATATGAATATACATAAAAGGAAATGAATATATATATATATATATATATATATATATATATATATATATATATATATATATATATATATATATATATATATATATATATATATATATATAAGAGTAACGTTATATACAGACCAAGATCGAAAAATAATGAAAAGTAAAATAAATGGTAAATTTATATACATACTAAAAGTAAAAAATAAACACAAAGAAGGAAAATAGTATCTTTATTACAGACCAACTACCAAATCATCAAAGTAGGGTCACCCCTCAAATGAAAGCTAGCATTGTCCTAAATGCTAACTAACCAAAAATAAGCTTAAAAGGAAAGGTAGGCAGTAATGAAAACTCCCTAAGGGCCCTCCGTCTGCATGGGGTCTTGTGGCTCAAAGCCTGGATCATCTAGCACAGGGTCCTGTGGCTGGCTAGAGGCACCTCCCTCCGGCTCCTCTAGTTGAATCTCTACATCATCTACCTGGGGCATCGCTTTCCACCTTTTGGGCTCTCCCTGAGTCTCCTGCTCGTGAACCTGCAAAGTATGAGCTACTGGAGACTCCAATGGTAGGTCTCTAGCCGACTTCATCTTCTCTACCTCTCCCTTCAACTACTTCACCGACTCCTTCGAGGCCCGAGTCTTTCTCAACTTCTTTGTCTATTCACTCAACTTCTGAATTTATTTTCCTTGAACTACAAGAGCATCCATGATTAGATTTTTCTTGTCCAGGAGCTACTTCTGGTTGTTCAGAAGCTCTTTAAGGGACACCTCCACTGAAGCTGGAACATGGGGATGTGCGGGGGCTGACTGGGCTGCCACAGAATTGGATAGTACAGACAGCATATAAGTTGATGCCTGCATCCAGTTGTTGATACTGGAGAGTGTTTGACTCAACCTATGAGTAGTCAATGGATATGCTGAGGAGGATAGAACTACCGAAAGGCATGGAAGTAGATGGTCCAGAGGCAGGATCTAGTATGGTAGTGAGAAGCTGTGAAGTAGTAACTACCACTAGTAGCTCTTCAGACTGGCTAGTAGAAGCAGTAGCTTTGCCCTTGGATACCTTGGCTTTGGGGTTGTCTAGACCCTTGATGCTGTACCATGAAAAGAGCATCTTGGGTTTTTTCTTTGACATCAAAATTTCTTTTCTCTATCTCTTGATCTTCCAAGTACATGGTGAGAAATTTCGGGAAGGGATACAATCTATTACCCTCGTTGACCATTCTAGTGATCACCGTAGACATGATATTCCCGACATTGATCTGGAACCCCGCCATAATAGCCGGCGTTATAATCTCCCGGGAGACCGGAAAGATGTTTTCGTAAGTCGTAGGGTCTAGCCTATTGCATACAATAGTCTCCCAACCATTCGCCTCAAAGTTTATGGTAGTCCTCAAGATAAGAACCCCTACTGTCAACCATGCTGGAGTGGTATTTGGGAGAGCCAGGTATGATTCCAACCACGGGCGGGATGCCTCATCAATCGCCACCTTCTCCAAGTACAATTTCCCATCTTCATCATTGAAGCCCAGGTAGTCAATGATTGTCTTCCCATCAAACTCAACTTTAAAGTTCCACACATTAGTCACTTTTGTGTCCCTATTTATGTGGGAAGCATTGGCGTTGAATTCATTGACTAGGTTCTAATTGGCATCCCACACCTTACCGGTGAAGTAATCCCATCCCACTCATTCATTGAAGTGCTACTTAATGTTAGGGTTGTAAGGCATGTCCCACTCTATGAATTGACGCTCATGAATTAGGGACTTCTGAGGCCACCATTCCCTGAACTTATGATATGCCAGCTCACTGACAAACCTCCTTTGCCACACTTTAGGGTTTCTTATCCTTTCCACACCCCCGGTTTGGGGCACACCCCCTCCCATGTCATTCGCTACCTTATCATCTACGGGATCCTATCCACGTGATGAAGCTGTAGGTGAGGTTGAAGCTGAAGACTTACTACCCTCAGTTGAGCTATCAGACGACTCAGCAGTGGAGGCAACATGAGAAGTAGGAGAGGTTGGGGGTGTAGGTTAATCTCTCAACCTATGTCTCTTCGGGAAGTCTGGTACATATGCTGGCACTGAATTAGAATCTAAGGCCTCCCAAGAGGGCAAATACTCACTCCCATCGGAATGGGAAGTAACTATCTGCAGCTCTGATGTTCTTTCTTGTTTCTTCGATTGATTTGCAAACTGATGGGGTCAATTTAATCTGTCCTCTTCCCTTATCCCAGGAGGACTCTGCTCTGCCCTTTTGTTTCTCACCCCCATCTAGAATTAACCATTCTTTGCAAACATAATCAGTGGCACATTGTTAGTCACTAGAAGAGGTAGTGAAGATAAGGAATTGATTATGCAATCTGGTCCTTATTCTTTTAAAAATAGGCCATTGGTTCTTCGACCTTGGGAAATTGATTTCAATTTTCAGAGTGATGTGCTTAGTATTGTGCCTATTTGGGTTCGATTTCCTGGTCTTCCTGTTGGTTATTGGTCTGCTGAAGTGCTAAGTAAATTGGCTAGTGCTATTGGTCGGCCATTATATACAGACAAATTTACTGCATGCTTTGAGAAGATTTCATTTGCTAGGGTACTTGTTGAAGTAGATGCTGCCTATCCTCTTGCAGATGAATTGGAGATTGACACCCCATATGGCTCAAAGCTACAGACAATTGAATACGATTGGAAGCCTTCCTTTTGTAATCATTGTCTCAAATTTGGTCATGATGCATTTGAATGTTGGTATTATAGAGATGATAAACCTGTGCAGCACAAGGAGGTTCAGAATAAACCTATAAGGCAAAAAGGAAGAGTGAATCAGCAGGGGAATCAGAAGGGGAAACATATCAGAACTGAATGGATTGCTAAGCAGTCTATTGCTGAGCAGAACAATTCAGTGATACCTGCAGTAGGGGCTGTTATTGAGCAGACCAATTCAGTGAATCCTGTAGTAGAGGCTGTTGTTGAGCAGTCTAGTGTTGCGATTCCTGTAGTAGAGGGCCAATTGCAATATCATGGGGAGTCTGATGGATCACAGAACACCATGCAGCTTGAAAATGTTTTAGTCAATTCAGAAACTGTTCTCACTATTGCTGAAGTTGAGAAAGGTGAACATCAGACAGTTCTTGCTAATAATGGTAAGGCTGTCATGAATGAGAATGGAAGCAATAGCTATAATATAGACCCTGGTCCATCTTAGATGGTAGAACCTAATTCTCAATGATTGTTGTAACTTGGAACATAAGGGGGCTTAATCAGCCTCATAAGCAAAAGGAGTTGAAAAACTTCTTAACTAATAATAAAGTAGATGTCATGGGAATTCTTGAAACTAGGGTAAAGGAGCCTAAATCAAAGAAGATATTAGGGAAGATTGCAAGGAACTGGATGGTACAATGCAATTATCCAAATGCAGCTAATGGGAGAATCTGGCTGATTTGGTAGTCTCATATTCAAATGCATATATTAGCTATAACTGATCAGGTTATTCATTGCCAAGTGGAAGATATAAGGAGTCAGATCAGTTTCCATTTAAGTGTGGTATATGGTCATAACACTGCTTCACTTAGGAAAAATCTTTGGAGTGATCTTAGATCAGTGCAGATCCCTAATCAGAATGCTTCGCTGATTAGTGGAGACTTTAATAATGTTCTTAATTCTGATGACAGGATTGGATCTATTGTGACTGATGCTGAAGTAAGGGATTTCAAAGAGGTCATCTCTGACCTCCAGCTGACTGCTGTTAGATCAAAAGGTTGGCATTTCACATGGTCTAATAAGCAAGTCTATAGTAAAATTGATTGGGCAAGAGGTAACTATCAGTGGTTGCAGCAGTTTGGGCATGTGGAAGCAGATTATTTGAACCCTACTATATATTATCATTCACCTATTCTTATCAAGTTTGGAATGCAGAAATCTTTGCATCCCAAACCTTTTCGATTGTATAATGTTGTCATGGAGCATCCTCAATTTTCTCACATTGTACAACAGACATGGAAACAAGAACAGGAAGGCAACTTTATTCATCAGATTTGGCAAAAATTGAAGAGCTTAAAACAGCAGCTGAAGGAGATCAATTCAAATTTGGCAGCATATCAGCAAAACATTATTCAGGCAAGGGAACAACTGGATATCATTCAAACTCAGATGCAAAACAGGCCTTGCACACAGGAACTCATTCAGAAGGAGAAGATGGCACTCGAGGGACTGGCGAAATGGAGTAATATCGAAGAGAAAGTATTGAGGCAGAAATCAAAAGCAACATGGATTGAATGTGGAGATTCAAATACAAAATACTTTCATGCTCAATGGAAGATTAGAACTGGACAGAACAATATTACTTCAATTTATACTGAAGATGGGATTAAACTAACTGATCCTTTACTTGTTAAGCAGGAATTCTTGAAGGTTTTTCACTCTTTAATGGGAGAATGTGCTGTTGAGCTCCCTTGTGTTAATTCCCAGATCATAAAGGAAGGGTATTGTCTGAAACTTGATCATCAAAGATCTCTCATTAGAGAGGTAACTATGAAGAAGGTTACTGCAGCAGTTAAGGATATGCCTTCAGACAAGGCACCAGGGGTTGATGGTTTTCCAGTAGAATTTTTTACAAAAAACTGGGCAGTGGTTAAGGATGACATCTTTTCTGCTATTAAAGGTTTCTTTTCTTCAAGTGAACTGCCTTGTATGATCAACACAACAGCTATAGCACTTGTTCCAAAGATCAGATCACCTTCCACTGTTAAAGATTATAGGCCAATTGCATGTTGTACTACACTATACAAGATTATATCCAAGGTACTTACCAGAAGAATGAAAGAGGTCATTGGTGATTTAGTTGGCCCTTCTCAGTCAGCTTTCATAGAGGGGAGGTGTATTATTGATAACATTCTGCTAAGCCATGAAGTATTTAAGGGGTATTCTAGAAAAGGTATATCACCTAGATGTGTTCTCAAAGTTGATCTCAGGAAGGCTTATGATACCTTAGAATGGTCTTTCTTGCAACAGATTCTTATTGATTTGGGGTTCCCTGCAAAGTTCACACACTGGATTATGACCTGTGTATCTACTGTTTCTTATTCCTTAGTAATGAATGGTGGCTTCACTAAACCATTCAAAGCTAAGAGGGGTATTCGACAAGGGGATCCTATGTCACCTTATCTCTTTGTATTGGCTATGGAGTATTTAAACAGGCTACTGCAGCAGTTACATAAGGATGGAAACTTCAATTTCCATCCAAGATGTAGGAAACTTAACATCTCTCATGTATGTTTTGCAGATGATTTGCTTATGTTCTGTCGTGCTGATGAATCTCTATTCAGATCCTGCATAACACATTTCTTAAGTTCTCAGCAGCTTCTGCTCTTCATGCAAATATTAACAAGAGTGCTGTTTACTTGGGTGGGACCCAACAGCATATCAAAGAGTAGTTAATTAATATCTTGGGTTTCACTGAAGGACAATTGCCATTTAGATATTTAGGAATCCCTCTGGATTCCAAGAAGCTGGCCATTAGATATTACTTGCCTCTTATTGAAAGAATCACAGAAAGAATCACTTGTTGGTCAGCCAAATTCCTTTCGTATGCTGGTAGAAGCCAGTTGATTAAGGCAGTGGTGTTTGGCATTCAATCATATTGGGCTCAAATCTTCATTCTTCCTAAGAAGGTCCTCAAAATTATTGATGCTATGTGTAGATCATTTCTATGGACTGGAAAGGCAAGTATTTCAAGAAGAGCTTTGGTGGCTTGGGACAAAGTTTGCAGGCCAGTGTCTACTGGTGGACTTAACATGCTAGATTTAACTATGTGGAACAAGGCTGCCATATCAAAGTTATTGTGGGATTTGGCAAGAAAAAAAGACTGTTTATGGGTGCGATGGGTTCATGCTTACTACATCAAGAGAAGCACTTTATCTTCTGCCAGTATTCCAAGTACAACATCTTGGATCATCAGGAAAATAATGGATTGCAGGAAATTCATTTTGGAGTGTCCTCAATTGCAGGGTGATATCATTGTTCGATTGCAAAGTGTTTGCAAATTGAATAAGTTCAACATTCAAAAACTGTATACATCACTGCTGCCCAGTTTTACAAAAGTTGCATGGAAAAATTTGTTGCTGATTGATAATGTATTGCCTAGGCACAAATTCATTGCTTGGCTTGCAGCTCATCACAGTCTTCCTACTGTGGACAGGATAATGGCTATGGGAATCCAAATTCCAATAGACTGTGTATTCTGTAAGTCTCAAGTGGAAGAGTTTGATCATGTTTTATTTGGATGTACTTGTACAAGTAGACTATGGCAAAGAATCTGCAAATGGTTAGGATATTCTCGGAATATAGGCTGCTGGGAGACTGAATTACACTGGATTTGCAGCTTAGCCAAGAGCAAACAGTGGAAAAAAGGACTTACTGCTGCTGCATTCATCACTACTATTGCATTAATCTGGAAAATGAGGAATCAAATGAGATTTGATGGTATCACATATGTGGAGGATTTGCTATGTCGTGAAATTGTTCTGTTGATCCATTTGCGAGGCAGCAAACAAAAGAAATGGCAATTAGGACTTAGCAAGCTCAATTATTTTCCTTAGCCTTTGAATTTGCATACTATTCTATAGATTGTATATACATAGTTAGAATAGAGAAGTAAGAGTTGTATTAGTATAGTAGTTAGTCCAAAACTACTACCATGATCTGATGTACATATATTTTGATATCAATGAAAGTTAATTTTTTTTTTAAAAAAAAAGAAAAAGACTAAGGAATGAGTGGAATTGCCAGATGTGAGATGAGTGGTGAAAATGAAGTCTAATTCTTGCATCTGTGCAAACTAGGGCATGGATGAACAATGTGACTGTTGTTTGAGAGTGAAATGATCGAAAAGGCCAAAAGGGCCCCTGAAGTTCTATTTATAGACAAACCCTGAGACCCATACAATCTTACCCTTGTGAAGTACAAAAGGGTTGTTGATTTAAATGACCGTGGTCCGCAAAAAAAATCGATCGTGGCCGCGATGGGGCCACCACTGACCGCGCTAAATGGAGTGCGACTGGAGTCCAAACTTCAAAGAGTGAAATATTTTTAGCTTGACCTGCGCTGCATCAAACATCCCCACACACATCTCTCAACCAGTTAGTTCACCATAAATTCTAACTATAAAGAAAAAAAAGAAAAACAAATGGCTTGCCTCACAAGAAGCGCCTAATTTAACATCGTGAAAATAACTTGAGAGAGATTATTGCCACCACGTGGTTGTCATCAAACTTTCCAAGATAGTGCTTGACTCTATGCCACTCCATTTTGACTTGAGCTTCGCCGGAAACAGTGATAATCAGAAGTTGAATAAGAGAACCAAATCACCAACTTTGAACTCTTTGCTATGATCATACTTGTCATATAAGTACTTCATCTTGTCCTTATACAAGGATAAACTGGAGTAAGCACGAAACCAGAACTCATCAAGCTCATTGAGTTGCTCTATCCGGAGATTTTCCGCAATATCCTGTTCAAGATTTAACTTTCTCAAGGCCCATATGGCCTTTTTCTCTAACTGTACTAGGAGATTGCAAGCTTTCTCGAACACCAACTAGTACAGATAGATGCCAATCAGGGTCTTGTAAGAAGACGTCTAAGCCCACAAAGCATCATCTAGTTTCTTTGACTAGTCGGTCCTATTTGCATTCACCGTCTTTGACAATATGCTCTTGATCTCCATGTTGGAGACTTCAACTTGCCCAATAGCATGAGGATGGTAAGGGATAGAAACCGTGTGATTGACAGCATACTTTGCAAGCGAAGTGTTGAATGCCTTATTGCAGAAATGAGAACCCCTATCACTTATGATAGCTCTAGGAGTGCCAAATTGAGTAAAGATACTCTTCTTGAGAAAAGCCACCACACTCCGGGCCTCGTTTTTGGGTAAAGACACGGCCTCGACCCACTTTGACACATAATCAACGGCCACTAGAATGTATATGTTTCCAGAAGAACTCACAAAGTATCCCATGAAATTAATGCCCCAAACGTCAAATATGTTAACCTCAAGAATAGTGTTGAGAGGTATCTCATCCTTCTTTGAAATTCCACCCTCTCTCTAAAACTCATCACATCTCTTCACCAGCTCACCCACATCCTTGTACAGTGTAGGCCAATAAAAACCACAACTAAGCACTTTTGATGTTGTCCTTGCCCCACAATGATGACCACCGTAGGGAGAGGAATGATAAGCATATAGAATACTCATTTGCTTCTCTTCCGGAACACATCTCCGTATCATACCATCATTACAGATTTTGAACAACTAAGGCTCATCCCAATAGTAGTCCAAACTATCCCGTTTAAGCTTCTTCTTTTGGTTAGAAAAGAGCTCATACTGGATAATACCGTCCACAAGAAAGTTGGCAATCCCCGCAAATACCGTTCATAGATACCAAGAGAAGTTAATCATCAGGGAATGAATCATTAGTTTCAAGGCCATCAAGAGGCCTCCTTTGCTGCTCCAAGCAGTACAAGGGGTCTGCCTCTTGGTTTTCACACCCTTTCTGATAAACAATCTAAAGGTCAAACTCTTGAAACAATATAACCCATCTCATCAACCGAGCTTTAGAATCCTTCTTTGTCATCAAGTAGCGGAGTGTTGCATGGTAAGTATGAACTATCACCTTGGCCCCTATGATATAGGGCCTAAATTCTCCATTGCAAACACAATTACTAACAACTCTTTTTCCATCACCGTGTAATTCACTTGAGCATCATTCATCTTTTGCTTGCATAATACACCAGGTGAACTATCTTCTTTATCCTTTGACCTAATATTTCTCCCACTGTAACATCACTTGCATCACACATGAGCTCAAAAGGTAAGCTTCAATTGGGTGTAATTACGATAGGAGTGTTTGTCAATTTGTACTTGAGAAGTTCAAAATCTTGCATGCATTCTTCATTAAATACGAACTTAGCACCCTTTTCCAATAACTTGTACAAAGGATTCACTACCTTAGAAACGACTTTGATAAATCTTCGATAGTTACCCGCATGCCCAAGAAAACTCCTAACCCCCTTGGCTGAAGTAAGAGGAGGAAGCTTTGAGATCACTTCAATTTTAGTCTTGTCAACCTATATAGGGCTTCGAGATCTTATGGCCGAGGAAAACGCCCTCCTCAACCATAAAGTGATATTTTTCCCAGTTAAGCACAAGATTGGTCTATTCACACTGGTCCAACACCTTGTCAAGATTCTTCAAATTCATCAAAAGAGTCACCCACAATACTGAAATTATCCATGAAAACCTACAAAAGGACCTCCACAATGTCGATAAATATAGCTATCGTACACGGCTGGAATGTATGCAGTGCATTACACTAACCAAATGGTATCCTAGAAAATGCAAAGGTTCCGTAAAGACACGTAAAGTTAATTTTCTCCTGATCCTGAGCAACCAAAATCTGGTTGTAACTTGAGTATCCATCTAAAAAATAATAAAAGGCACGCCCAGCAAGGCTATCTAACATCTGGTCAAGAAAGGGAAATGGAAAGTGATCCTTGCGAGTCACTTTATTTAGCTTGTTGTAGTCCATGAACACCCTCCATCTGGTGACAGTCCTAGTGGGAATCAACTTATTATGTTCATTGGTAACCATAATTATACTACCCTTCTTCAGCACACATTGCACCGGCAAAGTCCAAGAACTATCCGAGATGGGGTACACAACCCCTGCATCTAACCACTTGATCACCTCCTTTTTTACAACCTCTTGCAGTCTCGTTCAATCTCCTTTGATGTTCCATAGAGGGCTTGGCATCATCTTCAAGTGTAATTTTGTGCATGCAAAAGGCAGGGCTTATCCCTTGAATATCAGCTAAAGTCCATCCAATTGCCTTTTTTTTCTTTGGAGCACCTCCACTGATATATCTACCTGCATGTTAGTAAGACAAGAAGAAAGAATAACAGGTAAAGTTGAATTAAGGCTCGAGAATCCATACATGAGACGTTATGTCTTAACTCCAAAATAGTGGGTTCCTCAATTGAGGGCTTCGTTGGTGGAGTCTTTATTTTCTCAAGATCCAAAGAGAGCTTATGGGGCTCATAAGAACAAGAGCCCATGCCATGCAAAGTATTGACACACTCCACCCTTCCTTCATCCTCATTCACATCAAGGTTCAACAATATCACTTCTAAAAGATCCTCCACATTGATCATGGCACTAGTATCATCAACTATCCCCTCTATGACAATGTCCACAAAAAAGCACACTTTAATACTATTCAGTTGCCTCATTGATTTGCACACATGAAAGATCACTTTTTTATCACCCACCCGGAAGGTGAGTTCCCCTACTTCCACATCAACTAATGCCTTCCCAGTTGCAAGGAAAGGTCTTCCCAAAATTATAGGCACCTCATAATTGACTTGATAATAATACCAAGCGGCCTCTTCATAGTTCTATCCACCATTTTCAATCTCATTAAAGTAGCTCTCCATTGGATAATACCTAAAGTTTTGAACATAGAGTAAGGCCTATCCTTGCTCCCAAATCACACAATGCCTTTGCAAAATTTCACTCCTAATGGTACATGGAATGGTGAAAACGCCAGGATATTCAAGCTTTAGAGCCATCGAGTGTATAATTGCACTTACTTGGTGAGTCATTTTGATGGTCTCACAATCCATGGATCTTTTTTCAGTCACCAAGTATTTTATGAACTTGGCGTAACCCGGCATTTGCTCAAGTTCTTCTACCAAAGGAACATTGATTGACAAGATTTTCATCATCTAAATAAACTTTTTAAACTGGTTTTCATTCTTTTGCTTTGCAAGTCTTTGAGGGTAAGGTAGCGGAGGCCATAGTAAGGGAGGCTTAGCCTTGGGCACTACCATTTCTGGTATGTCTATTACATGTTCCCTAGGTGGGTACACGTCATCTTGGGTCTCCACCTCATTATCATGAACATCAATACCCACTTTTGCATTCAAGTTCTCTTCACTCACATTTTCATCAACTAAAGGGATAACTTCATCTTGCACCTCAACTTCATCACTCACAATTTCATTTTGCTTGGAGGCATTCACATCACCACCTCGACCGCTTCTCATAATCACCGCCATTTCATGCGCGGTATTATTCTCATCCTTCGAGTTTACTACCGTATCACTAGGTAGAGCCTGTTGGAAATCATGTATATCTATGATATGTGCGCTTTGGTTGTATGAGCATGATTTTCAGGTATAGGTTTTGATGAATGACAAACAATGAAGTCAAGTGTCAAACAACGATATAATATGATAATCAATCAAATGGCGAGAAGCATACTGATGACGGAATTGCATGAACGAGCCAAAGAGTTCAAGACCGAAGACCCAAGACGTAGGTCGTTTGGTAGAACCAATGTAAGGACAACGTTTAAGTTATCTTATCCTTTGGCTCAACATTAGGTCATCATAAACATGCATAAAACATTTGATTAAATCTTTTTTATCATAAACATGCATCTTTGTGTTAAACCAAAATGATTTGTATTTTAGTCAAAATGGTTTTTAAACATGTCTTTTAAATCTGGACCTAAACAATCGATTATATGCTCCTTACAATCGATTGTGTTTTTCAAAATAACAAACAATCGATTACACAGTTTTAACAATCGATTGTATTAAGACAGTGTGATCTGAAGTTTTTCAAAATAGCAAACAATCGATTATATACTTCTAACAATCGATTGCATTGAGACAGTACTTAAACTGAATTTTTCAATCAGCTAAATAATCGACTATATGTTTTTAACAATCGATTATACAGAAGAATCGATTATGGTTTTTATACAATCGATTATATTCAGACCGTTCCCACAGAATCTTAAATTGATTTTTGAACGTTGAAGAACAATCGATTATACTGGTCTTACAATCGATTGTTCCCTTAAATCAGGAGTCTGTTTTTTTAACGGTCCTCAAACAATCGATTGTGTAGGTCAGAAATCGATTGTATGAGCAAAAATTCAGGGATTTTATTTGTCAATTAAGCAACGGTCAGCACCATTTTTTCACCTATAAAAAGAGGTCTTCTGAGCTGATTTTAAACACACAACTCCTCCATACATTGTTATACATATTGATCATTTTCAAGCATCATTTTAGAGCTTTTGTTGAGCCATTTGATAGACAACTTTGTGTTGTTCATATAGCTTATTGTGTATTTCTTTATCCACTCTATTGAGAGAGTATCTGTTGTAAAAGAGAGTTGTTTGAGAAGAACACATCTTCTCATTTGTCGGGTTTTCTAAGTACCCAAAGTCTTAGTGGTTGAAGTCTTAAGGTGTGGTATCCTTGAGCAACTGTAACGGTTTGTTAAGCACCCGTAAGCTTGACGAAGATAGTGGAAATCTCGAGACAGTCTCTCGGGGACTGGACTAGCCACGGGTTGTGGTGAACCAGGATATATCGGCGCGTTCGTTCCTTATTATTTACTTATCGCACTTATTTCATTCCTGCAATTTTTAAATTCCGCAAGTTTACGCTGTTTTTTATTATAACGCTATTCACCCCCCCTCTAGCGTTAAGCGTATTTTCTAACAATTGGTATCAGAGCCTAACTCTCTGAAAGCCTTAACCGGTTGAGAGAAATATATATTTTTCTGTTGAGATTATTGAACGCGGGAACGATGGATGAAGGACAGTCCACCACTTGTGCTCCACTATTTGACGGAACAAACTATACATATTGGAAAGAACGGATGAGTATCTTTCTCAAAGAAAACAGTTTTCGTTTGTGGCAAATCATCAAAAATGGTGAACCAATGCCGTCAAAGAAAGTTGGAGAAACCACGGTTCCAAAGAAGGAAGATGAATATGATGCCGAGGACATCAAGAAAGTTGAAAATAATGCAGGGGCCATCCATGTATTATATTGTGGGTGAGTCCAGATGTTTATCGAAAAATCTCTTGCTGCACAACCGCCAAGGAGATGTGGGATAAGCTCGAGATCATTTATGAAGGTACGCCTCAAGTCCGAGAAGCCAAAATTGATTTTCTAACACATAAATATGAAATCTTTAAAATGGAGAAGGAACCCATTGGTGTTATGTTTGAACGATTTTTAAAAATTTTCAACGATCTCCACGCTCTCGGGAAAGTTTACACGAACAAAGATCTTGTTCGAAAAGTCCTAGAGAGTCTCACTCCCGAATGGCGCTCCAAAGCCAATGCCATCCAAGAGTCGATGGAATTCACGGATATCACAATTGATGGACTAAGAGGTAACCTCGAAACTTATGATAGCACAATTCTTAATCCCTATCTTAGAAGCAATTCGAATTTCGCCTTCAAAGCCTCATCCTCTAAACGAGAAGAGGTAAGTGATTCGGAAAGGGATGATGATAATATTTCAAATGATATAATTGAAAAGTCTTGTAAGTCTATGAAGAAGGACAAGAAAAAGAAGAAACACCATAGGCACGTATCACGGGATTCGGACAGCTCGGGCGATGAAACTGCCGCATTATGCTTCATGGCCGACAAAGAAGAAGAGGTAAGTACTTCTAACTCTCACTCGTTTGAAGAATTACAAAATGCCCATGATGAATTGTATGGTGAATTTGTTAATGCTTTCAAAATGATAAAAGATTTGAAGAAAACACTTTCTTTTCAGAAAACACTTTCTTTACAAGAAAAAGAGTTTGAAAAATCCTCTTCTTTGAAAGAAATAGATTTTGAAAAATTGACAAATGAAAATGATGTTCTTAAAAATAAAATTGAAGTTTTAGAAAAGAAAATAAATTTTTGAAAAATGACATTGTTGATTTTAAAAATAAAATCAAGGAATTGAATGAAGCCTCTTCTATTGATAAATGTTCCAATTGTTCTTCTTGTAGTTCTTTAATTCTAGAGAACACAGAACTTAGGAAAGCACTAGAAACACGTAGTGTTGATAGTCCTAAAATTGAAGTTATTAAAAAGGATGAAAGTAATGAGGTCGGACCATCTAGAAAGAATTCTAGGAACCTCACTAATGAGTCTAAGATTAATTATTTTAGACCACCTAGAAACAACTCTAGGATTCTTGGTAATGAGTCTAGAATGAATAACTTTAGACTACCTAGACACAATTCTAGGAATTTTAGAATGAATAATTTTAGACCACCAAGACATGACTCTAGGAAATTCAACGCTTCTAGGGGGAACAACTTTAGATCACCTAGAACGCATTTTGCTCAACCTAGACATATGCACAATCCTAATATTATATGTCACTATTGTAATCGGTTAGGACACATTGCTAAACATAGAGATTTATGTGTTGATTATGACTATTGTTATCCTAACCCTTAAGGACCCAAAAGAAGTTGGGTACCAAAAACCTATTTTTAGGTTATTTTTGCAGGTGTGCTTGAAGACTACACTATTGTAGTGGATGCACCAAGCACGAAACCTTAATGCATTAAGGGGGAACGTCGGTTAGTTATCGTATTTTGAATAAAAACGCAATAAGTTGAAATATGCAAATAATCTATATCAGTTTTGGTTGATACATGCTTTAATAAGTTTTATTTTTGAATAACAATTAGTATCAATTGGTTTTATAATAATTGATTGATTCATGTTTTGATGAATACTTTTAGTTTAAATAACAATTGGCATAGTTGAGAAAAATGATCGTTATTATTAGTCTGCCATTTATTAACTTTTTATATGATCTTGTCTATAACGATTGGTATCGTCAGTGGTTTAAATAACTTTTGGTATACTCTTTTTGCTAATGCCAAAAGTGGGAAGAATATGGGCGATATGCATGCTTTAATTGAGGGGGAATATTCAATTAAGGGGGAATTATATTGAATAATTGGTTGCAAAAATTGTATGTTGAGATATAGCATCTATTTAGGGGGAACTCAATATGCATATCTTCCGTTGTTTGTATGCATATCTTCCGTTGTTTGTCATTATCAAAAAGGGGGAAATTGTTGGAAATCATGTATATCTATGATATGTGCGTTTTGTTTGTATGATCATGATTTTCAGGTATAGGTTTTGATGAATGACTAACAATGAAGTCAAGTGTCAAACAACGATATAATATGACAATCAATCAAATGGCGAGAAGCATACTGATGACGGAATTGCATGAACAAGCCAAAGAGTTCAAGACCGAAGACCCAAGACGTAGGTCGTTTGGTAGAACCAATGTAAGGACAACGTTTAAGTTATCTTATCCTTTGGCTCAACATTAGGTCATCATAAACATGTATAAAACATTTGATTAAATCTTTTTTATCATAAACATGCATCTTTGTGTTAAACCAAAATGATTTGTATTTTAGTCAAAATGGTTTTTAAACATGTCTTTTAAATCTGGACCTAAACAATCGATTATATGCTCCTTACAATCGATTGTGTTTTTCAAAATAACAAACAATCGATTACACAGTTTTAACAATCGATTGTATTAAGACAGTGTGATCTGAAGTTTTTCAAAATAGCAAACAATCGATTATATACTTCTAACAATCGATTGTATTGAGACAGTACTTAAACTGAATTTTTCAATCAGCTAAATAATCGACTATATGTTTTTAACAATCGATTATACAGAATAATCGATTATGGTTTTTATACAATCGATTATATTCAGACCGTTCCCACAGAATCTTAAATTGATTTTTGAACGTTGAAGAACAATCGATTATACTGGTCTTACAATCGATTGTTCCCTTAAAATCAGGAGTCTGTTTTTTTAACGGTCCTCAAACAATCGATTATGTAGGTCAGAAATCGATTGTATGAGCAAAAATTCAGGGATTTTATTTGTCAATTAAGCAACGGTCAGCACCACTTTTTCACCTATAAAAAGAGGTCTTCTGAGCTGATTTTAAACACACAACTCCTCCATACATTGTTATACATATTGATCATTTTCAAGCATCATTTTAGAGCTTTTGTTGAGCCATTTGATAGACAACTTTGTGTTGTTCATATAGCTTATTGTGTATTTCTTTATCCACTCTATTGAGAGAGTATCTGTTGTAAAAGAGAGTTGTTTGAGAAGAACACATCTTCTCATTTGTCGGGTTTGCTAAGTACCCAAAGTCTTAGTGGTTGAAGTCTTAAGGTGTGGTATCCTTGAGCAACTGTAACGGTTTGTTAAGCACCCGTAAGCTTGACGAAGATAGTGGAAATCTCGAGACAGTCTCTCGGGGACTGGACTAGCCACGGGTTGTGGTGAACCAGGATATATCGGCGCGTTCGTTCCTTATTATTTACTTATCGCACTTATTTCATTCCTGCAATTTTTAAATTCCGCAAGTTTACGCTGTTTTTTATTATAACGCTATTCACCCCCCCCCCCCCCCGCTAGCGTTAAGCGTATTTTCTAACAATTGGTATCAGAGCCTAACTCTCTGAAAGCCTTAACCGGTTGAGAGAAATATATATTTTTCTGTTGAGATTATTGAACGCAGGAACGATGGATGAAGGACAGTCCACCACTTGTGCTCCACTATTTGACGGAACAAACTATACATATTGGAAAGAACGGATGAGTATCTTTCTCAAAGAAAACAGTTTTCGTTTGTGGCAAATCATCAAAAATGGTGAACCAATGCCGTCAAAGAAAGTTGGAGAAACCACGGTTCCAAAGAAGGAAGATGAATATGATGCCGAGGACATCAAGAAAGTTGAAAATAATGCAGGGGCCATCCATGTATTATATTGTGGGTGAGTCCAGATGTTTATCGAAAAATCTCTTGCTGCACAACCGCCAAGGAGATGTGGGATAAGCTCGAGATCATTTATGAAGGTACGCCTCAAGTCCGAGAAGCCAAAATTGATTTTCTAACACATAAATATGAAATCTTTAAAATGGAGAAGGAACCCATTGGTGTTATGTTTGAACGATTTTTAAAAATTTTCAACGATCTCCACGCTCTCGGGAAAGTTTACACGAACAAAGATCTTGTTCGAAAAGTCCTACAGAGTCTCACTCCCGAATGGCGCTCCAAAGCCAATGCCATCCAAGAGTCGATGGAATTCACGGATATCACAATTGATGGACTAAGAGGTAACCTCGAAACTTATGATAGCACAATTCTTAATCCCTATCTTAGAAGCAATTCGAATTTCGCCTTCAAAGCCTCATCCTCTAAACGAGAAGAGGTAAGTGATTCGGAAAGGGATGATGATAATATTTCAAATGATATAATTGAAAAGTCTTGTAAGTCTATGAAGAAGGACAAGAAAAAGAAGAAACACCATAGGCACGTATCACGGGATTCGGACAGCTCGGGCGATGAAACTGCCGCATTATGCTTCATGGCCGACAAAGAAGAAGAGGTAAGTACTTTTAACTCTCACTCGTTTGAAGAATTACAAAATGCCCATGATGAATTGTATGGTGAATTTGTTAATGCTTCCAAAATGATAAAAGATTTGAAGAAAACACTTTCTTTTCAGAAAACACTTTCTTTACAAGAAAAAGAGTTTGAAAAATCCTCTTCTTTGAAAGAAATAGATTTTGAAAAATTGACAAATGAAAATGATGTTCTTAAAAATAAAATTGAAGTTTTAGAAAAGAAAATAAATTTTTGAAAAATGACATTGTTGATTTTAAAAATAAAATCAAGGAATTGAATGAAGCCTCTTCTATTGATAAATGTTCCAATTGTTCTTCTTGTAGTTCTTTAATTCTAGAGAACACAGAACTTAGGAAAGCACTAGAAACACGTAGTGTTGATAGTCCTAAAATTGAAGTTATTAAAAAGGATGAAAGTAATGAGGTCGGACCATCTAGAAAGAATTCTAGGAACCTCACTAATGAGTCTAAGATTCATTATTTTAGACCACCTAGAAACAACTCTAGGATTCTTGGTAATGAGTCTAGAATGAATAACTTTAGACTACCTAGACACAATTCTAGGAATTTTAGAATGAATAATTTTAGACCACCAAGACATGACTCTAGGAAATTCAACGCTTCTAGGGGGAACAACTTTAGATCACTTAGAACGCATTTTGCTCAACCTAGACATATGCACAATCCTAATATTATATGTCACTATTGTAATCGGTTAGGACACATTGCTAAACATAGAGATTTATGTGTTGATTATGACTATTGTTATCCTAACCCTTAAGGACCCAAAAGAAGTTGGGTACCAAAAACCTATTTTTAGGTTATTTTTGCAGGTGTGCTTGAAGACTACACTATTGTAGTGGATGCACCAAGCACGAAACCTTAATGCATTAAGGGGGAACGTCGGTTAGTTATCGTATTTTGAATAAAAACGCAATAAGTTGATATATGCAAATAATCTATATCAGTTTTGGTTGATACATGCTTTAATAAGTTTTATTTTTGAATAACAATTAGTATCAATTGGTTTTATAATAATTGATTGATTCATGTTTTGATGAATACTTTTAGTTTAAATAACAATTGGCATAGTTGAGAAAAATGATCGTTATTATTAGTCTGCCATTTATTAACTTTTTATATGATCTTGTCTATAACGATGGTATCGTCAGTGGTTTAAATAACTTTTGGTATACTCTTTTTGCTAATGCCAAAAGTGGGAAGAATATGGGCGATATGCATGCTTTAATTGAGGGGGAATATTCAATTAAGGGGGAATTATATTGAATAATTGGTTGCAAAAATTGTATGTTGAGATATAGCATCTATTTAGGGGGAACTCAATATGCATATCTTCCGTTGTTTGTATGCATATCTTCCGTTGTTTGTCAGTATCAAAAAGGGGGAAATTGTTGGAAATCATGTATATCTATGATATGTGCGTTTTGGTTGTATGATCATGATTTTCAGGTATAGGTTTTGATGAATGACAAACAATGAAGTCAAGTGTCAAACAACGATATAATATGACAATCAATCAAATGGCGAGAAGCATACTGATGACGGAATTGCATGAACAAGCCAAAGAGTTCAAGACCGAAGACCCAAGACGTAGGTCGTTTGGTAGAACCAATGTAAGGACAACGTTTAAGTTATCTTATCCTTTGGCTCAACATTAGGTCATCATAAACATGCATAAAACATTTGATTAAATCTTTATTATCATAAACATGCATCTTTGTGTTAAACCAAAATGATTTGTATTTTAGTCAAAATGGTTTTTAAACATGTCTTTTAAATCTGGACCTAAACAATCGATTATATGCTCCTTACAATCGATTGTGTTTTTCAAAATAACAAACAATCGATTACACAGTTTTAACAATCGATTGTATTAAGACAGTGTGATCTGAAGTTTTTCAAAATAGCAAACGATCGATTATATACTTCTAACAATCGATTGCATTGAGACAGTACTTAAACTGAATTTTTCAATCAGCTAAATAATCGACTATATGTTTTTAACAATCGATTATACAGAATAATCGATTATGGTTTTTATACAATCGATTATATTCAGACCGTTCCCACAGAATCTTAAATTGATTTTTGAACGTTGAAGAACAATCGATTATACTGGTCTTACAATCGATTGTTCCCTTAAAATCAGGAGTTTGTTTTTTTAACGGTCCTCAAACAATCGATTGTGTAGGTCAGAAATCGATTGTATGAGCAAAAATTCAGGGATTTTATTTGTCAATTAAGCAACGGTCAGCACCACTTTTTCACCTATAAAAAGAGGTCTTCTGAGCTGATTTTAAACACACAATCCTCCATACATTGTTATACATATTGATCATTTTCAAGCATCATTTTAGAGCTTTTGTTGAGCCATTTGATAGACAACTTTGTGTTGTTCATATAGCTTATTGTGTATTTCTTTATCCACTCTATTGAGAGAGTATCTGTTGTAAAAGAGAGTTGTTTGAGAAGAACACATCTTCTCATTTGTCGGGTTTGCTAAGTACCCAAAGTCTTAGTGGTTGAAGTCTTAAGGTGTGGTATCCTTGAGCAACTGTAACGGTTTGTTAAGCACCCGTAAGCTTGACGAAGATAGTGGAAATCTCGAGACAGTCTCTCGGGGACTGGACTAGCCACGGGTTGTGGTGAACCAGGATATATCGGCGCGTTCGTTCCTTATTATTTACTTATCGCACTTATTTCATTCCTGCAATTTTTAAATTCCGCAAGTTTACGCTGTTTTTTATTATAACGCTATTCACCCCCCCCCCCCCTCTAGCGTTAAGCGTATTTTCTAACAATTGGTATCAGAGCCTAACTCTCTGAAAGCCTTAACCGGTTGAGAGAAATATATATTTTTCTGTTGAGATTATTGAACGCAGGAACGATGGATGAAGGACAGTCCACCACTTGTGCTCCACTATTTGACGGAACAAACTATACATATTGGAAAGAACGGATGAGTATCTTTCTCAAAGAAAACAGTTTTCGTTTGTGGCAAATCATCAAAAATGGTGAACCAATGCCGTCAAAGAAAGTTGGAGAAACCACGGTTCCAAAGAAGGAAGATGAATATGATGCCGAGGACATCAAGAAAGTTGAAAATAATGCAGGGGCCATCCATGTATTATATTGTGGGTGAGTCCAGATGTTTATCGAAAAATCTCTTGCTGCACAACCGCCAAGGAGATGTGGGATAAGCTCGAGATCATTTATGAAGGTACGCCTCAAGTCCGAGAAGCCAAAATTGATTTTCTAACACATAAATATGAAATCTTTAAAATGGAGAAGGAACCCATTGGTGTTATGATTGAACGATTTTTAAAAATTTTCAACGATCTCCACGCTCTCGGGAAAGTTTACACGAACAAAGATCTTGTTCGAAAAGTCCTACAGAGTCTCACTCCCGAATGGCGCTCCAAAGCCAATGCCATCCAAGAGTCGATGGAATTCACGGATATCACAATTGATGGACTAAGAGGTAACCTCGAAACTTATGATAGCACAATTCTTAATCCCTATCTTAGAAGCAATTCGAATTTCGCCTTCAAAGCCTCATCCTCTAAACGAGAAGAGGTAAGTGATTCGGAAAGGGATGATGATAATATTTCAAATGATATAATTGAAAAGTCTTGTAAGTCTATGAAGAAGGACAAGAAAAAGAAGAAACACCATAGGCACGTATCACGGGATTCGGACAGCTCGGGCGATGAAACTGCCGCATTATGCTTCATGGCCGACAAAGAAGAAGAGGTAAGTACTTCTAACTCTCACTCGTTTGAAGAATTACAAAATGCCCATGATGAATTGTATGGTGAATTTGTTAATGCTTCCAAAATGATAAAAGATTTGAAGAAAACACTTTCTTTTCAGAAAACACTTTCTTTACAAGAAAAAGAGTTTGAAAAATCCTCTTCTTTGAAAGAAATAGATTTTGAAAAATTGACAAATGAAAATGATGTTCTTAAAAATAAAATTGAAGTTTTAGAAAAGAAAATAAATTTTTGAAAAATGACATTGTTGATTTTAAAAATAAAATCAAGGAATTGAATGAAGCCTCTTCTATTGATAAATGTTCCAATTGTTCTTCTTGTAGTTCTTTAATTCTAGAGAACACAGAACTTAGGAAAGCACTAGAAACACGTAGTGTTGATAGTCCTAAAATTGAAGTTATTAAAAAGGATAAGTAATGAGGTCGGACCATCTAGAAAGAATTCTAGGAACCTCACTAATGAGTCTAAGATTAATTATTTTAGACCACCTAGAAACAACTCTAGGATTCTTGGTAATGAGTCTAGAATGAATAACTTTAGACTACCTAGACACAATTCTAGGAATTTTAGAATGAATAATTTTAGACCACCAAGACATGACTCTAGGAAATTCAACGCTTCTAGGGGGAACAACTTTAGATCACCTAGAACGCATTTTGCTCAACCTAGACATATGCACAATCCTAATATTATATGTCACTATTGTAATCGGTTAGGACACATTGCTAAACATAGAGATTTATGTGTTGATTATGACTATTGTTATCCTAACCCTTAAGGACCCAAAAGAAGTTGGGTACCAAAAACCTATTTTTAGGTTATTTTTGCAGGTGTGCTTGAAGACTACACTATTGTAGTGGATGCACCAAGCACGAAACCTTAATGCATTAAGGGGGAACGTCGGTTAGTTATCGTATTTTGAATAAAAACGCAATAAGTTGATATATGCAAATAATCTATATCAGTTTTGGTTGATACATGCTTTAATAAGTTTTATTTTTGAATAACAATTAGTATCAATTGGTTTTATAATAATTGATTGATTCATGTTTTGATGAATACTTTTAGTTTAAATAACAATTGGCATAGTTGAGAAAAATGATCGTTACTATTAGTCTGCCATTTATTAACTTTTTATATGATCTTGTCTATAACGATGGTATCGTCAGTGGTTTAAATAACTTTTGGTATACTCTTTTTGCTAATGCCAAAAGTGGGAAGAATATGGGCGATATGCATGCTTTAATTGAGGGGGAATATTCAATTAAGGGGGAATTATATTGAATAATTGGTTGCAAAAATTGTATGTTGAGATATAGCATCTATTTAGGGGGAACTCAATATGCATATCTTCTGTTGTTTGTATGCATATCTTCCGTTGTTTGTCATTATCAAAAAGGGGGAAATTGTTGGAAATCATGTATATCTATGATATGTGCGTTTTGGTTGTATGATCATGATTTTCAGGTATAGGTTTTGATGAATGACAAACAATGAAGTCAAGTGTCAAACAACGATATAATATGACAATCAATCAAATGGCGAGAAGCATACTGATGACGGAATTGCATGAACAAGCCAAAGAGTTCAAGACCGAAGACCCAAGACGTAGGTCGTTTGGTAGAACCAATGTAAGGACAACGTTTAAGTTATCTTATCCTTTGGCTCAACATTAGGTCATCATAAACATGCATAAAACATTTGATTAAATCTTTTTTATCATAAACATGCATCTTTGTGTTAAACCAAAATGATTTGTATTTTAGTCAAAATGGTTTTTAAACATGTCTTTTAAATCTGGACCTAAACAATCGATTATATGCTCCTTACAATCGATTGTGTTTTTCAAAATAACAAACAATCGATTACACAGTTTTAACAATCGATTGTATTAAGACAGTGTGATCTGAAGTTTTTCAAAATAGCAAACAATCGATTATATACTTCTAACAATCGATTGTATTGAGACAGTACTTAAACTGAATTTTTCAATCAGCTAAATAATCGACTATATGTTTTTAACAATCGATTATACAGAATAATCGATTATGGTTTTTATACAATTGATTATATTCAGACCGTTCCCACAGAATCTTAAATTGATTTTTGAACGTTGAAGAACAATCGATTATACTGGTCTTACAATCGATTGTTCCCTTAAAATCAGGAGTCTGTTTTTTTAACGGTCCTCAAACAATCGATTGTGTAGGTCAGACAATCGATTGTATGAGCAAAAATTCAGGGATTTTATTTGTCAATTAAGCAACGGTCAGCACCACTTTTTCACCTATAAAAAGAGGTCTTTTGAGCTGATTTTAAACACACAACTCCTCCATACATTGTTACACATATTGATCATTTTCAAGCATCATTTTAGAGCTTTTGTTGAGCCATTTGATAGACAACTTTGTGTTGTTCATATAGCTTATTGTTTATCTCTTTATCCACTCTATTGAGAGAGTATCTGTTATAAAAGAGAGTTGTTTGAGAAGAACATATCTTCTCATTTGTCGAGTTTGCTAAGTACCCAAAGTCTTAGTGGTTGAAGTCTTAAGGTTTGGTATCCTTGAGCAACTGTAATGGTTTGTTAAGCACCCGTAAGCTTGACGAAGATAGTGGAAATCTCGAGACAGTCTCTCGGGGACTGGACTAGCCACGGGTTGTGGTGAACCAGGATATATCGGTGCGTTCGTTCCTTATTATTTACTTATCGCACTTATTTCATTCCTGCAATTTTTAAATTCCGCAAGTTTACGCTGTTTTTTATTATAACGCTATTCACCCCCCCCCCCCCCTCTAGCGTTAAGCGTATTTTCTAACAGAGCCCCCTTAGGGTGAGTATTCAATGATTGTGAAATTTGGCCAAGTTGAACCTCCAAGTTTCGGGTTGAAGTATTGTGGGATGACAATTGAGCATCAGAGTCCTTTTAAAGCCTTGCCACCGATTTCTATGATTGCCATTATTCCAACCACCCTGATTGTTGTTTCCTCAAAAATTGTTGTTGTTGCCACTCCAGTTGTTCTGGTTGTTTTGGTTGCCCCAATTTTGATTGTTGTTCCCCCAATTGTTATTTCCATTTTGGTTTTGATTCCCCCAATTGCCTTAGGATCTACATTATTGTTGGTTAGGGGGATTGCCCCATTATCCTTGACAATTCTTCACATATTGCACTTCTTTACTTTGCTCATCATAGCCAAAATCTTGATTGAAACTACCACTACCTTGCTCATATTAATCCAAACTACTTTGACCTTGTTGACCTCTTTGTCTCCTCTTGTTGACACCCATGTTGTCACTCTCCATAGCATTTACTTGTCGTGGTTCATGAGCTTGTTGCAATTGAGATTTTGCTAGCTGGTTCATTATTGTAGTTAACTCTGTTATTGCTTGACCATGGTCGTGGAGCTCTTTGTGCAGGTGAATGACTGTGGGATCACCTTATGGAATATTAGCTCAAATTTACCAAGCTGAGGAAGTAACTTCCATCTCATCCAAAATCTTACACACCTCAGCATAAGGTGTGTTCATAAAATTTCCCCATGCTAGCTTGTTCACCACACACTGATTGGTTATGTTAATGCCACAGTAGAAAGTTTGCTAGATCATTGTTTTGATCATGTCATTGTCCGGACATTCCTTTACCCTTGTTCAATACCTTTCCCAGATTTCATCAAATGGTTCGTTAGGTTCCTATTTGAAAGCCAAAATCTTATCTCTCAAAGTCTCCATATGTCCCGGGGAGAAAAACTTTTCTATAAACTTGTTCGCGAACTCATCCCAAGTATGGATGGAATAGTTGGGAAGTAGTTCGAGCAAATCCAAAGCTTTCCGTCGAAGTGAGAAAGGGAACAATCTCAACTGTAATGCGTCCTCTGACACATTTGATTGCTTTCTTCCCCAACAGGTATCCACAAAGCTTTTAAGATGTTTATATGCATTCTGATGGGGAGCACATATGAAATACCCTTGCTGCTTCAATAAATTCAACATCACATTTGTAATTTGGAAACTACCCGCCCGAATCCGGGGTGGGACTATTGCACTTGCGTATCCTTCATTTGGAAGCACCCGAGGAGCCACTCTTGGAGGAGGCGGGGGAAGTTTTGGAATATTTTGCATTGGCTTGGAGGCCTCTTCTTTGTCCTTGAGGTACTAGAGATACCTCATCTTCACCATTATCATCGACCTCCTCCCCTGGGATGACGTTTCCAAGAGGATCATTGTTCGCCATTGTGTACCTGAATTTGCAACACACACAAGTTAGTATTACAGAGGAAAGAAAAATAAGACACAAAAGTTAGATAGATAGCCAAAAAGGATTAGCCTCCCCGGTAACACCGCCAAAAAGTGATCGGTTCCAACCCTACATCACAATAGAGTGGCAAGAACGGTCGATGCAACTTTTGCCCAAAAAGATCGGGATCGAATCCATAGGGAGCTAAGATAAGGTTTGGAGTTGGGTTCTTATCTAATCTAGCAATGTGCGATATTATTGTTTGCACTTCCAATTATTTTTGTTTATTTGCTGTTCTAATTTAATGCGAAGGATGTGGAAATTAAACTAAGTAGATTTTTTGTACGGTTTTCTAAATTGGTAAAGAGGCACTAGAGAAGTGAGTTACTCCTAGGTGAGTATCTAATGGGATCTAAAACTTAGAAAAATATTATTATAGTTGGGATCGTGATATAGCCAATGCATGTAGATACTCACTCTATACCTCTCTGTAGTTTGAGTGACTTTTTCCTAATTGTCTTTCTCAATCCCAATAGGGTGTTCAATTTGTGCAAGCAAAGTTATCTCAAGTCGGGTATTACTATCTCTAGGTTTAACCCTTTAACTTGGACTATCAAACTGTTGAATAGACCCCAATTCCTTGTTGACCTGAATTTCTAGACTTAAGCTCTCTTTGTCAAGAAGAGACTAAGTCAAAAATGCACAAATTAGTGTTTGCAACCACCAATTCAACATAAAAAGCACAAATCAGGCCAAATATCAATAACCCATAAATATCTAAGCCCTAAAATAGGAGACCCATTAAATACCCACACTAGGGTTGAGCCATAACCCAAGCTAATGGATCTAGCTACTCATAATAACTAAAGAAATTAAAGAATAAGATGAATAATAACCTATAAAAATTAATTACAAGATAAAAGTCTAAGATTAATTGTTAAACAAGTTCTAAAATTACTCAAAAAGGTAAAAGTTGGCGGTTCATGTGCTCATCTTAACAAAAAATGCCTTAACATCTGAAAAAGAAATATTTATGCACAACTAAAACTTTTGAACAAAAATGCCCCTAAGAAGGTACCGCTGCAGCTCTGAGACTACCGCGGCCACATCAAATCAAACGCGGACTACTGTCTTAAAAAATTAGCTTCATTCTTGGTCCTCTGAATATGGCTACTGCTGAGGGCGGTAAATGCACCGCGACCGCATTGAATCCACCAGTGCCGCAGAAAATCACCGCGGTCAGCGGTGTTGGAAACACGTTATCAAGGCATTGTACTAAACGTGCGTTCATATTTGTAGGTTTTGATGAATGACAAACTATGCGCAAATTGACATATGACGAGATCCAAGCACGAGCGCAAAATTGATATATAACGAGATTCAAGCACAAGACAAAGATCGAGATTAAGTTTTATATGAGTCGGTATTTAATTGTGATCTTGATCCGACAACCTAAACTCAAGACTTGGCTTCTCTCGTAAAAATAATTTTAAATCATGCATATTTAATTTAGAGCAAAATGATTTTAAATAATGCATATTTACCTTAGTCAAAATGATTTTTAAACATGCCTCAAAAATCTGGACTAAGATAATCGATTATGTACTTATGATAATCGATTATGTTTAAGTCAGCTGCTTGACAATCGATTGTGAACTTATGACAATCGATTGTGTTAAAGCAGTGAGCATCAGATTTTTCAGATCTGCATGACAATCGATTGTGAACCATATGACAATCGATTGTGCTGAGGCAGTGTACATCAAAGTTTTTCAACGCTCAAAGTAATCGATTGTGAAGTTAATGACAATCGATTGTGAAGAGACAGTGTCCATCAGATTTTTCAAAGTCACAAAATAATCGATTGTGCACATATGACAATCGATTGTGTTGAGGCAGTGTCTTCCAGACTTTTTCAAAGCTATTAAATAATCGATTGTGAATATATAACAATCGATTGTCACGAGGCAGTGTCTAAATTGATTTTTCAAGTCTGATATATAATCGATTGTTAACTTAGTATAATCGATTGTATAACTAACCGTTGCCAAAATATATTCAAATACCGTCAGGTAATCGATTGTTGATATTCTATAATCGATTGTTGAAATTAAAATCTGGAAAGGATTTTTTGAACGTTGCTGAATAATCGATTATTGATTTTGTATAATCGATTATTTTACGTAAAATCTGGAAATGATTTTTTGAACGTTGCCAATAATCGATTGTTGATCTTAGATAATCGATTGTTAAGCGTAAAATCTGGGATTGAACTTTGGAACGATTGGCAAACAATCGATTGTGGCTTCTTGACAATCGATTGTCACAGTGTAAAATCAGCAGTTCTTAATTGGCAATTAGGCAACGGTAATACAAGGTTTTTCAACTATAAATACAGCTTCGATTCAGTCTTTTGAGCAAAACAACACACAACAACTGATCATACAATTGCTAAAGCTTGCATACTTTATTGCTTATCATTTTATATTCATTTCATAAGCTTTTGAGAGCCAAATTCTTGTCTAAAGTTGTTGCGATCTTGAGCGTATTCTTTTACTCATATCTACTCATTAAGGAGTGTCTTGTTTGAGTGCTTAGTGTATTGTACACTTGAAGAGAATTGTTATTCTCTTGTTGTAAGAAGGAACTTGTGTTTCCTTGGTTGAAGTCTTGGAGTGTTGTATCTCCGAGCAAAGGTGTTGAGGCTTGTGTCCTCAAGTTGTAAAGGTTAATTAAGCACCTGTAAGCTTGACAAGTTAGTAGAAATCTCGAGAGAGTCTCTCGGGGACTGGACTAGCCACGGGTTGTGGTGAACCAGAATACATCGGTGCGTTCTTTCTTATTTATCGCACTTATTTATTTCCTGCAATTTTTAAATTCCGCAAGTTTACGCTAATATTTATTATAACGCTATTCACCCCCCCTCTAGCGTTAAGCGTATTATCTAACAATTGGTATCAGAGCCCAACTCTCTGAAGACTTAACCGTTTGAGAGAAACATCCATGGCTTCTACTCGTGACTCTTTTGCAGGAATAGGTGAAGGACAATGCTCCACCCGACCACCGCTATTCGATGGTACAAATTATACATACTGGAAGGAGAGGATGAGAATATTTGTGCGATCAAATAGTTTTCATCTTTGGAAGGTCATAACAAATGGAGAACAAATCCCAACCAAGGAGGTTGAAAGTGAATGGGTACAAAAGTCCGAAGATGAATACGATGCGGATGATATCCGAAAGGTGCAAAATAATGCTAAAGCTATTAATTTGTTATATTGTGCTGTAAATGCTGATGATTACAGGAAGATATCTTGTTGCACAACGGCGAAGCAAATGTGGGACAACCTGGAAATTACGTACGAAGGTACGGACCAGGTAAGGGAAGCTAAAATTGACTTCCTAACCCATGCTTATGAATTATTTCACATGAAGGAAGGTGAGGTGGATGAGATGTTTGAACGATTTTCAATAATCGTAAATGACTTACATGCTCTCAAGAAGACATTCACTTATAAGGAACTTGTCCGAAAAATTCTTAGAAATCTCACTCCGGCATGGCGATCAAAGGCCTACGCGATTCAAGAGTCCATTGGCGTTTCAAATGTCACCATCGACGCATTAAGAGGTAATCTTAAGACTTATGAATCTACTATACTTAACCCTCTTGTTGATGATCAAAGGAGGCAAAGAATCGCTCTAAAGGCAAGCACAAGCCAACCGCAAGTTTATGAGGACGGAGACAACGAGTTTGGACTCGTTATCAAAAGATTTCAAAAGTTCATGCGAAAAGAGTATGAACGAAAGGGCAAAAAGCAAGGAGAACAAATAAAGTGCTATGAATGCGGAGAAACCGGGCACATCAAATCAAATTGCCCAAACATCAAAAAGGAAAAGAAACCTTTCAAAAAGCAACGTGCATATATATCTTGGGGAGGAGACTCCGGAGATGAGTCAAGTGAAGGAGAAGAAGAGGAAAGCGCAAACCTTTGTCTTATGGCACAAGAAGACAAGCAAGATGAGGTATGTCAAATCTCTTCTAAAAATTTCTTTTCCCTTGAAGAAATGCAAAATGCTTTTGATGAGTTATATAGTGAATTTATTAAAGCTTCAAAAACTGTTAAAAGCATAAAAGAAAATGCTTCTTCAAAAGAAAAAGATTTTCAAAAACAACTCTCATTGAAAGAAAAGGATTTGGAAAAACTAGTTTTAGAAAATGAGAAGTTGAAAGAGGAAAACAAGTTTTTCGGAAAAAGAAGCGCCGACAAGCCCGAAAGCTCTATTAGAAATTGTACTTCTTGCATGCATCTCAAAAATGAAGTAGAAAGGCTTAAGGGCACCTTAGATAAGTTTAATTCTTCTCACAAAAAATTTGAATGAGGTCCTTGTTAATTTGAAGTCAACCAAGCATGGCATAGGTTTTAAGAATAAGCCTAAAGAAAAGGTTGAAGCCAAACCTCAACCACCTAAGGCTCTACCTAGGATTAATAAAACAAATGCTCATCCTAGAAATAACATCCCTAGAACCAATATGCATGCTAGACCAAATGTTGAACACTTTAGAAGACCTAAAAATGACTTACCACCTAGAAATAACTACTCTAGAAATGATGCATATTCTAGGCCAAACAATAGAAGGAATTTTGAACCTTCTAGAACACCTAGAAATGACTTCCAACCTAGAAATAATTATTTTAGAAATGCTGTACATCCTAGAACAAATAGTAGGAGAAATAATGTTCATGAAATGCGAAATAGTCATAGTGTCGAAAATAGAGTAAACAATTTTCGTCCGTCCAATTACTACGAACCTAGAAGGATGTATAATCCTAACGTGACTTGTCATTATTATAGACGAATTGGTCATATTGCTCCTGCTTGCTTTACACGTCATAGACATAACACTCAAACGCATCATTATGATATGCCTAACCCCCAAGGACCCAAAATGGCATGGGTACCTAAAACGCATTAATTTGTTTTGTAGGTGTGTTTGAAGGGATCAAGTGTACTATGGTACCTTGATAGTGGATGCTCCAAACACATGACGGGAGACGAATCCAAATTCCTTCAACTAGAACACAAGGAAGGGGGAAGTGTTATTTTTGGTGATAACAACAAAGGAAAGATTATTGGCATCGGATCGGTCGGTAAGGATGAAATCTCTTCCATTAAGCATATATTACTTGTGAAAGGTTTAAAACATAATCTCTTGAGCATAAGTCAATTATGTGATAAGGGAAATCTTGTTTTATTTGATTCAAATGAATGCCTAGGTTTTAGACGTAGCGATTTTAGAATCATCCTTCGTGGTTTTATAATGGATAACATTTATATGGTTGATCTTGCAAACTCTTCACCCGATTATGTGAATTGTTTAATGAGCAAAGAGGATGATTCTTGGTTATGGCATCGTAGAGTAGCTCACATCAACATGCATCTTTTGAACAAATTGGTTTCACAAAATTTAGTTGTTGGTCTTCCAAATTTGAAATTTGAAAATGACTCTATTTGTGATTCTTGTCAAAAAGGGAAGCAAACAAAAGCATCTTTTAAATCGAAAAATATTGTTTCAACTACTAGACCATTGCAATTGCTTCACATGGATTTGTTTGGACCATCTCGCATTGAAAGTCTTGGTAGAAATCGTTATGCTTTTGTTATTGTTGATGATTATTCAAGATTTACTTGGACTTTATTTCTTGCCCATAAAAATGATGCTTTTCAGAATTTTAAATATTTCCTTAAACGTGTTCAAAACGAAAAGGAAACAACCGTCACTTTAATTAGAAGTGATCATGGGGGAGAGTTTGATCACAATCTCTTTGCGGACTTTTGTGACGAACTCGGTATCGAGCATACCTTTTCCGCTCCACGAACACCACAACAAAATGGGGTGGTGGAAAGGAAAAATAGGTGCCTCGAAGAGATGGCTCGAACCATGCTCGAAGAGGCTAAGATTCCCTAACATTTTTGGGCGGATGCCGTGAGTACCGCATGCTACATCTTAAATAGAGTAGTCATAAGGCCAATACTCATGAAGACCCCTTATGAACTCTAAAAGGGAAGGAAACCAAATATCTCCCATTTTAGAGTATTTGGTTGTAAAGTTTTTATTCATAACAATGGAAAAGATCATTTGGGAAAATTTGATGCCAAATCCGATGAGGGAATTTTTATTGGGTATTCGTCACGTAGCAAAGCATATAGCGTGTTTAATAATAGAACCCAAACTGTGGAGGAATCCCCTCATATTGTATTTTCCGAAAGTAATGCTCGCTTGGCGAGAAAAGATTCTTGTTCTGATCTTGCAGGTATTTTAAATAGTCTAAAAGACAAAGTACAAGAGGAAACTCCTAAGGAAATTCAAGATGAAATCTTGGAACAATCAACGGAGGATACGCCACAATTGGAGAAAGAAACGAAAATGCCTAACGAATGGTCACCCTCTCGAACAGGTAATTGGCGACGTCGGAGAAAAGGTAAGTACCCGAAACTCCCTTAAGAACACCTTAGGACATACTGCTTTTGTGTCTCCAATTAAACCAATAACCATCTCCGAGCAATTGGGGATGAATTTTGGACCTTGGCAATGCAAGAGGAGCTTAACCAATTCAAACGGAATGACGTTTGGGATTTGGTGCCAAGACCCGAAAATCATACCATAATTGGTACGAAATGGGTTTTTCGAAACAAACTAGATGAAAATGGTGTAATTACTAGAAACAAAGCTAGGCTTGTAGTAAAAGGCTATAATCAAGAAGAGGGTATTGGCTATGAAGAAACATATGCTCCCGTAGCTAGATTAGAAGCTATTCGTCTATTACTCGCTTTTGCCTCTTCTATGAATTTCAATTTATATCAAATGGATGTGAAAAGTGCTTTTCTAAATGGTGTTATTCAAGAAGAAGTTTATGTTGAACAACCCCCCGGTTTTGAAGATTTTAAATCTCCCGATCATGTTTTCAAACTCAAAAAGGCTCTTTATGGTTTAAAACAAGCTCCCCGAGCTTGGTATGAAAGATTGAGTAAATTTCTATTGGAAAATGATTTCATTAGGGGGAAAGTTGACACCACTCTTTTTGTTAAGCATAAAAACAATGATATTTTATTAGTTCAAATCTATGTGGATGATATTACATTTGGTGCTACTAACAATATCTTGTGCAAGAAATTTTCCGATTTAATGACAAGCGAATTTGAGATGTCTATGATGGGAGAGTTAACATTCTTTTTGGGATTACAAGTAAAGCAAATGAAAGAAGGTACGTTCATTTGCCAAGCGAAATATTGCAAAGAATTACTGAAACGATTTGAAATGACCAATGCAAAAGCAATGGCAACCCCCATGAGCACATCCGATCATCTAGACAAAGATGAGAAAGGTAAGGAAGTCGACATCAAAAAGTATCGAGGTATGATTGGCTCTCTCCTTTATCTTTCTACTAGTCGTCCGGACATCATGTTTAGCGTGTGCTTATGCGCTCATTATTAATCGTGTCCGAAGGAGTCTCACCTAACTGCGGTGAAACGGATATTGAAGTATCTTGTTGGTACTGTAAATGTGGGTCTATGATACCCCAAAGGTTCTTCATGCCAACTTGTTGGCTATTCCGATTCCGATTTTGCTGGATGCAAATTGGACCGCAAGAGCACTAGTGGCACTTGCCATTTGCTCGGTTGCTCTCTCGTTTCTTGGTTTAGCAAGAAACAAGTAAGTGTTGTGTTGTCCACAACCGAGGCTGATATGTAGCCGCGGGGAGTTGTTGCGCTCAAATCCTTTGGAACAACAACTTTTGGACTATGGCCTAAGTCTTGATCATATCCCTCTTAGATGTGATAATACTAGTGCCATATGCTTGACGAAGAACCACGTTCTTCATTCGCGAACAAAACACATTGAAATTAGACATCACTTTATAAGAGATCACGTTCTCAAGGGCGATGTCGAAATTGAATTTGTTGAAACCAAAGATCAATTGGCCGACATCTTTACAAAGCCCTTAGAGAAAGAGTCCTTCTTCCGAATTCGTAGTGAACTCGGGATCCTTGACTCCACGTTGATCTAAGTCATGCATTGCATTTTCCCTTTCACATGTTTTCTAACTTGAGCGTCGGAGACGTCTAACGTATTTTTGCAGGCATCGCCCTAAAGGCAGGGGGAATTATAAAACTTGACGCACAGAACAATCGATTTCTCTTTTATCTAGTCGATTATCCAGTATCAATAATCGATTGTCTTGACATTATTTGTGTTATTATGTCTGAAATCGCATTCTTTTAAATAACCAAGGTTTTTTCTAATTATTCCATATTTTTTTTGCTAATGGAAAAAGGGGGAAGATAACGGGTATGCACTCTCAATACTTATTGGCATAAATTGAGGGGGAATTCATATATTGAGGGGGAACAACTTGCATATCCATATACTTGTTGCATATCTTTTCTTGTCTTGAATCGTCATTATGAATTGCTTAATATGCATATCCCGATTAAAGTTTGCCAATATCAAAAAGGGGGAAATTGTTGGAAACACGTTCTCAAGGCATTATACTAAACGTGCGTTCATATTTGTAGGTTTTGATGAATGACAAACTATGCGCAAATTGACATATGACGAGATCCAAGCACGAGCGCAAAATTGATATATAACGAGATTCAAGCACAAGACAAAGATCGAGATTAAGTTTTATATGAGTCGTTATTTAATTGTGATCTTGATCCGACAACTTAAACTCAAGACTTGGCTTCTCTCGTAAATTTTTTTAAATCATGCATACATAATTTAGAGCAAAATGATTTTAAATAATGCATATTTACCTTAGTCAAAATGATTTTTAAACATGCCTCAAAAATCTGGACTAAGATAATCGATTATGTACTTATGATAATCGATTATGTTTAAGTCAGCTGCTTGACAATCGATTGTGAACTTATGACAATCGATTGTGTTAAGGTAGTGAGCATCAGATTTTTCAAATCTGCATGACAATCGATTGTGAACCTTATGACAATCGATTGTGCTGAGGCAGTATACATCAAAGTTTTTCAACGCTCAAAGTAATCGATTGTGAAGTTAATGACAATCGATTGTGAAGAGACAGTGTCCATCAGATTTTTCAAAGTCACAAAATAATCGATTGTGCACATATGACAATCGATTGTGTTGAGGCAGTGTCTTCCAGACATTTTCAAAGCTATTAAATAATCGATTTTGAATATATAACAATCGATTGTCACGAGGCAGTGTCTATTCAAGTCTGATATATAATCGATTGTTAACTTAGTATAATCGATTGTATAACTAACCGTTTCCAAAATATTTTCAAATACCGTCAGGTAATCGATTGTTGATATTCTATAATCGATTGTTGAAATTAAAATCTGGAAAGGATTTTTTGAATGTTGCTGAATAATCGATTGTTAATTTTGTATAATCGATTGTTTTACGTAAAATCTGGAAATGATTTTTTGAACGTTGCCAATAATCGATTGTTGATCTTAGATAATCGATTGTTAAGCGTAAAATCTGGGATTGATTTTTGGAACGATTGGCAAACAATCGATTGTGGCTTCTTGACAATCGATTGTCACAGAGTAAAATCAGCAGTTCTTAATTGGCAATTAGGAAACGGTAATACAAGGTTTTTCAACTATAAATAGAGCTTCAATTCAGTCTTTTGAGCAAAACAACACACAACAACTGATCATACAATTGCTAAAGCTTGCATACTTTATTGCTTATCATTTTATATTCATTTCATAAGCTTTTGAGAGCCAAATTCTTGTCTAAAGTTGTTGTGATCTTGAGCGTATTCTTTTACTCATATCTACTCATTAAGGAGTGTCTTGTTTGAGTGCTTAGTGTATTGTACACTTGAAGAGAATTGTTATTCTCTTGTTGTAAGAAGGAACTTGTGTTTTCTTGGTTGAAGCAAAGGTGTTGAGACTTGTGTCCTCAAGTTGTAAAGGTTTGTTAAGCACCCGTAAGCTTGACAAGTTAGTGGAAATCTCGAGAGAGTCTCTCGGGGACTGGACTAGCCACGGGTTGTGGTGAACCAGAATACATCGGTGCGTTCTTTCTTATTTATCGCACTTATTTATTTCGTGCAATTTTTAAATTCCGCAAGTTTACGCTAATTTTTATTATAACGCTATTCCCCCCCCCCCCCCCCCCCGTCTAGCATTAAGCGTATTATCTAACAAGCGGTGACTTGTAAAACCTCATATTGTAGCTCTCTGAATCTTTGCCACTATGGACCGTGATAAAAGGATCGCTGCCGCGGTAGAGATACCATTGCCGTACAAAAGCGCCGCAGACATTAGTGACTGGAAAGCCACAAAAACATACTCTTTGAACTTTTCCACCACGGACTACGAGATCAGGACCGCCTCAGAAGTGGATCCTCAGCGTCCGCGGTTGATTTTCCGTTGTAGCATTCAGTTGACTCATCTTTTACTTTTGCAGGTTTAACTCATTTTTTTAGCTTTTTTTGACTTTTTATTCTTTTTGACCAAACAGTGCAAGCAAGCACAATAAGTGAGCTTTTGGAAATTCTTGTACACACTTTAAATCCAAAATTTAAGCAAAAAAGAGCATAAAATAGGCTAGAATCCCTAGTTATCAACAGGTTCATGTTATTGTCGTGTCCTAGCCTTGTCACTACGTCATGGAGGTTAGGCTCGGCATTACCAGTACATAGGGCCAGTTGTACTGATACTGCTCTCTACACTTTTTGTGCAGATTTCGGAACCGGAGACCTAAGGTAGATCAGCCGGCATTCGCAAATCCTGGAGTCCCCTTCCAGTTATTCTATTTCACTATTTTTACTCAAATTAAAAGACAATTGTATTTTTCTTTCGATCAGTATGTAGTGACTCTTAGAAGTTCGTGAATTGTGACACCATATTTTGGATAGACATGTATTAGTATTTGAATTATTATGAAATTCCGCACTTCTTTACTATGTTTTGGTTTAATTATTGTTATTTACTGATTCGGATAGTGGTTCGCATATTAAAACTTTATTTGTTGACTTGCCTAGCATCCTAAAAAGTTAGACGCTATCCCGATCTCGAAGGTAGAAATTTCTGATCGTAACAGTATCCTATATTTTTGTTAGAAATCACTTTTCAGTTTAGCAATTGTTATATATACACACACATAATATATATATATATATATATATATATATATATATATATATATATATATATATATATATATATATATATATATATATATATACACACACACACACACCAGATTACAACTGTAGTTACTCATTTATCAAAGTTTTTTCAGTTCATTTAATATTCGGAGCTCACTGACTCGATTAATTCGAATTGTATACTGTAGTAATAAAAATAACATGCTATAAAATAAATCTGAAAATTAAATTCAGAACATACTGATAATTTTTTTCCGGGTTTCATCTTGTAATTTACATTAATCACATTGAGGATAATCTGAGTTCACTTTGTCTTCGCATAAAATTCAAAGGAGGAAGAAGCATTATATTATGTAATCAAACTATAGCACCTCATGTCGACGTCTTAGCTTGACGTTGAGAATTAATTAACTTTTATTTAATTTAATCGTCCAGTAGATAAAATATATAAGATGAAAGTTTATCCACACCAAATATTTATAATCTTTTTAATTTTAAGAGTTTATGATAGAAGGTAAAATTCATAATTGCGATTTAAATTATGCGTCATGTGTGAAAAATATAAACAAAAAGACCGCTTAAAATTTGTTTTTTGTTATAAAATAATATAAGAATAAGAACAACAGAAAGAAAAGTAGAGAGAGGAGTATTCTTATTGATACTTTGGGATGATTTACAATGGGGTAAGACCCCTCTATTTATAGGAAGAGAAAAAACTTAGCCTCAAAGTAGAACTCTTCTATAAGATAGACATTCACTCTAGTTAGAGTTCTATTTATAACACTCCCCCTTGAATGCCTATTCAATAATGTGTCTCGTTAAAACCTTAACTAAAACAAAACCCAATGGGAAAAAATTATAGAAAAGGAAAAAGAGTACACATGTTTGAATATGCGCCTATTGGTTGCCTCGTTAAAAACCTTGCAAGGAAAACCCAGTGGGACAAAACCTTGTAAGGGAAAAAGAGTGCAATAACTCCCCCTGAAAAGAGCATCAATTCACATCCTTGAGCATTTGCATTCCAATCCTGTGCACCATCTTCAAAACGATCTTTTGTAGAGATTTGATAAATAAATCAACCATATTGATTTGAATAAATATTCCACACCTTGAAATTATCATTCTTGATAGATATAAACATCTTCATATAATGTCGTGGAATGACTCTTCAATATCTCCATAGAGGTATTCTCGATGCCATCATGCTTATAGTTATAGCAAGATACATATGTACACAAGTTACATTTAGGATGTGGTACTTCAGGACCAAGAATTGTATATGCTTCAAGCAACTTCAATCTTTCATGGATTGACATATAAGTTAAGTCATATAAGCCATATAATAGACTTTAGATGCATATCAAGTTTTCATGTCATGCTAAACAAATAAGATATCGAAAACTGATTACACATACCATTGACTTTATACTTTCAAGTATTTGAACTACATATCCAAAACTACATGTCTTTCATATGGAATCAATTCTGCTTGAATTGTATCTCTCCCATTTAGCCAATATTTTTGTTTGTATTCGACAAACATAAGATCCTCATCTATATTTAGCGCTATCATAGATGTCGTCGACGAACATTTTATATCGGTTCCAGTAAATTTTCATAAACACATAACATGGAGATCTCTTTATTCATATATTCAGGTACCTGAATCTCTCATGAGATTTTATGAAGTGCTATGTCATGTGATTTTCTAGATCACTTGCCTCTCCATTATGATCACTTTGATCATTTGCTCATATTCTTTATTAAGAAGTTATTTTGAAACCGATTTGTCTATACGCTTTAAGCGTATCAAAGACTTTGTCCTTCTGGGACTTAATATGAGCACTTGCAGTGAGAATATAGTTACTTTCTTTGGGTCAGCAAATGTGTATAGCATGCTTTGCAATATGTTGCAATTGAATTATCCTTTTATGAACTTCAGGTTCATATTATGATATTCGAGGATCTATATATACAAATGATAATTCATCCCATGTAACCTTTTCTCAAGTGTTTATCATGTCTCCCCCTCATGTTAGAAAAGCTAACTTGTTTCCTCAACTTTGAGAGTCCATCTTTGTGCATTATGGTGTTAATGAAAATATACACCGCACATTAATAATAATAAGATGAAATTATTTGGTTCCTGACCCTGAACCACTTGTGAGGGGAGAATATAATATACTCTCGTATACAACGTATATCAAACTGATATATATAACTTTGTTCTCATAAGAAACAGTTTAGCTATTAAGTGGAGGCACTCAATAATTATCTTGCTAAACCAACTATGATATAAACCAACTTATCAAGATGAACTATCTTGAATAGAAAATCTGGAAATTATGCTCGAAGTTATATTACTGAGCAATTTACCTCGCAAGCACCAGCCAGGCTGCGGGTTAATAACAATCGCACATGTAATCATATCATAGATGCATCATATGTGGTATACATGGCAGGTGAATGGGCCCATATTCACCTTTGATATTTCCAGAATTTATGGGATTCAACCCGAACTCTTTAGTTGGTCAATTAATTAATGAGAACAAGTAATACAAGAGAATTCGTAAAGAACTTTCTAGTTCTTTTATATTTACCCATGGGAATTCTCTACTACTGCACATCATTCTTAAAATGATATGGCTAACCCAAATGCCAACTGAATAAATTATCAATATTGATAAACTTCAAATTTACACCATGACATGTGCAATTATCAATAAACTTCAAGTTTATTATGATATGGGTTTTTATATCAATAAACGTCCACTTTATTGTGGTATTCTTGTGTAGTACAAACTGAAGAATAAAGCGGGTAGTTTTTCACATACAGATTATCCCGCTACAAGTTGTAGTAATAGAAGATATCAAATCTTTCCTTTATTTATAGCCTCAATATAATCAATCGCTTTCGCATATACTTTGGAAACTGAATAAGTTTCTTTGAGACTTACTACAACACAATACCTTATTGGTAATCAATTGTGTTTCTCCAACATAGTAATAATTGGCTCTTCTAGAGCTCTCAATTAATTTTGTACTACCACAAATTCATCATCATCCATGTGGTGAATATCTCTTTTAAAGAGAAAGTTATACCATTATGGTCATGTCAAAATTATATGCAAGATATGTTTCTTGCATTATTATTGTTCTTTGATAATCACATTGACAAATTATTTTGGCGTACAATAGGTACGTGACCAATGACTATTCATGCCATAACAATGACATTATTTTCATATATCATCTCAAACCTCCTTCTAGGGGTGAGTGTGGTATATTCAATACCAATTTCATGTTCATATTCTTCCAATATTGAATATGTATTCGTGAATCAGATGTTGTCACATTCACTGCGGGGATATGTGATTTTGTTATCCTTTTCAAATCAGTAAATGCGTCTGCCATTCGATTTGCTATTCTTTGCAAATGGATAATATTTTGCACCTCTTTTTCACAAATAAAGGTATGTGGATCAAGATGAGATAATGATGCATTTTTCCACAAAATTTCACGTTTGGTTTCACCAACTTCTCCCCCTAATTTTGGGAAAAGTGTCTCATCAAATTAACAGTCTGAAAATCGTGCAGTGAACAAATCCCCTGTCAATGTTTCGAGATAGCGAATAACGGAGGGCGATTCAAACTCAACATATATTCCTAACCTTCTTTGCAGACCCATTTTGGTGCAATATGGCGGTGCTACAGGCACATATACTGCACATTCAAAAATTCTTAAGTGGGATATATTAGGTTCATGACCCAAAACTCATTGCAACGGGGAATATTTGTGATAATTCGTCGTTCTGAGACGAATTAGCATTGCTGCATGCAAAATGGCGTGACCCAAACCGAAGTGGGCAACCTCGTTTTCATGAGTAAATGAGGAATTCAAGATTATTCTCATCTATTGTCTCAATATGATATCCATTTTGAATGATATCTTTAAAACTCAACAAGTTCCTTTTAGACTTGGAGGAGAACGTTGCATTCTCTAAAATGTTGTTCCTTTAGGCAGAGTTATAGTTGCTCTTCCGGAGCCTTTAATCAATTTACTACTACCAGAAATTGTAGTAACATCTGCCTTACACATACTTAAATGAGAGTAATATTTCTTCTCTTTGAATATCGTATGTGTGGTACATGAATCAATTAATCAAAAGAGATATACGAACATGAGAATAAACAAATTTAATCCGTTGCTTCATAATTAAACAATATTTTCAAAATCTACTGAGGTTAGTCGATTAAATTAGTTAATAGTCGACTAACTTGGGAAGCAGTCATTAGGTTAGTCGACTAACTAAATCAGATAGTCGACTATCTTGCCTTGCGGAAAAGTGCAGTTTTAATGCGAAATATTATTTAGTCGACTAACTAAGTTGATAGTCGACTAACTTAGTAAACAGTCATCAGGTTAGTGGACTATCTAAATCAGATAGTCGACTAACTTAGCTTGCGGAAAAATCCAGTTTTAATGCGAAATATTAGATAATCAACTAACTGTTAGGTTAGTCGATTAACTCTACTGGAAAATAAAAATATCTTTGAAATTTAAGCATATTGAAACATTCTAAAGAACTAGTACTAACGTTATATCATAAACTAATTAATACGAGCTGATACTAATGACTATTAGTTTATTCACTGACTAATACAAATAAGTAAAATAAAATCAACAATTCCATCTTCCTTCATCACAGATCCATCACTAATTAAGTGGTCTATTTTCCCCTCAGGGTGCTCAAAGAAGTCTGCCACATCCAAGTGGGTGATGTCAAAATTGTCGTCAGAGACAAAATTGGTTTCAGGGCCTTTACTCTTTAGAGATGCTTGATAAAGTTCAACCAAATGTCTTGGTACACGGCAAATTTTCGCCCAGTGCCCTTTTCCACCGCAGCGATAACATATAGTTTATGAACTATTTGCTTTTGGATTCTCATCATATCGTGCTTGTGGCAGAGTGACCAACTTCAGGTTGTCATATATCTCCTTTAATCCATTCCACAAGATAGGTGGATATTTGACTGTGATATATTTAATTTTCAAACCTTCATCAAGGTGATGGCGCAAGAAAATCAAGGCCTTAGCACAGTTTCAAACCTTCATCAAGGTGGTGGCGCAAGAAAATCAAGGTCTTAGCATAGTCTTGGGTGGATGCATTATTTATGTCTTTAATGGCGTCTCCAGGACCCATTGCATCCAAATGGATTTCAGCATCCAACACCTATGTCATATAGTTCTTGCCCGAAATTTCAAGGGCAACGAACTTTCTTTTCATAATGTCAGACATAATCGGGCTTTATTACAATTATCACATTCACTTCAGGAATGGATCATAATCATCTGTATGTGCTATATATAATCTCATGTCAAATATTACTTTCATAAAGTGAAAGATTATTTTGAGAATCTTTATTATTCTCATTATCATAATGATGAAGATTATAATTCCGTCTATTGCCACGTCCACATCCATTGATACCTTCACGGTAATAATTTTGTCTTCTTTCAGACTTATCACATACTGCTATTGCATTCTCTAAAGGGAATGAGAATGAAGCAAATTCAATGGGACGAATTTTCAATTCTTTGCCCACAATCATAAATGAATTTAATCATGGCAAGACATAGAAATTTTACTACTTCACGTGTTTATAATTTCTTACAAACTCCATTAAAGTTATAATCAAACTTTGTTGTCTATGTTTGTATATGAAATCAAATCGTAGAATTTCAAGAATTTGAAAGGGAAAAGTAAATTACTTACCTTTAAGGTATACCAATAAATGTTGTGATATCAAATATACCTCTTGAGTTTTCATCCCGTTGCATTATTTTATGATGATACCATCTCTTCTATTTTTCCGTATAGAAATTCTCATATGGAGCAGTAGCAATCGTTATTACACTCTTTTGCTTGGAAATTCACCTTCAAAAAGAAAACAAAAGTGAACAACGAGAAAGAAAAAAAAATTGAAGAATTTCAGAAACCAAAATATCACAAATCTCGTTTCACTCAAATAGAAAAATCCAAAAGACGGAACACGAATTAGAGTCGATGAATCTGATTGCAACTCGAGATTCTGAGAGCGATAATTGCTGAATATTAAATTCAATTGGTTAGAGACTCGTGCTGATAACGTGTTATAAAATAATATAAGAACAAGAACAATAGAGAGAAAAGTAGAGAGAGGAGTATTCTTATTGATACTTTGGGATGATTTACAATGGGGTAAGACCCCTCTATTTATAGGAAGAGAAAGGACTTAGCCTCAAAGTAGAACTCTTCTATTAGATAGACATTCACTTTAATTAGAGTTCTATTTATAACATTTTTGTTTTTCTGCTATTCGCGGCAACTGTAGTCGCCCAAAATATTCATTTTTGTAGTGGCTACCTTAAATAGTCACTATTCACAAATAACATTCCAACTGAGTGTTATTTAGCTAATTATTTTATTTAAAGGAAGGAGAGAGCTTCATTTACTAAATCATCACTTTAAAACAACAATTGTATTATGTAATCAAACTAGCAAGCCATATCGACTTGAAGGCGAGGAATAATTAACTTTTATTAACTTATTTATCTAGTAGGTAAAATTTATAAGATAAATATTTATCCTCCTCGAATATTTGTACTCTCTTTAACTTTTAAAATTTAATGATGGATGGCACATTTTATAGTTCCGATTCAAATAAATGGAACATGTGTGGAAAATATAAATAAAAAGATTGTTTAAAATTGGTAGTTTACATGGGGAGAAAATTCTACTTTAAGATAAACAACTTGAAAGAATAGAATTATTCTCTCATTTCATGTGGAATTTCATTTGATCGGATTTTCTTAATTCTATTCCTCCTTAGTATCAAGTTATCGAGTGAGACTTTGCTCTCGTTTTTAGGATTTTAGTATTTCTTTATAGGAATTGTCGGCAAGCAAGAGTTTAAAATTATTTTGATGATTCTTGTTTTTTTTTCATGCGTAAATACCTTGAAATGTTCTTTTGAATTGCTTAATTAATGTTATCGCGATTGCGAACTCGTCATTCCGAAAGAGGGAGGAGCATTTGGTCACCTTCAAGAGTGCGGCGGCGAGGACTCAAATTGATTACATCCTCATCAGAAGGAGCGACAGGGGTTTGTGCAAGGATTGCAAGGTTATTCCGGGAGAGTCTCTTTCAACTCTTCATAGGCTCCTAGTGATGGATGTTGATCTCTGGGTGAAGAAGAAGAGGAGGGGCGCCCGGGGTCAACCGAGGATTAGATGGGGAGCTTTGTCTAAGGAGAAAGCTCAGGAGTTGGAAAGGAGGTTAGTGGAGGGCGGAGCTTGGAGAAGTTATGGGGAAGCGGACGCTATGTGGTCAGCGACAGCAAACTTGGTTAGGGGGGTAGCACGGGACGTGCTCGGGGTTTCTAAGGGATATTCAGGTAGTCATCAGGGTGATTGGTGGTGGAACGAGGTAGTCAAAGGAAAAGTGGAGGTGAAGAAGGCGGCGTTCGCTAGGTTGGCAGGGAGCACAAGCGAGGAGGAGCGGAGAGTGAACAGGTTGTTCTACAGGGAGGCGAGAAGAGAAGCTAAGATGGCAGTCACGGAAGCTAAAAATGCGGCGTTCGGTCACATCTATGAGGAACTAGGGGAGAGAGGTCGGGATAAGAAGTTATTTCGGCTGGCTAAAGCAAGGGAAAGGAAAGCTCGTGACCTAGACCAGGTCAGGTGTATCAAGGACGAGGATGGTAGAGTGCTGATGGGGGAATCGCAAATCAAACAGAGGTGGCAGGCGTACTTCCGGGAACTTCTTAACAAGGAGGGGGATCAGAGCATAGAGCTAGGGGAGTTGGGGCATTCAGAGCGCCATAGAGACCTTGGGTACTGCAGGCGCATTAGGGTGGAGGAGGTCTTAGGGGCGTTGCGTAGGATGAGTAGGGGTCGAGCAACCGGGCCTGACGAGATCCCGGTGGAGTTTTGGAAGTGCATGGGTAAACCTGGAGGGGAGTGGCTCTCTAGGCTATTCAATGTGATCTTCAAGACTAAAAGGATGCCGGATGAGTGGCGGTGGAGTACAGTGGTGCCCTTGTACAAGAACAAAGGGGACATCCAGTGCTGCAACAACTATAGGGGTATTAAACTAATGAGCCACACGATGAAGGTTTGGGAGAGGGTGATTGAGGCGCGAATGAGGGAGGCGACGAATATATCTGGGAACCAGTTCGGTTTCATGCCGGGCCGCTCCACCACTGAGGCTATTCACCTAGTCAGGCGGCTGGCGGAATAATTCAGGGATAAGAAGAAGGACCTGCATATGGTGCTTATCGACTTGGAGAAGGCGTATGACAAGGTCCCGAGGGAGGTGCTATGGAGGTGCTTGGAGGCGAAGAGTGTGCCAGAAGCCTATATCAGAGTTATCAAGGACATGTACGATGGGGCTAAGACTAGGGTGAGGACGGTGGGTGGCGATTCAGACCATTTTCCTGTGGTAATGGGGCTCCATCAAGGATCGGCGCTGAGCCCCCTGTTGTTCGCCTTAGTGATAGATGCTCTAACCCGTCATATCCAAGGGGATGTGCCTTGGTGTATGCTCTTTGCTGATGATATAATATTGATAGACGAGACGAGCGCCGGTGTTAGTGAAAGGTTAGAGGTATGGAGACAGACCCTCGAGTCTAAAGGTTTCAGAATAAGCAGATCTAAGACAGAATATCTGGAGTGCAAGTTCAGCGACGAGCCGAGTGGGGTGGGCAGGGATGTGATGCTTGGTTCTCAGGCCATCGCCAAGAGGGACAGTGTCCGATATCTTGGGTCTGTGATTCAGGGGAACGGTGAGATTGACGGGGACGTCACCCATCGGATAGGAGCAGGGTGGTCGAAGTGGAGGCTGGCTTCTGGGGTCCTGTGTGACAAGAAAATCCCACACAAACTCAAGGGGAAATTCTACAGAGCCGTGGTTAGACCTGCGATGTTGTATGGGGCAGAGTGCTGGCCCGTGAAGAACTCCCATGTTCAGAGAATGAAGGTTGCTGAGATGAGGATGCTTAGGTGGATGTGTGGGCACACCAGGCTAGATAAGATTAAGAATGAAGTTATTCGACAGAAGGTAGAGGTGGCCCCGGTGGACGAGAAGATGCGGGAAGCGAGGCTGAGGTGGTTCGGGCATGTACGGAGGAGGGGTCCCGATGCCCCGGTGAGGAGCTGCGAGCGGCTGGAGATTGTTGGTGGTCGGCGGGGTAGAGGGAGGCCTAGGAAGCATTGGGGAGAGGTGATTAGGCAAGACATGACTAGTATGCAGGTTACCGAGGACTTGACCCTTGATAGGGGAGTCTGGAGGTCTAGAATCAGGGTTGCAGGCTAGGGGCTCTTAGAGTCCTTCGTTCGCCCCACCCGGGGTTGGGTGTGGGATAGTAGGGTTACCCGTAGATGACTAGTGTTTTAGCGTAGGTCCCCTCTTGGTTGGTAATATGATAGTTGTCGCTTGTTATTGTCGCATGCGACGGTATTTATGTTTCTTATGTTTACACAATCATTTACGTTATTTCTGCAGGATTACTTATGCTTTGTTTTGTTATTGTGTTTTGTCTTGTCTTGGTTCCTAACTTTATCTTTGTTTTCCAATGCAGCTTTTCATTCTGTCCTATGCGCCGAGGGTCGCTTGGAAGCAGCCTCTCTGCCCTTTTGGGTAGGGGTAAGGCTGTCTACATATTACCTTCCCCAGACCCCACCTGGTGAGAGTATACTGGGTAGTTGTTGTTGTTGTTGTTGTTGTACTCAATACAGGTATTCATTTAAATTTCTTCTGTCTTGTTGTGTGCACTTATATGGCAATTTCTTTTGCTCTATCTTTGACCTCTTTGCTCTAGTTTTGAAATCTTCTTTCATTTTGTTCCATCCAGAATCGATAAACTATTGCTGCAATACCACTCCTAGCAAAGTCTTCCTTGGATTCTTATTATTTACATTGGTAGTTAGCAAGTGCACCTCAGCTTCCCAGTTTTCAATCTTCCTTTGGTATCTTAGCCATTCTAGCACTCCTTTTCATAAGCTTTTTGAATATGGACAATCGCAATACAAGTGATCATGTGTCTCTTCTATGTCTTCCACACAATATACATGAATGAGCCACCTAAATTCCTCATTTTGCTAGTATGTCAGCTGTAACAAGCCTTCTTTGTATTGCCATCCATAAAATGTATTGCTGCTTTAGTAGAATTCCAGTTAACATGACTAATGCTTTCTGGTGGACTTTGGGGTATATTGGAGTAGCATGAAGATAAGTCTTATAAATGTTGAATCTCTCATTTTGAGCAAAACATTCAATAATTGTTATATCATCAGCCCACTATTATTTTGCTATAAACAGTTTCCTCACTAGCCAACTAACCTGCTTTGGAATCTCCATAGTGTTAAAGTCATTCTGATTTATGTAATGGCAATAAATCCGTCTAATCCAAAGCTTGTCTTTCTAAGCCATTATATCCCAGAGGAGCTTGGTCAAAGCAGCTTTGTTCCATCTCTCATCTATTTAGACCCCTAGCAGCTTTTGATTTGCACAATATTTCACATGCTATAGGAGCTCTGTGAGTATTATCATGACTGCCAGTCCACAATAACTGCAGATACCATTAACAAGTTTAATAACTTTCTTTGAAATAAGAAATACTTGAGCCTAGTAGGTTTGTATTTCAAACAGGACACTCTTAATGAGTTGTAGTCTTCCAGCATAGAACAATAACTTTGATGTCCAGCTTCTGATCCTATCCATGATTTTCTCAACAAATGGCATTCATTGATGAATAGTAAGTTTCCTTGTGGACAAAGAAACTCCCAAGTATTTGAATGGAAGATTGCCTGCTGATAGATGTAGTATTGCTAGCATTCTGTCTTTGAACTCCATAGGCACATGTGCTATATATAATGAGCTCTTTTCCAAATTTGCTTGTCTACCTAAGACCTTGGAGAAGTGATCAAAAACTCCAATCATTAACTTCATTGATACTTCATCCGCTCTGCAACACATCAATAAGTCATCTGCAAAGCAGATGCGTAGGACTTGCAATCTGGCACATTTAGGATGGAAGTTAAAGTCTGGATTCTGAATCAATAACTTCAGAGATTGTTTAGGTACTCCATTACTAATACAAACAACTATCGAGACAGTGAGTCCCCATGACTTAGCCCTTTTCTTGCTTCAAATTTATCAGTTAGTCCACCATTCAGTAGTAAAGTATAACTAACTGTAGATACACATTCCATGGTTAATGCTACCATCTTGTATGGTATCCCAAACTAAAGGAGTATTGCTTTCAAAAAAATCCATTCAACTGAATCATATGCTTTCTTAATGTCTACTTTGATCATACATCTAGGAGAGACTACTTTTTAAGTATACCCTTTAATCAATTCATGAGCGATTATAACATTGCCAAGTATATTTCTCCCTTCAATAAAAATAGACTGAGAAGGTCCAGCCAATAATTCCACAACTAGTTTAAGCCTATTTGTCAATATCATAGCAATAATCGTGTACATTGTTGAACAACAAGAAATAGGCCTAAACGCCTTCACATAACTAGGATTTTTCACCTTTGGAATCAATGTAATAACTGTGCAGTTAATTTCTTTCAATAGTCTGTCAGTTTGAAAGAATTATTGCACTGCTTCTATGACTTCCTTTCCAATAATTGGCCAATATTCTTTAAAGAATTTAGCATGGTATCCGTCCATACCTGGTGCCTTGTCACTGGGCACATTCTTCACAATCTGACATATCTCATTAGTTGTTACTGGTTGTAACAGTTGGTGCTGGTGATTCAATGTTAGACAAGGGCCATTTCTTGCTACATTGGCATCAATTCTTGGCAATTCATCTGTTTTTGTCCCTAATAATTGCTGAAAGAACTGAATGAATTCTTTGTGGATATGTTTTGGCTCTGTGATCTTCATTTGTTGTTCATTATAGATGCAGCTCACCTTATTTCTTGATTGTCTGGCCCTCATATAAGCATGAAAATATTTTATGGTGCAATCTCCTAGTTGGATCCATATTTCTCTTGACTTCTACCTCATTATTTGCTCCTAAATTGCTTTCCATTTTCTTATGCTTTCTAAAGTCTTTATTTCTTCTTCTATCAACAATTTGTTGAAGTAGTCATCATTAGGCTTCCCCTGTATCTCCTTCAATGTTTCTCTCAATTGCATCAGCTTTTGATCAACTGGGGAATGTTCCTGTTGAATATCCCTAGTTGGTTGCTTAATAGGTTTCAGCTTTCTCCATATATAATACATTGCATATCCCTGTATCTGTTGATTCCAAGTGTTCTGGGCTATTTCCTTGTACTTTCTTTGTTGCATCACTGATGTTAGTAACCTGTATGGATTTTTCACTTTAACCTTGTCCACCTCAATATTTATCATTATAGGGGTATGGTATGAGCATCCTTGCAGCATGTATATTTCCTCCACCCCATTGTAGGCATTGAACCAATCAGCATTCCTAAAAGCCCAACTTATCTGACTGTATATTTTGACTTCTTAATCCCTTTTATTGCTCCATGAAAATCTGCTACCTCTTTTTGTGATTTGTTTCACTCTAATATCATGAAGGCAGTTTTGAAAATCAATTATTTCTGTTTGATGAACTGGAATTCCATTCACCCTGTCATCCACATTTAACAAACTATTGAAATCTCCTATTATAAGCCAAGGTCCATTAGTTTGCATGTTTCTCAAGCTTCTCCATAGTGGAATTCTGTGTTGAACGGTGTGTAGGCCATATACAAATGTTATTTAACTGGTAAATGATAAATATTTTGTCCTTCACTAGACGCTGTACCAGCTGATTAGTGTCTCCAGAACTATTACATGAACATTTGCTTCTTTTCACACTATCCATATTCTACCATTAAGTGCATAATTATAATTGTCTTTGAATTTACAGTCTATATCCATCTTCCTCTGGATAGTCTTTGACATGTATTGTTTGACTCTAGTCTTTAGACAAGCTCTCATAACTACTTTATTTGTCAGCAAAAACTTCTTAAATTCTTGATGTTTATAGGACTTATTCAATCCTATTATATTCCAAGACACAATGATCATGGGGGGTTATGAGTGCTAGATTATACGTATTAGCCATTCGTCATGCTGCAGTACTAGAAGATTGCCCCTACTGACTCACATTTGGTGGCCTCTCTAGTATTATCAGTGATGTAAATACATTCCTTCTAGCTAGTGCTTCATAATTAACCTCTTTATGTTTTGTTTTTCCAGATGCGCCTTGTATAACCACTTCCTGTTTGCTTATGTTAGTCACCTGTATCTCCATTACTGTCTCTTATTCTCTGTGATCCTCTTTATGCAAAATGGTTGTGTTATTGATTCCTTCAGATACTGTTTAGGTTTCCATTCCATGTTAGTTCTCTTTTGTATTCTTCTTTTATGCTTCATTGGTTCCTCATCTTGTTGTGTTGCTTGTTGACAATCACAAGTACCATGCCAAAATTTGTTGCAATCCAAACAGAATTTTGGTTTCCATTCAAATTCAACTCTCTGCATCCAGTTTCTCCCATTTGATATCTCAATACAAACCTCATCAGGCAATGGTTGTGTAATGTCCATTTCAACAAGGATTCGAGCATATGATATTCTTTCACACTCTGTTGTTAGTCTATCACTGCAAATAGGTTTGCCTAGTATGATAGCAATCCTACCTAGGTTTTTCTCATCCCAACACTGAATCGGCAGCCCAGGTAAATTGATCCATATTGGTACAACTCTCATAGATTCATTCTATATCTGGAAATTTTGATCCCATTCATTCAATACCATAGCTCTGCTATTGAATGTGTAATTTGCACTATTAGGTTCTTGTCCTCAATATTCCAAATTTAAAAATGAAATACCCGTCTTCATGCAGCAACACTGTTGGAGTTGTGACTATATTCCATATACCATAGACAAATTTAAGCATCTTCTTGAATGGCGGATTTCCCCTAGGACATAACCTATCAATGCTATTTTCCACCGTTGGGACTGTTGTTCTATCTCCTTTTGCATTTAATTTGGTCATTTTCACTCCGTCCTTCACTATCGTAGGATAGAATTTGAGTTGCATACCTTGTATTTGAGCTCTATTACCTTTCACTACTTCATCCTTGGTTTTCTTTGATTGAGATCTAGCTGAGTATATTAATTTCGGTGCCACTGTAAGCATACCGGCGAAACTTGCATGATAGTAGGTGCCCTTTCCATACCTGGTAGCCAATGTAACAATTACATTGCAAGTAGTTTTTGGGATATACCACTTTCTGGTGTAATTAATCTAGTCATATTATCAATTGGAAGAGGTGATTGTGTAGTTGGTTATGGTGGTTTAAGTGATTCATCGATCGGTGTTGTCAGCTTCCTTGCTCAATAAATATTGTGTTTCTCTCTACACTTTCTCTCTCTGCATCCTCTCTTGTCGAAGTAAGATTTACTTAATTTAGAATAAAATAAATTTACTACAACATTAGTCGCCGCAAAGTGGAAAATATTTCGCTGCTAATAGTTGGAGTAGCTCGCTGTTACCAAGGTAAGAATTATAGTGGCGACGTAAGTCGCCACTAATAGCAGATAAAGTCGCCCCTAAAGGTAAAGTGCGTGCATTTTCCCTTTCTGATTACCAAATATTTATTTTGGTAGTGACTAACCGTAAGCGTCACCAATAATATTCGATTAGGAAAGTATAGTAATTATTTTATTTAAATAAAAAGGGGAGCTCCATTCTTATTAATTCACTTTAAAACAACGATTTATATTATGTAATCATACCAGCAATTCATGTTGATGTTTTAGTTTGACGGTAAGCAATTTTCACTTCCAACCAAGAGCTTGTGAGTTTGAGTTTCCCTAAGAGTAAGGTGAGAAGTTTTTGAAGAGAAAGATGCCGGGGGTTTATTTGGAAAGAGCATCTCTTCCTCAAGATAAGGATACAATTTCCATACACACTACCCTCTCCAAACCCTACTAAGTGAGATTATATTAGATTGTTATTGTTATTGTTGTCTTAGCTTGATGGTGATAATTAATTAAATTTTATTTAATTTTTTCGTCTAGTAAATAAAATATATAAGATTAAAATTTATCCTCACTGAATACTTATACTTTGTTGAAAGTGATTCAGTTCTTAAAAGAATCTTAAGATATCAACTGCCAGTGTTATTCACTTATCCTAAGGCAAGCTAAAATAAAACTACTCAAGGAGTAAAGAAAGCAAAAGTATTATGAAAATGGAAATCTTTGGAAGATGACAGAAACAGTACATAAGAACTTATGTGTTATTTTTTTTCCTACAAGAAGGGGACCATTTATTTTAATGCAGTCGGCGACTATGTTAGTATTTCTTCCGCATCATATAATTAATTATAGTTATTAAAAATAGTAATCTCAAATTATTTATTAATTTAAAAATATAAAAATAAATTAATTAGTTTTTTATTTAATTATCCTTAATAGTATTTATTCCTTCCAGTTTACAATATAGGACTATTTTACTTTTTTATTTTAGTCCAAAAAATGTCAATTTACATAATAAAAAAGAATTAATTTTATTGTTTTAAAATTTGCCTTATTTACGTATTCCAATTTGTCAGAGTAACAATTAATTAAGGTTAATTTAGTGAATACATCTTATTTTCTCCAAGAATTCGTATTCCCTTAGTGGGTATATCAAAGATAAAATAGCCACTTATTATAAGCCGGAGGGAGTATCCTTGAAGACTACGAATACCTCAATTATAAATAACTTTGTTTAAATACCAATAAAAAAAGATTAAATATTAAGACAGAATAAGGGTAAAGTAATTTAAATTTCATACTAATTAATTTTTCTTAGAAGGATAAACCAAAAAATAATGACGGATGTATAATATAAGACGGAGAGAGTAAACGACAATGTCCGATTAATCAGTGTAAAGTTTTGCGATAAACAACTATAAAAACAACATAATATTGTGTAATCAAACTAGCAACTCATGTCAATGTCTTAGCTTGAAGGTGCGGATTAAATAACTTTTATTTGTTATAAAACAATAAAAGAAGAAGAGCAATATTGTAGAGAAAGAGAGAGAAAAAATTCTTATTGAATTTTGGGGTGATTTACAATGGGGTAAGACCCTTCTATTTATAGGAGGAAAAATGACTTAGCCTCAAAGTAAAATTCTCTACAATATTGACATTCACTCCAAATAGAATTCTATTCTTAACACTCCCCCTTGAATGTCTACTCAATAAGTAATGTGCCTCATTAAAAACTTTAACTAAAATAAAACCAATGGGAAAAAAATTCTAGAAAAGAAAAAGAGTACACATATTTAGAAATGCGTTTATTGGTTGACTCGTTAAAAACCTTGCAAGGAAAACCCAGTGGGACAAAACTTGTAAGGGAAAAAGAGTGCAACGCGCATTAGCTCCCCCTGAAGAGAGCATCAATTCACATCCTTGGGCATTTGCATTCCAATATTGTGCACTAGCTTCTTCAAGGTTGACGTCGGTAGAGTTTTGGTGAATAAATCAGCCATATTAACTCCAATGAATATATTGCACCTTGAAAACCTCATCACCACATTATAATGCTTATAGTTATAGCAAGATAAATTTGTGCATAAATTGCACTGAGGAAGTTGTACCTCAAGATCAAGAATTGTAGATGCTTCAAGCAACTTAAATCCTTCATGGATTGTCATATAAATTAAGTCATATAAGCCATATTATAGACTTTAGATTCATATCAAGTTTTCATGTCATGCTAGACAAATAAGATATCGAAAAATGATTGCACATTCCATTGACTTTATACTTTTAAGTAATTGAACTACATGTCCAAAAATACATGTCTTTCATATGGAATCAATTCTACTTGAATTGTATCTCTTCCATTTGGCCAATACTTTTGTGTCTATATTCGATAGACTTAAGATCCTCATCTATACTTAGCGCTATGATAGATCTCGTCGACAAACATGTTATATCAGTTCCAATAAATTTTCATAAAGACATAACATATAGATCTTTTCATTCATATATTCAGGTACCTAAATCTCTCATGAGATTTTATGAAGTGTTATGTCATGTGACCTTCTAGATCACTTGCCTCCTTTATTATGATCACTTTGATCATTTGCTCATCTCTTTTATGAAGAATTTCAATTTGAAACTGATTTGTCTATACGCTTTAAGCGTACCATGGACTTTTTCCTTCTAGGACTTAATATGAGCATTTGCAATGAGAATATAGTTACTTTCTTTGGGTCAATAAATGCGTATGGCATGCTTTGCAATATGTTGCAAATGAATTATCTTTTTATGAACTTCAAGTTCATATTATCCTATTCGAGGATCTAGATATACAAATGATAATTCATTCCACGTAACTTTTTCTCAATTGTTTATCATTTCTCCCCCTCATGTTAGAAAGACTAACTTGTTTCCTCAACTTTGAGAACCCATCTTTGTGCGTTATGGTGTTAATTATAATGTACACCGCACATAAATGATAATAAGATGGAATTATTTGGTTCCTGACCCTGAACCATTTGTGAGGGAAGAATGTAATATACTTTCGTATATAACCTATATCAAAATGATATAGATAACTTTGTTCTCGTAAGCAAGTGTTTAGCTATAAATTATTTTGCTAAACCAATTATGATGTAAACCAACTTATCAAGATGACCTTTTTGAATAGAAAATTTGGAAATTATGCTCGAAATTAAATTACTCAGCAAGTTACCTCGCAAGCACCGACCAGGTTGCAGGTTAATAATAATCGCACATGTAACCATATCATAGATGCATGTTATGTGGTGTACATGGCATATGAATGAGCCCATATTCACCTTTGATATTTCCAGAATTTATGGGATTCAATCCCAACTTTAATTGGTCTATCAATTAACGAGAACAAGCAACCTAAGAGAATTCCTAAAGATCTTTCTAGTTCTTTAATATTTACCCATATAGATTCTCGTTTATTTTTGCACATCATACTTTAATTAATATGACTAAACCAGCTATGCCAACTGGATATGAATAAACTCCAAGTTTATTATAATATGGGTTTTATGTCAATAAAGTTCTACTTTATCGTGGCATTCTTTTATTTGTGTAGTACAAACTGGAGAATAAAGCGGGTAGCTTTTCGCATACATATTATTCCGCTACAAGTTGTAGTAATAGAAGATATCAAATCTTTGTTTTATTTATAGTCTCAATACAATCAACCGCTTTCGCATATACTTCGAAAACTGAACAAGTTTCTTTGAGAGTTACTACAACACAATACCTTATTAGTAATCAATTGTGTTTCTCCAAAATAATATAATTGGCTCTTACAGAGTTCTCAATTAATTTGTTACTATCACATATTCATCAACATCCATATGGTAAATATCTCTTTTAAAGAGAAAGCTATATCATTATGATCATGGTCAAAATCATTATAGGCAAGATATGTTGCTTCTATTACTTTTGCCATGTAATAATCGCATTGCCATAATATTTTGGCTAATCACAATAATCACGTGATCAATAACCATTCATGCCATAATAATGACATTATTTTCTTATTTTCCCTCAAACCTCCTTCTAGAGGTGAGTGTGGTATATTAACTACCACTGGCATGTTCATATTCTTCCACGAAAGAATATGTATTCATAAATTAGATGTTGTCACATTCACATCATGAACGGACCTTAGTCATTTGGATGTGCTTTACAAAATCTCATGTCAAGTTGATGACAAATATTATTTTCACCGAGTGAAGAATTATTTTGAGACTCCTTATTATTCTCAATATCACAATAATGGCGATTATAATTTCGTTTATTGTCATGTCCACATCAATTGATACCTTCACGGTAATAATTTTGTCTTCTTTCAGACTTATCACATACTGCTATTACATTCTCTAAAGAGAATGAGAATGGAGCAAATTCAATGGGACGGATTTTTAATTCTTTACCGACAATCATACATGAATTTGATCATGGCAAGACATAGAAAATTTACCACGTTGGGTGGTTATAATATCTTTCAAGCTACCTTAAAGTTGCAAACAAAATTTACCGTCTATACTTGTATTTAAAATCAAATTATATAATTATAAGAAATTGAAAGAGAAAATTACAATACTTATCTTAAATCCAGAGGTGGTTTGGAGCAACTTGGCAGTGTAAAATTGTTTATCAAGCTGAGATCCATTGCTCCCTGAAGGAGTTCCAATTGGAGCAAGTGGCTGCGACATCACGGTAGTAGATCCAGTGGACACATCCATATAAACAGATCTGTGCGCCTCTGAAGCTATAACATCTGAATAATTACTCTTATTTTGTGTTTCTCCACCCACAGATGCAAAGCTTTTATTTGGGCTAGTTGTGATTGTAATACTTTGTCTAGTCGTCCGAGGTTTGCGTGGAGGCTTAGAAACACGGGATTTTGCTTTGATCTCTTTTTCTTTTTGTTCTCGCCTATCATTCAACATTTGCCTCTTAGACTTGACTTCAATAAAGTCATCTTCATCGCTAAGTTCTTCTATGCCAGGCTGTTTAAAAGCACGTGCAACACCACTCTGCAACGGGGCATCAACATCCTCCTCGGATGTGTTCCTTTTTAGATTTCCCTCGCCAGTGTGTGAAGCATTCTGACTTTTGTGTAGCAGAAGTAATCTCGAGCATAATGAGATTAGCAAGCATGTAATTGCACATTCAGCTACTGTCCGAATTAAGCATATATATTCTATGGGTGGTTTAATTTCTCGTACATTAGACAACTATTTAATAGTATATCTATAAATTAAAACAACCATCCTCTACTCAATTAGTTAGAGTCTCGTGCTAATAACAAGTTATAAAACAATAAAAGAAGAAGAGCAATATTGCAGAGAAAGAGAGAGAGAAAATTCTTATTGAATTTTGGGGTGATTTACAATGGGGTAAGACCCCTCTATTTATAGGAGGAAAAATGACTTAGCCTCAAAGTAAATTCTCTACAATATAGACATTCACTCCAAATAGAATTCTATTCTTAACATTATTTAATTTATTCGTCTAGTAGGTAAAATTTATCCGCAATGAGTATTCATACTCTCTTCACCTTTTAAGATTTAATGCTAGACGGTAAAATTTATAGTTGTTCAGATTGATACAAATGAGTGATAAATATAAACAAAAAGATGATTGATTGTTCTAGGGGTGTGCATTCGATTTATCGATTCGATTTTGACCCTTATCGATAATTACTTATCGATTATCGATTTGTACATATGCCTATCGTTATCGTTTCAATAAGGTTTCGATTTTTTCGATTTTGATTTATCGATTTTTGAGGCTTATCGATTCGATTATCGATTACACCAATAAGAAAATTTGTGGCATTCCACGGAAATTGTATCGCTATAAACACGCCTAACTAATATGGACAAAAAGAAGCTAAAATAAAACAAACACCGTTTATAACATAAAAATTATGTCAACAGGCACATGCAACGAAACTAAATTAAGGGATCAAATGGATGCCACCAATACTCCAACGGTATTAAAAAAATAAAAATACATCATCACTGCTATTTCTATTTTCCATTAATTTGAACTTCATTCCCTTTAGCTTTAAATATGATCATTCCTTAATTTGGTAGATGAAATAATTAGGAGTGTGCATTCGATTTATCGATTCGATTTTGACCGTTATCGATAATTACTTATCGATTATCGATTTGTACATATGCTTATCGTTATCGTTTCATTAAGGTTTCGATTTTTTCGATTCGATTTATCGATGAATCGATGACAAATAATCGATTCGATTTATCGATAAATCGATTCGAATGCACACCCCTAGATTATTCTACACATGGAGAAGATTCTACTAAAAGATTAACTCCTTGAAAGAATAGAATTCTCTCATGCCATGCATCATGCATGTACAACTTATTCCGTCAGATTATCTTTATTCTTTTCCTCATTAATTTCAAATTATCTTAGTGAAGTTTTGCGCTCTCTTTCTCTCTCTTAAAAATATTTTAGTATTCTTTTATTGGAATTGGGCAATCAAGAGCTAAAAATATTTCGATTATTTTTTTTTCATGTGTAGATACCTTGAAATATTTTATACTAATTTATATTACGGCTATAAAATTGCACTAATTTTGTTGAAAAATGTGTTTGGTATTCTAATTGGATTTTAATGTATTAGCGTCATTTATTTGAGCAATTGGTAGTAAGATTTACTTAATTTTAATCAATAGAAGTTTTAGGGCGACTTCTGTCGCCGCAAAAGTGACATCTGCCGCCGCTAATACACTATTAGATCGAGGCGACCAAACTAAGGGTTTTAGTGACGACTCATTTTGATACGAAAGACCGACAGAGTCGACTAATGTAGACATGCAATTCCTGAATTTCTTTTCTTTTTATGCTATTTGTGGTAACTGTAAGTGTTCTTTACCCATCCTTAGGAAAGCTAAAATGGAACTACTCAATTAGTAAAGAAAACAAAAATTTGTTGAAAATGGAAATTTTTGGAAATGACAGAAACAGTACATTTCTTATGTGTTAGTTTTTTCTTCAAGAAGGGACCATTGATTTTAATGCAGTCAATCAATGCAGTCAGTGGCGGAGGTTCGGCACGAAATCATAAAAATTTGAAGATCTGTTGGTCAAAAGAAAGGGAAGGTCCACCTTCCGGGACGTCCCTTACGAAAATCAAATTCGTGTCTTTAATATGAAAAGACGATGTCCTAATTAATGGACACTTCACCGTGGAGGCTGGCGGTCAGACGAAGCTGATTATATCAACAGCCGAGATGAGTCATTCCTAAAGTAGTTATCACCTGCTGTATCATTGAGCGAACAACGCATTCAACTGACATCCGTTCGCCGAAAAAATATGTTGTATTATTAGATAGTTTTTTTTTGTTTTTATATATATTTACTATATATTGATTTTCCTAAATATTTTTTAATATATCTATTTTTTTAATATTTTGACATTTATTGGTAAACTTCTAGCTCCGCCACTAAATGCAACGGACGACTTTGTTAGTAAATGGCAACGCCAGAATAAATATGTAGTATTTAATCGGAGCAAGCAAATTATTTTTTTAGACTACTAATTACTTACTCTCAATCGACAATATTAGGGGGAAAATAGGGTTTTAAATATTATTTACCTTGTCTATATTAACAATGAAAATAATGTTAAGAATATCAGTGTATTTCAACTATGTAGTTGACAATCTTTCATGCTTTTCAGGTTATTAATCTCAGTTTTTATGAATAATTACTTATTATAATTTAAATAATAGGATAATGTATAAAACTTAAGCTCTTTTGAATAAAGTTCTCTTTAGTCACTCTTTAGTCATTTTTCAACTAATTAATCATGAGGTACATGTTTTGCGCGTGTACTTATATCTCACTTAGTTAACTCAATAGAAAAAAAAGCCCCCTCGACAAAAGTCCTAAGATGCCTTATTGTGATTTCAAAATTAGTGTTTTTTTTACCTAATATATATATATATATATATATATATATATGTAAAACACATAAACTACAAAAAATAATTTTCAAATAAAACAAATTGAAAAGTTAAATCTCTGTTATTTTAGGGATTTGAAAATAAAGAGGTTGCACTATATCATAGAAAAATCTATGGTAATGATGCGAAGTCGAGAAATGATTAATGTTGAGTTAATATTACAGAAATAATTTAATATAAAAAGAAAATACGGTGAGCTATCATGTGTTGAAATGAATGTGAACAGAAACAAAAATTAATTCAATTTAGAATGCATTTTGTCAATTTGACTCTTAATACTGTAGAGTTACTGTTTTTCTTTATTTCTTATATTGTCTATTATCAATAGGAGTGTATATAGGCCAGATTAGTTTAGATTTTATAATTACCAAATCAAATCAATTGTCTCGGGTTATTAAATCTAAAGGTAAAACCAAACCAATAAAACTCGTGTTTTTCACTCTCGATTTTTCTCGTGGTTTTTTTTTGAATTTTTCCGGTAAAATCTTTGGAGAACATTTTCTTCAATCCTAGTAAAATACAACTATATAAAGTATTTTTTAAGAAAATAATTCAAAATATGAGATGTGTCATGACATTCTCCTAAAATATTTAATAATAAAGACTTATGTAATATAAATATTGCTAATTAATAAGTTATAATAAAAATAAACATAATCTAAAAGTACCAAGTCATGCTAAAATAAGTAGACTAATAAGAGAGTATTAATTACATGACTAAACACAAAAGAAAAAATAAAAATAGATTATGAATTTTATCTGTATTATTGCAAAATAAAAAATAGATATTCAATACATTCTCGTTCGTAGTATTGAATTGAATGTCTCTTGTTAGCATTGGCATTGATTTGATTTTGGTTTGAGGTTTTGTTAGCATTATTTAATTTACTAATGTTAATGGCTATAAAACTTATTGGAATATAATCAATAATGTACGAGAAAAGTTCCCTTTGAAAAGCTTTCTCGAATGACTGCTTCTCTCTGGGCGTACGTTAACTAAACTGTGCCATCCATGGGGAAGAAGGAGGGCATCCCTTCTCAGAAATCTCTAATGGCTCAGGAATCTAAGGCATCACAAGCAGCAACACAACGAGGAAGCAAAGGAAACCTAGTATTGGTTGAAGCATCAACTTCGAGTCCGATCGACCATCGATCTGAGATCCTAGAGAAGGAAAGGGCTGAAAATGTGGAATTAGGCAAGGAACTAAGCTCACAGACGCAGAAGGAGAAGAAAGTACCAGTTGAGAGGCCAATTCCCCCTCAACTCAATGTAACCGTGCAACAAGCTCAGCAAATTTGGGCTGAGGTAGTAGGGCTGAGGCAATCAATAGTGGCAGGAAGTCATGGGCAGAACAGGTGGAAGAGGAAATATCCCAATTGAAGTCGAGGAAATCAACTTGGGATAACTTTGACATTGCTAAAGTGTCAAATGCAGGGTTCAAATTAGAGTATATGGCTCATAAAATGAAAGGTGAGTCTGCTGTGGTTGGAATTGAAATGGGAGATATCAGTTCAGAGATAGAGTATTGGAAGAATGCAGTTGTATACTATGTTTTGGGGGCTCATCCTCCATTTGAAGTAATCAAGGGCTTCATACAAAGGCTATAGGAAAAACATGAAATTAATAAAATTGCTATGCTTAAGAATGGGATAATCCTAGTAATATATGATACAATTATAGGGAAGAATGATGCTATCCAAGAAGGAATATATCATTTTGACAATAAGTCATTCATTGTGAAAGTATCTGAGCCGGAAATGGAGTTTACAATAGATGAACTAAATACAGTTCCTATATGAATTAGGTTTCCAGGACTAGATTTTAAGTATTGGAGTCCTAAGGCTTTGAGCAAAATAGGGAGTTTGGTAGGGATGACAATGATGGTGGATCATAATACCGAGAAGAAAAATGGACTTAACTTTGCGGGGATGTTAGTTGTAGAAATGGGGGTCAACCTACCAGAATATGTGAGGTTTATTAATAAAAGGGGGATGTTAATTGAGCAGAAGGTGTCCTGTGATTGGAAACCACCATTATGTACCCATTATAAGAAATATGGTCATGCAACAGATATGTGCAGGAAGAAGAGGAACGCAGAGAAACAGGAGGGTCCAGTGGAGAAGAATAAATCAGTAACTGAGGGGGTACAGATGCAAGCTATGGGGAAAACTATAGCTGGACAGGAAACACAGAAGCAGCAAACAAGTATAATTATAACAGAGAGCAATAACTTTGTCCCACAAAATAGTAAACCAACACAAGGTTCACCAACAAAAAAGCAGGTAGAGATAGTGTGGGTGACACCACAAAGACCAGGAAGAAGCCAACACTCACAGCATCAACAAGTACAAAGCAGGGAAACAATGTGAATTCATTTCAATTGCTGGAACATGAGGCACTAGCAGGAGGAAAGTATAACTTGAAAAGAAATAGTCAGGTGGTAAATGTGGATAAGAGGACCATTTCCCATACTGGGAATGGTTAGAATACTAAGCTGGAATGTTAGGGGCATAAATGTCCCAAATAAGCAAAAAGAGGTAAAACTCCTTTGTAATAGTGAACATGCTGGATTGATTGGTCTACTGGAAACTAAGATAAAAACGAATAAAATAGATATGGTTACAGAAAAAATGTTTGGTGGATGGAGAAATGTGACAAACTTAGAGGAACACTACAATGGGAGGATAGTGGTGATATGGAGACCAAACTATTTTAATGTGTCTGTAGTATGCAAGACTGCCCAGAGTATCACGCGTAAGGTAGTGTATATACCATTACAAATGACATTTAGGGTGACATTTGTATATTCTTTTTAAAACTAAAGAGGAGAGGAAAGAGCTGTAGAGTAGCCTGGTGGACTACCATGCTAGTTGTCAGAAGCCATGGATGGTGTTAGGAGATTTTAATTCAGTATTGAGAGCTGAAGACAGAATTGGAAGGAACCCAATTACTTGGGCTGATGTAGTAGATTTTCATACATATATTGAGGACAGTGAATTAATAGAGTTTCCTCATTCGGGGAATCACTACACTTGGAATGATAAGAACAATGATCAGAGAATTTTTTCAAAACTAGATTAGATATTCATCAACAACACATGGTCGGATGTAATGCCAATTTTTAGAGCAAGGTTCTTGCCAGAAGGCATTATTGATCACTGTCCGACCATGGTGACATTGGAGGATAGAAGAATGGGAATGAGAAAGCAATTCATCTGCAATAATGTTTGGGCTCAGCATACTCAATTTGCTGATTTAGTGAAGGCGGGGTGGGAAGTTCAAGTAGAAGGATGCATGATGTTTAAGATTGCCAGGAAACTCAAGATGCTCAAGAAGGCTTTAAAGAAGTTAAATACATACTACTTTAGTAAAATTGTGACTGAGGCAAATGTGGACGGGGTAACACTCAAAGAGGTGCAGGAAAGACTACAGAGAGATCCCACTAATAGAGAGTTACAACTGGAAGAGGCCACTATATACAGTAAGTTTAGACAATCATCCTATATGGCTGAGATGTATTTGCAACAGAAGAGCAAGGCTACATGGTTGATATTGGGGGATGGAAACACTAAATATTTCCACTCTGTCATAAAACACAAAAGGTTGCAGCAAGCTACTATACAACTGAAGGAGGGAAAAGGTATCTAACAGAATGATCTAACGGTTATAGCTAAAATATTTGTAGATTTTTACACATATCTATTGGGCACTAAGGGGAACTCAAGAGTGAGGTTATGTACCAACATAATTTAGAATGGACTTTTATTGTCCATACCGCAACAGGTAGAGTTAATCATACCTTTCAATGGGAAGGATGTCAAGAAAGCAATGTTTAGCATAGATAGTAACAAGAGCCCTGGGCCAGATGGATATGGAAGTGGTTTCTTTAAAGATAAATGGTCTATTCTTGGAGAGGAAGTCATTGAAGTGATACTGAAGTTCTTTGAGAATGGAAGGTTATTGAAGCAATTGAATGCAACAATTATTGCACTTATTCCTAAAGTTGATAGTGCAGAGTTTGCAAGCCAATATAGACTAATATCATGTTGCAATGTACTCTACAAATGTATCTCTAAGATGATTTATAGTAGACTAAAGACTGCAGTAGCACACTTAGTGGCAGAGAACCAAGATGTTTTTGTACAATGAAGGTCGATGGTGCATAATGTGTTAATATGTCATGATTTGCTGAGACATTACAATAGGAGAACATCACCTAGATGCTTAATGAAGATTGACTTGAGAAAGGCATATGATATAGAATAATGGTCATTCCTGGAGGGTGCAATGAGAGGATTTGGGTTCCCTGATAAGTTCACAAACTGGATGATGACATGTGTTACTACAACAATGTTCTCAGTAAAAGTAAATGTGGAGAGCCATGGATTCTTTGAAGGAAAGAGGGGTTTGAGACAAGGTGATCATGCCTCATAATTGCTATTCATTCTAGTACTAGAATACTTGTCCAGAGCCCTAAAGTCAGTGAATGTGTTGCCTGACTAGATTCCATCCAATGTGTAAAGGGCTGAAACTCACACATCTCATTTTTACAGATGATCTTATGATATTTTGCAAAGAACAGGTGAAGTTTGTGTCAAGAGTACTAGAGGCATTGCAACATTTTAGTGAGGCTTCAGGTTTGATAGCTAATACGGATTAGTCCAGTATATTCTTACTTGGGGTGACAGAAGAAGTTAAGGAGCAACAACTAGAGAGAAGTGGATTCACAATGGGAGAGTTCCCAATCAGATATCTAGGCCTGCCACTATCCTCAAGAAAGTGGAGTAAATTGGAATTCCAGCAGATGATAGATAAGATCACTAATAGGATCAAATTGACATATACAAAACAACTATCCTATGCTGGGAGATTACAGATAATAAACTCAATGTTCTTCTCTATATACAACTTTTGGGGATTTGTATTCATTCTTCCTCAGAGTGTGTTGAAGGAGGTAGATAGGATGTTTTGTGAGCATGCGATTTTTGTGCTACACGAATTACTCCTATAGATTCAAACAAAATCATTTCTTTTATTTGTTTGTAATTTTGGGAATTTTTGTGGCATTTTTGTTAATTGTTTGCATTTCTTTGTTTAATTAGTGAAAAATACAAAAATATGTCCCATGTGCATTTAGAAGTAGATTTGACATTTTTCAAGCATTAATTAACAATTGGTCATTTTATAAATGGAAAAATAAAAAATAGTTTAATTTGCTCTTTTAATTTTAATTTTTGCTTTTTAGGTGATTTTGCTTTTAATTTTGTTTTAACTATTTATAATAATGATTATACAAGATTAGTTAGCATTTTGATAGTTTTATTTGGGATTTATAACTTAATTGAGGATGTTAATAATTTTGGAAAAAATGAAAGAAAATAAAAAACAATAAGTGGAAAAAATCTGAAAATTCAATTAAAAAGAGAGAAGACCAAATTGGGCCATTTTTAAAAGTAAATTACAACCCAAAAAACCGCATGACCCAGTCCAGCCCAACCCAAACCCGGTCCAGTCCCCCGTCTCAACCAAACGACGTCGTTTCGAAGCTAATCAATCAAGGCCGTTTGTTTTGTTTAATCTAACGGTCCTAAAGCCTGGATCTTTTGATATAAATGTGTCCAAACGACCCCTCCCCCACCCCAAAAATAATCTCGTACCCTGTCTCTAACTTCACCCTCAGAAACCTTAAAACTACCTCCCTACGCTATACGCCGCCGCCGGCGAAACCCCAATTGCCACCGAATTAACATCCATGATTCCCTTTAGCCTCCTCTATCCAAATCTGTAACCCGTTTCCCTCAAATCCCACCCTATTCCGTCGAATATCAGTTTAAAAATGGCTCCTCCGCCTTGCACGGCGACGCTGCCACCCAACCGGTCCCAAATTAACACCAAATGACCTCCTAGACCTCCTCATCATCCACACCCACGTAGCTTCCCTCTAATCTATGCTGGTCTTCTCGAATATTGAATCAAAAAACCTCGGCCAAACCTCACCACCACTAAACTGTTCAAAACCCACACTATATAGCCTTTACCACCCCCATCTCCACTGGTCCGTGTTTATTTATTCCTAGAAGCCTAGAAGCTGGTCGAATTCTAGGGTTCGAGACTCAGACCCTGCTGCATGCCATTGATAAGCTAAGTTCTCCGAGTTGCCTTTCGCCTCATCTCTTGTTCATTAACTTGGTTATTTAAATCCTGAGTTTAAGTTTAATTTGGGTGGTATCAGTTTTATTCTGTTGAATAATTTAGTTAAGTTAATTAGGGTATTATCAGTTTTTATTTTGTTGAATAATTTAGCTAGGTTAATTAGGGTGGTATCAATTTTATTTTGTTGAATAGTTTAATTAAGTTAGTTAGGGTGGTATCAGTCTAGTTTGCTGATTAGTTTAGTTAAGCTAACTAGGGTGTATTAGTTTTATTTTGTCTAAATTCCTTGAGTTAAATCAAGTCTGTTGTGATTGGATTTCGTGTTTAGTTTTGAGTTAGAATCAGTTTTCATTCATGATAAGTCCTGGGGTTATTGTTGTATGCTTGGCTTATATGTCAATTTAGTTTTCCATTTTGATTTTCTACTTTTGTTTTAGGAACTTTCATAATTTGATCCGTTTGGAATTTCATTTGCTTGTTACAAGCCATAAAATTTAGTCCAACAGTCTAAAAGAAAGTCAAAGGAAAAGGTAGAGTGTAATTTACAAGATATTTGAGTGTAGTTTAGGTATATTTCCAAGGGAATCTTTTAAATAACTGAATTAAGAAGCTTCTAGTAGATGGCTTTAGTGAAATTTCAAATTGTAGTTGTTTAGCTTCGCAAACAAGCCAATAAGTGAGGCTTATCTAAGCTAAAAGGAAAATTCAAAAGGGGCAAGGGGTAAAAAACTAAATCTGAAAGACTGTCCTATTTGGCTTGCCTTTAAAGGGACCATTTCCAGAAAAAACATAGAAACTTACTGTTTCACAGAGAAGTAGACAGAAAAACAAAAAAACACATATACAGAAACAATCATTATTGGTTTGAACTTCCCTGAGGTTTCCTCAATTTACAAGTTCCTGAAGTAGTACATGGTTTGTTTTGGTGGAAACAAGTTAAATTTAGAGGTCTTAGGAGTTGGTTTAGAATTTTGAGCAAGTTTGGATCGTCTTTTAGTCTCTTCTAAGTTTGAATTTGGCCATTCTGGGTTATCATTGCTTTTATTCTAGTTTTGCTGCTGCTAACTGTCGACCTCACTCATCTTTCTCATATCTATTATTCCAGGTATATTTTGGAACTCATGGATATTACTTAATGTAATGTGAAGCATTGATTCGGGAAAACAAGTTGGCAGATTAATGATTTTATGCTTTTGTCCTTATATTTTTTTCATATGTAAAGTTTATTTGTTAAGCTTTAGGTGAGTATAGTTGTGCACCTATGTTTATGATGTTTAGTTCATTTAGAGTGTTATAATCGAGTTTCACTCAACACGAATTCGCGATATTTTCTTTGTAAGTAGCTAGTGCCATATGATAAGTGAATTTCTCATCACAACACTTAAGACTTGATTGCACTGTGTTTAGCTTTCAAATTGTGCATGCCTGTTAGTGAGGCTACTATTCCATTCATTTAAATGCAAGCATTAGGAGGATCTAGTTAGTCAATCTGGTTCTACGAATTTCAATCCCTATGGTAGTAGTGACTCTAATATGAATGTGGTTGGCTTGAAGGACATTAATTGAATCAAAGCTTTTGTTACGGTAATTAGTTGTTACATATTTAATTGTGTGATGGTCATGTTTTTGTATGTTGGGTGGCCCAAGAAGGCTCGTTCACAGCAGTGTACCCATTAGCAACTGGGCCCAATTTATGCTCGATTTTATTTGGAAGAGCGAATCTTCAGTCTCTTAATAGAGACCTCGCCTTTCACTGGACCGGTAGCTAAGCCTAGAAATTTCTGAATAAACAACGCGTCTTCGTTGCAGTGAACTAGTCACGAGCCCTTAATACCAGAAGCAAGCTATTTGTAACAAACACAAGGTAACCATGACCCTCCGATTCAAGCACTCCTCTTTTAATTTAAGTAATTATGTCGAACGTTTATAGCCATTGCATGATTTTATTAGTTTAACTTAGAACTTGAGGTTCCATTTAGTAAATTCGATGGCCCTCGCAAATTTATAAACGCATATTCATTTTAGGCGCGCTAGTTATGTAATCTACTTTCCTAATTACGGGTGCGCATTTATGTGACCCAAATCCAAATCCCAACAGAGTTAAAATGTGTCAAAAGTCATGGGTACATTTATGTGATGTGGTTCGAGACGTATTTTAATGATGTTGCAATCTTCTTAAAAATGATGAATAAAAGCGGCTAAAGTTAAAGCTGCACCCTAGGCACAAAAATGCATCAAAATCTGATAATTAAGCCGAATATAACAATTGAGCGATCATGCTAGAACCATGGAACTCGAGAGTGCCTAACACCTTCTCCCGGGTTAATTGATTTCCTTACTCGGATTCTGGCTCGCGAACTATATTACAGGGTCAACCCCTTCGTTGATTCGGGATTTAAACCAGTGACTTAGGACACCATAAATTATCCCAAGTGGTGACTCTGAAATCTCTAAAATAAATAAATTCTATTTCGATTGTCCTTTATTTGGGAAAACTCCCTTACCCACGCCCTTCGCTGGGGTTGTACATGTTAAAAAGGAGGTGTGACATCTCTGGCAACTCTGCTGGGGATCGAACCCAGAATCTCTGGTTTAGGGTTCAAGAGTTCGAGCTTTAAATAATTGTTGTATCTGGCTTTATTATTATCCGATTTTATTGCATAATTGTGCCCAATGTGTTAAATATTATTTTACCGCTTTAATATTATTTGGACTGTATATAAACTGTCGCGAAACACTTCTGTTCTCATCTTCGGGGATGTGCTCGCTGTCGAGACTCCCTATTCTGTTAGTGTCATACCTTCAAATAAGAAATAGGCTTGGAAAATTTACAAAGTCGGATGGCCTTTTAGTCCCCAGTACGTACTCCCCTCCTCAACTCGATTTTGTTCGCTCCGGTACACTGTCTAGACCCTATGCCAAGGTTTTAAACCTAGAATAACTTAACCACATGTTGGAGACCTAATATGGGCGCTTATTTGCATCATGCATTTGACTTAGGGGACTCAACACAAGAGTTGGGTCCGCCTAGGACAGGTGCACCCAAAATAATAGACCATCCAGATGCATTTTGCATGCTATTTGTGCTTTCATGCCGACCGGCTTTTGAAAAAAGAGAAAGAAAAGAGAGGGAATTTTGCAAGTGACAACATGTGAGGGATGAGGAAGGAATTTACCTGTTTCATAAACAATACTGAAGTGCTGCCAAAAATTTGAAAAAAAAAACAAAAAAGGTCTTATTTTCAAAAGCAAAAAAAAAGAAAAAAAGGAAATAGAAGTTGGTTTTTAATCTTGCAAAAATTGCACGAACTATGCCAGTTTGATTCTCACAGGGTGTGAGATACGTAGGCAATCCCATCGGGCCCAACTTCATTTTTGCGAAAAAAAACTAGATTTTTGTTTGTGATTAATAAATAAAGCAATTTTTGTCAAAATTAGCCGAGTGTCCCTAAAAGGGACCGGAAGGCTATTTTGCAAAAACAACTGCCTTGGATTATTTTCCAAATTTTGGTCGGTAGTAGGACAGCCTTAAAATTTTCCCCTGGAAGTTTACAAGGCCGAAATTGTATTTATGAAATGAAAACTTGAAACAAACTTATTATTATTGTTAAATTTTGTTTTTCAGTCCGATAAATCATGATTTTTTGCTTAATCACCTTAATAAATGTGCAGAATGAGCACAAACCAAAGTTTTCCAATCTTAGTCATGAACGAAATCCCTTTGAGATATACATGTGGTGGAATGATCTAGGTGAATTGGTGCAAAACAAGGTCAACGCGCACTTAGGTGGACTTACCGGGTCGTTGAAATTAATCCTAGAGGGGACATCATAAAAGCATTGGCTACATTCTGGGACCCGGCCCACAATGTATTTCATTTCCCAGACTTTGAACTCACTCTGACCCTGGAAGAAATAACTGGATATATTGGTGTCCCCACAATTCCTTTGAGACATCAGTATCTTATTGCACTAAGGGCCATCGTCGTACACAAATTCTTGGATTCATTAAAGATCAGTAGGAAGGTTCACAATCCAGACATGTCAGCCGGCTTTGTACTCCACAATTTATATGTAAGAGGTATGGGTGCATAGGGGATTTAATGACCCGAAAAATAATATTTGTAGCAAGGGAAATCGACTCAAATGGGAGAAACACTGGTGTTTCGCATTTATGGTATTCTTGTTAAGCCTTTTGGTGTTTTCACAGAAGGACGAAAATATTGACATACTGATAGCAGGGGTTGTCAGCACTTTAATAACTCAAGCCAAGAGCACCCTCGCACCATTATATTATCCGAAATCTTCCATGCTCTCACCGCCTGTAAAGCCGGAGGAGATTTCTTCGAAGGATGCAACTTGTTGTTACAAATATGGTTAATTGAAGACTTGTGCTATCGACCTCAATTCATGAGTTATGCGTCGTCAACAAAAAGTTGCATAGAAGAATTTATAACAGGGTTGATGGGTTTAAATTACCAGAGGGTACTACAGAATGGGTATCACATCTCCGTCCCATAAGTGCAAGCCAAATAGAGTGGAAGTTCGGGTGGCTTCCCATTGATGAAATCATATATATGCCATCCATCAGGCTTCATTTCCTCCTGATGGGTCTCCGGAGTATCCAACCCTATGCTTCATACAAAGTGTTAAGAAATTTAGGGAGGTGCGAGATAATTCCCAAGGATGAGGACATTAGTCGCCATGTGGTTGAGAATAGTCCCAACAATCAGTTTCTTGAAGCAGCAGTCTGTTATATCTGGAGTGAATGTCAGTACTTGACGGCGAAAACTCAAGTACGCGACTTATTTAAAGGCGAGGTTGCACCAAGATACCTTGCTTGGCATAAAAGGGAGATTGAGTTCGGAAGGCCGGCTAGAGGCCACATCTCCAAGAATTTGCTGAGGTTGCCACAAGAACAGTGGAATTTGTTAGCCAAGAAAAATAAATACATGTCCACAATAGGGAAATTGGAAAAGAAATTCAAAGACCTTTAATTCGAAAATGGTTTTCAAGCTGCGGCAGACGAGGGGAAAAAGAAAAGACTAGCCAAAGAAAATGAAGCTTTGCGAACCCAAATTCAGAAAATGAAAACAGTTGCAGAGAATCCCGCTAGGAGTGCAAAGGATGATAAGACTCTTTCATTTTATTTCTCTCAATTTGAATTGTGCTGAATCCCAACGATGGTGTTTGTCATGTCCCTGCTTTGGCCAATTGATCAGAATGACTCGGACCAGGTTCTTGGGTAAAGGAAATTGGATGGAAACTTACAACTTCGGAACCATTCTGGCGGGTTCATGGTCGAACCATTACATCTCTGTCCCGGTTTTATTTTAGGGAACTGGGGTTTTATTTTGATATGATTGAACCTCAGGGAGAGGCTGCCTACTTATCATTTCAGAATCAAGTCAGACATAGTTCAAGAAGTGCTTCCTAAAATAATTTGTTTGTTATTTCTTTTTGTTTTCATTCATTCATTTTTGCTTCTTTTTTTCTTCTTTTTTTCGCTCTTTTTTTGAATAGCAATTCTGGGTTCCAAAGAGGGTGAACAAAGAAATGTAATCGGATCAAAGGTTTTGCGAAGGATTCGTATTGATTAGGGTAGCGGGAAAGAAAAGCCTTCATATTTTCAACCGTCCAGAATTATTGCGGTAGGGAGTTGAAACGTAATATCCACTGCATCTGCATTCACTGTTGTCTCGGGCTCATCTCCTTCAACATCACCCAAGTACAGTGCTCCTTTGGGCAGTATCTTTCTGATAATGTATGGACCTTTCCAGTTTGGAGCAAACTTTCCTTTAGCTACTTGATGGTGAGGGAGAATAAGCCAATACAAGCTGTCCGACTTCAAAATTCTTAGGGCGCACTTTCTTGTTGTAAGCACCGGCCATTTTTTGTTGGTACAACTGCCCGTGACAAACCGCGGCGATCCATTTTTCATCAATTAATGACAACTGCTCCAACCGAGTCTTAACCTACTCGCTATCCTCAATTTCTGCTTCGAAAATTACCTGGAGCAAAGGGATTTCTACTTCTGCGGGTATGACAGCTTCAGTCCCATAGACCAGTAAATATGGAGTTGCCCCTACCGATGTGCGAACTGTGGTGCGATATCCAAGAACGCAAAAGGCATCTTTTCATGCCATTGTCTTGAGCTTTGAATCATTTTTCTCAAAATCTTCTTTATATTTTTGTTAGCCGCTTCGACGGCACCATTGGCTTTGGGCCGGTAAGGAGTGGAGTTTCTATGTGTTATCTTGATTTGTTCACATATTTCTCCCATCAGACGACTATTCAGATGGTTACGGGAATACAGAAGCAACAAATGATGTTGGAATGCACAAAGTCTACCACAACTTTCTTGGTGACGGACTTAAGTGTGATTGCTTCGACCCACTTTGTGAAGTAGTCAATAGAAACCAATATGAATCTTTGTCAATTTGAGGTTATTGGTTCAATGGGCCCAATGACGTCCATGCCCCAGGCAGCGAATGGACAGGGTGTTGACATAGGATGCAATTCAGTTGGCGGTGCATGAATCAAATCGTCGTGCACCTGACATTGATGACATTTTCGAACGAAGCTGAAGCAATCTTTCTCCATGGTCATCAAGTAATACCCTGCCCGAAGTATTTTCTTTGCCAGTACATACCCGTTCATATGAAGCCCACACACTCCTACGTGTACTTCATGCATAATCCTCCCGGCTTCTTCGGTGTTGACACATCTTAGACAGTTGAGATATGGGGTCCTCTTGTATAAGGTATCACCACTCAAGAAGAAACTATTCACGTGTCGTTGGATGGTTTTCTTTTGCTCCATAGTAGCCTGCTCGGGATACTCTTGTGTTTTCAGAAATTTCTTGATATCATAATACAAGGGCTGAGTGCTAGATTCTGTCTCGGTCACATTACAATACCCATGCTTTTCCTTGATTTGGATTTCCAAAGGATCGACGTACACGTTTCTAAGGTAAGGCAACATGGAAGCCAGAGTTGCGAGTGTATCTGCTAATTCATTGTGACAGCGAGGAATGTACCTGAATTGTATCAACTTGAACTGTTTGCTGAGATCCTCCACATGTTTTTGATAGGGGATTAGTTTGACATCTCTTGTCTCCCACTCTCCAGGGACCTGCCGGATGATCAATTCTGAATCCCCCATAATCAATAATTCCTTGACGTCCTGATCGATAGCCATATTCATGCCCATGATGCAAGCCTTGTATTCAGCTGTATTATTGGTGCTGAAAAACTGAAGCCTTGCTGTAGCCGGGTAATGTTGAACAGTGGGTGAGATTAAAATTTCCGCAATTCCTACGCCTTTCGCATTTACTGCTCCATCGAAAAACATTTTCCAAGCAGGGATGTCGTCAGATGTTACCTCCACCGAATTCACTTCCTCATCAAGGAAATAGGTATTCAAAGGTTGATATTCATCATCAACCGGATTCTCGGCTAGATGATCCGCTAATGCTTGAGCCTTCATTGCGGTACGAGTGACATAGATTATGTCGAACTCGGGGAGTAGGATTTGCCATTTGCCAATCGCCCTCTGTGCATCGGCTTTTGGAATATATACCTCAACGGGTTTAGCCTGGTTATGAGGTAGGTGGTATCGGCTTTCAAGTAATGCCTCAGCTTTTGCGCTAGCCAGGTCAAGGCACAACAGGTTCTTTCTAGCAGTGTGTATTTGGCGTCGTAACTAGTAAAATTCTTGATCAAGTAATAGATGGCTTGCTCTTTATTTCCCCTAGCGTCATGCTACCCGAGAATGCAACCAAAAGAGTTCTCAAGGGCTTTCAAATAAAGAAACAATGGCCTTCCTGGTTCCGGCGGGACCAAGACTGGTAGGTTGGACAGGTAATCTTTGATTCTATCAAAAGCTTCTTGACACTCATTGGTCCATTTAATTTCTACGTCCTTTTTCAATAGTCTGAATATGGGCTCACATGTAAAAGTCAGATGGGCGATGAATCAACTGATGTAATTCAGTCTTCCCAACAGGCTCATTACATCCTTCTTGGTTTTCGGAGAGGGTAGCTCTCGAATGGATTTTATCTTGGTAAGATCTAGCTCAATACCTCTTCGGCTAACAATGAACCCCAGCAGTTTGCCTGACGAGACCCCGAATGCACACTTGGCTGGATTCAATTTCAAATCATACTTGTGAAGCCTTTCAAAGTTCTTAAGTCTCGTACATGATCGCCCTGAGTTTTGGACTTGATAATCACGTCGTCCACATATACTTCTATCTCCTGATGCATCATGTCATGGAAAATAGTGGTCATAGCCCTCATATATATTGCCCCCACATTCTTTAAACCAAAAGGCATAGCCCTGTAGCAATAAGTCCCCAAGGTATGGTAAAGGCAGTTTTCTCAACATCTTCCTCATCCATGAACACTTGGTGGTATCCTGCATAGCAATCTACAAAGGACTATTTCTCGTGTTTGGCACAGTTGTCAACAAGGATGTGGATGTTTGCAAAGGGAAGTTCTCTTTGGAACTTGCCTTGTTCTAATCTCTGTAGTCTACACATACTCGGGTTTTCCCATCTTTCTTCGGTACCAGAACCACATTAGCCAACCATGTGGTGTATCAAACCACTCGGATTACTCCCGCCTCTAACTGCTTTGTGATCTCCTCTTTGATATTATCACTGATATCAGGTTTGAACTTTCTTTGTTTTTGTTGGACTGGAGGGCATTCGGGGTATGTGAGCAACTTATGAACCACCAAATCAACACTCAGCCCAGGCATATCGTTGTAAGACCAAGAAAACACATATTTGAATTCAAAAAGAAGTTGAACCAGTGAGTCCCGAATTTCCTTATTCACATGGATGCTTATTTTAGTTTCCCTGGTTTTGCCGGGACCACCCAAGTTAACCGGTTCAATATCATTTAAATTCGGCTTAGGTTTATTTTCAAAATGTTCCAACTCTCGTTTGATTTACCTAAAAGCCTCTTTTTCATCATACTCCGGTTCTTGGTTCATTATTTAACAAATAGGCGCCATGTTCAGATCGGGGCATGGAGTCCGCGAGCATGTCATATTATTTAAAGCTGCATTATTGGAACTGAAAGAAAAGATAAAAATGGAAGAAAAATCAGAAAAAATAGAAGAGTGTAGACGATGAAATATTGATTTCAGTTCTTTGAAATGGTAAGATAACAGGGTTTACATTTAAAATTTAAAGGACAAAATACTAAAGGAAAAACACCCGAGTTACACCCTGAAATAACTCGTGATGCAAGAAAAATGGCAAGGCAGGACTACCGGGCCTCCCGCCTGACTAGGAAAGGGGTGGCCTTCCAATTTTGTAATTTCGCATCCGGTCCCATGCAGAGCACCCCAGCGGTGCTCAAGCCTTTTCCAAGCTGGACCATGTTGGCTTCATACAATAATTTTCTCATGGCCCTACATATCTCTTCAATTTCCTCAGCTGTGAACGTCTTGTCTTCTTCTTCTTCTTCACTGTACTTTGGCTTTACAAATGTTTCGTATAAGTGGGGTAGAGGTTGAGGTAGATCCCATCCATGAGACTTTCTACGGTTGGCCCAGGTTATATCCTCTAGTGTTGGGTGGAAGCCTATTCCAAAAAACTTCTATGCGGTAGGCAAAGCGATTGGCTCAATAATCCCTTGTAGAGAACTTCCGAGTACCTTTCCTCGCTTAAATCCTTGACATATCATTTCTCTTGCCACCATGATTGAGGCATTGGAGAGGAAAGGTTGGGGACATGGTTTGCCTTCTTTATGTTGATCAGCTACCACGCTTTCAAAAGCCTGGTAAACTATATGCTCAGTTACTTCTTTAGCTTCGAGGCAGGGGACGGAGGGATCGCGGTAGATTGACTGTTCATCTTCTCCATGGACCACGATTTCCTGGTTCTCATGTTAAAATTTCAGCATCTGGTGTAGAGTAGAAGGCACAACTCCTGCTGCGTGAATACATGGTCTTCCTAGGAGGTAATTGTAGGATGTGTCCATATCTAATACTTGAAATATTACCTCAAAATCGACCGGACCAATGGTCAATACCAAATCAATTTCTCCTATGGTGTCTCTTTTTATTCCATCAAAAGCTTGGACACACACATTATTGGGGCGGATCCTCTACGTCCCAATTTCCATTATTTGCAATGTTGACAGTGGGCATATGTCCTCCCCGGAGCCTCCAACTATCATTACTCTTTTGACGTAATAGCCTTCGCATTTAACGGTGAGATGCAGGGCTTTGTTGTGAGCAGCTACTTCTTGAGGCGAATCATTCTTGCTAAATGTAATCTGATTAACAACGAAGAATCTTTCCGCTATTCTCTCCTCTTGTTCCACGGAGGTTTGAACCGGCACATAGGGCTCATTTAAAGTCTTGGCTAACACCTTCTGGTGCTCTGGAGAATCCATTAGCAATGATATTAAAAAGACTTGCTCGGGAGACTTCTGGAGCTGGTCCACTACCTCATAGTCCGGCATTTTCATCTTTCAAAAGAAGGCCTCCGCCTCTTCAGCATTTACGGGCTTTTTGGGTGGGAATCGCCTTTTGGTAGCACTGTTCACCTTTTCCAGGTCCGAATATTTCTTTGCGGGGTAGCCTTCTTGAGTTTCCCTAGTGATTTCTTTGCCTTTGTATGTTACTATTGTTTCTTGATAGTTCCACGGGACTGCAGAAGGGTCCGTCATTGGCCTCTGAGGCGCGCGGCCGATTACCACGGGCTCATTCAACCTTGGCGGTTTAATTGGTACCCCCACCACATAGGCTCCTTTAGGTACGTACATAGTCTTGTTCAACTCAAATCTTCTTGGGGCACTCAGAGTTGGTTGTTTTTCTTGACGACCCCGTGGGATGTAAAGGACAGTTTCTTTGACGGGTGCCATCTCAGTTTTAGCTTTAACCTTCTTCTCATCTTCCGAGTGCTTGGCTTTACTCATTTCCTTTTCTTCAACCTACTAGGGGGTAACCTTTGGCTTTCTATCCGCATCAGCAATGGCTATTATGGCTTTTAAAGCAGGGTCGAATTCTTTGTCTTCGCAGATCATCCCGATGACTGGCTCGTTGTTGTGAGCCGGTTTTATTAGTCACATTAGGGACATCTTCATTTCTCAACACTATTTTCCTTTGTTCTATTAGATCCTCTAAAGCTTGCTTTAGAGTCCAAAAATTTTCAATTCCGTGCCCTTCGGCTCCTAAATGATAAGCACAGCGTACACCCCATTGGTAAGAAGGTGACTCAGGGTTTTGTATGTTCGGGGGCACAGGCTACAAGAGACCCATCTGGACCAGTTTTGTGAATAAGCTAGAATAAGACTCCCCTATTGGTGTAAAGTTTTGCCTTCTGGGCGGCTCCCTGGGACGGAAATCGTTTTTGGGAGGTTGATTTCTCGGGGCCTGGTTCTTATTGACCTGCTGCTGTGGTCGAGCAAATGGCTGGGCATTCATAATTGCGTAAGGTTCGGGAGCATAATGCATGTCTTGATGGGATAGTAGTTTTGAGAGGTCCTTTCTGAGAATATGAGCCTGTGAGGATGATGTCTTCTCATACCAGAGGCTGCCGTTGAAGCTTCTTCTTTCTTTTTGTTTCTTACGACTCCTCCTGCCCCGCCTTGGCTGGCTTGGGAGGTTGCCGTTATGGCTGACTAGATCAGAATTCTTCCTATTTTCAAGCCATTTTCTACCATCTCGCCGATCTTGATTGCTTCCGCGAAAGGTTTGCCCATTGCTGACATCATATTTTGAAAGTAATCTGCATCTTGGGCCTGGAGAAAGACAGTGACCATCTCTATCTCGTCCATGGGCAGCTTTACCCTCGACGCCTGTTCGCGCCACTTGATAGCATATTCTCTAAAACTCTCGAAGGCTTTTTCTTTAAGTTGGCCAAAGAATTCTTGTCTGGTGCGATGTTAATGTTATACAGGAATTGCCTTACGGAATCCCGGACAAGATCGTCCTGGATATGCCATCGTGCGACGTCTTGGTCCATGTACCATTCAGAAGTGATGCCTACCAGACTCTCTCCGAAGTACGCCATTAACAGTTCTTCTTTTCCACCTGCCCCACACAATTGGTTACAGTACTTTTTCAGATGAGTAGTGGGGTCGCCATGACCATCATACTTTTCAAACTTCGGCATTTTAAATGGGGAAGATGTACATGCGGGAACATGCACAGATGTGTGTAGGAAAAGCTCTTTTGCCCACTCAAGCCCTGCATGTTCTTCAAGCTCTGCTCAAAGCTTTTCATCTTTCTTGCTATCTCATCTTGTTCAGGCGTTTTAGGAGTTTTATCCTGCACTAGTGCAAGTTCATATGCTGGTTGAGGATAAGTGTATGTGGGGTATGAGGGAGGCTCAGTTTGGTAATTGGGAGTTTGAAATGTGAAAGCCTGCGGGCTGTGTGGTAGTTGCACATGGAGGAGCTGTAAAAATATTAGGAACTCTGCCAGAGGTGAACACCTGAGGGTGGGCTTCAAAAGGTGTTCCGACAAAGTTGGCAGGTATGGTAAGCTATCCCAAGAGAATGTTTGGGTGGCTAATGGGGACACTGGAAGTACCCCCGACCTTGGGAAGAGCTCAGGAAATCCAGGATGACACTTAGAGGCTCTTTTCCATTTGTCCATGCATCCCACATCTCCAGGACTCTAAGTCATAGGATCTTATTTTCCTTAGCTGCTGCAGATTTTGAGGCCGGGATACCTGCAATCGGGCTATCCTCAAAGATGGGAACTGCCGGCAAAGTCATTTCAGATGACATTTCTGCGCTTCCTTTAAATCTGGTAAAATACTGATGTGACGCCAGTTTACCACAAACCAACCACTGTTTCAAAAAGCCTGAGACTGTAATCACACTAAACGAACGGTTAGTTTGAGACAGATAACAGACAGGGAATCGCATATTGGGTGAGATGCACCTATACAGTTAACGAGTGTCTATATGCTTGCAATGGTTGCATGTGTCATCCCGGCGTTTATTCCCAAACTTCATTTTGATTTCCACTCTTTGCTTTCTTGCTTTCCCTTTTCTTACTTTTTTTTAATAATACGGTAAAATCTTATGAATATTGCCTACGTATAATGCCCTGCATGAATCAGACCGAGCGTAGTTCATGAAAAGTGAAATGAAAATAACAAGATATTTTTTGCAATTTTCAATTCTTTTAAAGACAAAATTTGGTTACAAAGACTAGCAAAGTTAAAAAGGCAACTAACAGACTCGGACCTAATTAGAACTACGGACTCGAAGAGTAAGAATGCGTGAAAGAAAATATAGACTGACATACTCTTTTAAGGAAAAAATACAATTTTCAGAAATCATGAATACATTAAGACTCAACTGCTCCTGGAGATCGCTGGGCATCATTTGGCCTTGCCGCAGGCTTGCGTGCAAAACTCCCTTGGAGATGGTGGAGGTCCTCCATCACTTGCCGAATAAAGGTCATGGTGGTGGCAAAGAACATGGATCTTGACATATCCTCGCAATGGTTGCACTTTGTGGTGATGTAGTTTGCGATCCCCGTACCTTTTCCCTAATAACACCCTTTTCTTACAACAAACGCCCAATTTGCTCGGCCCTTGCCTCTAGAGTTTGCTCTGCTATCTGATTCAGTTCCCGGAATTTCCGCAAATCCATCTCCAACCTTGCTATCATTGCATAAAAATGCTCTCTCTCGACTTTGAAGTCCCCGACTTGCTTGGCCACTCTTTTCTCAGCCATGATGACCCTCCATTTTAATCTAGCAACCTCATCGTTATGCCCTTCTTTTAATTGCTCAATGACGCGGGCTCGTTCCTCCGCACTTTTAGCTAATTGCTTCCGAACCCTGGATAGTTCACCTTCCACCTTATTCAAGTCAAACCCATACTCGGTTACTTTCCACCTCAAATTTTCTACGAGTTTTTCATCCTTTGGGATTTTTCGCGGCTGCTTTCATTTTCTGGAATTGGGCTCGCAACGACTCGTTTCTTTGCTTAATCTTTTCTTTTCTCCCTCATCTGTTGCGGCTTGCAAACCATTTTCAAATTTTAGATCTTTGACTTGCTTTTCCAATCTTCCTATGGTGGCCCTATATTCATTCTCCTTGGCTAGCCAACCCCATTGCTCTTGCGACGTTTTAGCAAATTCTTGGAGATGCGGTCTTTTAGTCGGCCTTCCAGGCTCTATTTATTTTTATACCAAGTAATGTATCTCGGTGCAACCTCACCTTTAGATATGTCACGTACTTGGGTACCCGCTGTCAAGTATTGACATTCGCTCCAGATTTGACGCACGACGGCTTCAGGGAATTGACCATTGGGGCTAATCTCAACCGCATGGTGGCTAATATCCTCGTCCCTGGGAAGCATTTTGCATCTACCTAATTTCCTTTGAACTTTGTTTGGCACATAAGGTTGGATACCTTGGAGACCCATCAGAAGGAAATTAGGCCCAGTGGCTGGCATATCCACAACTTCATCCACGGGGAGACACCCGAATGTCCACTCTATCTGATTTGCAGTGACAACCCGGAGATGCGACACCCATTGTGTGACACCCTCAGGTAGCCTAAACCCATCAACCCTATTGTAGAATTCTTCTATGCAGTTCTTTGTTGGTGACCTATAATTAATGAACTGGGGTTGGTCGCATAAATGCTCGATCATCCATATTTGTAACAACAGGTTTCATCCTTCAAAGAAGTCTCCTCCCGCTTTACATGCGGTGAGAGCACGGAAGATCTCGGATAAGATCATAGGAGCGAGGGTGCTCTTGGCCTGAGTTAGTAAAGCGCTAACCACCCCTGCTATCCGTATATTATTATTTCCATCCTTCTGCAGAAACACCACAAGACCCAAGAAGAAAACCATGAAGGTAAAACATCGATGCTCCTCCCATTTGAGTTGGTTTCTTCTATGACAAATATGGTTTTCCGGGTTATTGAATCCCCCTATATGCGCGTACCTCTGATATATAAACTGCAGGGTACAGAAGCCGACTGACTGGTCTGGGTTGTGAGCATTCCTACTGATTTTTAAGGAATCCAGGAACTTGTGCACGTCAAGGGCTCTTGGTATCAGGTATTGGTGCCTCAGAGGAATCGTAGGGGTCCCAATATATCCAGTTATTTCCTCCAATGTCAGTGTGAGTTCAAAATTCGAGAAATGGAATACATTGTGAGCCGAGTCCCAGAATGTGATCAATGATTTTACGATATCTCCCCTCGGGTTAATTTTCAGCAGCCCAGTAAGTCCTCCCAAATGCATGTTGACCCTGTTTTGCCATGCTTTCCCCAGGTCATTCTACAACATGTGTAGCTCCAAGGGAGTTTCGTTCATGAATGTTATCGGCAAATACTGCTTCGTGCTCATTCTGCACATTTATTAGGGCGAATTAGTATCTCAAAAATTTGTTCTACTTGACCCCACGAAACATTAAAACTGACCTCTTTCTGTTCCAAAATTTATTTTCCGAAATCAGGCCCAGTTTTGTGAATCCGGCCTTTCAGCACTTCCAAAGGAAGATTTCAAGGATGTGTTCACAGACCGGCCAAATAAGATTCAGAGGTGGCCATTTGTGCAAAGCTAGCCTTCCGGCATCCCTTTCGGTAACATTCGGCTATTTTTGGCAGTAACGGTATCACCCGATTTACCTAAGAAAATAAGTAAATTGGATATTTGTTTTGGTTATTTTCGCAAAAGGGAGTTTGGACCCGATGGAGGTTGCCTACGTATCTCATCCTTGACTAGAATCAAACCGGCTTGTTCGCGCAAAACACTTTATCAAAACCAAAAAATTATTGAAAAGCCCCTTTCTTCTTTTTTCTTCTTTTCAAAAATCCGGCAGCAATTCGGTGCTATTTGAGCATTGATTTTACAAATGGTTAATCTAAGAGCTCTAGTACCTTTTATTCTCTCAGATTTCCTCATTGTTCACAAGCCAGTCAACATGCGAATCCGAAGCAAATGAATGCGCAAGTAGCACGTAATATGCATCAGGAAAGTCTTTTCATTTCGGGTCACCTGTCCTAGACGGACCCAACCCTTGTGTTGAGTCCTCTAAGTCAAATTCATGAGGAAAATAAGTGTTCCTACTAGGTATCCGTCATAAGTTCAAGTTATTCTAAGTTAAACACCTTGGTATAGGGTCAAGACTGTGCGCCCAAGTAGACTACTTGAGTCAAGGAGGGGCCACGTACCGGGAACCAAAATGCCATCCGGCTTAGAAACTAGTCTGGCCTCTTTCTTATTTCAGGGTATGATACTAATAGAATAGGGAGTCTCAACCATTAAGCACATCCCCAGAGGTGAGAAGTGAAGGGTTTCGTAGCAGTTTATATGTACAGTTCAGATAATATTGAAGCAGTAAAGCATTCAGCACTTAGCATGTAACAAAATAAGAAGAAGCCAAATATAACAGTTATTCTAAGCTCGAATTCTTGAACCTTGAACCAGAGATTCTGGGTTCCATCCCCAGCAGAGTCGCCAGAGCTGTCACACCTCCTTTTTACACGGCTACCCCGAAGGATGACACGTATAAGGGAGTTTTTCAAATTAAAGTGACATTATTCAAAATGGGACAATTTCTTAGATTCGCCACTTGGGATAGGTTTGGCTTTTGGTGTCCCAAGTCACTGGTTTATTTAGAATCCCAAATTGAGGAAATTTTCAACTGCCCAAATGGAGTCTGCGAACCAGAAATTCTAAGTAAGGAATTCTGTTGACCCTAGGGAAAGTGTTAGGCACCCCCAGATCCCGTGGTTCTAGCACGGTCACATAAACTATATAAATGGCCAAAATATTTGAGGGGAGATTTTTAGGGCATTTGAAAGAGGAGGAAGAGGGGGTTCATTGTGTATTTTTGGGTGAGTTTGGAGCTTTGCCGCCGGCAGCGACGATTTTCAGCCGGTGGCGGTGAGGCGGAGGGTCGGCTGAGACGATGAGTAAGAGGAAGAGAAGTTTTTGTCTCTAGGGTTTGCAATGCATTCGGACACTTTTATTTAAACCACAAGATCAAAACATGGTCGTTGGATGATAATGGATGAACGGCTAAGATCATGTGCCCCAAAACGACGTCGTTTTGGGGCGTCTCTAATGAGAGACCGGGTTGGGGACGGGTTTGGGCCAGTTTTTGGATGGGTGGGGAGGGTTTCGGTTTGGGCCACAACCTGCTTTGGCCCAATATCGGGCCATCCTATTTTATACCTCTTTTCCTTTATTTCTTTTTCATTTATCTATTTGTTTATTTATTGTTTCAATTTTTTAAAAATCAAACTAAAATTAAATCTGAAAATTTATTCAAACTACCTAATTAAATTACAATTAAACTACTATCACATTAAAGGAAATTATATTCAAACCAAATAAATCAAATTTTCTTTGTTATTTTTATATTTTATAAAAAGCCTAATTACTAATTAGTCTAAAAATAACAATGTAAAAATCACATCCTAAATGCTCATGCAATTGTTTTTGTACTTTTATGACTTATCATGCATGCACGAATAAAATACACACAAAGATACGTAATTAAATCCTAAAAATCGAATAATAAAAAGAAAAATCCTAATTTTAAGAATTCTGTAGGAGTAATTTTGGCAAGGTAAAAATTACGCGCTCACAAATGTCAGGTGCATGGAGACTTCATTCACTCACCGCCATCTGAATTGCATACTATGTCTGCACCATGGCCTTTCATTGCTTGGGGCATGGACGTCATCGGGCACATCGAGTCAGCAGCTTCTGACGGACACAGGTTCATCCTGGTTACTATTGATTATTTTACCAAGTGGGTCGATGCTAAAACTTTCAAGGCGATGACCAAGAAAGCCGTGGTTGACTTTGTGCATTCAAATATCATTTGCCGGTTCGAAATCCCAAAGACACTCACTACTAATAATGGAGCGAATCTCAATACTCATTTGATGAAAGAAGTATGTCAGCAGTTCAAGATTACACACCACAATTCCACCTCATACCGTCCCAAGGCGAATAGAGCAGTTGGGGCAGCCAATAAGAATATAAAGAAGATACTTCAAAAAATGGTAGAAGGGTCCAGGCAATGGCATGAGAAGTTACCTTTCGCACTGTTAGGATATCGCACTACTGTCCGCACCTCAGTGGGGGAAACTCCATATTTGTTGGTATATGGCACAGAAGCAGTAATTCCGGCTGAAATTGAAATCCCTTCCATTTGGATTGTCGCAGAGGCAGAAATTGATGATGAGGAATGGGTCAAAGCCCGTTTGGAGCAATTGAGTTAGATTGATGAAAAAAGATTGGTAGCGGTATGTCATGGCCAGTTGTATCAACAGAGAATGGCCAGAGCATACAACAAGAAAGTGTGTCCAAGAAGGTTTGAAGTGGGTCAGTTGGTATTGAAACTCCTCATCCCTCATCAGGCAGAGGCAAAGGGAAAGTTTGCCCCGAATTGGCATGGGCCATTCATCGTATCAAGAGTGTTGTCCAACGGGGCGTTGTATCTAACAGATGTGGAAGGCAAGAGTGTAGAAATGGTCATCAATTCAGATGCAGTTAAAAGATACTATGTATGATTTTCTTTGTTCAAACCATTGTCTATACCTAGTAAGTTTCTTTGTACTTGGCATGTTTTAGAGATTTAGATGACGAATGCACTTTATTCGGCTATCCAAACACTTTATCCTTTGCTAACTTTTGAGCTTTAATTATTTTTTTTAAATACCCCTCTTTCGGAATCAGTAACAAAAGTCATAAATGTAAGTGTAAAAGTCAGTAAAAGAAAAAGACCAGGGAAGAATGAAAAGAAAGAAAGAGAAAAGAGAGAAGAAATAAATAAATAAATAAAAGAAGAAGAAGAAGAAAAGAAAAGAAAAAATAAAAGAGAGAGAAGGGAAAACCCCACAAAACAACAAAACAACAAAAGAAAAATGAAGAAATAGAATAAGCAAAGGAAGAAAAGAAAATACCACAAAACAAGGAATTTGCATAAACTACGTTGACTTGATTCCTTTTTAAGGATACGTAGGTAGCCTCACAGCTTGGTCATATTCAAATAAAAATTCAAAGGTCCCTAAGCAAGAAACCGGGGCAGAAGTTGTGGTTGTTGGAAGAAAATTTGATTCTGAAAGTAGTAATTTATGAATCCATTTGAAATACTTTGAGCCTTTAACACCCCATTCTTCCTAACCTTATCCAAAAGTCTGCATTACGGTCCAAAGAAATACCTTCTTATCATTCTTTAAGAAATGCCGAGTCAAGCAAGAAAGGAAGATTCATACCCCGAGACAACACTCTAGTTCAAACAGGAAAATAATAAAAAATGAGAGAGTCTTATTGGTGAAAAACCTCACGGGAATCGTAAGCCGACGGGATTTTAGAGAAATGAAAATGAGAGAGTCTTATCGGTGAAAACTCTCATGGGAACCATAAGGCGAAGGCAAGGAAAGAAATAAACAATTGGAAAAGGGATGTTGGTGGAAATCTGTCCAGGACACTATAAGTTAAGCAAGGTCAGGTTTTTGTTAAAGGGTTTGGGTTTGAAGAAGGTCGCAACAACAAAGCATACAGCAGAAGGCCGATCATTTGGGCAGACTGGGTCGACTAAGCCGAAGTGCATGTCATGATCATGAAAACCTATTTTTCCTCCACATATAAGTTTCTTTTCTTTACCCCTCAATGGTCGCCAAATTTGTAATTCTTTTATTCTAAAACAAAATAGTTCAGAGTCATGGCATTTCGTTTTCTTTCGAGTATCCATTCTTCTAATATGTCCCCAAAGTCATTTTGTTCAAGCTAGCAGGAGAGAAATTTTAAATATCACTACCAGCTCCCAAGTGGCAAAGCACATGCCGTTCAAAACATAACAAAGGCAGTAAAAGTTGAAATGGCAAGGGAAAGGATCAATGAAGGTTTTGTTAGTGAACTGACTCGGTAACTTTAGAAGGATGTAAGGATTCTGGCAAAAGGCTCAGGAGTGTATCATGATGATGGGGGAATAGAGTAAATCCATAGGGTTCAGGGGTCATCCGAGCAAATCAGGCGATTTATCATCAGTACTGAAATTGGAAGCATCAGAACATGACAGTGGGGAGGCCGTCTTAAGAAAGAATGCCGCAAGCTAACCACCACTTTTCAAACTAACAAGATTTTCTTTGATTGAAACAGGGGCAAAAAATTCTAGAAGATCCTCGAGAAGTCCTACATAGGGGAAGGCAAACACATGGCAGGTATGACTATGAACTTTAGGACCCTCCTAGAAAATGGGACGTGCATTAAAATTCAACAGGGAACATAATCATGTACAAACATCTTCCCAAATAAGAGTCGTCAGGACCCTCCTGAACAATGGAACGTAACTTTAACTAGCAAACCCTAGCAGAGACAACCAATAGCTAGAATTGGCGGTTAATTTGGAATCCTCAGGACCCTCATGGAGAATGGGACTTATTTAAATGTGGGAGATAATCACAAACAGCAAGAGCATAAAATGGTTGGCATGTTGAAATTTAGTTTAGAGTTGTCAGGACCCTCCTGGAAGATGAGACTCAGTTTAAACTCAAACAGTCACGCGTAACCCGGTCAGACATAAATATTTCCCCAACAAGAGTCGTCAGGACCCGCCTGGATAATAGGATGTAGCTCTAAATACCAATCCCCAGTTTGCAACCTAATAAAGAGTTGACTTGACCCTCTTGGATAATGTGATGTAGCTTTAGTTACCGGTCCCCAGTAGATCCCAAGAAGATATAACTCGGATAACAAGACATAGTGAAAAATAATACCTTTTAAGAACACAACTTAATCTTAAAGTGGTCATTAATTAAGAGTTGTCAGGACTCTCATGGATAATGATATTTAGCTTTCGAATTTGAAGAGATAGTTGGTATAGGGATTTGATTAACACTCACAGATGCACCCGGAACCAAATTGGGGCAGAAAGAATTTCTTTTGTTTTATTTATTTTTTTGTGATCATGTACACAGGTAGCATTCTCATGGAATACTTTTCAAGTTCTAAATGGTAATCAGGTGTCCACCTGGAGAACAAGGGAATACTTTTCACAATTCAAGTTTTGGTAATTAGGCGCCCACCTAGAGAACAAGGGAATTGGAGAACAAAGGAATATTTTTCAAGTTTTAAGTTTTGGTAATCAAGTGTCCACCTGGAGAACAATGGAATACTTTTCACAATTCAAGTTTTGGTAATCAGGCGCCCACCTAGAGAACAAGGGAATTCTTTTCAAGTTTCAAATTTTGGTAATCAGGCACCCACCTAGAGAACAAGGGAATACTTTTCAAGTTTCAAGTTTTGGTAATCAGGTGCTCACCTGAAGAACAAGGAAATACTTTTCAAGATTCAAGTTTTGGTAATCAGGCGCCCACCTGGAGAACAAGGGAATACTTTTCAAATAAGTTTTGGTAATCAGGCGTCCACCTGGAGAACAAGGGAATATTTTTCAAGTTTAAAGTTTTGGTAATGACACGCCCACCTAGAGAACAAGGAAATACTTTTCAAGTTTCAAGTTTTGGTAATCAGGCGCCCACCTGGAGAACAAGGGAATACTTTTCAAGTTTCAAGTTTTGGTAATCAGGTGCCCATCTGTAGAACAAGGGAAATTTTTCAAGTTTAAAGTTTTGGTAATCAGGCGCCCACCTGGAGAACAAGAAAATATTTTTCACAACTCAAGTTTTGGTAATCAGGCGCCCACATGGAGAACAAAGGAATACTTTTCAAGTTTCAAGTTTTGGTAATCAGGCGCCCACCTGGAGAACAAGGGAATACTTTTCAAGTTTCAAGTTTCAAGTTTTGGTAATCAGGCGCCCACCTAGTGAACAAGGGAATATTTTTCAAGTTTTAAGTTTTGGTAATCAAGCGCCCACCTAGAGAAAAAGGGAATACTTTTCTAGATTCAAGTTTTGGTAATAAAGCGCCCACCTGGAGAACAAGGAAATACTTTTCAAGTTTCATGTTTTGGTAATCAGGCGCCCACTTGAAGAACAAGGAAATACTATTTCAAGTTTTGGTAATCAGGCGCCCACCTAGAGAACAAGGGAATATTTTCAAGTTTCAAGTCTTGGTAATAAGGCGCACACTTGGAGAACAAGGGAATGCTTTTCAAGTTTCAAGTTTTGGTAATCAGGCGCCCACCTGGAGAACAAGGGAATACTTTTCAAGTTGCAAGTTTTGGTAATCAGGCGCCCACCTAGAGAACAAGGGAATACTTTTCAAGTTTCAAGTTTTGGTAATCAGGCGCCCACCTGGAGAACAAGGGAATATTTTCAAGTTTCAAGTTTTGGTAATCAGGCACCCACCTGGAGAACAGGGAATATTCTTCAAGTTTCATGTTTTGGTAATAGGAGCCCACCTAAAGAACAAGGGAATACATTTCAAGTGTCAAGTTTTGGTAATCAGGCACCTACCTAGAAAACAAGGGAATACATTTCATGTTTCAAGTTTTGGTAATCAGGCGCTCACTTGGAGAACCAAGGAATACATTTCAAGTTTCGAGTTTTGGTAATGAGGCGCCCACCTAGAGAGCAAGGTAATACTTTTCAAGTTTCAAGTTTTGGAAATCAGGTGCCCACCTTGAGAACAAGGGAATACTTTTCAAGTTTCAAGTTTTGGTAATCAGGCGCCAACTGGAGAACAAGAGAATACATTTCAATTTTTCAAGTTTTGGCAATCAGGCGCCCACCTGGAGAACAAGGGAATACTTTTCAAGTTTCAAGTTTCGGTAATCACGCTCCCACCTGGAGAACAAGGGAATACATTTCAAGTTTCAAGTTTTGGTAATCAGGCGCCCACCTGGAGAACAAGGGAATACATTTCAAGCTTTCAAGTTTTCGTAATCAGGCGCCCACCTAGAGAACAAGGGAATACTTTTCAAGTTTCAAGTTTCGGTAATCAGGCACTCACCTAGAGAACAAAGGAATACATTTCAAGTTTCAAGTTTTGGTAATCAGGCGCCTCCCTGGAGAACAAGGGAATACATTTCAAGTTTTGGTAACTACGCGCCCGCTTGGAGAACAAAGGAATACAATTCAAATCCAACAACCAAGCATAAATATGGAGAAAGAGAAACATATCAATAGGACAACAAGAAGTATCACGGAAGGAAGTACAGCAATGCAACAAGAAATTTCTCAGGGAGATACATGAAACAACAAAGCAACAAAGATCAGGAGCAAGATTGAAGACATAGATAAGTTCTTTTGTAATCCATAATTCATAGCTTAGACTAGCTTCTTTTTAGTTTTACCTAGTGTAATATAGGTCTAGCAAGCAGTAGCAGCAGCAGCAGCAGTAACAGTGAGATCACAGCTTCGGTAGCCCCAGCTACCAAACACTCCTGAACTACACTGACCTGATTCCTTTTTAGCCAAGGATATGTAGGCAACCTCTGAAGCATAGTGTTCAAAAATGCTTCTCAAGGAGTATTCGAACGAGCAAAAATCGCTCATGTCCGCTCATTTGTCTTTGCACGAAAACTCTTCATGTTTTCGGGAAAAGAGGGGCAGCTGTGAGCTAGTGATTTTTGCCCTACACGAATTACTCCTATAGATTCAAACAAAATTATTTCTTTTATTTTTTTGAAATTTTAGAGATTTTTGTGGTATTTTTCGTTAATTGTTTGCATTTGTTTGTGCATTTTAATTAGTAAAAAATATAAAAAAATAAAAATATGTCGCATGTGAATTTAGAAGTAGATTTGACATTTTTCAAGATTTAATTAGCAATCGGTAATTTTATAAATGGAAAAATAAAAAAATGATTTAATTTGCTCTTTTAATTTTAATTTTTAATTTTTAGGTGATTTTGCTTTTAATTTTGTTTTAACTATTTATAATAGTGATTATATAAGATTAGTTAGCATTTTGATACGTTTTTTTGGGATTTATAACTTAATTTAGTATGTTAATAATTTGGGAAAAAATGAAAAGAAAATAAAAACAAAACAACAACAAGTGGAAAAAATATGAAAATTCAATTAAAAAGAGAGAAGACCAAATTGGGCCATTTTTTAAAGTAAGTTGCAGCCCAAAAAACCCCATGACCCGGTCCATCCCAACCAAACCCGGTTCAGTCCTTCGTCCCAACCAAACGATGTCGTTTCGAAGCCAATGAATCAGGGCCGTTTGTTTTGTTTAATCTAACGGTCCTGAAGCCTAGATCGTTTGATATAAATGTGTCCAAACGACCCCACCTCCGCCCCCCCCCCCCTCCCACAAAATTAACCTCGTACCTTGTCTCTAACCTCACTCTCAAAAACCCTAACACCACCTCCCTCCGCCATACGCCGCCGGCCGAAAATTGCCACCACTAGCGACGGAACCCCACTGCCACTAAATTAACACCCCTGACTCCCCTTAGCCTCCTATATCCAAATCTCTAACCCGTTTCCCTCGAGTCCCACCCCATCCCGTCAAATATCAGTTTAAAAAATGGCTCATTCGCCATACGTGGCGGTGTTGCCACCTAACCGGTCCCAAATTAACACCAAATGACCTCCTAGACCTCCTCCTCATCCACTCCCATGTAGCTTCCCTTGAATCTATGCCGATCGTCTTGAATATTGAATCGAAAAACCTCGACCAAACCTCACCACCACTAAACCGTTCAAAACGCACACCCTATAGCCTTTACTTACACCCCCCTCCATTGATCCGTGTTTATTTGTTCTCAGAAGCCACACCCACGGATTCGCGATATTTTATCTTTGTAAGTAGCTGGTGCCATATGATAAGTGAATTCTCATCACAACACTTAGACTTGATTGCACTGTGTTCAGCTGTGCATGCTTGTTTGTTAGGCTACTATTCCATACATTTAAATGCAAGCATTAGGAGGATCTATTTAGTCAATTTGGTTCCACGAATTTCAATCCCTGTGGTAGTGGTGACTCTCATATGAATGTGGTTGGCTTGAATGGCATTAGTTAAATCAAAGCTTTTGTTACAGTAATTAGTAGTTACAAATTTAATTGTGTGATGGTCGTGTTTTTGTATGTTGGGTGGCCCAAGATGGCTCGTTCACAGCAGTGAAGCCATTAGCAACTAGGCCCAATTTAAGCTCGATTTTATTTGGAAGAGCGAATCTTCAGTCTTTTAATAGAGACCTCGCCTTTTACTGGGCCGGTAGCTAAGCCAGGAAATTTCTGAATAAACAACGAGTCTTCGTCGCAGTGAACTAGTCACGGGCCATTAATACCAGAAGCAAACTATTTGTAACAAACACAAGGTAACCATGACCCTCCGATTCAAGCACTCCTCTTTTAATTTAAGTAATTATTTCGAACGTTTATAGCCATTGCACGATTTTATTAGTTTAGCTTAGAACTTGAGGCGCCATTTAGTAAATTTCATGGCCCTCGCAAATTTGTAAATGCATATTCATTTTAAGTGCGCTAGTTAAATAATTCACTTTCCTAATTAAGGGTGCGTCAAAATGAGATAATTAATCCGAATAGATAATTGAGCGACTGTGCTAGAACCACGGAACTTAGGAGTGTCTAACACATTTTCCTTGGTTAACAGAATTCCTTACCCGGATTTCTGGCTTGCAGACTGTATTACAGAGTCAACCCCTTTCTCGATTCGGGATTTAAACCGGCATCCCAAGTGGCGACTCTGAAATCTCTTAAATAAATAAATTACATTTCGATTGTCCTTTATTTGGAAAAACTCTCTCACTCACGCCCTTCGTCGAAGTTGTAGATGTTAAAAAGGGGGTGTGACAAGTGTAGAGAGTACTTAGGGGGTGGCTCAAAAAACAAAAATAAAGTATCCTTAGTTGCATGGGATAAAGTATGTTGCTCTAAGAATAATGGAGGCTTAAACATCAAAAAATGTAGAATCTGGAACATGGCTGCTGTTGGAAAACTGGTATGGCAACTGGTAGTATAAAGATTTATTGTGGATAAAATGGGTACATGGTGTATACTTAAAGAATAGGGAGGACATATGGAATCACAAAGTACCTGCAGCTAGTAGCTGGGGAGGAAGAAAAAGGGGCTAGCTGATATAATAGGTACATACATGGTAGATATAGACTCACATCACCAAGAGTCTATTCTATTAATATGAGCTACATGAAACTAAGGAATGATCACCCAAGGTTGGCTAATGCTGAATTAATTTGGACTCCTATGGCACAGGCTAAACATAGATTCATCATGTGGCTAGCTGTTCAAAATAGACTACTCACTAGAGAAAGACTGGAAAAGTTGAATATACCAGTTGAAGAGTCGACTTGTTGTCTCTGTGATAATCAAGCTACTGATTCATCTGATCAATTGTTTAGTGGATGTCCTAGGTTCCAAGAAGTCAAGCAAGGGGTGGAGAATTTGACAGGATCGCAATTGTCACTAGGAAATCTGAAGACAATACAACAGTGCATCAAAAAAAGAAATGGAAGCAATTCCAAAGAGAACTGGTTGCAGCAATATGGGGAGCAATGGTATATCATACTTGGAAGGCAAGGAACTGGAAATTGTTTAAAGGGATACATGTCCAGGCGGAAGGAATAACTATACAGATAAAAAGAGAGATTCTAGCTAGAGTAGATACAATTAGTTCATCTCAGAAAGCTCATAGATGTAGGAACTTTATAGAGCAGCTGCAAATGTAATTAGTCTTTTAATTGTTTGTCTGTTGGAGGCCTGATCTCTGTGTGTTAGAGATCAAGTGCTCTTTAAGTGTAAGTATTTGTTTGTCAATGGTAATGTTTACATGGTTACCAAAAAAAAACTCATTGGAATATTCAAAAGCACTAAGTCCAACCTTGAAATAATACCTTAAAAGATAAAATTATAATTTTTTTTAAGAAATATTTGTAAAGTATATCACAATAAATATATTTATATATTAAATATATCAAAAATTTCTATATATGTAATGTCGGATTGGTTTGGTTTCGGTTTGACTTTCTTTAGTTAAAACCAAATCAAACCAATTATGATCGGGTTTTTTTCCCAACACCAAACCAAATCATAGTCGGGTTTTTTTTCTCTATTTGACTCAAATTATCGGGTTAGTACGGCTTGTCGGTTTTCTTTGTACATCCCTAATTATCAGTTCTCTTTCTATAATCTAGCCTAAGAGTTTTCTCAACTTGAAAAATAAATTTACTTATATAATGAATTTGAAAAGAAATTGAATTGGATACTTTTAATTTCTAATTAGTTAATTACTATAGAAATTAATTATTTTTTCTCAACCTTAAAGGAAATAATTTTTTGTTGATTCAAATTCATAGTAGATCATCCAAGTTTAAATATTTAAATGTGTCATTGATTTTATCCAAAAATTTATAACAGGAAAAATTCTAATACCATTTGAAGTCTAAATTAATATTATTTATCTAAAGTTAAACTTAGTTAGATATTTTTTGTGGTATACTTTAAGTACCTTAATTTTTGAGTTCGTACATTGTTCGAATAAGAACAAATTCAATAGTCATATCTTAGAGTTAATTTTGAAGTATTAAAATAATGATTTATCTAATGATAATTTATCTTCAGAGGATAAATTTATTGATCATTATTTGGCATAACGTCTTGCTTTGATAATAGCAAGTTGTAAGTAGATATCTGCAAAACAAAGACAACGTAATAGGAATCAATTTAGATTTCGAAGAGGGTGGAATATAGTAATAGACTAGCTAATTTACAAACCACAATTGGTCCCTAAAAGTAGATGCATTCTATTGTTTCTAATTTATTTTGATTTTGAAATAAACTGAAAAGTATGATATCTGATAATTATTATACAAATAAATATTAATTCGGTGTATTGAGTTCTTATTATGAGTGAAATTTTAGGAAATGTTGCACATTAAGTTATATGTAAGCAGTCTACCTTAAATCTTAACTAGAGGTTATTTTTGTGGTTTAAAATCTCTGAATTACATGACGATAATTTTTACCCACTACTAAAAATGTGAACAAAAGAATTCTACATCAGGTTTTAGGGATGGACAAATTTTATAGCTAAATAAAAAAAATCGTCATTAATCTCATTTAGCGACGATTAGCAACGAATTATCAAAAAGTTTTACTAGTCACGAGCAATTTAGCAACAGATTAACTACAAAATTCATAGCTAATTCCCCCCCCCCCCCCTCCCCCTCCCCCTCCCCCTTTTTTTTGTAGTGATCATTTTAACAAGACTATGTGCCCTCCCATTATAAAAATAACATTCTTTAAAGAATATGTTGAAATATTGTTCTTTTAGTTTGATTATTAATACAGTAATAAAAAGATAGTAAGATCACATGTGAAGCATCTAGAGTGTCCACAACTTTTTAGACTTCAAATTATAAACTAACCTATTTATTTCATCTTCCCACTACACTCATTTTCCTCCATTCTTTTGTACAACATCAATAAAGACAATTGTCACAAACAAAGCATAAAAACCAAACTTTCCCATCACTTCATTTGTCTATCTTTTTTCCTACTTCTCCCAAATATTCCTTCAAAATTTGTTACAATGGGTTCAAAACTTGTTACTTTAGATCTTCCTTTCCTCTCCTTTTTCCTCTTGATCTTATTAGGATTTTCAAGAGCAAATATTGACAAAGATAAAGAAGAATGTGCTAACGAACTCGTCGGTCTCGCCACGTGTCTTCCTTATGTTAGCGGAGACGCCAAAGCTCCCACACCGAATTGTTGTACCGGTCTAAAAGAAGTATTGGACAAGAGCAAGAAATGCCTTTGTGTTTTGGTGAAAGATAGAAATGATCCTAGCCTTGGTCTTAAGATCAATGCCACTCTTGCACTAAGTCTTCCTACTCTATGCCATGCTCCTGTTAGTGCAACTAATGTATCGATGTGCCCGGGTAAGTACATCGCACTCATACATGTAAAGTCACATCTTTGTATAATTTCATCCCTATATAATAACTATTTTTTTAGGCCGAGTTTCTTTTGAAACGAATTTCTATGCTATATTATTATTGAATACGGAGCCAGGATTTGAAGCTTATGGATTTGATATTTTATTCGTTTTAAGTTGTTAGGGTCTAAATTAGTAATTTACACATATTTATTGAATTTTTAAAGATAAATACAAGGTTCGAACCAAAGTTACTGGGTTCGGCCGAATCCGTGGCGGCACTCTACTCCGCCCTGGTTATAATATATGTTCGCTATAATAACAATTTGCTATAAAAACTAAGAAAAATCTGGAACAAACAAAACTGTTATAGAGATGTATGATTATTTTATTAATTTTATATTGTCGGTATATATAAATTTAAAAGTTTTTTGGTGTCATTCAAGGTTATATATTTGAAAGAAAAATGTATACTAAGATGTATTATAACATTTGGAGTTGTGATTTATGTCCAGAGCTGTTGCACTTGCCACCAAATTCACCAGATGCTAAGGTTTTTGAAGATTTTGCTAAGAGTGCAAAAGGAAGTTCTACTGCTTCATCAGCACCAGGTAAACATGAAAAGTTACAAAATCATTAAATATAATAGACTTGATTAAATCTAATGCTAGCCTTTTTGTCTTATTATTGACATTTCATTTGTTTCATTTTATATGTCACCTTTTTCTTTTAAAATTTGTTTAAAGGATAATTTTTATAAAATCTTTATTTTAAACTTTATATTTTATCCTTAATGTCATGATTTTATAGCTATAAAAATGATATAACATATTCTTCTTTTCGACAAAGTTATAACATGTGAAGACTGCAAGTTTATTGATATTGTTGGTATGTGTTAAAAATCGTTATTTCTTTCTTAAACTTAGTGAACCTACATAAACCCTTGTTTGTGGGTGCTTAAGTGCCCAATGACTTCTCAACAAATTTAGTGGGCATTTGGACATATGGTACATAAAAATTAAAGTTGTGCTTGGATATTATTATAATTTTGGACTGTTTAAAAATTTTGTGAGTGATCTGAGTGAAGTTTTTGAAAAACAACTTTTTACAAATTTTAAAATTTATCTTCAAGTGAAAAATGAAAATTTTATAATTAAACACGAATTTCGAAACAGAAAATAAGAATTTTTCAAAAAAATTAGATAAGCATTGAGGCTACCTACGCATTGCCGACTTTGAAATCTTGGGTTTGCTACTGCTTAAGTTAATATTCTTTCAAACACTGTCATATAAAATGAAACTAAGGGAGTAATATTTTTTATTCATTTCTGACCTTTCCTTTTACAGTTAGTGGGAGCTCTAATGGAAAAACAGCAACAACAGCTAATGAGAAAAATGATGGAGGAGATAGAAGAAAATGGATGGGAATTGTTGAGATGACTATGGGATTTTTATTTATTATGGTGCTTTAATATCTCACCTAATAATTGCATACATAGTTATTATTGTATTATCTTTTTCTTTTTTTTCCATATAGTTTTGCCTTTTATTAGTGTGTTTTTGTTTTCTTTTTGTAGCTCCTGATTTGTCTCTTTAATTCTTTGGATTCTGTTCTTTTGAGCTGTCAAAAACAGAATTAATACTTGCTATGTATGAAACTTTAAGTTTTTTGTCTTTGGAATCTCTCACACAGCACCCACCTAAAATAATGAGATAAACCACTTGGTTCCTCCTGTTATGTACTCTCTCTTTCAAATTATTTATCGTGTTTCTCTATTATACGTTTCTTAAAAGATATTAAATACGATAAGTTATTGACTGTTTCACCATTATTTATATTTTAAAATATAATATATTTAATTATAATATAATTATTACTAAAGGTAAAATATAATAATAATTAAATTTATCTTGAATTTCTAAAATAACAAATATTTAAAATAATTATTTTTAATAATGATAATTGATAATTTGAGATTGAGAGAGTACTTTTTTATCCTTTGAAATATGTTACCAACACTTATGTTTTTTCTTTCTTTTGGTTTATTAAATTAAAATAAGAATCACAGACAGTAACATGCTAACAATGAAAATAGAAGAAAATAGCAGCTACTGTTGGAGTATTTTTTGGATTTTGAATAATATTTTTGCTCAAATTTATTTTTATATAAAAAGTGATTAAATTTTAATAACTTTTAAAATTAAACTATTTTTGAACAGCCAATTATAAATCTGATTATTTTTAATTTCTCCCGAACACAACCCAGCGTGCCCAAAAAGTAGGCCCAAGATTGTAGAATTTTGAGTTCAAGTTCCTGATCTTAAAGCTTCTTTGGAGTCATTAGCTTGTTATCCATGCCTATTTTCGATTTGTTGAGCTAGAGCTTTTTCGCACGAAACTTTCATATTATAATGGTCGACAAAAGTCTTTGTTCGACTGGTCGATCTCACAATCAAGCAAGCTATGTATATATGCGACGAGTTATGTCTTATTAAATCAGAGGCGGATTCAGAATTTCAAGATTATGAGTACATAAAATTAATGCTTGTCATAACGTCAAATAAATGTGAAACTTTTACTCCCTCCGATACATATAAGTGATTTTTTTGCATTTCACATACCTTTTAAGAAAATACTAATTCCTAGAGAAAAAATATATTTATACTAAATTATCCTTAATTAAAATTTACACATTATTAACTTGATACATTAAAATATGTAAATAAGAGCAAATTTAGGAAAAATAAAATTAATTTCTTCTTAATTACTTAAACGACACCTATTTTGGACCAAAATAAAGAGATAAAAAAGTCACTTATTATAGATCGAAGAAAGTAATATTTATAAAATATTATCAATTTTGCATATTATGCAAAAAGATAAACAATACTTTTGTTTATATATATATATATATATAATTTTCGTTAATACTATAACTTGTAATCCTTATATTCCAGTTTTTTTCTTCACAATTCAAAAAGATTAATGGCATTTGTGAGCACGTGACTTTTGCTTTATGTGAATTACTCCCATAAATTTAAGAAAAATAAATTTTTTTCATTATTTGCAAATTCGTAGATTTTTGTAGCTTTTGCTAATTGCTTGCATTTGTCCGCGCGTGTTTAATTTTGTTTAATTCATGAAAATAAAATATATTGCATTTGCATTAAGGATTTAATTTTACATTTGAGATTAATTGGTAAATAGTTTGTTTCATAAAAATGAAAAAAAATAACTCATTTCGTATTTTTTTTTTTTGAGTTTCGAATTTTTGAGTTTTTCTTTTAATTTAATTTTTAATTAATTGTGGTAATTATTACTTAGAGTAATGAACTTAATATAATTTGGGATTAGGATTTAGTTTAGGTTTTATTTTAATTTTGAGAAAAAGAAAAGAATTTTAAAATAATTAGAAAAGGGAAAAGAAGTGGAAGATTCAGATTTTTGGGCATTTTTAACTCGAAATCCCTAAGCCCAACTTTCTCTACCCGTCCAAACTCGTTTAAACTAGCCAAGACCCGCCTTCACCCGGTCCAGTCCCTTAGCAACCCCAAACGATGTTGCTCCAATTACCCCATTTGATCAGAACCGTTGATTTTCATCGGACGGCCCAGAACTAAGCTTCATTTTGTATATAACTGTCATAAGCCTATCCTATCCCCCTCCCCCTTCAAACTCATCTCTTTTAACATCCTATCCTCGGTGACCATACCCTCAAGAACCCTAAGCCGTTGGCCCATTCTCCACCATGCCTAGCCGGTGGCGCCGCTTCCAAACCACCCTAAATTCACATCCTAGACTCCCTCATTATCCCCTCATACTAAATCCATAACCCTTTTCCCTTGAATCCCTCTAGAGTTCTTTGAATCTTAAATCAAAGCATGAACGCTAAATTCCCAACACTCGAATCAGTGAGTTTTTATTGAAGATTTGAGGTCGAGTTAACCTTATTCATGTGTTTCGTTTGAAAACACACGATTAAGGCTCATTTCGGCCAAAATTAAAGGCCTGAGGTTGATTTCAAGATTTGTCCTGGTTTTTCCTAGGTATTTTCATCTTTCTATTTCATTCCTTTATCTTTCTAATTTTTGTTGTTCAGTCTTAGGTTCCAATCTTCATTTTCTCGCCTCGTCTCTTATGTTTGTCTCAATTATTCACATTTTTTTCGTTTTTCTGCTTGCATGCTTTAATTTAAGTAAATAGTTTATTTTAATTTCTTGGTTTTCTTTGGTTTTATTTCATCCCGTTCTGGTTTCCAATAAAAAAAAGGTTTCGAGTTCCCCTTGTGAAACCCATGCTGGGCTCATTTAAATTCAGGTCTCATGACTTGAATTTGAGTCAGAAGGCCCAAGAGGGGATTCCACTTACGTTAAACAGACCCATATCAAATTGAGTCAGATCAATTGACCCATATTCTATCTGGTTTCAGGGGTAATAACATGGGTATTGAAGGATAAATTAGGAAATCTAGGGTAAGGGAATCTCAGAAAATGACTAGGGAAACTTCTAGGAAACTGGGATTGGGGTTATTTTGAAAGTCTGATATTTGTAATAAGGGCGTTTAAGCAAATATGAAAGTTCAAAAGGATTTGGGTGCAAATTTTAACTTATTTCTGCAGCCCTAAAACATTGCCTATAAAGGCACATTTTCTTCAAGGTCAAGGCCGAAAAAATAGAGATTAAAAACAAAACAAAAGCTGATTATTTTGAGTAAATTTGGAGATAACACTAAAAATTTCTGGATTCTCTTTGTTAAAATTTCTCAAATCTTATTAGGTTTCAGCTTCTTGGTCTTCTGTGTTGGCTTAAAACTTTCGAAAAGGTTTGTCTTTGCATCTGGTTAGAAAATATTTTGAATTTGGGATTTGAAGAGTGATTTGAGTTTCTGGTCTTATTACTGTTCCATTCCTGGGAATTAAGCTGATTGGGCTGTTGTTTGCTCGATAATTCCTTACTCTTTTGGTTCCTTTTCCATTTCCAGGTACATGATCTTTGAATTTTACCTTATGTGAGACTTGACTTGAAGAATGAAATGAAAAATGGAAGTTTGAAGCCTAGCACTAAGCTATTTGTTTGTAGATTATTTCTTTTTTTCTCTGAATCCCTTAGTTCTTGAAATCATTTCTTCTGCTTCTGCTACTCTTTCAACATTTAATGGTCAACCTTGTATTTCATTTGTTACTTAAGCTTCTTTTTTTTTTGATAATCATGCACTGTAAAAGTTGAAGCTTGACCTCTGAAAGTTTAATATCATGTTAGATTTGGGTAGTAGAGCAATCCATGTAGTAGTCACATGTTTGTTTTTAGTTTTCTTCTTCCGTTTTTATTTGTTGGAGGAACAAATCCATGTGTTTGAAAATTTGAGTATGATTTTGAGGTCCAAGTAATTTTTATGCTAGTTTTTTTTTGGATTCTGATAGTATTGAGAAGAGCTTGTTTGAGTTTAAGTTTGTTAAGTAGCAGTTAGTGTAAAATTTATGTGCAAAGAAAAAGAAAAAATGGTCAATATTGCTTTTAAGAGTAAAGGCATGTTACTGATGTAATATTAGTTGGGTATGAGCATGTTAAGTTAAAGTTGGTGTTTAAATTTCGAAATGCTTAGCTAATTTGTTGGCCCAAGTTCAGGTGAAATTTTGAAGAATGACAAATGAACCCAGTCATGGACCAGGTCCTTTATGTAAGGCACAGTATTTATCAACCAAGACATGTGAGATACACATAAGGGAGATAAGTTATCACGCCCAACTATGTCTTTTAACAGACAAAGTGTCGCTGAAAATATAATCCGATTTTAAGTCCGGAATCGAATTCTCAGGAACTAACCTATCTGTTACACTCTTTGGCAATATTATTATATACTCAACCAATTTCTAGATGGAAGAATTTTTATCAATACAAATTGGATTTTTTGTTTAAATACTTCAAATACTATTAAGACAATAGTAAACTAAAGAAAAGATAATTTGATGGTAAAAAGATTTAGGGTAGTGATTTCCCCAAATGTTAGCTTCAGTCTTGGCATTTCGCTATAATCTCGCCGAATTACTCTATAAGGACTAGGAGTTATGGGTTATCATAATTAGCTCTCGATCAACTACAATAATATACTTAAGCATTCTCTCGAACTACTTTAGCTGACTATATGCACAACTCTAAATTATCCCACTAAAGTTTCTTTATCTCTAAATCCACTTTTAAGTTCAAGTAATAAATCTCTTCAATTACCAAAAAATGGTATTATTCAACAGCCGCCTAACCTAATATTCTTTCTCAAGCAATATTAGGTAATTAGACATGATTAATCAATGGCCCATTCAATTAATCACCATAAAACACGTAGTTGGACAGTCATACAATAAATTTGGCTCGATTACAAGAAGTTGAGTCAAAACTTCAACCAACAATTGGTTCCATCAACCCTATATAATTGTTTAGCTACTCATAACAAAATACGAGAAAACTACCAGATTGTTCATTATATAAAATTGCAAGAATTAAAAGGAGATAGAGAAAAACTCTAATGTTTTGATCGTCTCCTCACACTTGTTCTTCCTTTAAAAGTAGTCAAAAAACAAGCTTGATAACATCTTGGGCGAGTTTCTAGAGCTTATAAGGGTTATATAAATGTTTTTTTTTAAATTACACTTAGGTCCCCAAACTTCTAGAAGTGTGAACAGTGCACCGGGTCGCGGCAGACTGCGGTCGACCGCGGTGAAAGCTGCCCTTTATGCCTCGCATTTTTTAATCTGCGACCGCGGTGGACTCCTTTCCCATGCCATTTCCTACTTCTTCGTGCTCGGGTACTTCTTGAGTGGGTGTAGTGAGCACGTGATTTTTGCCCTACATGAAAATAACTCCTAAAAATAGACCAAAAATAATTTTTTATATTGATTTTAGGAATTTTTATTTATTTATTGTATTTCATGCATTTTAAAATTTTTAAATCATAGAAAAATTCTAAAAATTATCATTTTTACATATTTATCTTTTAGTCTTTAAAATTAGCATTTTTCTTCAGGTTTAAGTTAATTAGTTGTTTTAGTTGTTAAAAATAAATAAAGAATTTTAATATCTACAAAAATAACTTAGTGTAGGTTTTTAGTTAATTAAAGAAAAGAAAGGAAAAAATTAAGTAAAAGAAAATAGAAAAAATATTTGGTCTTTGTTTATTCAAGATTGAGCCAATCCTTAAATTGATCCCAATTAATTAAGGGATTTTTACATATATATCCCATATAGCAAACATTATAACCATTATTGTGCATTGTTTGTTTATTACCCTCATATCCCATGTTTTTGTTACAAAATATATACCAATCAAGATATTTGCTGATTGTCCATCCAAAATTAACACTAGACAATTAAGGCAAAATTCGAATCTTAATAAAGAGACACCAAAAATAACGCCTATCATTATGGTTGATAATTAATGTTTGATTTTCTACCATTTAAATTGTAAATCAGGTAAGATAACATATGTAATGCTCAAAATATCTCCTCTAATATGATTGAACCTCATTTCTTGTTGCGTCTAAAGAAGTAAAATATGATCAGTATATATATCCAAGACAAGGTTTCATATAGTATTAACAATAAGCTCCACACTACAACTACTTATCAGAGCACAAGATATCTATGGCTTCAGAATCCAACAATATTATTACAAGTGTTAAACAACTCACGGAGATGCCGAATGTGATGAAAGCAGTAGTCTAATTCCTCCAGATTCTCTCTTATTTTATCATATATCGTAGTTATTTTATCATCCCATGTTGCAAACTTAAGCGCCACTCAATCTGCTGCTGACGAGTGGTTCGCCGCTTGTATCTTGCCCTTCATTCCTTCCACTTCCATCGTCGCCATTGCAGTTGGAAATGAGTACTTAACCACTGATAACGGTGATGATAAATTAGACCATAATGCCTTAGTCCAAGCTGTGCAAAATCTGCATTCAGTTTTACTAGCACGTGGGCTAGACCGAAAAATCAAAGTGTCTACGCCACATAGCATGGCTGTTCTTGCTTCTTCCTTTCCACCTTCGTCTTCCACATTTGCCACTACTCTCTGTTGAAGTTGTTTCCAGATTGTTTTAAAAATGTAGACAATTGTAGTTAAATGTAGTTAATGTTTTATGAAGTATTTTCAGAGAGTTTTAAAAATGTAGCCAAATGTAGTTAAATGTAGTTAATGTTATATGAAATGTTTCCAGAGAGTTTTAAAAATGTAGACAATTGTAGTTAAATGTAGTTAAGGTTATATGAAGTGTTTCCAGTGACTTTAAATCTTTGCTGACGTTGCACCCTAAAATAACGCCATTTATTAAGACTCAAATCTATATTAAATAATTTGTAGCCTAAAATAACGCCTGTATTTATGGCTCCTAATTAATCTTTGATTTTGTACCAAATAAATGCTAATTCAGTTAAGGTAAAAATCCCTTCAATTAATCATACTTTCTTAAATGAGAACCTACTGTCAAGCTTGGAAGGGATTTTTGAGTGTTTGATGAAAGTAAACAAAATTATGAAATTATGATTTGGCAATCCTATTCAACTAACCCAATAAAGGAAGAAGCTTTTAAAATGTAGTCAAATGTAGTTAAGGTTATATGCACTGTTTCCAGTGTGTTTTTAAAATGTAGTCAAATGTAGGTAAATGTAGCTAATGTTATATGAAGTATTTCCAGTGAGTTTTTAAAATGTAGTCAAATGTAGGTAAATGTAGTTAAGGTTATATGAAGTGTTTCCAGTGAGTTTTTAAAATGTAGTATAGGTAAATGTAGTTAAGGTTATATGAGTGTTTCCAGTGCGTTTTTAAAATGTAGTCAAATTTTTGTAGTTATATGAACTTTGTAGTTAATTGTAGTTACTTGTAGTTAATCGTAGTCAGTTGAAAAATATGTCTGAATAACGTATTTTTTTGTATCTACTGGATGGTATGAGTTGCTGAAAACTACAAATGGCATTTCTATGCAACGTCAATTCATTATTCTTCATTGTTCAAGACAAGAAGTTTTATCCGAAACATAACAGCGCAAATGTACTGCAACAGTACATGTACCATTGGACTTCCAACAATTTGTAGTTGTGCAATTGTAGCTATATGTAATATTAGATGTGTAGTTATATGCAATTGTAAGTAATTGTAGTCACTACAAATTTTCCAATGTAACCACAAATTTTCCAATGTAACCAGTTGACCCCACAACTAAAACATTAATATCTTTTGGACTTTACCTCTGAATGAAATCTTGGGGCTTTCAATAGTAGAGGCAGCTGAAACTGTGATTGGTTTAAGATTTCTTGAATTAACTCTAAAGGGTACATTCACAGAAAGAAAAAGAATTGCACAAGGGACTGTACTTAACTGGACATGCTTGATGAAATGAGATGACAAAAGTTGACTAGAGTTATGGTCTTTAGTTGATTGAAGTGTGAGTCCACTAGAAGGAGCAAAAGCAGAATTTTTCTTTCTATGAACAGGTTCAAGAAACTTGAATAAACGTGTTCCACAAATCAAGCAAGAGAAAAAAGTGGATAAAAATAAATGTGGGGTAATTAAATAGTAAAAATTGGTTGGAAGAAAGAGAAAAAAGTGGGGAAAGAAGATATGGAAATATTTTGTTCCACAAATCAAGCCCCTAATAAATCATTAATAATTAAGTCTTAAAAGTAAAATTTGGTACATAAATTGAAACATGGTATACTTAAATGTAATAAATACTAACCTTAAACATGAGTGGTTATAAGGTTTGCTATATGGGATGTATATGTAAAAGGGATTTTTACATATACATCTCATATAACAAACCTTATAGCCACTCATGTTTAAGGTTAGTATTTATTACATTTAAGTATACCATGTTTCAATTTATGTACCAAAATTTACTTTTAAGATTTAATTATCAATGATTTATTAGGGGCTTGATTTGTGGAACAAAATATTTCCATATCTTCTTTCCCCAATTATATACTTATTAATTATAAATGATTATCCCTTAATTATAGACAGTTAAATAGATAATAATTGATACCCTATCAATTTCTCTCTTTCTCTCCAAACTTTTTTACTACCTTCCTGCCAAGAGCTACCCTATATTTGTCCTCGTACAAAAGCTGTAGTTTATCCGTTCTGTTCAAGAAAGCTTGCTTTATGTTTCCCAGTTGGTTCTCTTCTTAGATCAACTTTGTCTATCTATATAGTCATTTTATCTTCTCCTTTTTAATCCAAAGTTATTAGGAGCATATGAGTGGCATGGTACATGAAGATCAAATTCATGATACAATAAAATAAAAAATGAATTTTGTTACATAAGATGAAACAACGAAACAAAATTTGCTCACACAAAGGTACGCCACTTATATATTAAAACATTGAACAAGCAACTTCATTTTGGTACGATTTTGAGGAGCTCAATGTCAAACAGGAGAGTCTTATCAATTAATCCTTGGTTCCTCAGCACAAATGTAGTCAAACGTAGTCAAATGTAGTCAATTGTAGTTAAATGTAGTTAAGGTTATATGAAGTGTTTCCAGTGAATTTTTAAAATGTAGTCAAATGTAGGTAAATGTAGTTAATGTTATATGCAGTGTTTCCAGTGAGTTTTTCAAATGTAGTCAATTGTAGTTAAATGTAGTTAAGGTTATATGAAGTGTTTCCAGTGAATTTTTAAAATGTAGTCAAATGTAGGTAAATGTAGTCAATTGTAGTTAATCATGGACAAAATCACATATATTTGGTACAAAATCAAAGAGTAATTAGGAGCCATAAATACATGAGTTATTTTAGGATACAATTCATTTAACATAGATTTGAGCCTTAATAAAAGGCGTTATTTTAGGAGGCAACATCGGGAAAGATTCCGTTTGGTACATATTGTGTAACAAAAACATGGGATATGAGGGTAATAAACAAACAATGCACAATAATGATAGTAAGGTTTGTTATATAGGATGTATAGGTAAAAATCCCCATATTTTAAGGGGACGAACCAATATGCAGACTTTCTGGCGAATGAAGATCACATATACGAAGAAAATCTGATAATCTAGGAATATGCGCTAAAGAAAATCAAGTTTCTTCATCCGTAAAATTTGAACCTGTGGCTTATGAGTTTTTTAAAGAATTTTCCTTGGTCTTTCAATGTACAAAGGAAAAGAATATGACGAAGAAATTGTATATAAGGAATAATTATTCCTAATATCATTTAGCATTTATTTGGTACAAAATCAAAGAGTAATTAGGAGCCATAAATACATGAGTTATTTTAGGATACAATTCATTTAACATAGATTTGAGCATTAATAAAGGCGTTATTTTAGGAGGCAACATCTGGAAAGATTCCGTTTGGTACATATTGTGTAACAAAAACATGAGATATGAGGGTAATAAACAAACAATGCACAATAATGGTAGTAAGATTTGTTATATGGGATGTATAGGTAAAAATCCCTATGTAAAATCTCATTAATCCAAACCTTAAATTGACCCCATCAGCCCAAATAATTATCCAAGCTCAAAAATCTCAAATAACCCAATTACCCACACTCCAACCCAATTGTTTTGGCCCATTAACCCTTTACCCTCCTCAAAACCTGATCCCTAATTTATAACGGGAGATGATATACACATTGGAGGGGACGAAGATCGAAAATCATCAGATCCCTAAGTAGAGCGGAGCATCTCTTACCAGGATTTTTCCTCACCTCATATAACACAAACGCCACTCTCACGGAGAATCATTTTTTTGTCGTTCCTCTTATATATAATTTTTTTTTCAAGCAATCACTACTCCACATGTAGAAAATCTCACAGCAACCACCTGTTATTCCATTTTAATCAACACAAAAAGGGGTAGTCACTCATTTTCGGCAGGATTTCCGGTCAGACTCGCGGCCATAGTTCGCGTTCCTGCTAAGTTCTGGTACAACGCCAGATTTCAAGAGTTTACAAGAGGCTTCCATTTTTAACCAAAAGTGCGTTTTTGGTCTCCTCCAGAACAATCCCTATAAGGCTTGAGTAAGCTGTGATGTGCTGTTACTTCCCTGTTTTTAGCTGAACTCCAAGTCGTCTAGCTGTTATTTTTATATTTTTGCTGAAATTTAAGGTACGAGCCAGCTTTCACTTAGTGTAATCTCCATTCAATCTATAGAAACCATGAATTTTAGCATATGTTCTGGTGCTATAAATGTGAATTCGTCCCTTCTTTCTCCTTAAAATCATGTGATTGTTATTGTTGTTGTGCCATGAAGTATTTGATTACAAGATTTAATTAGGAGATATTGAAATATTTTTTTTGTAATATTGGGATTCTTTTGTTGGTAGATAATTGTACCGACTCTTAATAGGTGGGTTTCGTTTACTGGTTTGATGGGGTTTGGAGGTTGGGGTTGAAAAGCAAATTGGGTTGTGCTGGTGGTAACTAATGTTACCAACCTTTAAATATGTGATATATGTTGGTTCTGTGTTCGCTGATTCAATCCATATGGAAGTCGAGGGTTCATTTATTTTCGTTATTTGTCCTGCTATCTTGTTTCATGTTGGTTTTTCTTTCTTGGATCATCCGTTTGGTTAAATTGAGCTCACGGATATTGTAAATTGGTTTGGGCTTGATTTGTTTCATAAAGATGAAATAGTAGTAGGGGTGAAGTTCTTGTGACATAGATTAGTGTGTTTGGATTTGTTAAAATATAAACGTTATTTGCTTCCATGGAATGAGATTTGAAGTTTGAGTATCATCTCCATGATTCTGTTACATTGTAGTTAGAACATACGAGCTACTTTTTTAATTTGCAATTCAATTGACCATGGATCGATTTGTTAATTAACATGGACTCCGATAGCTGAATGCAATTAGTGTCAAAACCTCAATTGCATGGCTCTCGTTTAATTAATCCTGTTATCCTTTGATATAAAAATGATAAATGTTCGTAGTTTGCTTTAGGCCCGTATACTATATTATCACGGTTGCGGACACGTTCGTGTGACATGATTGCGATCTCTAAAAAATAAAACCGGAGTATGCGTCCGCACAACTTCGTCCAAACTATCTTAATAATAACAATAATAACGCGTTATTAATTATGGACACGTTTACATGACATGATTTTTGACGCACTAAATAAATGGGTACACGTACGCGTGGGTCGTTTAAAGATAATTTTTCTTAATTTAAAAGCAATAAAAGCACATAGTTTCAAAAATGAGTAACTGAACAATTTTAATAAGCCAAGTATGATCAAAGCGATCGTTCTAGAACCATAGAATCGGGAGCGCCTAACACCTTCTCCCCGATTAACAGTCCTTACCCGAATTTCTGTGTTCACAGACTTTAAATAGAGTCAATCTTTTCCTCGATTCGGGATTTGATTTGGTGACTTGGGACATCATGAATTATCCCAAGTGACGACTTTGAATCCTTAATTGAAATAATCCTGTTTCGATTGTCACTTTAAATTGGAAAAAAACTCCCTGATATGTCCCTTCCCGGGGATGTAGTATAAAAAAGGAGGTGTGACAGCTCTGGCGACTCTACCGGGGAAAAGAACCCAGAATCTCTAGTTCAGGGTTCAAGAATTTAAGCTTGTCAATGATTTTTTCTTGGCTTCATTTATTGTTAATACACTGTGTTATGTGAACCTTTGTGCTAAATGCTATCTGTTTACCGTTTTGATATTATATGAATTGTATATATTTGTCTTCTCCCGCCACCCCTCTAAGTCTTCTGAAAATGGTGCACACGTTTGTGTGACCCGCTTTTTCAGTAGAAATTATATCAAATAAAACGAGAATGGGCAAGCGACAAGGCCGGGCAAACTTCAGTGCTCCCGGTACGTCGACCCCTCTCCGGCTCCAGTTGTCAGCTCGGGTACCCCAAGTCTAGACCAAAACCCTAGGATTTAAACCTAGAAGAACACAACCTCATGACGGATCCCGAGTAAGAGCGCTTGTTTGCATCATGTGCATTTGACTTAAGGGACTCAATACAGGGTTTAGGTCCGTAGGACAGGTATATCCAAAATAACAGACCATCTTGATGCATCCTATGTGCTACATGTTGCATTTCTTCAAGGTTAAAAGGTTCATTTGGCGGACCAATGAGAATTGAGGGCAAATAAAAAGAAAGAAAAAGAAAAGAACAAGAAAGGGTATTTTTCTGTCACATTTTTGAAAAAGAAAATAAAAAAAAAAGAAAAAAAAAAGAATATGAAAAATTCAAAATTTTTTTGCACTTTCCCATTATTTTTTCCAAAACAAAAAATCAAAAAGAGGAAAAAGGGGGAAAAAGCATTATGCAGATCAGATTTAGCTGCTCCTGCAAGTGAAGGGTTGCAGATTCTATTGGAAAGGAGAGTGGTCTCATTATTGGATGGTTTTGCCAAGTATTGTGTCATCTTTTCAAGTAACAACGACGAAAGTAGCATTTCCAATATTTACCGTGACCAACAGTTCTCATGCTCAGTGCTCTGCATCATCAGATCCTTCTCTTAGGAGTGTTTTGTTCACTCTTTTGAAACTTGAAGATATCTCAAATAAGGACAAGACCTGTTTCTTCTTTTCACTCTTACTGCTCTACATTTCTGATACTGCAACGAGAGCCTTTAGAGATGATTGGGAGAGGGACCCGACCCTTTTTGTGAATTCTCTTCCTCAACATATATATATAGAACTGTCACATGAAGATACAAGAAGGATATTTGTGGAATATTATAACTTTTATGATGAAACGATCTTATTTTGGATGGTCATAGTGTATGCTTGTGCAAGAAACCAGCTCTTACTCAGTTGTTGCTAATTGGAGGCATTTCGCTCGCATCAGCATGTTCCGTGGTTGACCATGTTGGTTTTGTTTGTGAGGCTTCCTGCAACATCTTAAGTATGCGGAGAGGGTGCAGCTACCATGGATGTTGTTGCATCATCCCTCTTGGATAGTCTTAACATTTGTACTTGCTCTGCTGTGGGGTCGGATTTGATGGAATCATTGAACTCATCAAGACGCAGAGTCAAATGTGATGGAAGGAAAACTAGTTTCATGAGCAGGGATTGGATGTTTGACAAAATTGCCTGTCCACTATTTGGACTGCTATCACCACTCTTCTTGGCCAACTTGGAGGTTCTGGTCTAAATGCTTTTGGATGCTAGGATTCAAAGATTAAGAAGCTCTTTGTGTGCATTACTTTGCCAATGTGACTCCAAAAGAAGGGGTCTTCACCTTCGGTTCTCCATTGGTATTGCTTCAATTGGCCTTATTCCTCCCAATTTGAAGAACTTGCTGAAAGTAACATTTAAGTCACATCCTGCAAATCATTGTGATCCAACTGATTGCCTAAGAAAGTGGTTTGCTTCATTGAGCAGCGAACATCAGTTATTCATTAGGCTTGTAGATGCTGCCGCTTTGACTAGCTGCTGAACGGAAAAGAACAAAATTTTGGGAGAGCTATAAATGAAAAATTGCCAGTTTGTGTCTTTATTGCTGTGGATAATTTTTAGTAGGCAAGGTATGCGAGGAGTTGTAAAGAAATATACAAAAGCAATTTTTTTGGTCAACCTTTGCCATTTCATTTTCCAACAATCTGGTGTCATTTTTGCATTTGGATTTTACTGCGATTGTTGGATAATGCCCTTGTTCAGTGATACATGGCTTACATTTCGGACAATGGTTGAACCGAAGAAGTTCATTTGCAAAGCCAAAAATATTGTGTAGTAGTGGCATGTTGCTATAAACAGCTTTTTGCTGCAATTTGTGTAGAGTTGGTTTTTGTTTTGTTTGCGAAGCTAAACAAGATGTTCTGCAGAGGAAATATGAAGTCAAATTTGATTAAAACGACAAGGTAACCGAAGGGTGGTGAAAATAATTTCCATCTTTTTGGGTGGGAAGGGGGTGAAAAAAAAGCAGGATACCTAGTAATATAAGTTCTGTGGTCCTTCCATCTATATTTAAGGTCCAAAATTTCACGCTATCACATGATTCATTTTACTGTGAAAAAAAATGAAAATGAAAAAAGCCAAAAAGATTCTGTACTTTTTTCATTTCTTTAAAAAAAAAAAAAGATTTTACATGTGTTGTCACTATTAAAAAAAGACAAAAAACATATTTTTTTAAATTAGTTATTTTTTAAAATTCTTGTCCGTATCCAATCTGTCCGAACTACGTAGACCTGATTCTCGTCTTTCAGGGCGTGATACGTAGGCAACTCACATAGGGTCTGGTCTTCCTACTGAATCTTAGGTTCTTGACTTTGTGGGGTCTTAGTCAAAATTTGCACTTCTAGCCATCATTTTGGCTAAATAAGTCATTTTGCAAAAATAATCGCAAGCATATCTTGCATGTGTCTAATAAGGAATGTTATTGTCTCACATAATGTTGGTTTAAGTTTTCTCATACAGTTGTGGATCTACTTACCGGAGTTTGATCATGACAGATACTACAGGATCACTGCATTCAGGAGTTGCTTAAGGAGAGTTATTTTTATTTTATTTTTTGAGTATGTTTTTTATGTCGTCTTTTGCTTCTATTTTTGTACAATAATGTCAAGTTTTTAGTTATTGTATTTTTTATTTTGTATTTGAAGATGTGTAATTCAAAATCCATTTGTGTTTTTATATTTCCGTTAGAATTTTCTTTAAAAATACTACTCCTAGAAATCAAGAGAAAATAAAGAAAAGAAAGTTTGAGGAGATTTTATTTTAGGAAATTAGTATCTAGAAATTAAAAAAATATATATGTCTTTATACTTCCTTTAGTATATTAGGACTAAAAATTCAAAAATAAGAAAATTTTCTTTTAGTACCTCTTTAAAAGGTTTTCTTTAAGGTATTAATTTCAAAATCTAAAAAGATTTTCTAATGAGGTGTTTCTTTGGGAAATTAGTGAAAAATGAAAAACAAATTCTTTTATTTTTATTAGAACTTTAGGATATTGTACATTGAAAAATAACATACTTTATCTTTGTTTATCATTAGAATTTCTCCTTTAGGCAATCAAAATTGAAATCTAAAAATATTTTATTTTATTTTTTTATTGCTTGTTTCGTAATCTTGCGTCAGGATATCAAATGAAAATTTGAAATATATTTGTTTGGTTTATTGTTGGACTTCATTTCAAAAAAACAAAAAATCAAAAAATATTTTTCTCTTGTAGAATTTTTCCTTAATAACTTGCCATAGTGTTTGTTTCAAAAAAAAAAAAAAAAAAAGAGTGAAGAAAAAATATATGCTCGCTAAGCTTGAGTTTAGAATAGGTTATAGAACATTAAGTCTAGAAATATCAAAAAAGGAATTTTCTTCTTTTATTTCTCTTTTCTCATCATAATAGTCATTAAGAGAAAAAAAAGAAACGAAACAAAAAGAAAATGAGAATGTTAGTTTATTTACTTTATTCCCGATCTTCCAGAATTATACAAAGATTTGATTCATGCGGGGTCATGAGACGTAGGCAACCTACATAAGGTTCGATCGAATTATTTTTTTTATTAAAAGAAAAAAAGCAAAAAAAGGTGAAATTATGGGGCGTGAGAAATGAGAGGGAAGAAAAGAGCGATAATCAAAAAAGAAAAAAGAAGGAAGATGAGCGAGTTAAAGAAGTGCGAGGAAGGAAAAGAAAAGAGAAGACTCAAATGAACAAATTGGGATGATGCCATATGACCTTCATATCCTCGAAGTCATGTTAGAACCGATAAATGTGACTAGGTGCATTGCACGTAATGTGATATTTTAGTTGTTAAATGCCCTAAAGCTAATATGAAGACTTCATTTTGTTCTTCTTTGTTCTCCTCATTTAAGCAGAATGTTGGTCGGTTTGTGGTTATTAAGGTAACTCTCTCGTACAACACAAGGACAAAGCGTAAGGTATCCATGACTAGCAAACATTTGGGCACAAGAATTATTGACCTGTCAAGGGAGTTTGTGGGGTCGGAGTCTGAATTGAAAGAGGAAGTCCAAAGGATGAAACAACAGATGACAGAAATGTATTAGTCTTGGATTAGGGGGCATCCTCAACCTTCATTCCCTGCTAACTACACTGAAAACCCTGCAACTATCTCACTACTATCCCAAATCCAGATTCCTCTGCTGCAGATATCACCCCACAACCTTTTCACACTCTACCCGCCAAAGCTACCTTGTATCCCGCTCCTTTGGCTACTCATGCTCTTGTAGCTCCTTCTCCGACTATTTTTGCTCGATCTTCTAACGAGGCTGTGTTCAAAGTCCCTGATGCCTATCACTATGCTCCAGACCAAACTTTCAAAGTCTCGAATCCATACTCTCACGCACCTCATTTTGAGTCTCCTGGTGAAACTAAAAAGCTTGCTAAGACAGTGGGGCAAGATGAGATATCCAAGAAGCTGAAAATCTTAGAGCAGTCTTTAAGAAAAATGCAAGGGATAGGGAGCCAGATGAGCGTGTCTTACAAAAACTTGTGTTTGTTTCGTGATGTCCAGCTGCCTGTTGGGTTTTAGGCACCAAAATTTGATTTGTATGACGGGCACAGAGATCCAATGGCCCATTTGAGAGGTTACTGCAGTAAGATGAGAGGAGTCGATGGGAAAGACAAATTACTGATGGCATATTTTAGCTAGAGTCTGGGTGGGGCATCTCTCAAGTGGTTCACCCGCCAAGGTGTTAGCAAGTGGTACACATGGGATGATATGGCTCAGGCTTTTGACCGACACTTTCAGTACAACATCGAAATTGTCCCGGATCGCATGTCCCTCACGAAGATGGAAAAGAAGCCTAATGAAAGCTTTAAGGAATACGAGCTCAGATGGATGGAGCAAGCTACTAGAGTTAATCCCCTGATGGAAGAAAAAGAGATGGTCGAGTACTTTCTTCAAGCTCAAGAGCCAACTTACTTTGGGTATTTGATCACATATATAGGTAGGCCTTTTAATGATTTGGTAAAAATGGGAGAAATGACAGAAGATGGACTGAAGTCGAGCAAGATCGTGAGCTATTCTGCTTTAAAAGCCACAACACAAGCAATTCAGAACGACACAAGTAGCTTGTTGGGTCAGAAAAAACACGATGATGTTGCCATGGTTGTTTCAGAGTCACGACATAGACCAAAAGGCCCGCCTCACCAATATACCCAGCCTCAACTCCAACCCCAAACCTATCCCCGAGCTCCACATAATCTACCTCAGTATTATCCTCTGAACCATGTCCAGTCATCTGTTCAACCACCACGTAACTCCTTATGGCAAGTGCCAGTACCGCATAACGCATTCTTGCCTTCACAGTATTTTTGAGCACCCAACAACCCTAGAAAACATGGGCAGGGAAGAGAACAAAAGCAGAGAATTAGTTTCACGCCAATTGGGGAGTCTTGCACAAGCTTGTTTGAAAAGTTAAAGCATTCTCGCCTGATTGAGCGCTCCTCGGCTATTTTCCGGATCCATATGCAAAAGGCTTTGATCCTACCTTATGATGCATGTACCACTCTAATTTCCAAGGGAATAGAATTGAAGATTATATTCTTTGAAAAGGGAAATAGAAAGAATGATTCAAGAAGGGGTAATTGTGATCAATGACAGTGACAGGGAGCATATGAATCCTCTTAGGAACCCGCTGACTGAAGTTAATGATAGTGAAGTTGTAATGGTTTTGGCAATGTTGACATGAAACTGAGTAGCTAAGATGTCGTGCTTGGTAATTGGAAAGACGCTCCATTTCTTGGTTAGCCGGAGAGGACTTTTGGTGGTTTATTTTGTTGTCATTTCTGTTGTCCGAGTTATTTGCGGGGGTTGTAATCCGGATATTGTTTTGTGACTCAAACCATTTTATCCTTTTATTTTACCTAGTTTGTTTAGTCGTAGTAGCCCGTTTAGTGTTGTCTAACCCTAGTTTAGTTTTTTGTTTTGTTGTTCAAACCCTTTCACCATCTGTCTAATGCAATTTTCTATTTTCTGTTATTTGTAGTAATTTTGGTTTGGTACTCTTTTTCTGTTGACTCTAGTGACATGACATGCACGCATAATTCTCAGCCTGAACATAAAAAGTTGGTTTAGTCATGAAGCATAAAACAATTTTGAAGATGCAGGATATTTGAGGGAAATAAGTGAAGGCATTTTGAGATCACTTCACGCCGAATTGTGTGAAACTAGAGCGGGTAGAACATAAAGAAACCCTATTGAGATGCATTGTTACACTTCCTTTTTACACTACACCCCGCGAAAGAGGTAGATAAGGGAGTTTTTCCAAATAAAGTGACAATCGAAACGAGATTATTTATTTAAAGATTTCAGAGTCACCATTTGGGATAATTAATGGTGTCTCAAGTTACCGGTTTAAATCCTGAGTCGAGGAAAAGGTTGACTCTGTTATACAGTCTGCGAGCCCGAAATTTGAGTAAGGAATTCTGTTAACCCGGGAGAAGGGGTTAGGCATTCCAAAGTTCTGTGGTTCTATCACGATCGCTCAACTGTTATATTCGGCTTAATTATCTGATTTTAATGCATTATAAACCTATGTGCAAATTTTCATTTCTTAATCGCTTTTATTTAATTTTAAGAAGATTGTAACATTATCAAAATATGTCTCGAACCACGTCACATAAATGTACCCGTGACCTTTGTCATATTTTAATATCGTTGGGATATGGATTTGGGTCAAATAAATGTGCACCCGTAATTAGGAAGATACATTATTTAACTAACGCGCCTAAAACAATTTTGCATTTTTAAATTTGCGGGAGGCCATGGGAATTCACTAAATTACACGTCCCAATTTCTAAGGATTCTAAAAGAAAATAGAAAGAAGGCCACGTATTTGTGAATTTTGTTTGGCGCGTCACACTTTAATTTATTTTAAACTTGAAGGTCTCCAAGTTAATTCATGAGGGCTTTGAGTTATCCAGTTAAGGCTCATTTTAAATAACTAAAGACTAATTAACTAGTGCTAAATACATCTAGTAGGCAAAAGAGGATCAACAAGGACGAGATAAAACCCCAAGTCCGTGCACAAGTGCATTTGGGCCTAAAGGTGAGCCCAAATTTTAGGATTTTGAGGCGGAGGGCGTGGGATTCCACATTGAGCCCCCATGTCCATTTAATTAATAACCAAAACATGCAATCAACCAAACGCATCCAAATGCTAACAACAAGCTAGCACATATAAAACTAGTCTCCGAAATTATCTTTAACTATACAATGGACGATCGTATGAGATTTTGCCAATGGCAAGATTTCGAGAATAAATAGAAATTCAATTTGATCATTATATCGCGTGTAACCTTCGTTTTAAGGCCTCAAATTAAGCTGAAATGATGAGGTTGGAAATTAAAATTCCCTGAAGTTTTATATAATATCAGTGTTATCACCTAACATTCAACATCAGCGACTGGTTTCAAAATTGGCCTGAACATTATTACAAATACAGCCCTTAAATGACTCTGAATACAGATTCAAGTTTACAAGCATAAGGTAAACCACCCAGAATAAACAGACTATGCCTCAAGCTATACGTGAGTGAGCTTGGAGACGTGATGCCCGAGGAGACTAGATCTCACATAGATACTCTATACTAGAAAACACATAGATAGATCTCAAATGTACTCAACCAAAAGCACTCACAACTGAATTTACATAAGGACATAACACAAACAAATAGCTTTAGAAAAATGACTAAACACCATGAACTCCAAAAATTTTCATTCCTTCATTTCATCTCCACTCGACCCTCATATTACATAGTTTAGGAAATATGCACCTGGAAATGAAGAACAAAGGTTAAATGCTATCCACTAACAGAGATCAGCAGCAAGGAAACAGTCAGTGAATCAGCTTTAAAAACCTATGGACAAAGCTCGATCAATCTACTAGAATATCACACTTTAATGCAACCCAAAATACTCTATAACCAAGCCTTAAAACCAGGTTCAATCCATCTTTTAACCTTTGATATACCCAATAATTGTTTCCGAATTGAGAGTTTTAGAAACTAGCCAAGAAAAATGGAACAGTAGAATTTTTGAAACTTTATGGACCAATTGAATTCTGGAGGTTTTATATTTAATTGTCTCTCTAATTTTTCATAACTTCCTTGCTTAGACCCCAAAACCTTGCCTTGAAAGGCAAGGTTATAATGCCTTTTATATGCAAGGAGTAGGGCAACCTTTATTTAATTTTAAGTCCTTCATTTTTTAGCTTGTTGATCAAGTATTAGCATTGAAATTATCAGGAAGCCCCTGCCAGAGGCTTCCTATTTCAGTTATTAAAAGATGCCCTTAGCCAAATACCCAAACTACCCTCAAGTGTCATACTAGTTACATTCTACCCCTTCCCTTGGATTTCTTTAGATGGATAGACTAAATTATGAAGCTTTAAACGAGCAAATGAAATTCCAATCAGATCAAATTATGGAAGTTCTTAAAAGAAATGCAGAAAATCAAAAATCGAAAACCAAATTGATATATCAGCCCCGCATGCAACAATAACCTCAAGATTTATCATAAATGAAAACTAATTCAAACTCAAGACTAAGTATGAAATCCAATCACAAAAAGACTTGATTTAACTCAGGAACATAATACCGGTGCATTCTAGATTAAAACTCAGGAAATTAGATAAAATAAAACTAATACAACCCTAATTAACTTAACTAAACTATTCATCAAAAATAAAACTGTTACAATCCTAATTAAACTAAAACTAAGATTTTTAACAAAATAACCAAATTAATGGACAAGAGATGAGGTGAAGGGAAAATAAAATAAGACAAAGAAGCATAGAAGACTTAGCTTAGTTGAATTAGACTCTAAACTTGAGTTAGGGCCTTCATGCACTATCAGAGAAACGGGAAAATCCTAGATTTGGGTTTTGAGAAATTGTGGAGGTGTTTGAGTGACATTGAGTATGGATTTTGCATGAGGGAGGCATGGGGTTGCAGGGTGTAAATTTGAGGTGATTTGGGGATGGCGCTGCCGTACACGGTGATGGAGTCAGTGATTCAAACTGATATTTGAGAACCTCCGGTAATATTCGAGGGAAGATGGTTATATATTCGGATAGAGGAGGGTGAAGTCAAGTTTTGTAAATTTGAGGCTGATCGGAGTTCTGTCACCGACGAAAGTGATTTCCAGCCGGCAACGCACGGCAGAGGGCGACGGTGTTAGGGTTTCTGGTGGGAGGTCAGAGATAGCGTGTTTTGGCGGTGGGGGTGGGGTGGGTGGGGGGTGGGGGTCGTTTGGAGATAAATATACAAAATGGACCAGGCTTCAGGACCGTAGGATCTAGAAACCTAGACGGTCCAGATTGATTGACCCAAAATGGCGTCGTTTGGGTCATAGACGGGGCTAGGTTGGGTTAAAGGTGTGTCTGAGCTGGATGGGGTCTTTGTGTTGGGCTAATTTAATTATAATGGCCCAGCTTGGGCCTTCTTTTATTTATTTTTGCTTTGATTTTTTTCCAGATTTTTTTTCTAAAATTACTAAAAATCCTAAATTTATTATAAATCCTAAATTTAAATGCTAATCATCCTCTATAATTATTATCACAACTAGTTAAAATAAATTTAAAGAAAAATCACCTAAAAATCAAAATTTAAAATTAAAAGAGCAAATTAAGCTATATTTTTTGATTTTTCCTTTTTCATAAAATGACTAAATCATTGAATAATTATTAAAATGTGAAATTAACTCCCAATGCTCATGCAATATATTTTTTGTATTTTTTACTAAATAAAATGCGCAAACAAAATGTAAAAAATTAATGAGAAATGCCACAAAATCCACAAAATTGGAAACGAATAACAGAAATTATTTTGTTTGAATTTATAGGAGTAATTCGTGTAGGGGAAAAAACATATGCTCATAACTGCCGCTCTTTGCCCAGAAATACGAAGAGTTTTCGTGCAAAGATAAGTGAGCAAACACGAGTGATTTTTGCCCGTTTGAATACTCCGTGAGAAGCATTTTTGAAAAGTTTGACCGCACCTTGCTTCAGAAGTTGCCTACATATCCTCGACTGTAGAGGAACCGGGTCAGTGTAGTTCATGAGTGTTTGGTAGCTGGTACTATCAAAGCTGTGATCTCACTGTTGCTGCTGCTACTGCTTGCTAGATCCCCTTATTACAGCATGCAAAAATAAAAGAATCTAGACTACAAAATAAATGTATTCCCTTGTTCTCCAGGTGGGCGCCTGATTACAAAAACTCGAAACTTGAAATGTATTTCCTTGTTCTCCAGGTGGGCGCCTGATTACCAAAACTCGAAACTTGAAATATATTCCCTTGTTCTCCAGGTGGGCGCCTGATTACCAAAACTCGAAACTTGAAATGTATTCCCTTGTACTCTAGGTCGGCCCCTGATTACAAGAACTCGAAACTTGAAATGTATTCCCTTGTTCTCTACGTGGTTCCTGATTACGAAAACTCAAAACTTGAAATGTATTCCCTTTTTCTCTAAGTGGGCGCTTGATTACTAGAACTCGAAGATTGAAATGTGTTCCCTTATTCTCCAGGTGGGCGCCTGATTACCAAAACTCGAAACTTAAAATGTATTCCCTTGTTCTCCAGGTGGGCGTCTGATTACCAAAAATTGAAACTTGAAATGTATTCCCTTGTTCTCTAGGTAGGCGTCTGATTACCAAAACTTGAAACTTGAAATGTATTTCCTTGTTCTCAAAGTAGGCGCCTGATTACCAAAACTTGAAAGTTGAAATGTATTCCCTTATTCTTCAGGTGGGCTCCTGATTTCCAAAACTCGAAACTTGAAATGTATTCCCTTGTTCTCCAGGTGGGCGCCTGATTACCAAAACTTGAAACTTAAAATGTATTCCCTTGTTCTCCAGGTGGGCGTCTGATTACCAAAACTCGAAACTTGAAATGTATTGCCCTTGTTCTCCAAGTGGGCGCCTGATTACAAAAACTTGAAACATGAAATGTATTTCCTTGTTTTCTAGGTAGGCTCCTGATTACCAAAACTTGACACTTGAAATGTATTCCCTTGTTCTCCAGGTGGGCGCCTGATTATCAAAACTCGAAAATTGAAGTGTATTTCCTTGTTCTCCATGTGGGCACCTGATTATCAAAGTTTGAAACAGTTGCCTTTAAACCTGATTACAACAAAACAAACAAAAAAAAAATAAATTTATCTGCCCAGTTGGGTGCTGGTCGCACCTGTGAGTGTTAATCCAATCCTATTACCAAATATCTCTGGAAGCTAAATCCCATTATCCAGGAGGGTCCTGACAATTCTTAACTAACGACAACTCTAAGATTAGGTTATGTTCTCCCAAGGTATTATTTCTACTGTGTCTTGTTATCCAAGTTATCTGCTAGGGACCAGTAATTAAGGCTACGTCCCATTATCTAGGAGGGTCCTAACAATTCTTAATAATATGACAAATCATGTCTACGGGGGACTAATATTCAGAGCTATGTCCCGTTATTCAGGAGGGTCCTGACAACCTTTAAATTTAAATTCCATTATCCAGAAGGGTCGCGACGACTCTTGTTGGGGAAATATTTGTGCCTGACCATGTTACCCGTGCATGTTTGAGTTTTAAACCTAGTCCTATTTTCCTAGGGGATGCTACAACTCTTAACTAAATCCTATTTCCATGTGCAAGACACGTTTATGCTCTTTTATATTCATGCTTATCTCCATCCTTTAAATAAGTCCAATTTTCCAGGAGGGTCCGAGAACTTCAAATTAAATGCCCATTTTAACTCTTGGTTGTTTTTGCTGGGGATTTCTAGTTAAAGTCACATCCCATTATCCAGGCGGGTCCTAGCGACTCTTAGTGGGGAATTATTTGTGCCAGATTGTGTTCCCCGTTGAATTTTAAACTGAGTCCCATTTTCTATGAGGGTCCTGAGGTTCTCAATCATACCTTCCATGGGCTTGCTTTCCCCTGTGGAGGGCTTCCTTGGGATATTCCTGAATTTTCTGCCCCTGTTTCATTCAAAGAAAATCTTGTTAGTTTGAAAAATGATGGTTAGCTTGCGACATTCTTGCTGAAAATGGCTTCCCCACTATCGTGTTCCATTGTGTGAAATTTTCGGTACTGATGATAAGCCGCCTGATTTGCTCGACTGACCCCTGAACCCTATGGCTTGACTCTGTTCCCCCATCATTGTGTTACATTCCTGACCCTCTTGCCAAAATCTCTACATCTTTCCCGACATTACCGAGTCGGTTTACTGAAGAAACCTTCATTGATTCTTTCCTTTGCACTTTTAACTTTTGTTGCTTTTGTTCTGTTTTAGCCAACATGTGCTTTGCCATTCAGGAGCTGGTACTAAGCTTTGAAATTTCTCTCCTGCTTGCTTAAACAAAATGTTTCAGAGACATCTTCGAAGAAATGGAGACCCAAAAGAAAATGAAATGCAATGACACTGAATTGTTTTGACTTAGAATAAAAGAATTCCGAATTTGGCGACTATTGAGGGGGAAAAGAGAGGAAACTTATCTGTGGAGGAACAACTAGTTCCAATGATCATGACATGTACTTCGACTTAGTCGACCCAGTCTTTCCAAATGATCGGCTTCCAGTTGTCATGCTTTGTTGTTGCAACTTTCTTTAACCCAATTTCCTTAACCAAACCTCGACCTTGCTTATCTTGCGGTGCTATGCACAGATTTCCACCAACAACCCTTTTTTGTTGTTCATTTCTTGACTTTCCTTCGCCTTATAGTGCCCGTGAGGGTTTCACCGCTAAGACTCTCTCATTTTCATTTCCCTTGGCTCTCGTTGCCTTACGATGCCTGTGAGGGTTTTCACCGATGAGGCTCTCTCATTTTCATCTCTTTTTGCTAGAGTGTTGCCCCAGGTATGAATCACTCTTGCTTGACTTGACATTTCCTAAAGACTAATCGGAAGGTCTTTCTTTGGATCGTAATGTAGGCTTTTGGATATAGTGAGAATGAAAGGGTATTAAAAGCTCAAGATAATTCAAAAACGGGTTTAAAATTACAACTTTCGAATTTAAATTTTCTTACAACAACCACAACTTCTGCCCCAGTTCCTTGCTTGGGGACATTTGGATTTTTGTTGTGTGACCGAACCATTAGGCTGCCTACGTATCCTTAAAAAGGAATCAGGTCAAATGTAGTTCATCCAGATTCCTTGTTTTTTGTTGTTATGTTTCTCTTTCCCCTTTTTTATTCTGTTTCTTCCTTTTTCTTTTGTTGTTTTGTTGCTTCTTCTTTCTTCTCTTTTCTTCTTTCTTCCTTTTTTCTCTTTTCCATTATTTCCTTTTCTTTTCCTTTCATTGGCTTCTCACATTTGCGTTTCTGACTTTTGTTATTGATTTTGATAGAGGGATATGAAAGAAAACAATTAAAGCTCAAAAGGGTTAACAAAGGATAAAGTGTTTAGATAGCCGAATAAAACGTCTTCGTCATTCCAATCTCTAAAACATGCCAAGTACAAACAAACATGCCAAGTGTAGACAATGATTTAACCAATAAAATCATACATAGTATCTCTTAACTACATCGGAGTTGATGGCTATTTCTACACACTTGCCTTCCACATCTGTCGGATACAGTGACCCATTAGATAACACTCTTGACACAATGAACGGCACATGCCAATTTGGGGCGAACTTGCCCTTTGCCTATGCCTAGTGAGGGAGGATGCGCTTCAATACCAACTGACCCACTTCAAACCTTCTTGGGCGTACCTTCTTGTTATATGCTCTGGCCATTCTCTATTGATACAACTGGCCGTGACATGCTGCTGCTAATCTTTTCTCATCAATTAAGCTCAATTTCTCCAACTAGGTTTTTACCCATTCATCATCATCAATTTTTGCCTCAGCAACAATCCGAAGGGACGTGATTTCAATTTTTGCCGGTATTACTGCTTCTGTTCCAAACACCAACAAATATGGAGCTACCCCTAGTGAAGTGCGAACAATAGTGCGATAACCTAATAATGCAAAGGGTAGCTTCTCATGCCATTGTCTGGACCCCTCCACCATTTTTCGAAGTATCTTCTTTATGTTCTTATTGGCTGCCTCAACTGCTCCATTCACCTTAGGGTGGTATGAGGTGGAATTGTGATGTGCAATCTTAAACTGCTGACATACCTATTCATCATATGACTGTTGAGATCTCTCAATTGTCAGTGATGAGTATTTTCGAGATTCCGAACCGGCAAATGATATTTGAATGCACGAAATCAACCACAGCTTTCTTGGTCACTGCCTTGAAGGTCTTAGCTTCGACCTACTTGGAGAAATAATCAATAGCAACCAGGATGAACCTGTGTCCCTTGGAAGCTACTAGCTCGATGGGCCCGATGACATCCATGTCCCAGGAAACGAAAGACCATGATGCAGCCATTGTATGCAATTTCAGATGGCGGGGAGTGAATCAAGTCTCCATGCTACTTACATTGATGACACTTGCTCACGAAGCTGACACAATATCGCTCCATAGTAAGCCAATAGTATCCTGTCTGAAGAATCTTCTTTGCCAAAACATATCCACTCATGTAATGTCCGCAAACCCCAGAATGTACCTCGGTCATGATGGTTGTGGCCTTTTTAGCATCTATGCATCTCAGCAACCCAAGATCCAACGTTCTTTTGTATAGTACCCCTCAACTGAAGAAAAACCTGCTTGATAAACGATGGATTGTTCTCTTTTGGTCACTTGTGGCCTATTCTAGATACACACCCATCCTGATGTATTCTTTGATATCGTGAAACCAAGGCTCACTGTCAAGCTCCTTTTCCACCATATTACAGTAAGCATGTTGGTCATGGACTTGGATATACAATGGATCAACATAAGCCTTATCTGGATGATGTAACATTGACGCCAAAGTGGCCAAAGCATCAATAACCTCATTGTGAATTCTTGGGATATGCCTAAAATGTACTGACCGGAATCGTTGACGGAGGCCATGCAAGCATTGCCAACATGGTATGAGCTTTAAATCTCGTGTTTTCCACCCCCCTTGAATTTGGTGTACCAGCAGGTCTGAGTCCCCCAAGACCAAGACTTCCTGGACATCTATGTCTACAGCTAACCTCAAACCCAAAATACATGCCTCATATTCTACCATGTTGTTGGTGCAATAGAAGCGGATCTGAGCTATAACGGGGTAATGTTGACCTTTTTCAGAAATGAGTACTGATCCTATCCCGATGCCTTTCATGTTGGCAGCTCCATCGAAGAATAATTTCCATGAGGAGGTAATGGAATTAGGGCGAGAATCCATAGGGGAAGTATGTCTTCAAAGGTTCATATGCTTCGTCTACTAGATTCTCAGCCAGGTGATCAACCAACGTCTACGCTTTAATTGCAGTCCTAGTCACATAGACAATGTCGAACTGAGTGAGAAGGATATTCCACTTTGCAAGCCTCCCCGTGGGCATAGGCTTCTGGAGTATGTATTTTAACGGGTCCATGCATGAGATGAGGTAAGTGATATATGATGAGAGATAATGTTTCAACTTTTGTGCTACCCAAGTTAGGGCGCAGCACGTCCTTTCGAGATGAGTATACTTAACCTCGTAGGTTATGAATTTCTTGCTGAGGTAGTATATGGCTTGCTCTTTACTCCCCATGACATCGTGCTAGCCCAACACACATCCGAATGATTTGTCCAAGACTGTCAGATATAGGATCAAAGGCCTCCCTGGTTCCGGTGGGACCAATACCTGTGGGTTCGACAAGTATTCTTTTATTTTATAAAATCCTCTTGGCATTCCTTCGTCCATTTGATCGCGACATATTTTTCAACAGCTTAAAGATGGCCTCACAAGTTGTTGTGAGCTGAGCAATGGATCGACTGATGTAATTCAATCTCCTCAACAGACTCATCATCTCTATTTGTTCCTCGGAGGCAATAACTTTTGTTTGGCTGTGATCTTTGATGGATCTAGCTCAATGCCTCGGCGGTTGACTATGAACCCTAGCAACTTTCTTGAGGGGACCCCAAATGCGCATTCGCAGGATTGAGTTTGAGATTATACCTGCAGAGCCCCTGGAAGAATTTCCTCAGATCTTTGACATGGTCAGATTGCTTCCTGGATTTCGCAATTACATCATCCACATAGATCTCAATCTCCTTATGTATCATATCATTGAAGATGGTTTTCATCGCCCTCATATAGGTTGCCCCAGCATTCTTCAGGCCGAAGGGCATGACTCTGTAGCAATATGTTCCCCATGGCGTGATAAATGTTGATGTTCAGCAGTGGAAATTTATCCTTTGGACTTGCTTTGTTGAGGTCACGATAGTAGACACATACCCTAGTTTCACCATCCTTCTTTGGAATAAGCACGACATTAGCTAACCATGTAGGATATCGTGTGACTCGGATGACCTTGGCCTCAAACTGCTTGGTAACTTCCTCTTTGTTCTTTATGCTCACATCAGTTTTAAACTTCCTCAACTTTTGTTTAACAGGAGGGCAGGCCGGGTCAGTTGGCAATTTGTGAACCACCAAGTCAGTGCTTAGCCCTCGCATATCATTGTAAGACCATGCAAAAATATCTTTATATTTAAGAAGCGCTTCGATTTTTTTTCCCTAAGCTTTAGCTTATGATGGACATTTATTTTCGTTTCCCTAATGTTATATGGTACCCTAGATTGACTTCTTCTGTATTGCTCATGTTTGTCTTGGGTTTTTCTTCAAAATGGCTAAACTCTTTACTAATTTCCTCAAGCACCCTTTCCTCGTCATATTTCGGTTCATCCTCATATTCTATCTCTTGAATTATTACTTCTAAATTAGACTGATTTTTAAGACTGGGCCGAAGAGTCCTTATGCATGTCATATCATTGGTGCCAGCATAAGAATAACTGTACAAGAAGGAAAAGAAAAACAAAGAAAAATGAAAGTTATTAGTACTAAAGAAAGGGAAACTGCATTTCATTGAAACTAAAAGATAACAAGGTTTTACACATCTAACCAGACAGAACATAGACTCTGAATTACAACCCTGGAATAATCCAGAGAAATTTGAAAGAAAAATCAAAGCAAACTACCAAAACTCCTTCCTGGTCGGGAGAGGAGTAGCTTCCCAATTGTTGACTTTTGCACGAGCCCCAACAAATTGCACGTTTGCCTTGCTAGAACCCTCTCTGGCTTCCACCATAGTCACATCTTCAAAACAACCTTTCAAACCTTTCGAATAATTCCTTATCAGGATAAACCGCAAAACTGGAACTTGTTGTTGTCAGGGACTTCTTGGTGCCAGGCTTCACAAATGATTTGAAGAGACGAGGCACATGCTTGGGGAGGGCCCGTGATTTTTTTATCATCTTTCTAGCTCTCTTGATGTCTGTACTTGTAAGCTTGAATCCCAAGCCAAAATTTTCTACGTTCGTGGGAAGAGACACCTGCTGTATGATACCCTAAAGTGAGCCCCCAAAACCCTTTCTGGGAACAAACCCATTCTTTAGCATCTCAACTACCACAATGACTGCTACAGTAGCTAATTTTGGTGTTGGAACACACTTCCCTTTTGAAAAGTTCTCCACTGATACCGAGTCATGAACCTGATACACCCAGGGTCCTTTATCATTATCGGCTTCAATGAATGGTACAATAGCATCACAGTGAGCATACAGATGGTCTTCGCCATGCACTACTATTTCATGTCAATCCCATTCAAATTTCACCATTGGATGCAAAGTAGATGGGACTTCTCTAGCAGCATGGATCCAAGGTCGTCCCAACAACAGGTTGTAAGAGACAGCCACATCAAGAACCTGGAACTCCATGGTAAAATCAACTGGCCCGATTGTCAGTTCGAGCACTATGTCACCGACCAAATCTTTTCCCCCACCATCGAATCCTCGCACACAGATGTTGTTCTTGTAAAATCTTTCATTTTCTACCTTTAACTTGTTCAATGTGAAGAGAGGGAAAATATTTGTGCTTGAACCATTATCAACCAACACACAAGCGAGCACAGAATCCTCGCACTTTACTGTGAGATAGAGTGCTCTATTATGCTCGGTGCCTTCTATGGGTAATTCATCGTCGGAAAAGGTGATTTTGTTCACCTTAAAAATCTTATTAGCTATCTTCTCCAAATGGTTGACTGTGATTTTATCAGGAACCTGGGCCTCGTTCAGGGTCTTCATTAAAGCCCGACGGTGCTCATTTGAATGAATCAACAATGAAAATAACGAGATTTGAGCAGGCGTCTTTCTCAGCTGTTCCACAATAGAATAATCCTGCATTTTCATTTTCTTCAGAAACTCTTTTGCCTCTTCTTCACTCACATTATTCTTTACCAGTGCTAAATTATCCTTGGTGGTTTTGATTTTCTCAATTTCTTGGTGGCAAAGCACCTCCCCAATCAGGTCAACCCATAAGTCTCACAAACTTTTTCTCTAACCTCATTCCCTTTGTAAGTCACTGTTACTCGATCATAATTCCAAGGTACTGCCTTGTTACCGATCATTGGTAGCTGAACCACAAGTTTGATAATGACAGGCTCTGAATGAGCACCTTCCACGACAACCACATGCTTACTAGCTATCCCTGGTACAACCACTTTTCTTTCTCTTGTTTCACCATCCCGTCTTTCAGGGATTCATTCTTGACTAAAATAACAGGTTCACTACTTTCCGCGTTCAACTTGAACGTCGACATTGCGCTTGTCAAATTCTCACCCATCTTTCGTTCACTGGCTCGGATCATCATGACAGTTTGCGAAGGTTTTTTGTACTTCCCTTCTTTGTGCACTATCTTGATCATATTTGTATCTTGATGAGCAAACGAGTTTTGATTAATATTGGGTGCTTTTTGAGCTTGCACCTCAATCCGATGGGAATCAATGAGTTCTTGAATAGAACACTTCAGATGCTAACATTTCTCCGTGTCATGTCCCAGGACACCAGAATAATACTCACAAATGACAGAATAATCCAGATTTCTTGGGGGAGGGTTTGGAAATTTTGCTTCAATCAGCCTCAATATATATAGCTTCCTTAACTTGTGGAATTGGCTGGTATATGATTCTCCCAATAGAGTGAAAGTTTTCTTCTTCTGCATCCTCCCAGTTTTAAAAGCTTGGTTAGCCCGAAAAGCTGGTCTCGGGGTAGTTGGTAGGTTCTTGGAGGGTAGTTATTTTGTGGAGCTGGGTAATTATTTTGTGGAGTAGGCATCCGCCATTGTGCGTGAGCGGGAGATGGGGTATATGCTTGTGCATAATGGACGGAAAAACGGGGATCAAGAGGTGGGTAGTAGTGTTGTGGTGGGTTATATGGAGTGTGTGGGTAGATTTGGTGGTGAGGTCGGGGTTGGGTGTAATGGGATGGACCCTGAGGCCTGAACCCGGTTCCTGCATCGACAGTCGCTGCCTCTTATTTCTTCTTCTTTCCAATTGCTCCTCTGGTCCTGCTTGCATAGCCTGGGTGGTTGCTTTGATTGCAGAGTAACTCATCATCTTGTTGGATTTGAGTCCCTCTTCTACCATACTCCCCATTTTTACTAACTAGTTGAAGGATTTACCCACTGCCGATACTAGGTGACCAAAATATGTAGGCTCCAAAAGATTGCAATAAATAATTTACCATTTCACTTTCGTTCATTGGCGGGTCGACCCTCGATGCCTGTTCCCTCCAACGGAAGCCATATTCTCTGAAGCTCTCATGTGCTTCTTTTCAGTTTCGCCAAAGATAAGCAATCCGGGATAATTTCCAAATTGTACTGAAAATGGCAAGCGAATGCTTGTGCTAGATCATCCCAAGTGTACCATTGAGCATGCTCATATCGGGTGTACCATTCCAATGCCGAGCCACTCAAACTATGATTGAAGTATGCCATCAAAAATTCATACTTCCGCCTACCCCTCTCATCTTGTTGCAAAAACCCCTTATGTGTGCCACCGGGTCATCATGTCCATCATATAAGTCAAACTTGGGCATCTTAAAGACTGGAAGCAATTGTACATTTGGGAACAAGCAAAGGTCTTTGTATGCCACACTCACTTGGCCATCTAATACTTGCATATCTCTGAATGATTTCTCTAGACTTTTGACTTTTCTGAGCACCTCCTCTTGCTCAGGGGTTTTCAGTGGGTTTTTAGCCTTAACAGGGACTTCAAAATGGGGAGCATAGGAGTAGGGTTCATGGGCTTTATAATCGGGTTCTGGTGGGTAATACTGATTGTCGTGAGCTTGGAGAAAAAGCTCACTAGATTATCTGTGGAGTGTGGGGGGGAGGAGGTGCCAAATAAATGGGAGCAACTGGTGGAGGAGGGTGAGGAACAACTTTAGGTGGTAGAGCTGGGGGTGCTTGAGAAGTCGTACCAGGTATTGTGGGTAGACGGGGAAGCTTGGGGGTGGATCAGTGGTAGGATGGTCATGTGACTGGGCTAGCGATGGGACGAAGGTCGGGTTGGCAGGATATGTTGGTTGTGGATGCCCTCTCACCCATGCTTTACATTTGAGCTACCTGATGCTTCAGTTTGTACATCTCCTCTTTCATTGCATTAATATCCATCTCTTCCATCTCTTTCGAGGGATCAATGATACTTGCATCGGTTTCTTGATTGGCCATAATCAGCTTGTTTTTGGACCGAGTGTTATAAGAGTGGGTTGCTAGAATGCTGCAAAAACTAACCACTTGTCTGAACTGGCAAGTACAACACCAAAACTTGTTAGTGTTTATCTTTCAACATATAGGTAGCCACACATTCGGGGATGAATGCACCTAAGCAATTATCCGTTTCTATTATGCACATGAATTGGTCACTTGCATCATTCCGGCTTTTATCCTATGTCACTTTTCTTTTCTCTCTTGTTTTCCTTTTCTTCTTCCCTTCTCTCTTACTCAACTTGTTTTGCCTATCCCCTTTATTTCCCTAATCTCTCCTTCATTTTACCACTGCTTCTCTCATTTTTCTCTTCCCCATTTTCTTTCTTCTCTTTTTTTTTTTATTTTGGGTATGGTCGAATGCTATGGAGATTGCCTATGTATCATGACCCTGCATGAATCTGACCAAGCGTAGTTATGGAAAATAAATACAGAGAATATTTAGGAAGGTTTTCAATTTTCATAAAGTAAAGCACTTGATTACAACTTACTAAAAGAAATTAACAGACTCTAACTCAATTGAAAACTACAGACTCTGACTTAAAAATAACTGACTTGACAACCTATTACAAACTTAAATAAAAGAAAATACAGACTCTCAAATAGACCAACAGGTTTGAAAATCATGAATACATTAAAGCCTCTAATGCTCCTAGGGTATGCAGGACGTCATTCGGTTTCGCCCAGGCCTGTGTGCTAAATCCCCTTCAAATCAAACCCATATTCTCCTACTTTCTGCCTCTTATTGTCTATAAGCTTTTCATCCTTCGTACTTCTGTGGGGATTCTTCGCAGCTATATTCATTTTCTGAATTTGGGCTCGCAAAGCTTCATTTCTTTGGCTAGTCTCTTCTTTTCCCCCTCGGCTGCCGCAGCTTTCAAACCATTCTCAAATTGAAGATTTTTGACTTTTTTTTCCAATTTCTCTATTGTGGCCCTGTATTTGTTTTCCTTGGCTAACCATTTCCATTGTTCTTGTGATGCTTCAGCAAACTCCTGAAGATGTGGCCTCTTAGCCGGCCATCTGAACTCTATTTCCTTCTTATACCAAGTAAGGTACCCTAGTGCAACCTCGCCTTTGGATAAGTATCGTACGCAAGTGCGCGTCATCAAGTACTGACATTCGCTCCAGATTGGACGGATTTCTGCTTCAGAAAACTGATCATTAGGACCAATATCGACCACATGGCGACTAATGTCTTCATCCCTAGGAGTCATCTGGCACCTCCCTAACTATCTCAGCACTCTTTATGGAGTATAAGGTTTGATACTCTGGATATCCATCAGAAGGAAATGAGGCCCGGCAGCGAGAATATATATAATTTTATCAATGGGGAACCACCCGAACGTCCACTCTATTTGACCTGCACTTATGACACAGAGATATGATACCCATTATGTAACCCCTTCTGGTAACCTGGGCATATCAACTCTGGGATAAAATTCCTCTATGTCGTTCTTTCCTGATGACCCATAGCTCATGAATTGAGGTCGGTGGCACAAGAGTTCAACCATCCATATATGTAACAACAAATTGCATCCTTCGAAGAAGTCTCCCCCGAATTTACAGGCTGTGAGGGCACGAAAAATTTCAGTTAATACCATGGGTGTGAGGGTGCTTTTGGCTTGAGTGAGTAAAGTACTGACAACCCCTGATATCCGTATGCCAATATTTCCGTCCTTCCATGGAAACACCAAAAGGCCTAAGAAGATTACCAGAAATGCAAAACACCGGTGTTCCTCCCATTTGACTCGGTTTCCTTTGCTACAAATTTTGTTTTCTGGGTCATTAAACCCCCTATTTGCCCATATCTTTGGTATATAAACTGTAGAGTACGAAAATTGGCTGACAGATCTGGATTGTGAACCCCTCTTAAGTCCAAGGATTTGTGTACAACGACGGCCCTTGGCGTGATTAAATACTGGTGTCTTAGAGGAATTTTAGGAACCCCGATATATACAGTTATTTCTTCCAGGGTTGGTGGGGTGAGTTCAAAGTCCAGGAAATGAAATACGTTATGGGCCGGGTCATAGAATGTAACCAATGCTTTTATGACATCCTCTCTTGGATTAACTTTCAGTAATCCGATGAGTCCTCCCAGGTGCGTGTTGACCTTGTTTTGACCGGATTCACCTAGATCATTCCACCACGTGTGTACCTCCAAAGGGATATTGTTCATGACAGAGATTTGGCAAATTTTGATTCATGCTCATTTTGCACATTTATTAGGGTGATTAAGCAATTTCATCATTTATTGGACTCAAAAACAAAATTTAATTTTTTCCAAATTTTCATTTCAAAAATAAAATCCCGGCCTTACAAATACAGCCTTTCACCACTTCCAGGGGAAGATTTTAAGGCTGTGCCTGCTACCAGCCAAAATTTAGAAAATAATCCAAGGCGGTTGTTCTTGAAAAAACATCCTTCCGGCGCTCTTTTAGGGACACTCGGCTAATTTTGACAAAAACTGCTTTATTTATTAATAACAAAAAAAATCTGTTGAAATTTTTTTTTGTCTATTTTCGCAAAAATTATGTTGGGCCTGGTGGTGGTTGCCAACGTATCTTACGCCATGTGAGAATCAAACTGGCGTAGTTCGGGCAGTTTTGACAGAATTAAAAACCAATTTATATATTTTTTTACGAAAAATAGAAATCCTTTTTTCTAAAACAGACTCCTTTTTTTTGTTTTATTTCAAAATTCTGGTAGCATTTCAGTATCGTTTTTTGACACGGGTAAATTCCTTTCTCACCCCTCACACTGTCAATTTTTTCTCTTTCTTGTTTTCTTTGTTTCTTTATCTTTTTTTGTTCTTTTTGCCAAAAGCCGGTTGATGTGAAAATTCGAAATGAATGCACAAGTAGCACAAAATGTATCAGGATGGTCTATTATTTTGGGTGCACCTATTCTAGACGGACCCAACCCCTGTATTGAGTCCCCTAAGTCAAATGCATGATGCAAATAAGTGCTCATACTAGGGCTCCAACATGAGTTTAAGTTATTCTACGTTCAAAACCTTGATATAAGGTCTAGACTGTGTACTAGACTGGAGAACTCGAGTCGAGGAGGGGGCTACTTACCAGGAACCAAAAGGCCATCCAGCTTTGTAACTTGTCCTAGCCTCTTTCTTATTTCAAGGTATGACACTAACAGAATACGGAGTCTCGACCAGCGAGCACATCCCCGAAGATGAGAAGAGAAGGGTTTCATAGCAGTTTTATATATATAGTTCAGATAATATCAAAGCGGTATAAGCATTATTTAGCACATTAGGCCCAAACATGTAACAAAATCAGATAACAGATAAAGCCAAAATATAGCAATTCATCTAAGCTCAATCTCTGAACCCTGAACCAGAGATTCTGGGTTCGTTCCCCAGTAGAGTCACCAGAGATGTCACACCTTCTTTTTACACTACATCCTGCGAATGGGGTAGATAAGGGAATTTTTCCAATTAAAGTGACAATCGAAATGAGATTATTTATTTAGAGATTTCAGAGTCGCCACTTGGAATAATTAATGGTGTCCCAAGTCACCGGTTTAAATCCCGAGTCGAAGGAAAAGGTTAACTCTGTTAATAAGGAATTCTGTTAACCCGGGAGATGGTGTTAGGCATTCCCGAGTTCCGTGGTTCTAGAATGGTCGCTCAATTGTTATATTCGGCTTAATTATCATATTTTAATGCATTTATGAACCTCTGTGAGAATTTTTATTTCTCAATCGATTTTATTTAATTTTAAGAAGATTGCAACGCTATCAAAATACGTCTCGAACTACGTCACATAAATGCACCCATGGTCTTTGTCTTATTTTAACATCGTTGGAATTTGGATCTGAGTCACATAAATGCGCATCCGTAATTAGGAAGATACATTATTTAACTAACGCGCCTAAAATAATTTCGCGTTTTTAAATTTGCGGGAGGCCATGGGAATTCACTGAATGATACGTTCGATTTCTAAGGATTTTTAAAGAAAATAGAAAGAGGGCCACACATTTGTGAATTTTGTTTGGTGCGCCACACTTCAATTTATTTTAAACTTGAAGGTCTCCAAGTTAAGTCATGAGGGCTATGAGTTATTTAGTTAAGGCTCAATTTTAATAACTAAAGACTAATTAACTAAGTGTTAAATACTGCTAGTAGGCAAACGAGGATCAACAAGGACGAGATAAATCCCCAAGTCCAACGCACAAGTGTATTTAGGCCTAAGATGAGCCCAAATTTAAGGATTTTGAGGCTGAGGGCGTGGATTCCACATCGAGCCCCCATGTCCATTTAATTAATAGCCAATATATGCAATCAACCAAATGCTGACAAAGCTAGCACATATACAAGAAGTCTTCGAAATTATCTTTAACTATTCATTGGACGATCGTATGAGATTTTGCTAATGACAAGATTTCGAGAATAACTAGAAATTCAATTTGAGGATTATACCACGTGTAATCTCAGTTTTAAGGCCTCAAATTATGCTGAAATAATGAGGCTGGAAATTTAAATTCCCTGAAGTTACATACAGTATAAGTGTGATCACCTAACATTAAACATTAACGACTGGTTTCAAAACTGGCCCGAACATTATTATAAATACAGCCCTTAAATGAATTTGAATACAAACTCAAGTTTACAAGCATAAGGTAAATTTCCTAGGAATAAACAGACTATGCCTCAAGATATACATGAGTGAGCTTAGAGACGTAATGCATGAGGAGACTAGATCTAACGTAGATACTCTATACTAGCAAACACATAGATAGATATCAACTGTACTCAACTAAAAACACTCACAACTGAATTTACATAAGGACATATTACAAACAAATAGCTTTAAAAAATGACTAAACACCATGAACTCCAAAATTTTCATTCCTTCATTTCATCTCCACTCGATCCTCAGATTACATAGTTTAGGAAATATGTACCTGGGAAATGAAGAAAAAAGGTTAAATGCTAGCCACGAATAGAGATCAGCAGCAAGGAAACAATCAGTGAATCAGCTTTAAAAAACAAAGAACAGAGCTCGATCAATCTACTAAAATATCACACTTTAATGAAACCCAAAAAAATCTAAAACCAAGCCTTAAAACCATGTTCAATCCATCTTTTAACCTTTGATATACTCAATGATTGTTTCAGAATTGAGAGTTTTAGAAACTAGCCAAGAACAATGGAACAATAGAATTTTTGAAACTTTATGGACCAATAGAATGCTGCAGGTTTTATATTTAATTGGCTCTCTAAATTTTCAGAACATCCTTTCTTAGACCCCAAAACCTTGCCTTGAAAGGCTGGGTTATAATGCCTTTTATAGGCAAGGAATATGGCAACCTTTATTTCATTTTAAGTCCTTCCCTTTTTAGCTTGTTGATCAAGTTTTAGCATCAAATTTATCAGGAAGCCTCTGCTAGAGGCTTCCTATTTCATTTACTAAAGATGCCCTTAGCAAAATATCCAAACTACCCTCAAGTGTCCTACTAGTTACATTCTACCCCTTCCCTTAAATTTCTTTAGATTGATAGACTAAATTCTGAAGCTTTAAACAAGCAAATGAAATTCCAATTTGATCAAATTGTGAATGTTCTTAAAAGCAATGCAGAAAATCAAAAATGGAAAACCAAATTGATATATGAGCCCAGCATGCAACAATAACCTCAGGACTTATCATGAATGAAAACTAATTCAAACTCAAGACTAAGCATGAATCCAATCACAAAAAGACTTGATTTAACTCAGGAACATAATACTGATGCATTCTAGATTAAAACTCAGGAAAATAGACAAAATAAAACTAATACAACCCTAATTAACTTAACTAACTATTCAACAAAAATAAAACTGATACAACCCTAATTAAACTTAAACTCAAGATTTTCTACAAAATAATCAAATTAATGGACAAGAGATGAGGCGAAGGGAAAATAAAATAATACAAAGAAACATAGAAGACTTAGCTTAGTTGAATCAGACTCTAAACTCGAGTTAGGGACTTGATGCACTATTAGAGAAACGGGAAAACCCTAGATTTGGGTTTTGAGCGATTGTGGAGGTATTTTAGTAAGATTGAGTATGGATTTCGCATGAGGGAGGCATGGGGTTGCAGGTGTAAGTTTGAGGTGATTTGGGGGCGGCGCCGCTTTACATGGCGGCGGAATCAGTGATTGAAACTGATATTCGAGAAGCTCCGATAATATTCAAGGGAAGGTGGTTATATATTTGTATAGAGGAGGGTGAGGCTTTCAAGTGGTGTAAATTTGGGGCTGATTGGAGTTCTGCCACCGGCGGAGGCGATTCATGACCGGCGGCGCATGACAACGTTACGGTTTCTGGTGGGAGGTTAAAGACGACGTGTTTTGGGGGTGGGGGGGGGGGGTTTGACATTAATATACAAAATGGACCAGGCTTCAGGACCGTAGGATCTAGAAACCTAGACAGTCCAGATTGATTGACCCAAAACGACGTCGTTTGGTTCATAGACGGGGTTGGATTAGGTCAAAAGACGGGTCTGGGCTGGATGGGGTCTGTGTATTGGGATAATTTAATTATAATGGCCTATCTTGGGCCATCTTTTATTTATTTTTGCTTTGATTTTTTTCCAGATTTGCTTTTCTTCTTTTTTTCTTTTTTTTCCAAAATTACTAAAAGTCCTAAATTAATTATAAATCTTAATCATCCTCTATAATTATTATCACAACTAATTAAAATGAAATTAAAAGCAAAATTACATAAAAATAAAAATGTAAAATTAAAAGAGCAAATTAAGCTATATATTTTTTATTTTTCCTTTTTTATATACTGACTAAATTACTGAATAATTCTTAAAATGTGAAATTTACTCCCAAATGCACATGAAACATACTTTTGTATTTTTCACTAATTAATATACACAAACAAAATGTAAACAATTAATGAAAAATGCCACAAAATCCACAAAATTTCAAACAAATAACAGAAATTATTTGTTTGAATTAATAGGAGTAATTCGTGTAGGGCAAAAATCACATGCTCACGGGCATCATGCCGCATCGAGTTGAAGCTTAAGGCAGGTTTGCCCAATTTGACAGGGGTCGTTCGTGGTAAGGAGAGTGAGGGTGTTGTCCAATGGTGCTTTGTATCCCACATATGTAGAAGGCGAATGTGCGGATATGGTTATCAAGTCTGGTACAATAAAAAGATGTTACGAATGTTTTCCTTGGTTTATTTAGTTGTGTTGTTTGTACTTAGCATGTTTTGAAGATCGGAATAACGAAGACATTTTATTCTGCTATCTAAACACTTTGTCCTTTGTTACCCCTTTGAGCCTCATTTATTTCCTTTCATACCCCTCTTTTGAAATCAATAACAAAGTTTAGAAATGCAAGCGCGAAAGATAAGTAAAGAAAAAAAGAGAAAAGAAAAAAAAGAGAAAATGGAAAAAGAGAAAGAAAAAAAAGAAAAGAAAAAATGACTAACAAGAAAACAACAACAACAACAAAAACAACAAAAACAACAGAAGAGAATAGGAGACGCACTTCCTATTCTTCGTCATTTAATAAGAGAGGCACTTCCTAATTCGATTCATTGAAGTTTCACCCCTAGGCGCACTTCTTAGTCTGGGATTTTAGGATGCACATGTAGGAGGCACATTTCCTAAATTGATAGTTCATTCATAAGAGATGCACTTCCTAGATTGAGTCATTGAAGTTTCACCCCTAGGAGACACACTTCCTAAGTTGATTTTCACCTGTAGGAGACGCACTTCCTAAATTAAGAGTTTATTCATAGGAGACACATTTTCTAGTGTGAGTCATTGAAGTTTTATCCATAGGAGATGCACTTCCTAGTTTGAGAGTTCATTCATAGGAGACACACTTCCTAGTTTGGATCATTGATGTTTCACCCCTAGGAGACACACTTCTTAGTCCGAGTCTTTTAGGATACACCTGCATGAGATGCACTTCCTAAATTGAGATTTCACCCTTAGGAGATGCACTTCCTAGTTTGAGTCATTTAAGTTCGGTTTTAGGAGACGCACTTCCTAGTCTAGTTCATTGAAGCTTTACTTGTAGGAGGCACACTTCCTAATCAAGGTCTTTCAAGTTATTCTTTTAGGAGACGCACGTCCTAAATTAAAAGTTCATTCGCAGGAAACACACTTTCTAGTTTTAGTCACTAAACTTTTCACCCATAGAAGACGCACTTCCTAGTCTTTATCATTTAAATTCACCCCTAGGAGACGCATTTCCTAATTTGGTTCATTCAGGTTTTATTTTAGCATATGCAATTGCTAGTCAAACTTTCTTGTTTTTACTTGTAGGGGAAGCACATCCTAATCTAGTCTATAGTTTATTCTCATCATTGCATCGGTTGTTTAAGTGGTTTACAATATTGCTAACAACTCACAATTCTTCCTAGTGCAAACTGGGGTAGAAAATTTCGTTTTTTTGTTTGTTTTAGGCTTAGGACCCTCTTGGAAAATGGGACCTATTTTAATAATCAAAACAATCATAAGTAGCAAAATGTAGCATAAATGTACCCCAAGGAACATAAGTTGGTTAAAAGTTCGCTTGTTTAGGATAGGATTCAACTAGGAGTTTTCAGGACCCTCATGAATAATGAGACTTAGTTCTAAGATTTCCATTAGATAACAAGAGTTATCATAATCAGAGTAGTGCAATTCAGCCATAAAATTGTCACTCTTAAGGTAAGACTTGATTTTTGATTTTCAGGACCCTCATGGATAATGAGACTTAATTTTAAATTTTTAGGACCCTCCTGAATAATGGAACCTAGCTTTAAGAATTCCATTAAATAACAAGATTTAGCGTAAGTTCTGCTGTAAGGAAGAGTAATTTAGCCTTAAAGTTACCACTCTTAAAATAAGACTTGATTTTGATTTTCAAGACCCTCATGGATAATGAGATTTAATTATAAAAGTTCTCAGGACCCTCCTGGATAATGGGATTTAATTTTTAAAAGTTCTTAGGACCCTCATAGATAATGGGATTTTATTTAATGTTTTCAGGACCTTCATAGATAATGAGATTTAATTTCCAAGAGTTTTCAGGATCCTCCTAGATAATGGAATTTAATTTTAAAAGATTTCAGGGCCCTCATGGATAATGGGGATTAATTTCCAAGAGTTTTTAGGACCCTCATGCATAACGGGATTTGGTTGAAAGTTTACAGGACCCCCTGGATAATGGGATTTAATTTTTCAAAACCTGCCTGGATAATGAGATGTAGCTTTAATACTTTCTTAGATATAGTGGAAGTAATACCTTTAGAATATATAACTTAGTTTTAAAATTGTCCTTTAACTAAGAGTTTTCAGGACCCTCATGGATAACAGGATGTAGTTTTAAGACCCTCTTATATAACAAGATTCAGCGAAAGTAATACCTCTAGAAGATATAACTTAGATCTAATACCTCTTAGAGCATTTGGTAACATGATTCAGTTTAACACTCACATATGTACCCAGCTGCCAAACTGAGGCAAAAATTTTCGTTGTTTTGTCTATTTTTGTTGAAATCAGGCACCTACCTGGAGAACAAGGGAATACGATTCAAGTTTGGTAGTCAGGCACCCACCTAGAGAATAAGGCAATATACTTCAAGTTTGGTAATCATGCACCCACTTGGAGAACAACGGAATATAACTCAAGTTTTCGACAATCAGGCGTCCACCTGGAGAACAAGGGAATACAACTCAAGTTTGGTAATCAGGCATCCACCTGGAGAACAAAGGAATATAACTCAAGTTTTTGACAATCAAGCGCCCCCCTGGAGAACAAGGGAGTATAACTCAAGTTTTTGGAATCAGGCGCCTACCTGGAGAACAAGGAAATACAACTCAAGTTTTGGCAATCAGGCGCCCACCTGGAGAATAAGGGAATACAACTCAAGTTTTTCGTAATCAGGCACCCACATGGAGAACAAGGGAATACAATTCGAGTTTTGGTAATCAGGCACCCACATGAATAACAAGGGAATACAATTCAAGTTTTGGTAATAAGGCACCCACATGTAGAATGAGGAAATACAATTCAAGTTTCGTAATCAGGCACCCACATGGAGAACAAGGGAATGCAGTTTTAATTTTGGCAATCAGGCGCCCACCTGGAGAACAAGCGAAAACAATTTAAATTTTAACGAAAAGTAGTTCAAGTTCAGCCATCAGGCTTCCACCTGAAGAACAAGGGAAAGCAGTTCAATGTTCAAGGAAAAACAGTTCAAGTTCAGCAATCAGGCGCCCACCTAGAGAACAAGAGAAGACAGTCCAAGTTTCGAAGGAATATAGTTCAAGTCTAGTAATCAGGCATCCACCTGGAGAAAAGGAAAAACATCTCAGATTAAAATTCAAGTCGGCAACAAATGAACTTCAACCAAAGAATACAAGTCAACAAGGCAATAAGAACCACGAGATCAAATCTAAAGATATAGATAGGATTCTTGTAATTCATAGATCATAGTTTAGTCTAGCTTCTTTTATTTTTTCATGGTGTAATAAGGAGTTCAGTAAGCAGCAGCAGCAATAACAATGAAATCACCGCTTCGTGGTAGTCCTAGCTATCAAAATTTCTCAAACTACACTGACCCGATTCCTTTATTGAAAAAATATGTAGGCAACCTCGGAAGTAAGATGCAATCAAATCTTTCAAAAACTTCTTCACACAGAATACTCGAACGGACAAAAATCGCTCATATCCGCTCACTTTATCTTTGCATGAACACCCTTCGGGTTTCTGAGCAAAGAGGGGCAGCTGTGAGCATGTGATTTTTTTCGCTACATGAAAATAACTTCTAAAAATAGACCAAAAATATTTTTTTATTAATTTTAGAAAATTTTTTTATTATTTATTTGTATTTCATGCATTTTAAAATTTTTAAATCATAAAAAAATCCTAAAAATTATCATTTTTATATATTTATCTTTTAGTCTTTAAAATTAGCATTTTTCTTCCGGTTTAAGTTAATTAGTTGTTAAAAATAATTAAACAATTTTAATGTCTAAAAAATAGCGTAGTGTAGGTTTTTAATTAGTTAAAGAAAAGAAAGGAAAAAACTTAAATAAAAGAAAATAGAAAAAATGTTTGATCTTTGTTTATTCAAGATCGGGCCAATCCTTAAATTGATCCCAATTAATTAATCAAACCTTAAATTGACCCCATCAGCCCAAATAATTATCCAAGCCCAAAAATCCCAAATATCCCAACTACCATACTCCAGCCAATTGTTTTGGCCATGAGCCCTTTACCCTCCTCAAAACCCGACCCCTAATTTATAACGGGAGATGATCGAAAATCATCAGACCCTTGAGAAGAACGACGCATCTCATACCAGAATTCTTCCTCACCTCACTGAACATCAACGCCACTCCACATGTAGAAAATTTCACAGCAACCACCTGGTATTCCATTTTAATCAACACAAAAAGGGGTAGTCACTCATTTTCGGCAGGATTTTCGGTCAGACTTGCGGCCATAGTTCGCGTTCCTGCTAAGTTCTGGTACAACGCCAGATTTCAAGAGTTTACAAGAGGCTTCCATTTTTAAGCAAACGTGCTTTTTTGGTCTCCTCCAGAACGATTTAATTAGGAGATATTGAAATATTTTTTTGTAATATTGGGATTCTGTTGTTGGTAGAGAATTGTACCGACTCTTAATAGGTTGGTTTCGTTTACTGGTTTGATGGGGTTTGGAGGTTAGGGTTGAGGAGCATATTGGGTTCATTTATTTTTGTTATTTGTCCTGCTATCTTGTTTCATGTTGGTTTTTCTTTCTTGGATCATCCGTTTGGTTAAATTGAGCTCACGGATATTGTAAATTGGTTTGGGCTTGATTTGTTTCATAAAGATGAAATAGTAGTAGGGGTGAAGTTCTTGTGACATAGATTAGTGTGTTTGGATTTGTTAAAATATAAACGTTATTTGCTTCCATGGAATGAGATTTGAAGTTTGAGTATCATCTCCATGATTCTGTTACATTGTAGTTAGAACATACGAGCTACTTTTTTAATTTGCAATTCAATTGACCATGGATCGATTTGTTAATTAACATGGACTCCGATAGTTGAATGCAATTAGTGTCAAAACCTCAATTGCATGGCTCTCGTTTAATTAATCCTGTTATCCTTTGATATAAAAATGATAAATGTTCGTAGTTTGCTTTAGGCATGTTTACTATATTATCGCGATTATGGATACGTTCATGTGACATGATTGTAATCTCTAAAAAACAAAATCGGAGTATGCGTTCGCGCAACTTTGTCCAAACTTTCTTAATAATAATAATAACGCATTATTAATTGTGGACACGTTCGTGTGATATAATTTTTGACGCATCAAATAAATGGGTACACGTACGCGTGACCCGTTTCAAGATAATTTTTCTTAATTTAAAAGCAATAAAAGCACATAGGTTCAAAAATGAGTAACTGAACAATTTTAATAAACCAAGTATGATCAAAGTGACGGCGCTAGAACCATGGAACTCGGGAGTGCCTAACACCTTCTACCGAATTAACAGAATTCCTTACCTGAATTTCTGTGTTCGCAGATCGTAAATACAGTCATTCTTTTCCTCGATTCGGGATTTGAACCGCTGATTTGAGACACCATGAATTATCTCAAGTTGAGACTCTGAATCTTTCTTTGAAATAATCCCGTTTCGATTGTCATTTTAAATTGAAAAAAAACTCCTTATATGCCCCTTTCCGGGGTGTAGTGTAAAAAAAGAGGTGTGACAGACATTTTCTTTGCATTATCGCCTCAAAAACACTCCATGTTGCTTCCTCATATATAGTATTCCATGCGAAACCAAAGAACATTATCTAGTGTATTTTGTTGGAAATTTACCTATAAAACAGCAACAAAGCATGGTCATATTAAGGTGTAAATATTAATGATAAAGCCTATTATCAACACCCAACACTTAAATCATTGCTAGTCCTCGAGCAATCCACCACACTCCATCAAAATTTCTTCCCTAAGCTTTTCCTTTTACGACACCCACCATGAATATTTCACACAAGTTACACCTAATAGTGAACAACCTTTTCTTCAAGAGTCAAACCTTTTGTACCATGCATCATTCGTACTCACTCAAATCACTTTATGCAAGAGTCAAGACTTACCTTTCCTATGTGAATCACATGCCCTCACATCACACCAGAGAGTAATTCCACATTTAATGATAATTAGAACAATTAGGAATTAAGATAAGACAAAATCTGCTCACTCTCAAAAAGAACATTCACATGCCACAAAGATGCACCATAGGCTTGCCCGTAGTGTAATACTCAACTAATTGAGCCCACTCAGTCTAAGATCAATAGGACTTACTTGGTTGTAATATAGGCTAGGGGTTGGGTAGGATACATTTAGATATAGTGACTAACCTCCCTAATAACTTTTAATACACTTACCTTAAACTTAAAGATCATAGTTGTGCCAACCAACCACTCCACCACATTTATTTAAAATATCCCTATCAATTAGGTGTTGTACAAGCTACCACTTATCAACCACCACAATTATTTATAACTTCTTTCTCTTTTTTTCGTGGTGCTTCTTCTTTTTGCTTCAAAATTCAGCACTTTTTTCTCTATCTCAATGGTTTCACTCAAAAACCAAACCATCACCCCAGAAATATGCTTTTGCATATTTTCAGTACCATTCAAGTGCTTATTGGGAGGTAAATGGGTTCAAACAGCAGACTATTCAAACAATTGGGTAAGGTTCATAACGTGGTTGCCAAAGAAGCAGTCTTATAGGCTCAACCGGCTAACTAGGATGTATTGCATTCAGGTGGGTTTACTTTATATGTATGGCTCAACAAAGAAATGCATATATCACTTCTAAGACTTAATGAAACTACAATTTCGCTTTGCAAACACACCGGGCAAGTTCTAGGCATCAAATGTGAATCATGGAATACAGTAAAAACTCACACACATGGCACATGACTCACTCCGGATGGGTTTATCAAGACATTCACTCTTGAGTGTTCGAGTTAGATGCAAACATATAATTTTAAAGCACTTTATCAGGATTCAACCAATGAAGCTAAGCGTACACTCTGGTGTCTATTGTGTTCACGTGTATCAACGCTAAGGTTTTTTTTTCTTTGAATTAGCTCATAGCCCACTAGTCCTAATCTAAAAACTAAAAAGAACAAAAAAAAACAAAAAAAGTATCTATACCCAGTTCAAGATAAGCCCTTGGAAAAGAACCGTGGAAAAAAAAACAACGGGCGAGTTACTGTACTAAAAATAAAATAAAATCTTTTTGGTCTTTTCTTTGAACTAACTTCCCCCAAGAGCATTGTCTAAAGGATCCATTATCAGGAAGAGTCACTATATTCCATAGTTTTTTTATTTTTTTTCTTCGACTTATTCCCTCAAGAACCCCGCGGAAAATGATCAGTCATCGGGATAAGTCACTTACTATTTTAACTTCCTTAATGAACTATTCACTGAAATACCAAAACAATCAAAGTACAACAAAACATAATAGGATTAGACTATCAATTGCTACAAGTACACGCATACACCGAAGTATCCCCCACCCTACACTTAAAAAGAAGACGATCACTCATGATTTGAGATAGTGTACTGGTTCACGTGGCACGCACGCCCCAGTGCTCTAAACTAGCCCAAGAATTTCTTCCCCGACTTCACTTGCCGGTCAGCTACTGCGTCTGCACAAACGACCAAATCATGGACTGAGGTGCGCAACCCAGCCATCTCCTGCTTTATAGCGATCATACGGGTGCTCTGGAGTGGTTTTGATGGGCCTGCCATATCAACTCTCGGAGGAGGAGGAACCTTAGGTATCACATCATCATCATCATCATCATCAGCTGAATCATCATCAGAGTCATCAACATTCATTACCAACTCTCATCCAATTCCTATTTTTTCGCCCGGAATGGGGCTTTCAGTGGAAATCTCCCATCGACCCGAGGGTCTTCAGAGACTCTAGCAATATAGCACAACCGGATGATCAGCGAAGGGAAGTAGTGACCCCTGAGCAACTCTTGTCACGGAGAAGCTGGGCCATATCGAAATCTCTCTGGGCCATGAAACAAAAAATAACAACTGTTCTTGGTAGGTTGACATCAGTTGTGTTGCTGGAGGGAAATAGTAAAATGTTGATGATGTTGAGCCAAAACTTAGCCTCCTAATTGAGAGAGTGGGAGTTAAGTGTGATCCTTTGCTTAATCCAAATATATTCCCTATGGGGCGCACAAATAACCTCAAGAATAGTCCACCATAAGGCTCATGTTGAGCTATAGGTCTGATAATCATCAGTGTCTCCCCTAAATACCGGCAGCCTGTAAACCCTGAATGGCCTCAATAGATGCATTCACCAGTATATTCCTCACACTAGCAATTCCTGCCACATTTTCTGGGCAGTTGGCATAAAGCTCCTGCACGAGCTGAACATTTGCCTCCTCCGACACCTAGAAGAAGATGTCCAGCTGACGCCTGCTTAACTCATTGAAGATGGTGGGGCCTTCGACCTCTAGTTCCTGGCGGTAAACGTGCACCTCATGGTGAAGTTTCTTCACTATCTTTGTAGTGTATCTAGCCTCCTCCGCTTGGAAGAAAAACCTTGTATTATTAAACTGTGGTGCTTGGGCTTGCCCCCACCTCTGGAAGAGCTTCCCGGTCTACTAATAGAAGGCCCGGTGGTGCGTCTCTTTCTAGAAGAACTCATTGTACCAATCAAATGTTGGAAACACGTTCTCAAGGCATTATACTAAACGTGTGTTCATATTTGTAGGTTTTGATGAATGACAAACTATGCGCAAATTGACATATGACGAGGTCCAAGCACAAGCGCAAAATTGATATATAACGAGATTCAAGCACAAGAAAAAGATCGAGATTAAGTGTTATATGAGTCGGTATTTAATTGTGATCTTGATTCGACAACTTAAAGTAAAAATATTTTTAACAAATCATGCATGTTTAATTTAGAGCAAAATGATTTTAAATAATGCATATTTACTTTAGTCAAAATGATTTTTAAACATGCCTCTAAAATCTGGACTAAGATAATCGATTATGTACTTATGATAATCGAGTATGTTTAAGTCAGCTGCTTGACAATCGATTGTGAACTTATGACAATCGATTGCGTTAAGGCAGTGAGCATCAGATTTTTCAAATCTGCATGACAATCGATTGTGAACCTTATGACAATCGATTGGGATGAGGCAGTGTCCATCAAAGTTTTTCAAAGCTCAAATAATCGATTGTGAAGCTAATGACAATCGATTGTGAAGAGACAGTGTCCATCAGATTTTTCAAAGTCACAAAGTAATCGATTGTGAACATATGACAATCGATTGTGTTGAGGCAGTGTCTTCCAAACTTTTTCAAAGTTATTAAATAATCGATTGTGAACTTATGACAATCGATTGTCAAGAGGCAGTGTCTAAATTGATTTTTCAAGACTGATATATAATTGATTGTTAACTTAATATAATCGATTGTATAACTGACCGTTGCCAAAATGTTTTCAAATACCGCCAGGTAATCGATTATTGATTTCTTGTAATCGATTGTTTTAATTAAAATCTGGAAAGGATTTTTTGAACGTTGCTGAGTAATCGATTATTGATTTCTTATAATCGATTGGTTTAATTAAAATCTGGAAATGATATTTTTTGAACGTTGCCAGTAATCGATTATTGATCTTAGATAATCGATTGTTAAGCGTAAAATCTGGGATTGATTTTTGGAAGAACTGGCAAACAATCGATTGTGGTAATTTGACAATCGATTGTCACTGAGTAAAATCAGCAATTCTTAATTGGCAATTAGGCAACGGTAATACAGAGTTTTTAAACTATAAATACAGCTTCAATTCAGTCTTTTAAGTACAATAACACACAACAACTGATCATACAATTGCTAAAGCTTGCATACTTTATTGCTTATCATTTTATATTCATTACATAAGCTTTTGAGAGCCAAATTCTTGTCAAAAGTTGTTGCGATCTTGAGCGTATTCTTTTTACTCATATCTACTCTTAAAGGAGTGTCTTGTTTGAGTGCTAAGTGTTTTTGTACACTTGAAGGGAAGTGTTAGTCCCTTGTGTTGTAAGAAGGAACTTGTGTTTCCTTGGTTGAAGTCTTGGAGTGTTGTATCTCCGAGCAAAGGTTGTTGAGGCTTGTGTCCTCAAGTTGTAACGGTTTGTTGAGCACCCGTAAGCTTAACAAGTTAGTGGAAATCTCGAGAGAGTCTCTCGGGGACTGGACTAGCCACGGGTTGTGGTGAACCAGGATATATCGGTGCGTTTGTTCTAATTTATTTACTTATCGCACTTATTTACTTCCTGCAATTTTTAAATTCCGCAAGTTTACGCTAATTTTTATTATAACGCTATTCACCCCCCCTCTAGCGTTAAGCGTATTATCTAACAATTGGTATCAGAGCCCAACTCTCTGAAGACTTAACCGTTTGAGAGAAATATCCATGGCTTCTACTCGTGATTCTTTTGCAGGAATAGGTGAAGGACAATGCTCCACCCGACCACCGCTATTCGATGGTACAAATTATACATACTGGAAGGAGAGGATGAGAATATTTGTACAATCAAATAGTTTTCATCTTTGGAAGGTCATAATGAATGGAGAACAAATTCCAACCAAGAAGGTTGAAAATGAATGGGTCCCAAAGTCCGAAGATGAATACGATGCGGATGATACCGAAAGGTGCAAAATAATGCTAAAGCTATTAATTTATTATATTGTGCTGTAAATGCTGATGATTACAGGAAGATATCTTGTTGCACAACGGCGAAGCAAATGTGGGACAAGCTGGAAATTACGTATGAAGGTACGGACCAGGTAAGGGAAGCCAAAATTGATTTCCTAACCCATGCATATGAATTGTTTCACATGAAGGAAGGCGAAAAGGTCGATGAGATGTTTGAACGATTTTCAAAAATCGTAAATGATTTACATGCTCTTAAGAAGACCTTCACGGATAAGGAACTTGTTCGGAAAATTCTCCGAAGTCTCACTCCGGAATGGCGATCCAAGGCCGACGCGATTCAAGAATCCATTGGCATTTCAAATGTCACCATCGACGCATTGAAAGGTAATCATAAAACTTATGAATCTACTATACTTAACCCTCTTGTTGATGATCAAAGGAAGCAAAGAATCGCTCTCAAGGCAAGCACAAGCCAACCTCAAAATGATGAGGACGGAGACAACGAGTTCGGACTCGTTATCAAGAGATTTCAAAAGTTCATGCGAAAAGAGTATGAACGAAAGGGCAAAAAGCAAGGAGATCAAATAAAGTGCTATGAGTGCGGAGAAACCGGGCACATTAAATCAAATTTCCCAAATGCTAAAAAGGAGAAGAAACCCTTCAAGAAGCAACGAGCATACATATCTTGGGGAGGCGACTCCGGTGACGAGTCAAGTGAGGAAGAAGAAGACGAAGCCGCAAATCTTTGTCTTATGGCACAAGAAGACAACAAAGAAGAGGTATGTCAAATTTCTTCCAAAAATTTCTTTTCCCTTGAAGAAATGCAAAATGCTTTTGATGAGTTGTATAGCGAATTTATTAAAGCTTCAAAAACTGTTAAGAGTATAAAAGAAAATGCTTCTTTAAAAGAAAAAGATTTTCAAAAACAACTCTCTTTTGAAGAAAAGGAATTGGAAAAACTGATTTTAGAAAATGAGAAGTTGAAAGAGGAAAACAAATTTTTTGGCAAGAGAAGCGCCGACAAGCCCGAGAATTCTAGAAATTTTACTTCTTGCATGCATCTCAAAAATGAAGTAGAAAGGCTTAAGGGAACCTTAGATAAGTTTAACTCTTCTCATAAAAACTTGAATGAAGTGCTTGTTAATTTGAAGTCGACCAAGCATGGCATAGGTTTTAGAAACGAGCCTAAAGAGAAAGTTGAAGCCAACCCCCAACCACCTAAGGCTCAACCTAGGATAAATAAAACAAATGTTCATCCTAGATACAACAAACCTAGAAATGGTTTTCATCAATCGCAACCTAGAAATAATCATGCTAGAAATAATGCACATTCTAGGCCAAACACTAGAAGGAATTTTGAACCTTTTAGAACACCTAGAAATGACCTCCAACCTAGAAACAACTCTTCTAGAAATAATGCATATCCTAGAACAAATGGTAGGAGAAATGACTTTCATGATTTGCGCAATAGTTATATTGTCAAGAATAGAGTAAATGAATTTCGTCCGTCCAATTACTATCAACCTAGAAGGATGCATAATCCTAACGTGACTTGTCATTATTGTAGACGAATTGGACATATTGCTCCTGCTTGTTTTACACGACATAGACATAACACTCAATCGCATCACTATGATTTGCCTAACCCCCAAGGACCCAAAATGGCATGGGTACCTAAAACTCATTAATCTGTTTTGTAGGTATGTTTGAAGGGATCAAGTGTACTATGGTACCTTGATAGTGGATGCTCCAAGCACATGACCGGAGACGAATCCAAATTCCTTCAACTAGAACACAAGGAAGGGGGAAGTGATATTTTTGGTGATAACAACAAAGGAAAGATTATCGGCATCGGATCGGTCGGTAAGAATGAAATTTCTTCCATTAAGCATATATTACTTGTGAAAGGTTTAAAACATAATCTCTTGAGCATAAGTCAATTATGTGACAAGGGAAATCTTGTTTTATTTGATTCAGATGAATGCTTAGTTTTTAGACGTAGTGATTTTAAAATTATCCTTCGTGGTTTTAGAATGGATAACATTTATATGGTTGATCTTGCAAATTCTTCACCCGAATATGTGAATTGTTTAATGAGCAAAGAGGATGATTCTTGGCTATGGCATCGTAGAGTAGCTCACATCAACATGCATCTTTTGAACAAATTGGTTTCACAAAATTTAGTTGTTGGTCTTCCAAATTTGAAATTTGAAAATGACTCTATTTGTGATTCTTGTCAAAAAGGGAAGCAAACAAAAGCATCTTTTAAATCGAAAAATATTGTTTCAACTACTAGACCATTGCAATTGCTTCACATGGATTTGTTTGGACCATCTCGCATTGAAAGTCTTGGTAGAAATCGTTATGCTTTTGTTATTGTTGATGATTATTCCAGATTTACTTGGACTTTATTTCTTGCCCATAAAAGTGATGCTTTTCAGAATTTTAAATATTTTCTTAAACGTGTTCAAAACGAAAAGGAAACAACCGTCACTTCAATTAGAAGTGATCATGGGGGAGAGTTTGATCACAATCTCTTTGCGGACTTTTGTGACGAACTCGGTATCGAGCATACCTTTTCCGCTCCACGAACACCACAACAAAATGGGGTGGTGGAAAGGAAAAATAGTTGTCTCGAAGAGATGGCTAGAACCATGCTCGAAGAAGCTAAGATTCCCAAACATTTTTGGGCGGATGCCGTGAGTACCGCATGCTACGTTTTGAATAGAGTAGTCATAAGGCCAATACTCCTGAAACCCCTTATGAACTCTACAAGGGAAGGAAACCAAATATCTCCATTTTAGAGTATTCGGTTGTAAAGTTTTTATTCATAACAATGGAAAAGATCAATTGGGAAAATTTGATGGCAAATCCGATGAAGGAATTTTTATTGGGTATTCTTCACGTAGCAAAGCATATATGGTATTTAATAATAGAACCCAAACTGTGGAGGAATCCCCTCATATTGTGTTTTCCGAAAATAATGCTCGCTTGGCGAGAAAGGATTCTTGTTCTGATCTTGCAGGTATTCTAAATAGTTTAAAAGACAAAGTACAAGAGGAAACTCCTAAGAAAATTCAAGATGAAATCTTGGAACAATCAACGGAGGAAACGCCACAATTGGAGAAAGAAACGAAAATGCCTAACGAGTGGAGGACAATCAAAGATCACCCTCTCGAACAGGTATCGCCCTAAAGGCAGGGGGAATTAAAAAGCTTGACGCACAGAACAATCGATTTCTCTTTTATATAATTGATTAGCCAGTATCAATAATCGATTGTCTTGACATTATTTGCGTTATTATGTCTGAAATTGCAGATTTAATAAATAAACAAGTTTTTTTTAATTATTCTATATTTTTTTTGCTAATGGCAAAAGGGGGAAGATAACGGGTATGCACTCTCAATACTTATCAGCATAAATTGAGGGGGAATTCATATATTGAGGGGGAACTAATTGCATATCTATATACTTGTTGCATATCTTTACTTGTCTTGAATCGTCATTATGAATTGCCTAATATGCATATCCAGCTTAAAGTTTGCCATTATCAAAAAGGGGGAAATTGTTGGAAACACGTTCTCAAGGCATTATACTAAACGTGTGTTCATATTTGTAGGTTTTGATGAATGACAAACTATGCGCAAATTGACATATGACGAGGTCCAAGCACAAGCGCAAAATTGATATATAGCGAGATTCAAGCACAAGACAAAGATCGAGATTAAGTTTTATATGAGTCGGTATTTAATTGTGATCTTGATCCGACAACTTAAACTCAAGACATGTCTTCTCTCGTAAAAAATATTTTTAACAAATCATGCATGTTTAATTTAGAGCAAAATGATTTTAAATAATGCATATTTACTTTAGTCAAAATGATTTTTAAACATGCCTCTAAGATCAGGACTAAGATAATCGATTATGTACTTATGATAATCGATTATGTTTAAGTCAGCTGCTTGACAATCGATTGTGAACTTATGACAATCGATTGTGTTAAGGCAGTGAGCATCAGATTTTTCAAATCTGCATGACAATCGATTGTGAACCTTATGACAATCGAGTGTGATGAGGCAGTGTCCATCAAAGTTTTTCAAAGCTCAAAATAATCGATTGTGAAGCTAATGACAATCGATTGTGAAGAGACAGTGTCCATCAGATTTTTCAAAGTCACAAAATAATCGATTGTGAACATATGACAATCGATTGTGTTGAGGCAGTGTCTTCCAAACTTTTTCAAAGTTATTAAATAATCGATTGTGAACTTATGACAATCGATTGTCAAGAGGCAGTGTCTAAATTGATTTTTTAAGACTGATATATAATCGATTGTTAACTTAATATAATCGATTGTATAACTGACCGTTGCCAAAATGTTTTCAAATACCATCAGGTAATCGATTATTGATTTCTTATAATCGATTGTTTTAATTAAAATCTGGAAAGGATTTTTTGAACGTTGCTGAGTAATCGATTATTGATTTCTTATAATCGATTGGTTTAATTAAAATCTGGAAATGATTTTTTGAACGTTGCCAGTAATCGATTATTGATCTTAGATAATCGATTGTTAAGCGTAAAATCTGGGATTGATTTTTGGAAGAACTGGCAAACAATCGATTGTGGTAATTTGACAATCGATTGTCACTGAGTAAAATCAGCAATTCTTAATTGGCAATTAGGCAACGGTAATACAGAGTTTTTAAACTATAAATACAGCTTCAATTCAGTCTTTTAAGTACAATAACACATAACAACTGATCATACAATTGCTAAAGCTTGCATACTTTATTGCTTATCATTTTATATTCATTACATAAGCTTTTGAGAGCCAAATTCTTGTCAAAAGTTGTTGCGATCTTGAGCGTATTCTTTTTACTCATATCTACTCTTAAAGGAGTGTCTTGTTTGAGTGCTAAGTGTTTTTGTACACTTGAAGGGAAGTGTTAGTCCCTTGTGCTGTAAGAAGGAACTTGTGTTTCCTTGGTTGAAGTCTTGGAGTGTTGTATCTCCGAGCAAAGGTTGTTGAGGCTTGTGTCCTCAAGTTGTAACGGTTTGTTGAGCACCCGTAAGCTTAACAAGTTAGTGGAAATCTCGAGAGAGTCTCTCGGGGACTGGACTAGCCACGGGTTGTGGTGAACCAGGATATATCGGTGCGTTTGTTCTAATTTATTTACTTATCGCACTTATTTACTTCCTGCAATTTTTTAATTCCGCAAGTTTACGCTAATTTTTATTATAACGCTATTCACCCCCCCTCTAGCGTTAAGCGTATTATCTAACATCAAATAGAGAAGCGGCTATTAGAAAGTGTGTGAAAGGGTGACTATGGGTGGTTACTCGACTTCCCCACAACCATGTCACATTAGCCCTTCTAATTTCATTAGGGCAATTTCCCAAACACTTTGTGGGCAAGACTACTATCTTCATATACATAGCCCATGTAACTCTAGAAAAGCCTTCCCAAATCAATTATGCTACTACACCCATACACCCCTCACTTTCTTCATTCAAACACCCACTGACAACACCGTTCCACCATAATAAACAAACATCCCATTTACCAATCATGTTCACAATGAAACTTAGATAAAAAAAAACAAGAAGAACTACAAAAAGTTACCAACAATTACAATGCCATGTCAACATAAAACCAGAGAAAAGAGAGATGAGAGGTAAGTACATACCTTAGTTAAATAATGGGTGAGAGGAATGAGGATTGGAGAGGTTAGTACGAGTGAGTGAGGAAGAAGGAGAAGAAGAAGGGATTTGGAGGTAGGGTTTAGAGAGAGAGAGAGAGAGATGGAAAAGAAGAATATTTGTGATTTAGGGAAAGAGAGTGACTGTTGGTGTAGTTTTTTCGGGGGGGGGGGGGGGGTTGGGTTATTAAATTAAAAGAAGAAGAAAAGAGGAAGAACAACGAAAAAGAATAGAAAAAATTAAACATACCTGGTACCCACCGCGGTCGACCGGGGTCTACCATGGCCGCGATGGGATTAAAATTTTGAGGCTGAATCATGCCTCACCGCGGTTTACCGCAGCCCACAGTAGTCGTGGTGGGGTTTTAAAACCTAAGGTAGAATGTTTACCTTCCTCCGCATTTTACCGCGATCCACCGCAGTTTACCGCGATCCATCGCAATCGCGGTGGGGTTTTAATTTTTCTTTTTGTTTGACATTACCCGAGTACACTGACAACAACACTCGTGGGTTGCCTCCCACACAACACCTGATTTAACATCGCGGCATGATGCAAGCATCTGGTCATCACTCTTCATTCGTGTACCAGGGCTCTTCCAAAGTGATTACCACTCTTTCTCCTTTTTCTTTATTCATTCCAAGGTAATGTTTCAACATTTTCCCATTTACAGTGAACTTATTTGTCCTATATTCTTATTCAATCTCAACAGCTCCACTTAAGAACATTTGCACCACTCTGAAGGGTCCTGACCATTGGGACTTTAACTTACCCGGGAACAATCTCAATCTCGAGTTGTATAGCAACACTATATCTTCGGGTTTGAAGTTTCGATCCTAGATGTGCTTATATGAATTAACTTCATCCTTTATTTGTATAGTCTAGCACTCTTAAAAGCCTGGAACCTGAATTCCTCGAGCTCATGTAATCTAATGACCTGTTAGTACCTTGTGTCTCCATGTCTAAGTTCAACTGCCACAATACCCAAAGTGCTTTATGTTCTAGCTCAACTGGTAGGTGGCATGCCTTGCCAAACACCAACTTGTATGGTGACATACCAATTGGAGTTTTGAAGGTTGTGCAGTATGCCCACAATGCATCATCCAGCTTCTTTGCCCTGTCAGTCCTTGTTGCTTTCACTGTTTTTGTGAGGACACTTTTAATCTTCTTGTTGGACATTTCAACTTGCCCGCTTGATTATGGGTGGTACGGAGTAGTCACTTTATGACGAACACCATATTTTTCCAACAACCTTGCGAATGCTCTATTGCAAAAATGGGTTTCGCCATCACTAAGTATAGCTCTTGTGGTGCCAAAACGTGTGAAAATGTTCCTCTTTAGAAAGCCTGTTACCCCTTTTGCGTCATTAGTCGGGAGAGCCACTGCTTCGACTTACTTGGAGACGTATTCAACTGCTACCAATATGTACTTGGTACCATACAAGCTGACAAAGGGGCCCCATGGAGTCGATCCTCCATATGTCAAAAATCTCCACCTCTTGAATTGTGCTCATTGGCATCTCATGTCTACGAGATATGTTGCCAGTCCTTTGGCATTCATCGCAGCTTCTAACCCAAGCATGGGCATCCTTGAACAGAGGAGGCTAGTATAACCCCGACTCTAACACCTTAGCTGCTACCCGAATTCCTTCAAAGTGTCTACCGTATGGTAAATCATGGCAAGCCTGCAAAATAGAATGTTGATCTTTCATGGGGATACACCGCTGGATCATGTTATCTACACATATTTCAAATAATAGAAGTTCATCCTAATAATTATACCGATAATCATGAAAGAACTTTTTCTTTTGAATTGAGGAGAGCTCATAAGGTACAATACCACTTGCTAAACAATTAGCAATATCAGCATACCATGGTGCCTCCTCCATTTTCACTGCTAGTAACTATTCATCCGGGAATGTCTCTGTTATATCTTCAGTCTCTACCTTCTTTTCAAGTTCCTCCAACCTTGAGAGGTTGTCAACTACGTGATTTTCTATCTCTTTTCTGTCACGCATCTCCAGATCAAATTCTTGTAACAGAAGAACCCAAAGAATTAAGCGTGGCTTTGGCTCCTTCTTTTCAATCAGGTACCTAATTGCTGTATGGTCAGTATAAATAATAATTTTTGAGCTAATTAAGTATGACCTGAATTTTTTGAATGCAAAAATAGTAGCCAGCATCTCCTTTTCCGTCACGGTGTAATTTAGTTGAGCACCACTTAGCGTTTTGCTTGCATAGTAAATCAGGTGCATCAGCTTATCCTTTCGCTGCCCCAAGATTGCTCCTATGGCATAGTCACTTGCGTTGCACATGAGCTGAAATGGTTGCTCCCAGCTGAGAGGAATAATAATGGGTGCAGTCACTAATCTCCTCTTCAACTCCTCAAATGCCAACTTGCAATCATTAGAAAATACAAAGGAATGATCCTTTTCAAGGAGTTTGCATAATAGGTTAGAACTTTTGGAGAAATCTTTAATGAATCGCCTGTAGAACCTTGTCCGCCCAAGGAAACTTCTCACCACCTTGACTGAGGTAGGTGGTGGTAGCTTTTCAATCACGTCAACCTTAGCATGGTCAACCTCAATTCCCTTACTAGACACTTGATGCCCCAGGACTATCCTTCATGTACCATAAAATGGCACTTTTCCAAGTTCAATACTAAATTTGTCTCCACACATATTTTGAGCACTATTCTTAAGTTGTGAAGACGGTCCTCGAATGAATATCCCACCATGGAGAAATCATCCATAAAGACCTCCATAATATCCTCCACCATGTCCGTGAAAATGGCTAACATGCACTATTGAAATGTTGCTGGTGCATTGCAAAGCCCAAAAGGCATTCTTTGAAAGGCGAAGATTGCATACAGACAAGTGAAGGATGTTTTCTCTCTATCTTCTGGGGCTATTGATATCTAATTGTACCCCGAATATCCTTCCAAGAAACAGAATTGTGATCGCCCGTCCAGCCTATCCAACATTTGGTCAATGGATGGTAGGGGGAAGTGGTCCTTCGGGGTGGCTGTGTTCAATTTTCGGTAATCCATGCAAATCCTCCATCCCATGACTGTACGAGTTGAGATCAACTCATTATTCTCATTTTGCATAATAGTCATTCCCCCTCTTTCGGCACACATTGGAAATCACTGACCCAATTGCTATCAAAAATAGGGAAGGTGATTCCCGCATCTAACCATTTGATCATGTTTGGGTTCAACCTACGTTGATTTTCTCTGGAAGGTTTGTGGCCTTCTTCCAAGAGAATCTTGTGCATATAGAAGGCTGGGCTGATACTCTTTATGTCTACCATGGTCCAACCAATGGCAGTCTTACTTTCCAGTATACTTGTAAGAGTTGTACTACCTGCACATCTAGCAAACCAGATGTTATAATGATAGGTAAAGTAGAATTAGGTCCTAAGACAATGTAGCTGAGGTGATCTGGAAGTGGCTTCAGCTCCAGCTTGGGTGGTTCCTCTACTGATGGCTTTGCTGGAGGTGTGGCACTTTTTTCTATCACAAGAGACTCAAACTGAGGTTCCCTTTTCCAGAATCCTTGGCCTTCAAGTGCCATGACCCACTCAGCTAACCCTTCACCATCCATTTCTTCCAAATTTGTCAAGCATGCCTCCAATGGATCTTTAGCAGTCAGGTTCACATCATCTTCTTATAGGATCACATCCACTGCCTCCACTAGGGAGCAATTAGCATATTCACAGGGTCTCCTCATGGATTTTTGAACATTGAATATGACTTCTTCATCATTCAGTCTCATTTTTAATTCCCCAGTCTCACAATCAGTGCTCTCCCAGTGGCCAAAAATGGCCTCCCTAAAATGATAGGTATCTCCTCATCTACCTGACATTCCAGAATAACAAAGTCTGCAAGGAACAAAACTTCACTACTTGCACTAACACATCATCAAGATCCCAGTTGGCATTTTAATCGTGCGGTCAGCTAGCTGCAGTAGCATCGAAGTTAGTCTAGATTTGCCAATGCCCAGTTTGGTGTATACAGCTAGAGGCATCAAATTTATGATGGCTCCCAAATCACCTAATGCCTTTGCAAAAGCATAACTCCCAATCGTGCATTGAATGGTGAAGCTACCTGGGTTGGACATCTTTGGTCCATCGGTCCTGTCACAACTGCACTGTAGGTCTGCATCAGAGTCACTGTGGATAAGTCCTGAAAATCAAATTTTTGTGACCTGAGGTCTTTCATCATCTTTGCATAACCTGGCATCTCCCTCAAGGCATCCATCAAAGGAATATTCAATTGAATTTGGCGCAACATCTCTATGAATTTCTTGTATTGATCTTCCTTCTTTTGTTTTACCAGTCTCTGAGAGAATGGTGCAGGTATCAACCTTTGTGCACTACTTGCTGTCTTTTCTATCTTGGGGTTCTGTGGCACAAGCGGCACCACTTATTCTGCAGCTTGTTCACTTATCTTAGCCTTGCCCTTTTCATCTTGACCCTATTAAACCACCACTTCAGTAAGGTCTGTTGGTTCATCTACCGCTAGTGGAATTAGATTGGCTGACGTAGTTTCCTTGTTGGCTTGTGCAACTTCCTGCTCTTTGTCTAAATCTTTTCCATTTCAGAGATTTACTGCCATCAGCTGATTCAGGTCTTGTTCCTTGGGGTTAATATTTGAGTCCGCTAGCATTGTTCCCTGGGGCGGTTGTTTAAAGCCATAGATAGCTACCCCAGCTGAGTTTCAATTATTTTTATAGCTGAATCATATACTGCCAACTTTTCCTGCATTTTACCATTTGTCCCAATGAGCTGCTGAAACATACCCCTAATATTCACCATGTTGTTATCTTGTTGTTGAGGAGGTGGTTGATATGTTAATTGTTGCTAATTTTGCTGTGGATAGCCCTGTTGGCTATGATATGGTACTTGCATCATTTGGCCTTGAGGTTGCATACCCCTAGGTTGTGGCATGTTTGGCCTGTACTGCTGATTTTGTGTCGGTCCCCACTGCTGTCCTCCTTGTCTCTGACCCCCAAAGTTGTTGACATAGTTCATATCTTCTCTTGCCCCTTTATTTTCACCTTCTCCACCATATGAACACACAAAAGATGGATTAACACAAGGTGTACACAGTCCTCCACTTTTTGTGTCAACAATGTGCACCTGTTTTTTACCCATCTCATCAATATTCTTTGTCAATATACTCATCGGAGTCATGAATGTGGCTATGTTCTCTGCATGCAAATTATTTGGGTCAAGAGGAACTGAATGCATTATGGGTGCCAGTGTTGTGCCTCTAGTCATCCACCCTGAATTCTGAGGCATCTTGTCAAGAAGGACTACGCATTCGGTAAATTTCCTACTCAAAAATGCACCTCCAGCTGAAGCATCCACATTTGCTTTTAGATTGTTAGCTAACCCCCTATAGAACCTCTAACCGAGCATCTGGTCTGGAATTCCATTGTGAGTACACTTCACTAACATCCATTTAAATCTCTCGCAAATTTCCTGCAAGGTCTAAGTCGATTGCTACTTGTACTACAATATTTCGTCAATCTGTTTTGCAGTCTTGTTGGGCAGGTAGAAATTATTCAGGAACTGATTGACTAATTCCTCCCAGGTGACAATGGAATTGATAGGGAGTGAATTCAGCCAAGTCTGAGCTTCCCCGGTCACAGAGAACAGGAATAGTAATAGCTTGATAGCTTCCGGGTCATATTTGGTTGCCTTTGGGTCACACAAAGCGATAGAAAAATTTTCAAGTATTGCTGAGGGTCTTCAACGTGTGACCCTGAAAACAATCCTTTATTCTGTAGCAAGGTGCAGCATGTTGTTGGTTATATGGAAAGTCTCCACTTGAATTGCTGACACAACAATGGCAGTAGCCAGGTTGTCAGCTGTGGGCTGTACCCAATCATAAAGTGCAGCTTCTGGCACAATAGGTGCCACTACTCTAACGTTTGGGATAGCTGGCAGATCCCAAATATTTCTGTTGACGTTTTCTGTGTCACCCATGTCAAATTCGAACTGGTATGGTTATTGTGACCGTTAGATTCTCTTGTTGGCACGGTTCAATGCCCTGAATGTTTTCTCGGGGTCTTAGAGTCCTTCTAGAAGTTCTCCGGTCCTCAAAGAATTTCTAGGCATACACCTGAATTCCACAAGAGTTCAAACATGAGAATTTCTATGAAAGATTGTTTAACACCTTCAAAAATTGATTTAAACTAATTATTTTGACACTACTTCTAAGTTGTAATAAATAACACCGTTAGTTCCCCGGCAACATTACCAAAATTTGATCAGGCCCAACTATGTCTTTTAACAGAAAAATCTATCTCTGCAAATATAATTCGGTTTTAAGTCTGAAATCGAATCCTCACGGAACTAACCTATCTATTACTCTTTGGCAATGTTATTATCAACTCAAGCAATTTCTAGATGCAAGAATTTTTATCAATACAAAGTGGGGTTTTTGGTTTAACTATTTCAAATACAATTAAGAACAACAGTAAACTAAAGAAAAGATAATTTGATGGTCAAAAGATCTAGGGCAGTGATTTTCCCAATCGTCAGCTTCGATCTTGACTCTTTCGCTATAATCTCGCAGAATTAATCTATAAGGTCTGAGAGTTATGGGTTATCATAATTATCTCTTGATCAATTAGAATATTATACTAAAGCATTCTCTCGGACTACTTAGCTGACTATATGCACAACTCTAAATTTTCCCACCAATGTTTCGTTATCTCTAAGCCTACTTTTATGTTCAAGTATGAATCTCTTCAATTACCCAAAAGTGGTGTTGTTCAACAGCTGTCTAACCTAATATTTTTTCTCAAACAATATGAGGTAATTGGACACGATTGATCAATGGCCCATTCAATTAATCACCATACAAAATGTAGTTGAACAATCATACAATAAATCCAGCTCGATTATAGCAAGTTGAGTCAAAACATCAACCAACAATTGGTTCCATCAACCCTAGATAATTGTTTAGCTACTCATAACAAAATACGAGAAAACTACCAGATAGTTCATAATATAAAACTGCAAGAATTAAAAGCAGATAGAGAAAAACTCTAATGTTTGGATCATCTCCTCACACTTGTTCTTCCTCTAAAAGTATTCTAAAAACAAGCTTGATAACATCTTAGGTGAGTTTATAGAGCTTATAAGGGTTTCAATAAAGCTTTCCCAAAATTACACTTAGGTCCCCAAACTTCCAAAAGTGTGAACAGTGAATTGCGGTCGCGGTAGACTGCGATCGACCATAGTGAAAGATGCCCTTTCTGCCTCACATTTTTTAATCTACCGCGACTCACCCCGGTCCACTACGGTCACAGTGGAGTCCTTGCCCAGGCCATTTTCTGCTTCTTCGTGCTCGGGTACTTCTTGAGTAGGCGTTTTCTTCACATTATAACCTCCAAAACACTCCATATTGCTTCCTCACATATAGTATTCCCTGCAAAACAAAAGAGCATTATTTAGCATATTTGTTGGCAATTTACCTATAAAACAACAACAAAGCATGGTTATATTAAGGTATATATATAAATTATAAAGCTTACTATCAATGAGTCTCGATGATCAAGTAGCAATATCTCCTGAACTAATCGAAAAGGTTGCATATTGGATGAGGAGAGAAAGTATCCTTATGGGAAGAGGACACAATCCGGATAAAGGATAGGGTTGGAGTTTGTATTATTCAAGAACTCAATTTTGATGGAAGATCAGCAGTTGAGTCTCAATCAAACTTTGATTACTAACTCACTAAATAATAGTGATTGTTCTCTATTATAGGCATTTCATAAACGCAGAAGTTAAACTAAATTAAGGGCAAAAGAGCGAGGAACTTTTGCAAGAAATTTATGTGAGATTCAAGTATGCATTCCTGAAGCTACTTGGACAAGATAGAAGAACCAATTCCATTGTGTTTATTCTTATTCTAGTTCAATTGTAGTAGGTGGTTTAAACTTGTACCTTTCCAGCTTTCATTGAAGTAATTTTATTAGGTACTTTGAGTATTCAACTTAGAGTTAACTTGAAGGTGTCGCAGCAGTTGAGGTTGTGTGCTACACTGGGATTAGAGTTAATCCTTAAGTTTACAAAGAGTTTTTGTATATGATGTTTTGGCTCAGTGATTTTAGTGGATGTTTTGGAAAATCCTGTTGAGTAGTAGGTCGTGGGTTTTTACATTTAGTCGGGTGTTTTCCATGTAAAAATCTTTGTATTCTTTATTTTCTATACTTTTAATTTTGCAAACAGTAGTAGTTAGAACACCTAGAAGAATCAGGTTTTTCTAGATAAAAAATTGGGTACCACATAAATCACCTCCCTCTTGTGTGGTATTGACATTTAGAACATCAATTGGTATCAGAGTGGGTTATCCTTGAAGAGGCTAACACCTTAGGAAAAGATCAACACGAGTGTACCACCTGGGAACTGGGAAGGGCAATTCACTGCTAGACTTCCACTTTTCAATGGGTAGTACTATTTTTGGTGGAAGAACATGATGGGGGATCACATCATAGGAGAAGACTATTAACTTTGGGACATAGTCATTGATGGTCCTTTAGCAACCACAAAGAAAAATGAGGAAGGAGTGGATGTGCCAAAGACAAGGGCTATCTGCACTGCTAAAGACTTAAAGAAGTGGGAGAAAAATGCTAAGGACAAGAAATGGCTTGTGTGTGGACTAGGTCCAGATGAGTACCGTAGGATCCAAAGTTGTACTATTGCTAAGGAGATATGGGGTAATTTTCATGTGGCCCATGAAGGAACACCTCAAGTGAAAAGATCAAGAGGAACACTAATGTATCCTCAGTATGAGAAATTTACTATGAAGGAAAGAGAAACTATCCAAGAGATGAATACTAGGTTCACTACACTGACAAATGATCTTAAGTATCTTGGAAGGGTCATTCTTGAAGAAGACAAGGTTGAGAAAATTCTGACAAGGGTTCTGCTAGTCACATGGGAAAGCAAAATCACTGCCATTCAGGAATCCAAGAATATTATTACTCTCAGACTGGATGAACTAAATGGAAATCTTACTGCTTATGAAATGAGAAGGAAAACCATGAAGATGTATACACCCAAGAAGAAGAGAAGATAAGCTCTCATAATTGCTGAAGGTTCAAATCTAGAAGATGATGAGATGGCTATGATCACTAGAGATTTCAAAAAGTATCTGATGAGAGTAAAGGGTCTTCAAAAAGTACAACCTTCAACAAGTCAAAAGCTCCTGAGAAACAGACGAATGAGGGTTGCTACAAGTGTCTTAAGACTGATCACATGATCAAGAACTGCCCTCAACGGGAAATTTAGTGGAAGAAAGAGAGGGCTGAACGAAGGAACAAGTTCAACCAAAAGGGAACAAAGGTTCAACTAAGGCTATGGTTGCTACTTGGGGAGAAACCTCAGATGAAGACTCAAAAGATGAAGCTGAAGAAGAGCAAGCACTGATGGCCATCAGAGAATCAGATGATGAATAAAAGGTAAGTATTCTTCATCTCAAAGACAGATTAAATTTTTGTCTATAGAAAGGTTGGCGGAGCTATTACTAGACTTCATTGATTAGTATGATATAATTAACAATGAGAAGGAAGTTCTGTCTATGAATATGTGATCCTAAAAGCAAAATGCAAAAGTCTAGAGTCTAGGGCTAATGAGAGTGATAGCACAAATGCTGAGTTGAAGAACCAGATTCTTGAACTTGATAACAGTGTCCTAGAACTTAGGTCTGAAAACTTAAAACTAAAACTAGGAACATGAAAAAAGAAAGTTGATCACACATATCTCACTCTAGAAGAAAAATTGGGAAAAATGAAAGAGATTTGTATAAGAAAGATAAATTCATCAAAGTCCTAAAGGAAGATCTAGGAAAGGTAAAACATGAACTAGACGGAACTTGCAAGTGGAACAAGGTTTCTGATGCACTCTCTTGGCTGCAAGAGCATCACAATAGCAACAAAAGAGGACTTAGTCAATACTACAGCTGGTGGAAGACCAAATGCATGATTTCATCATGGTAGAAAATTCAGCGTTATGGGACATCACATGTGACGATCCACATGTTCCCATGAAAAGATTGAAGAAACAAAGCAACATGTGCCTAAAGAAAAAAAGACAGTACAATAACATTGACAGAAAAGCTGTAGAAAAGAACTACCGTGCCAAGAAGATCTTGACGTGTGGAATATGACCTGATGAGTACAACAGAGTCTCATCTTGTGAAACTTCCAAAGAAATATGGGAGGCATTGCAAACCGCTCATGAAGGAACCACCCAGGTCAAGCAATCCAAAATTGACATGCTTACCACATAATATGAGTTTTTCCGAATGAAAGATGATGAATCCATACAAGACATGCATACCAGATTCACCTCCATCATAAATGAGCTTCATTCGATTGGAGATGTCATTCCCAGAAACAAACTTGTAAGAAACATTCTCAACATTCTACTTAGGTCTTGGAAAAGTAAGGTAAATGCCATCACAGAAGCTAAAGATCTACCGTTGTTTACCATGGATGAGTTGATTGGTAATCTAAAAATGTACGAAATAAAGAGAAAGAAGGACAATGAAAGAAGGGAGCCTAAGAAGGAAAAGAACCTGGTGCTCAAAGCTGAAGGAGTGATTTAAGTGATGAAGATAGTGACATGGCTTATCTTACTAAGAGATTTCAAAAAATGGTTAGAAGAAACGGTGGAATATCAAAGTCGGGCAGTTCAAGAAAAATAAGGAACATCGATCTCTGTCACAAATGTGGAAAGCCAAGGCATTTCATCAAAGACTGCCCACTCGTGAAACAGGAGCAGTACAAGCAAAATCCTGACAAAGCAGGAAAAAGGAACATGGTTCCAGAGAAAAGATTCAATCAAAAAAGTGCTGCAGACAATATCATTACGCAAACTCTTACTGTTTAGGGAGACTCCACAAATGAATCCGAAAGGGAACTGGATGCAGAAAACAGTTCCATGATGGCAGTGGAAACTGAAGCAACAAAGTACAATTCACTATTCGCGCTAATCGCGCAGTCAGATGATGATGATGAAGAAGATGAAGACGATGAGGTAAACTTCAGGGATGTTCAGAGAAATCTGAGATCCTACTCCTCCAAAAAAATAAGGTCTTTATCAAATGTCTTAATTGCTGCTTATTATAGTCTAGTAAATGACAATGAGATCCTGACCATTGTGCTTGGAGAGGCCGAGCAATCCAGAGATGATCTGGTGGTCTGTGTAATGGATTTAAATAAGACCATGGCCAATATTTAACTAGAGAAGGAGGCCCTGAATAAAAAGATAACCGGAGTGGAGAATGAGAGATACGATCTAATGGTAGTAAGAAACACACTTTAGAAGAAAAGATCGCCTCTATTGAAAAGGAAATGGATGACCTTCTAGTGATATATGCTGATCTATAGGAAACAAACGAGGGACCTAATAAAGAACATAGTATTGTAAATCTTGGGAAAGGGAAGGGATTAGCCAGTGAGTCACACATCTTGCTGGAAAAGGAGTTAAATGTCATATTACTAGTCTTTGCAAAGAACTCGAGAGAAATTAGCAACTCCAAGCTGAGTTGGAAAAAGTAAGAACTGATCTTGAGAAAACCTTGAAGTGGACCTAGTCCTCATATGTTGTTACTTCCATGTATCTCAATAATAGGGGGAACAAGCAGGGCATTGGGTTCCAAAGGGAGAAAACTCCCTAAAACCCACACATCAAGTATGTCACTGTACTTGATAACTGGCTATGTACCCATTGCAAACAGTAATGGGCATTTTAAAGAAAATTATCAGGCTAGGGTTCAGTCTATTCAGAAGAGCAAAGCGTTCACTAATAGAGTGACTACTAGCAAGGGACCTGGTACCACTCGCAAAAAGTGGATGCTGCCTGCGTGGACTAGGAAATCTCTCATTCATCCTTTTTATAATAACAAGGGACCCAAACTAGTTTGGGTTCCTAAATCTAAACCTTGATGTGCATGTGTATGAAGCATTGAGAAGAAGTAGACTGCGATAGACTATGGATAGTGAATGCCTGAAGCACACATATGGAAATATCATGAAATGCTTCTCACTGTAAGTTCTGCAGGAAGGTAATGTATCTTTGAGAAGAAAGTAAAGGGTACATTCTCATTAAATGAAAAAGTAGAAAGGTTTCCCTGGAACTCAAATAGAGAAAGGTGGAGAATGTGGAGTTCAGTGCTTATCACCCATGGAATCTGGGCAAAAGAAATGAACACTGCTTTCTATTGAAGAACATGTGCTGAACTAGGTACTTCCTTAAATCAAAACTCACTAGGAACCACCAATTGGAATAAAATGCCTTGCTCCTGAAAACAGGAAGGATCTGTTTGGGAAGCACAATGCAAACAGATGAGAGAAGGAATGCTCCTAAGAAACAACCCGCAAAATAAGGTTAAAAAGGTCTCCAACTAAGGAAGCTCTACATGGCAGGAGATGCTCATTGAATTTTCCAGAAGGGTACTCTCCCTCTGCCAAAAACGTAAGGGTTAATGTGACGAACAAATCGTGTCTCTCAGAAATGTCTGAGGTTTCAAAATCAGAAAGATGACAAAGTGAGCAAGGTGTATAAGACTGGTGAGAGCCAGCGCATCATCATAAAGAACCAGGTATGCTACTGGCTACTGCTGAAGCTAAAGAAAGAACTCGATTCCCCTTCTAGCAACTGCGTAAGAACACCTTCAGGTAAAGGTAGCTAAAGTTTTTCTAACTAAGCTTGACTCACATCAATACCGTTTTAGGTAAACACGTATGACGATCATAGAAGCTAAAACTAAAAGTACGTTATAAGCTGCAAAAGGGGTGGGGGCTGTTGAAATCTTGTTCAAAAAGATTGCTCCAGCATCAAGTTCTCGTATCTCAAGTTAGTAGTAATGAGGTTAATTTTTGCATGCCCTCTCTAAACAAAAAGTGTGTAATAATTGTCCTTTAATTCAGCTACCACATCATCAAACTTTTCAAGGTTTGTGCATCATGTCTTGTCCGTCAAATCCTTTCACCCCCTATGTACGGCACCACTTTCCCAAAAACCTACTGCCGTCTCTAGGATTATTAAGAACTTGTTTCTTTCTTCACTAATCATTAGCCTCTCTTCCAATAAATCTTTTCTTCCCTCCTACAACAAGTCAAGAACCTTCTCTCTCGCTGTTCAGCTAGGACTCGCTCTGTATCTCTCACACTCTCTAAGCTATCTATCTAGAAAGTATTCATTTAATGGTGATCGAACAATTATCTCAGTCTACCACTTCTAGCCCCTTCCCTATTTTATCGCCTTCCTTGAAATCAAGTTTAGGTCATCACTGTCTCACGCACTCTACTACTCAATACACTTCTGGTCTCTTCTCCACTCCTACTGTCTTTCCATTTCTGCTAAACCTTGCTTACCACTATTTTGAGAACCCTATGTCTAGTCAATCTTATGACTTCTCCAAAGAACATACAGAAGGTTTCACTTCTATGGTTTCAGGTGCTCATGAGGATGATCCTGACCAGTATATAAACTCCTCCATGATGGACACAGAGACTCTCAAGGAATCACCTGAAAAAGAAGTAGCTCACAACATCATGGCCATAGCTACTGAAAGTCTGACGAATGAAGAAGTTTATTTCACTTTTGAGTATCAGAGGGAAGAGACCTCGCGTCTAGAAAATTCAAGAACTGCAGAACTCCTAAAGTCTCTGACTCGTGTGATGTTCCCAGAAAATCCTTCTGATGAACCCGTTCCTCATCCATGCAAACTGACTTCTGTACCTCTCATTCCCTCTAAAATATTAGGGTCTTCCTTAAAATCCCTCACTATTAGGTCACTACAGCAAGATAGCTTAGAGTCTTCATTTCGGAAAAGTAAAAGGAGCGTCAAGCAAAGAAAAAGGAGGAGAATCAATCCAAAGGATTTCATCAAGAGTGGGACAGTAAACCAAGTAGATAAATATGCGTCTAATAGACCCGGTTCTTCAGTACAACAACCTATGACAACTCAACAGTTCCAGGAAAAGGGAGTCGCTGAAACTGTTGAGAAACAAAAAACAAAAAAGGTCATATGTGAAGTATAGGAGCAAGTTGAAATGAAGTAAGCCTGAGCTAGCTGTGTTTGAAGACAATACTGTGGGGATAGCAAACTGGAAAGGAAAGAATGATAAAGTTTGTAGCAAAAGAAAGGAGGAAATGGTGAAGGAACTTGGTCCATTAAGGTCCATGGCCAATGACGGTGGTCTCTAGCAACAGATACTAAGAACTCAAAAAGTGTTGGGGGGACGCACATTTGATCCAGCTATTTCAAAAATGACAAGGATGCGTAAAATTCTAGAGATTGTGGAGTTTCACCAATGGGAGCACTTGTTTGAAGAAATAATGCCTAGTGTACGAAGACAAATTACAAGCTTTCTACGCTTCTCTTTTCACTATTCAGGGGGACCACATCCGTGTTCTCGTAAATGGCATTGTCATTATGCTAGATGCTTCAACATTGGAAAAGGTTCTTATAATCCCTTGTGAATGTGTGAACTAAGTTAAGGGTGTCTGTGGAGTAAAATTTCGGGGAGCCATTATAAAATAACAAGCCATTCAACAGGGGGAACAGATACATAAGAAGGTGTTGCTTCCTCACTATCAGCTTCTCTTTGAATTGGTCAATAAAATGCTTTTACCTCTCTTTGAGAGGCACTCTATCGCTACAAGATCTGACATGGTCCTAATGGAAGCACTTGACGAGTTTGTACCAATCAATTTACGGCCATCATGATTGATCACATGAAAAAAGTGGCAAATTTTAAAGGTGGAAATCACGGGTTACCCTACAGCTTTCTCCTAACACAAGTGCTCAGATTCTATAAGGTCCCCTTAGGAAATCCTAGAGTGGTCACGCACAAGCAGTCCTTCTCTAAGACCACTTTAGAAGAATGTGAATGTATAAAAAAAGTTGGTGGGAGCCTCTCGACCATATCTCAACTGATAAAAGCTCAAAATATAGCTTTTGAGGAATAGAGAAGGCTGAGCGCTCGAAATGCCATATTCGAAACTCAGCTTAGCCAAGCAGCTAAGGGACCTGATTTTGTACATAAAGAGGTCACCCGAATGAGACAGGAAAATGAGAGACTTCGGGCTCAATTACTTGAAGAACAACTGGCTGCAAATGCTAGACTAGACCTGGTTCTCAAAATCATTGCTGCCTCTTCTTCCAAGCCTTCTTCCTTTAGTACCCCTAGTATATTCCTTGTATTAAGCTACTTTTGCTCCAATCTCGTGGTGCTGCTGTTTTTACTTTTGTTTACATGTTTTTGTTGTGATGGCATGTTGTACTTAACGATTACTGCTCCTGAATTACTCAGTCCAATGTAAACATTAATGAAACAGCTTCCCTTTTGTTGCTTGTAAAATCCTATTTTCCTTTGGCTTCTCTTTTCTGTCATGTTGTGTGCACATGTATGGTATGAGCTTGTAGTGTTAGACTTCCTTATGCTTCATTACCTTTTTGTGCTCTTTTTACTCTTATTAATAATGCCAAAAGGGGGAAGAAAGCTTAGACTAAGGGGGAACTTAAGTGAACTTCAGTGTGATGGAGTTCTTAGATTAAAGGGGACCTTAAGTGTGAGAATGATGGAGATCTTAGATTAAAGGGGAACTATTGGCATCTCATATGGTTATTTTTTCTCTAAACATATAGTGTCTATGCCTAAGTTTGTCATCATAAAAAAGGGGGAAATTGATGGATTTTTGATATTTTATGTTTTAATGATCTAAAAAACTTGTTGTCTAAGAATCAGATAGAGAATCTTGTCCACATGATACTCATCTCATATGAACTGGGCGAAGCTTGAACATCAGCAAATGGATCAATGACCACTTGAAGGAACACAACAGGGACCAGGTCCCTTAGGGTTCTCCGAAAAAAGCACAAGTTAGTGACTGTACACATTCAAAATAAAGAGAAACACAATAGGAAGCTGCTTCATTGGGATTCTCTAATAGAAGTACAGGTCAAAGTGCACAGCTGAAACGTAGCAGAAGAAAGTGTCCATCGAGCAACTGTTACAGAAGAGGAACACAACTAGGACCTGGTCCATCGGTATGTCTTGACAGAAGTATTAGGACCAAGTTCATTGGTATGTCCTGATAGGACGTACAAAGCCCACTATCCAGCTAGAATGCAACTGCTCAGAAGTGGATGTGCAGACTGTGCAACAGTCACTTCTCTCTGAAAAGAAGTACACCAAGAGTTGACATCACTACCTATTGTGATATCTTTTGTGATAAAACAACCTAGTGCAAGACACACTTCTCTCATGCATTCAATTATATTCTCTCAAGCTTAACAAAGTTCATCTAGCATTTGAAGTCACTGTGTGTGTCAAGAACAAGAAGACAACTCCACTATGGATAAGCTTCTAATCGAGTCTTTTGTATGTCCATAGTTGAGTTGTAATCTTGTTAATTGTTCTATATTGTAATTCCTAGTTTGCTTTCTTAGAAGCGCTATATTAGGAACGAAACAAATTCGTACGCTTTAGTTTATGTTGTGACTAGGAATAGTCATAAGTTAAATCCTCTGTAACTAGGAGAGTTATAGAGTGGCTTGTGGTGGTGCATCACAAGTTAGTTTAAAGTTTTTGCAATAGGGTGTTTGCAAAGTGGCTTGTAATAGGTAAATTACAAGTTAGTTGAGTTTAAAGCCTACAGGTATAGGTCGTGGTATTTTGATCCCCTTGTATGGGATTTTTCCACGTAGAAAATATCTGGCTTCTTTATATTTAGCAGCTACTGTATTCTAAGAATTATCTCATAGAGGACCAGGTTTTTTGTAGCTTGGCAGACTCATATAGGCTCCTAGTGTGCCAAGGTATTTTCGAAGATTGATTTGAGATGGGGCTACCACCAGTTGAGGATTAGGGCATCCGATATCCCTAAGCTTTTCGCACTCGATATGGACATTATGAGTTCTTGGTAACGTCATTCGGGTCGACAATTTCCCCAGTAGCTTTTATAGATTTGATGAACCGAGTGTTCAGGCCTTACTTGGATTCGCTCATGATAGTCTGCACTGATGATATTTTGATTTATTCCCGCAACTGGGAAGATCACGAGCAACATTTTAGAGTGGTTCTGTAGCCTTTGAGGGATAGTCAGTTGTATGCCAAGTTTTCAAAGTGTGAGTTCTGATTGAGTTCAGTTGCATTCCTGGGTCATATTATATTAGTAGAAAGTATTCAGGTTAATCCAAAAAAGATCAAGGCAGTCAAGAACTAGCATAGACAAGCATCAGCTACAAAGATCTGGAGTTTCTTGGGTTGGCAGGCTACTATCGTCGATTTATGAAAGGGTTTTCATCTATCTCAGCCGCGATGACCAGGTTGAACTAGAAGGGTGCCCAGTTTAGGTGGCCGGACGAGTGTGAGGTGAGCTTTCAGAAGCTCAAGACAACCTTGACTATGGCACCGGTGTTGGCTTTGCCCACAGGTTCAGAGCCATATATAGTTTATCGTGATGCATCTCGTATTAGACTTGGTGCAGCCTTGATGCGGGATGGCAAGGTCATTACCTATGCTTCACGGCAGTTGAAGATTCATGAGAAGAACTACCCGGTCCATGATTTGGAGTTAGAAGCAATTGTTCACGCGTTGAAGATCTAGAGGAATTATCTATATGGCAGGGCGTGTGAGGTGTTCACGGGCCATAAGAGTTTGCAGTATTTGTTCAAGCAGAAGGAGATAAACTTGAGGCACGGAAGGTAGTTGGATCTATTAAAAGACTATGATATCACCATCTTATATCACCCGGGGAAGGCCAATATGGTGGCCGATGCTTTGAGTAGGAAGTCAGCCAGTATGGGCAGTCTTGCTTATATTCTGGTCGCTGAGAGGCCGCTTGCTTTGGACATTCAGACTTTGGCCAATTAGTTCATGAGGTTGGATGTATCTGAGCCCAATTGTGTGTTAGCTTTCATGGTTGCTTGTTCTTCATAATTGGAGTGTATCCAAGATCGACAGTATAATGATCCCCATTTATGTGTCCTTAGAGACATAGTACAGCACAAAGGTGCCAAGCAAGTTACCTTAGGTGATGATGGAGTTTTGAGATTGCAGGGTCGAGTTTGCATGTCTAATGTGGATGAACTCTAAGAGTTGATTTTAGAGGAGGCCCATAGTTCCTGGTACTCTATTATCTGGGCACGGCTAAGATGTATCAGGATTTACGGCAATATTATTGGTGGCAGAGAATGAAAAAGAACTTGTTGCATATGTGGCTCAGTGTTTGAAATGTCAGTAGGTTAAGTACGAGCATCAGAGGTCCTGTGGTTTATTCCAGAAGATTGAGATTCCTGAGTGGAAGTGGGAGCGTATTGTTATAGACTTCGTTGTTGGACTCCCAAGGACTCAGAGGAAGTTCGATGCAGTGTGGGTTATTATTGATAGGCTGACCAAGTCAGTGCATTTCATTCTTGTGGCAGTCTTCTATTCTTTCGAGAGGTTAGCTAAGATCTATATTCGAGAGATTGTTCCTTCATGGTATGCCCGTGTCTATCATTTTGGACCAAGGTGCGTAGTTTACCTCACATTTTTGGAGAGCACTTCAGCAAGAGTTGGCACACGAGTTGAGTTGAGCACAACATTTCATCCTCAGACGGACGGGCAGTCCGAGCGGACTATTCAGATTTTGGAGGATATGCTTTGAGCTTTTATCATTGACTTTGGAGGCTCGTAGGATTAGTTATTGCCTTTAGCAGAATTTGCTTACAATAACAGCTACCAGTCTTGTATTCAGATGGCTCCTTATGAGGCTTTATATGGCAGGCGGTGTCGGTCTCCAATTGGATGGTTTGAGTCGAGGGAGGCTCGTTGTTAGGTACGATCTGGTTCAGGATGCCTTGGACAAGGGTAGGATTATTCATAATCGGCTTCGTACAGCTCAGTCAAGGCAAAAGAGCTTTGCCGTCACAATGTTCAAGATTTGGCTTTCATGGTCGGTGAGTAGGTATTGCTTCGAGTGTTGCTTATAAAGAGTGTGATGAGATTTGGGAAGAAGGGCAAGCTTAGCCCTAGGTTCATTGACCCGTTTGAGATTCTTGATCGAGTGGGAGAGTGACTTATAGACTTGCGTTTCTGCCGAGCTTATCAACCGTGCATCCAGTGTTTTATGCGTCCATACTTCGGAAATATCACGGCGATCCATCCCACATGTTAGATTTCAGCACTGTCCAGTTGGACAAGGACTTGCCTTACGAGAAGGAGCCGGTAGCTATTCTAGACCAGGAGGTTCGTCAGTTGAGATCGAAGAGTTTTCCTTCTGTTCTGCTCAGTGGAAAGGTTAGTATGCTAAGGAATCGACCTGGGAGTCCGAATCCAATATACGGAGCCGTTATCCCCATCTTTTCACCGAGTCAAGTACTTCCTTCTTATGTCCATTCGATGACGAACGGTTGTTTTACCGACAATAAAAATAAATTGTCGCTAAAATCACTAATTAAAATAAATTATTATTATTTTAACTTTTCCTCCTTACCCAAAAAAATTCTCTCCAATTATTTTGGACATTAAATAACGAAAATATTCCCTCAAAAGTAAAAAAATTTATTCCCTTCACGAACAGGAAACAGAGAAGACTGGAAATAAAATCGAGCAGACACAATATAACAAAATCACGCAAATTTTCCAGTGAGATAGTCTTCTTTCGCAGATAATTTCTCCTCTTACCCACCAAGTTTGATTTATTTGTACTACCTGATACTTTACACTGTTGATGCTGGGTTTTTTGCATAGGTTCATAGATAGGTAGGTTGGTAGGCGCATGTTTTTTTTTATTTATATTTTTCATAATTCTAGAATAGTTTTGTGATTCACTCTTTAGTCTTTTTCAATGCCAAAAGTTTTCTGAGTCTTTGAAGTTGTTTGGTCTTTTTTTTTTGGCTTTTCCAATTTGATTTGATCGAGAAAAGAAGTGAAAGGTGACTTTGAGTGGTCTTTGATCCAATATCCATCTTTTGTTATTTTGGTAATTGGATTTCTTGAATTTTCTTTAGAATTTGCAATTGAGATGATTGAGAACCCTGTTTTTATCTACGCTCTTTTGTTGTTTTCCTCTGCTCTCTGTTTCTATCTGCATAGGTTAATTGTGCCACAAATGAGTAATGGCATATATGTTGAAATGATAATTTAGGATATTTATTTGGGGATCCATGTTAAGCATTAATATTTTGGAGGTCCTCCTTAATGAGGAACGGAAAAATAGTTTGAGTCCATGTTAAAAACCTTTTTTTTTTCACTTAAGAGATGTGTGACATAATAAAAAAAGGTAACATAGGAACTCTATTTTGAAGAGGAGCCATATTGTGAACACTTGGAAGCTTGGTAAACAAAATAATTGCTAACATGTTTATCATATTGCGTACCTTACCCTATGGAATGCAAAATTTGCCTTACTGGTTCGTTGCTTCCGGCATCATTGAGGGAAGCGGGATGAGTATTTGCTTTTATGTACTTGAACTTCTAAAGCTAATTAAATAAAACTATGATTAACTAGCACTTTATCAACATGTTTAATCTGTGTTAATATATACGAATTTTACTTTAATGAAGTCAGTCGGATTCTTCGCTGGAGGGCCTTAGAAGAGGTAGAGGTAGGATGAAGAAGAGTTGAGGTGAGGTGATTAGTCATGACATGGTGCGGCTATAACTAACCAAGGACATGAACTGTGATAGGAAAGTGTGGAGATCGAAGATTAGGATAGTAAGTTAGGTAGTCTAGATTACTCATACCGGTAGTGCTACTACGTACTCTCGTATTTGGTTGGTAGTAAGCTTATTTGAATACCTGTCATTTTTTCACATTTCAATCTTATTATCTTGTGTTGTATGTTGCTTTTACATGGCTTTTCGGTATTGTCCCGTCTAATTTTTTTTTATTATTACTATGGTACCTATGCTTGCCTGAGCTGAGGGTCTATTGAAAACGGCCTCAATACCTCCACAAAGGTAGGGGTTAGGTCTGCGTGCACACTACCAAGTCGCATACCGAGGGATCAATGGAGTGGTCTTGTCTCTTACTGGCATTCGGATAAAGCTAAGGTATCAACAAATCTTTAAAACTGTTAGGGATATAGTAGATATGCCCTAGATCCAATATCATATTTGATAACTTGAACATATTTTTGTGAATGTCATTTGATATAAAATAAATGGCATTTGATATTCTTTTATCATTATTATTAATTATTTGATTAATTGATAAGGTCCTTGATTAAATTTTGAGATTTGTTATCGTGATAGAGATCATGATAATGAGAGCAAAGTCTTTTACAATTTAATCTAAATTTGTTCTTGATCGTAGGATTATTAATTTGGACATTGGTAATCCGGTTAGATCAATATTTATGTCTTCATCGGATAAAGATTAGTTGATCTCATTAACTAAATCACATAGATAGATGATGCATATAGAGATATGATCATTGAACCGACTCATTGGATAATTCCTAATGGTTAGAATTACCATAATTGTAAATAGGATATTTTCTTGAAGAATGTGATGTAACTGTTTCCTTTGACTTGAGATCGTCATAGTAATTGACAAGTTATTTATTGTGCTTTGATACTAGACACCTATGGCCCTAGGACGATAGTTGAAAGGATATTGGGTACGATTAAATACTTGTAGAATTAGTGATTGATCAAGACGGAATCTGTCAACTCTTGGTAATGAGTTTAAGCTCCATGTTGTCATGAATTATAAACGACCGAACTAAGACCTTGGCCAGGGCAATTGAATGAAAGAAGAAATGAGTTTCTTAGGTCATTCAATGGTCGATTATATTTGACGTGAACATATAGTTGATCGCCTATTAGGATTTGACATCTGAACCATATCCTAGGGTGATCCAGAGCTATAAGGACAGAAGGAATTACTACATTATTTTTCTACTGGTTCTTGAGAGTAAATTGTATACTTCATGCTATCCGATCGTTAAGGAGTGTTGCTAGACGCCACCCTTGATTAGTATATTGATATGATTAATTTACTACCGGTTTAGTATTGAACCTATGGGGTCGCACACTAACGAGTGTTCTGATCTTTGCTAAAGGGTTAATTAACTTATTATTTGATAATTAAATTAAAGAATTTAATTAGTCAAATAAATTTAGTTATTAGTCCAAATGAAATATTATTATATTCTTTGCTAGCACAAAGATTATAATTAATATTGTGAATAAATTGAAGTTTCTATTTGGAATAGAAATTAAATAATATCTCTTGGTTGAAATATTGGGATATATATTTAATATTATTTTATATGATAGATGTATATAAAATATAATATTAATAAACGCTTGTTAATAAATCTAATTTTGAATTGAATTATTAATATGTAATTGAAATTTTATCCTATTTGGAATGGGATTAATATTTTCAATAGGAAAATATTATATTAATATGAAAGTTTACATTAATAGAATCCAATGTAGAATTGGACATAAATTAGAATCCAATTTGGAATTGGATTCAAAAAGTCCAAAAAATTTTCAGCACTCCTCAAAGAAGGAAAATTCGGAATTTTCCCACAAAATTCCATAAAGTTTATTTTTGGAATAAAATTTTACCCTAAATAAATTATTACCTCAACCAAATAGGAAAAGTGTTTGTAGGTGATGCTATATAAAGGGTGACGGAGAAAATTTGCAAAGTTTTTTGTTTTAATTTTTCTTGAGAAGAAAACCTACTTTGTGAAAGTGAGAGTGCAATACAAAGCCAAGAGAGAAAAATACAATTACCAGAAAAGTGTTTCTTGTTCTACTAATTTGAGTTGAGATTTTTGAGAAAAATTTCAACACAAAATTCTTCGTTCAATTTGTTCGCGGGTTTCATCGATCAAAGAGTTGATAGCAAGGATCGGTCTCGGTGTGGATACGCATAGAGTCTTCGCACTACCGAAAAAATTCTGAAAAAGAAACTCTCTTCACCAGGTACGTCTTAGACCCGGTCTTTGACACGTAAATAAATTTTTTATAACATGAAAAATCTACCTCGGATTTTTATTGTCTTCCGCTGCGTGTTACAACCACCTGTACGCAATCCTTCAGTGGTATCAGAGCCGTGGTTTATTGTGTTTAAAATTTATTTACGAAATATTTTAATATTATATTTGAAGAGTTCAAACCATAATAGATGTGCCTTGTGCAATAGTCAAATCGTTTGAATGATTGATATTATTTTATTGTGGATAAATATGCATTCATATAAATACTGAGATAGTTCATAACTTGAATTTTAAATTTTGTATTAGATACAATGAGAATCTATAATAGGTTACATGATTCTATTGTTAATTTAGTTGTTATTAGTTCCTGAGATGTTAATTAATAATAATATTCTAGCATGAATTCTTTTTATGTGATATATAAGATAAATATGTCAGAGGATGTTGAATTTTGTTTTATGCCATGTGCTTGTTCATTACATAATTTTGAATTATTTATTACATGTGATGTAAATTAATTTAGGGCTAAGCATGTAGACAACTTGAACTAAATTCACATGCTATAAAAGATTCGATCTTCGTGTTATTAAAAATTATTTTTGTAACAATTCCCTCTTACTAAAATTTGAGTTTTTTAAATAATAAAATATAAGATATTATATTATAGAGCTATCCATAAAGGTAATTAATTTTACTTATTTCTTGTTTATAAGGAGCGACCTGACTACCAGGAGACTTATAGTTCGAGAATATGTTAAAATTATTTATTGCATTAGATGTATGGATTGAAAGAATTATTCAATTTTACACTAGACGCCTGGACTACCCAGGGGAGTATAAAATTTAATAAGTTCTTTGCTATCATGATGGTTTAACTCAACTATGCCAATAGGATTGACCTGACTACCAGGGGACTATTTGACGTAGAGCTATTTAAGGAAATTCTATGGGGATACAATTGGTAAGAGTACCTACATTTAAAATATACGTGAGAAACGACTTGATTTCCAAGGGGCTCATACATATTATTAAAGGATTCCTTTACTTCACTAAAAGAAATAAAGATTTCGTAAACTATAATGAGGGTAAATAGTTTAAAATAATTAGTGAAAATATCATTTAGATAAAAGTCCATGTCTTTATGATATATGCAAATATGTTCTTATATTACTACTTTTTTTCTTTTCTATATTTTAGATTTCTCAATATTTCTGCTATATCACTGCGTGGAATACTTGAGACCAACAAGTCGGTAGGACCAAACTTTGATGATTGGTACAGAAATTTGAGAATTGTTCTCATGCATGAAAACTTATTGATGTGATCGATAAGCCCGCTAAGGAAGTCCCATATGTAAATGATGATGATGCTACCAAGATTTATCAAAAATACTTGGAAGAATGTCTTACTACCAAATGCATCATTCTCGCTCCTATGAATTCTGAACTGCAGAAGAAACATCAGGATATGGATCCAACTGCAATTATTGAACATCTTAAGAAGATGTTTGGTACACAAAGCAGAACAGCTAGATGCCAACTATCTAAGGCTTTATTTGGATCCAAATTGAATGGAAACTCACCAGTTGGACCCTATGTCAATCATATGATTGATCTTATTGAAGAGCTTGAGAAGTTGGGGTGCAAACTAGGTACAGAGCTCTCTCAAGATTTGATCTTGCAGTCACTACCAGAATCTTTTACACAATTTGTTATTAATTTTAATATGAATAAAATGGATTGTGATCTTCACGAGATGCTTAACATGTTGATTGATTATGAGAATCAACTTGCATCTGAGAAGAAGAAAGGAAATATCATGTTGGTTGGAAACTCTTCTAAGAAGAAGGGTAAGGGTAAAAGTAAATCCAAGAAAAAGCCCAATGCGCCCAAGGGTGGTGTGACCAAACCCAAAGGCAAAGAAGGCAAAGATGACCAATCTGATGCTGTATGTTTCCATTGTAAGAAAATAGGACATTGGAAGAGAAATTGCAAAGATTACCTTGCAACTTTAAAGGACAAGAAACAAGGTAAGACTTTAATGAAAAATATATTCAAGGTTTCTTTAACTACTACTAATTTTTCATTGTGGTTATTAGATACTGGCAGTGGTTATAACATCTGCAATATGTTGCAGGGGTTCCAGATAAGTAGAAAGTTGAAGAAAGGAGAAATTAATCTACAAGTTGAAAATGGTGCAAAAGTTGCGGCCGTAGCTGTAGGATCAATTTCTTTAATAATGCCTACGAGAAAAGTACTTATGTTGGATGATTGTTATTACGTTCCTAAATTTGTTTCGAACATAATTTCAGCTTCTATGTTAGACAAACGTGGTTTTCGCATTAATATAGGAAATGGTATTTGCTCTATTTATATAGTGATAATGTATATGCGAATGGCTATCTCCAATATGATGTTTATGTCTTACCTAGTGTGAATGCTAATTCGATTTTGCATGTTTCAAGTCTTACGAGGAAAAGTGATTATCATGTAAATCAAACATACCTTTGGCATTGTAGGCTTGGTCATATTGGAGAGAAAAGAATTAACAAGTAGTACAAGGAAGGGTACCTTGACAAGTATGATTTTGAATCATATCCAACTTGTGAATCTTGTCTCAAACAAAAAATGACCAAATCTCTATTTACTGGAAGTGGAGAAAGAGCTTCTGAATTATTGGGAATAATTCATACAGATGTTTGTGGGCCCATGAAAATTCAAGCTAGAGGTGGATATTCTTACTTCATCACCTTCACTGATGATATGTCAAGATATGGATTTGTATATCTTATGAAACACAAGTCTAAATCTTTTGAAATGTTCAAAAGATTCCGTAGTGAAGTTGAGAAGCAGGCTGGTAAAAGTATCAAAGTACTAAGGTCTGATAGAGGTGGAGAATATCTTAGTGAAGATTTTACCAGATATCTCAAAGAGAATGAGATTCTCTCACAGTGGAAACCTCCAAGAACACCACAACACAATGGTGTGTCTGAAAGGAGAAATAGAACCTTATTAGATATGGTGAGATCTATGATGGGGTTCACTGATCTTCCAATAAATTTATGGGGATATGCTTTGGAAGTAGCAACATACTTACTTAATAAAGTTCTCACTAAGTCAGTCTCTACAACACCATATGAGATATGGAAAGGATGTAAGCCTAACCTTAAACATATTAAGATTTGGGGTTGTCCAGCTTATGTTAAGAGACTACAGTCTGATAAACTTGACTCAAGATCTGATAAGTGTAGGTTCATTGGGTATCCCAAGGAAACAAGGGGATATTATTTCTATCACCCTTCTGACCATAAAGTGTTTGTGGCTAGAGGAGCAACCTTTTTGGAAAGGGAATTTCTTTTGGAAGGAAAATATAGTGAAGAAATAGAACTTGATAAAGATCAAGAAACTAATGAATCAACATAATATAAAGATCATGAGACCAAAGTTGAAAAACCTTTATTGGATGTTTTGAAGTTGCCAAGGAAATTGCCATTTTCAACGGTTGAAGTTCAAGAACTAAATGAAGTTCAAGAACAGGTTAATGAACCAGTTCCAAACCAAATTGAACAACAACGAAATCCAACACAAGGTGAACAGATTGTACAAGTACCTCTTCGAAGGTCTACACGAGAACGTCATGTACCAAATAGATTAAATTTATTGGTACAAGATGATTTATCAAATGAGGTTGATCATAATGATGATGACCCTAAGACCTATGAAGAGGCTATACAAAGTTCTGATTATGAGAAGTGGCAAAAGGCCATGGAATCCGAAATGGAATCCATGAAGGAAAATAAAGTATGGACTTTAGTTGAACCTTCAAAGGATATAAAACCTATAGGTTGTAAATGGGGTTTTAAGAAAAAGATTGGAGCAGACGGAAAGGTGGAGACCTACAAAGCACGTCTTGTCGCCAAGGTATATCGTTAGAAAGAAGGAGTTGACTATGACGAGACTTTCTCTCCCGTGGCAATGCTCAAATCTATTCGGATTTTGCTTGCTATAGCAGCATACTATGATTATGAAATATGGCAAATGGATGTGAAAACAACTTTCCTTAATGGTGAGCTAGAAGAGGATGTGTACATGACACAACCTGAAGGTTTTACATCTTCGTCTGATCATAATAAAATTTGTAAGCTACAAAGATCTATTTATGGATTAAAGCAAGCTTCTCGAAGTTGGAACATTCGATTTAACAAAACAATTGAAAAGTTCAATTTTGTAAGATGCGAAGAAGAACCTTGTGTGTACAAAAAGGTTAGTGAGAGCACAATTATATTTTTAGTGTTGTATGTTGATGATATATTGCTCATAGGGAATGACGTACCGGCATTGAAAAATACCAAAATTTGGCTATCTGAACAGTTTTCCATGAAAGACTTGGGAGAAGCAGCTTATATATTATGAATAAAGATCTATAGAGATAGATCTAGAAAACTGCTTGGACTTTCCCAGTCTTTGTACATTGATACTATCTTAAAGAGGTATAACATGGATAATTCTAAAAGAGGCTATCTATCGATAGGCACTGGAATTTCTCTCAGTATGGAGGATTGTCCTAAAACACCTGAAGAGGGAGAACGCATAAGTAGGATCCCATACGCTAGTGCAGTGGGAGCTATCATGTATACCATGACATGTACACGTCCTGATGTGGCTTATGCACTTGGAGTGACTAGCCGATATCAGGAAAATCCTGGTGAGGAACATTGGAAGGTGGTGAAGACCATTCTTAAGTACTTAAGAAGGACTAAAGACCAATTCCTCATCTATGGGGATTATGAGTTGAAACTTGAAGGTTATACTGATGCAAGTTTCTCTTCAGATAGGGATGATAGTAAATCTATTTCCGGTTATGTATTCACCTTAAATGGTGGTGCAGTGAGTTGGAAAAGTTCCAAACAAGCTACAGTAGCTAATTCAGTGACTGAAGCAGAATATATAGCAGCTAGTGAAGCTGCTAAGGAAGCTGTATGGATGAAAAAGTTCTTAACTGAACTTGGCGTGGTTCCTTCAATGGAAGGTGCAGTTCCATTGTTCTGTGACAATACTGGAACCATTGCTCAAGCAAAAGAACCAAGATCACACCAAAAGTCCAAGCACGTTCTGCGAAGGTATCACTTGATAAGAGAGATCATTGAACATGGAGACGTCGAGATTCAAAAGGTTGATGGAAAGGAAAATGTTGCAGGCCCATTCACTAAAGCTCTTGGTGCAAAGGAGTTTGACAAGCACAAGTGGAAATGGGGATGAAGTACAAGAGCGATTGGCTCTAGTTCAAATGGGAGATTGTTAGGGATATAGTAGATATGCCCTAGATCCAATATCATATTTGATAACTTGAACATATTTTTGTGAATGTCATTTGATATTCTTTAATCATTATTACTAATTGTTTGATTAATTTGATAAGGTCCTTGATTAAATTTTGAGATTTGTCATCGTGATAGAGATCATGATAATGAGAGCAAAGTCTTTTACAATTTAATCTAAATTTGTTCTTGATCGTAGGATTATTAATTTGGACATTGGTAATCCGGTTAGATCAATATTTATGTCTTTATCGGATAAAGATTAGTTGATCTCATTAACTAAATCACATAGATAGATGATGCATATAGAGATATGATCATTGAACCGACTCATAGGATAATTCCTAATGGTTAGAATTACCATAATTGTAAATAGGATATTTTCTTGAAGAATGTGATGTAACTGTTTCCTTTGACTTGAGATCGCCATAGTAATTGACAAGTTATTTATTGTGCTTTGATACTAGACACCTATGGCCTTAGGACGATAGTTGAAAGGATATTGGGTACGATTAAATACTTGTAATTAGTGATTGATCAAGACGGAATCTGTCAACTCTTGGTAATGAGTTTAAGCTCCATGTTGTCATGAATTATAAACGACCAAACTAAGACCTTGGCCAGGGCAATTGAATGAAAGAAGAAATGAGCTTCTTAGGTCATCCAGTGGTCGATTATATTTGACGTGAACATATAGTTGATCGCCTATTAGGATTTGACATCTGAACCATATCCTAGGGTGATCCAGAGCTATAAGGACAAAGGGAATTACTACATTATTCTTCTATTGGTTCTTGAGAGTAAATTGTATACTTCATGCTATCCGATCGTTAAGGAGTGTTGCTAGACACCACCCTTGATTAGTATATTGATATGATTAATTTACTACCGGTTTAGTATTGAACCTATGGGGTCGCACACAAACGAGTGTTCTGATCTTTGCTAAAGGATTAATTAACTTATTATTTGATAATTAAACTAAAGAATTTAATTAGTTAAATAAATTTAGTTATTAGTCCAAATGTAATATTATTATATTCTTTGCTAGCACAAAGATTATAATTAATATTGTGAATAAATTGAAGTTTCTATTTGGAATAGAAATTAAATAATATCTCTTGGTTGAAATATTGTGATATATATAATTAATATTATTTTATGTGATAGATGTATATAAAATATAATGTTAATAAACGCTTCTTAATAAATCTAATTTTGAATTGGATTATTAATGTGTAATTGAAGTTTTATCCTATTTGGATGGGATTAATATTTTCAATAAGTCGTTATTGAAAATTTAGAAAGGACGGATGGTTAGAGAGAGAAGCTCTTCCTTCTTTCTAACTTTACTGTTCATCGCTTCATCTTCCCTGGTGCCTCAGCGTATGTCAGTCTAACGTGCGCCGAGGGTGCCATGGCGAGAGGGAGACGCCGACCTCGAAAAGTTCTATTGCCAATCTATGCTGGAAATCCAACCAACACGGTTCCATTCCCAAAAACTGTTGATACTGTTCCATTGCCAAAAACTGTTAACACTATTCCATTGCAACACAGTAGTGATACTGTTCCATTGCCTCATGCACCTGCAGATTCAGAGCCATCTGGAGTTCCTGTGCTTGCAACACTTGCTGATAATGTCGATAGCAGTCCAAAGCCTCAAACTGTACCGGCGATAGTCCCGATAGTGCAAGAGAATATGGGTATCGACCACATGCAGCGACCCCCACAACCTGATGTACCAAAGCCCAATATAGAGGAAGGGTCAAAAATTGAAGCACCCAAAGGGTGGGCTAGCCTATTTCAGAGGAATCGCCTTGCTGCTAACGGTATGTCTCTGGAGTACATCCCACCAACAGTTATTAATGGTAAACCAGTGGGTCAACTAGTTAAGGATGAAGTGGAAGAGGAAGAGGGAAAATGGAAATGTGCCGTAGTTGTATTTGTACTAGGGAATAGCCCAGGGTATAATGGTATGAAAAGGTTTATTAATTTACAATGGTCTCATGTGCCTGAACCTGATCTCTTTTACCATGATGAGGGCTATTATATTGTCAATTTTCAATCCCTGGATGATGCCAAAGAAATACTATGTGGAGGACCATATACTATTGCCAACAGACCTATGATCTTGAAGCAGTGGTCTGCTGATTTTGATTTCAAAGCTGCTTTCCCTTCAGAAGTTCCCCTGTGGATCAAGTTCCCTAACTTGCCTATGTTCTGTTGGGGCAGCAGGTCTTTGAGTAGGATTGCAAGTGTGCTGAGTAGACCTATATTTGCTGATGAATGTACGACAAAGCAAACTAGAATATCATATGCTCGTATGCTCATTGAGGTAAATGTGTCAAAGAAATTACCTAGAGAGGTTGAGATACTCGATCCAAATGGGAAGAGCTTTATGCAGGATGTGACCTATGATTGGAAACCATTATATTGTGAAAAATGCCTTGAGGTGGGACACAAATGTTTGGCCAAATCTGCTCAACCCAATCCCATACAGAAGAACAAGGTGACACAGGAATGGAGAGTTAAAGCTCCAACCACAATGGACCAGATTAACCAGGTTTCCCAAATCCAGCAACCAAATCTTCCAAAGGAACCAAGTCCTCAAGCTGATTTAGGTGAAGTTTTGAATAAACAGAAGGGTATTGATACACAGGTTTCCCCAGTCTTTAACATCACAAACTATCCACCATTATCCCCTATTGTGATGTCTAACAGATTTGAAGTTGGGTCAGTGAGTTGGGCAGACCATCCCCTGGATGAAGGGGGAACCATCCATACTCAATGAAGTGGATATTTTGGAATATTAGGGGTGTAAATAAAAGGTACAAATAGAAAGAAGCCAAAGAATACTTTAGAACCAATAAATTTGACCTTGTAGGTCTGGTAGAGACTAAGGTCAAACAGAAGAATGTATAGAGAATATCTAGTTTTTTGTCGCCTAACTGGAGTATACTAACTAACTACAGGGGAGCAGTGAATGGTAGGATATGGATTCTATGGGATCCTACAAAAATTTCAATCACTGGTTTACAGTAGGAGGCTCAACTCATTCATTGCACTGTTAGGACCCTCACTGGTGAAATTATCTGCTGCCTCACAGTGGTATATGGCTTCAATGACAGTGATCAGAGGGGGACATTGTGGAAGACTATTCAGAACCTAGCTGCTGTTGTTACTGACCCCTGGCTAATTGCAGAAGATTTCAATGCCATTCTGACTAGTAAGGATAGACAATCTTGTCACCAAGTTAAGCAAGTGGAAACTGCAGATTTTAACAATTGCATACAACAGACTGGTCTGGCTAAACTACCATGGAAAGGGGACTTCTTTACCTGGACCATAAACAAAGTGGCAATGATAGAGTGTGTAGTAGACTGGATATGGTGTTTGGCAATTATGAATGGATGATGAAATGGAGCCATGTACACACTGTATATGGACCCCCTTTTATCTCTGATCATAATCCCATGTTATTAACCCTGGCAGAAGATAACAATAGCAGGAAGACACCATTCAGGTTCTACAATGCATGGGCTCACCATAAAGATTTCCAACCTCTGATCAAAGCTAACTGGAAAAGCAATGCTCAGTGTACCCTCCAAGGGGTGTGGAACAATCTCAAATCCCTCAAACCAGCCTTAAAGTCTCTAAATACTAGAGCGTTTAAGAATATTGCACAAAAGATTGAGAGCAGCAGAAAGGAACTGGAAGTTGTCCAACACCAGATGACCATGTCCTATACAGATGCCTTACAGATGAAAGAAAAGGACCTGGTGCAACAATTAGAAAAGTGGTCTTTGAGAATCAATACTCCAACAAAAATCTAGAGCCAGATGGATCCAACTTGGAGACTCTAACAACAAATACTTCTCAGCAGTAATGAAGGAGAGAAACCAGTATAAGAGGATTACTGAAATGACCACAGAAGGGGGACTGAAGATAACTGATCCAGCTGACCTAAAGAAGGAGATTAGAGATTTCTATAAATCACTCATGGGGACAGCAGCCACTTCCCTACCAGCTGTTAACAAATTGTATATGAGCAATGGTCCCAGACTCTCACATCACCAGAGGATGGAACTAGCTGCTGACATCAGTGACACAGAGATTCTAAACAGCTTGAAGGCAATTGGCAATGATAAAGCTCCAGGGATAGATGGGTTTAATGTCATGTTCTTTCAACACACTTGGCCTATCATTGGGAAATAGGTACTGCAAGCAGTCAAGAATTTTTTTGAAACCAACAAGATGCATAGACCAATAAACCGTGCCACTCTCACTTTAATTCCCAAGGTATCCAATCCTCAAACAGTCAAAGAGTTTCGACCAATAGCTTGCTGTTCAGTTTTATACAAAATCATTTCCAAGTTACTGGCCAACAGACTCCAGAAGGTCATGAGCAGTATCATCTGTAATGCACAGGCAGGCTTTATTCCAGGAAGGAGAATTGCAGATAATGTCATCTTAGCTCATGATTAATAAAGCATTACTCTAGGTCACATATATCTCCCAGGTGTATGATCAAAATTGACCTACAGAAAGCTTATGATTCAGTCGAATGGTGTTATTTGCAGCAGGTTCTGGAAGCTCTGGATTTTCCTACCAGATTTACAAGATGGATCATGGAGTGTGTCCAAACTGTCAGCTATACAGTGGTAGTTAATGGGGAAACAACAGAACCCTTTCAAGCAGCCAAAGGATTGAGACAAGGGGATCCCATATCTTCTTTTCTGTTTGCTATTGTGATGGAATACCTTAGTTGATCTCTGGCTGAGTTGAGGCAAGCTAAAGACTTCACATTTCATCCTGGTTGTAAAAAACTGGGAATAACTCACCTAAGCTTTGCTGATGATCTATTGCTGTTTGTCAAAGGAGAACCTCACTCTGTAAGTACCATGTTTACATATTTCTCTCAGTTCACTGTGCCTCTGGAATGAAAGCCAACTTGCACAAGAGTGCTGTTTATTTTGGAGGGGTAAAGCCTGGGGATCAGCAGCAAATTCTTGACCATCTTGGTTATGTACATGGAGAACTTCCCGTTAAATACCTGGGAGTACCTTTGGCTACCAAGAAGCTGACTGTTGTTCAATGTCAACCACTGGTCGACAAGATTACTGCCAGGATTAAATCCTGGACTACTAGGCAGCTATCATATGCTGGTAGAATTCAGCTGGTACAATCAGTTATCTTTGGTATTCAAGCCTACTGGGCTCAACTATTCCTCATACCTTCCAAAGTTATAAAACTGCTTGAGGCAATATGTAGATCCTACATATGGTCTGGCTCAGTTAATGTATCAAGGAAAACATATGTGGCTTGGGAAAAAATCTGTATGCCAAAGTCTGCTGGAGGATTGAACTTGCCCAATCTCTTACTGTGGAACAAGGCTGTTGTAGCCAAACTCAGTTGGGATCTGGCACACAAGAAGGAGGCACTATGGGTGAAATGGATTCACACAGTCTATATCAAACAGCAACAGTTGGAGACCATCACTGTCCCTAAACAAGCTAGTTGGATGGTCCGGAAGATCATTGAAGGCACTGTGCTATTGCAGCAACACCATCTGTTGTATAAACCTGATTGCATATAAGAATGCTATACTTACAACAGATTGGAGAGGCACCTAGAGTTCTTAGGAAGAACTTAACAATGCAGAATGCTCCTCGACCTAAAGCAATCTTCAACTTGTGGCTACTATTACAAGACAGATTACCTACCAAGGATAGGCTGATCAAATGGAGCCTAAATGTGGCAGACACTTGTGTTATGTGCCAACAAAATGTGGAAACCAGAGAACACTTATTTCTGGGTTGCACCTTTGCATCCCAGCTGAGATATCATACGTTACAATGGATTGGAGCTAAGCAACCTACTGGACAGAATTGGTTTCAATTTGTCCAGTGGTTCATTGAGCAGTCAAAACGCAAATCTCCTCGAGCTCATATAGTCAAAATGACCCTCACAGAAATGTTCTATGTCCTATGGCTGGAAAGGAATGCGAGAATATTTGAAAACACCTATTGTAACAGTGACAAACTGCTTAGAAGTATTGCCTATACTTGTAATGTTAGAGCTCTTCCTAGGCTAAGAATACACCTTCAGCATTATTTACTATAATGCTGAATTCTTGGATAGTATAGGTTAGTCTTTTTGCTCATTTTGATAGACAGCTGAGTATAAAGTTGTGCTATGGATTTGTATGACAAACACTTTGGTGATTAATACAAAGTTTAATTACCAAAAAAAAATATTTTCAATAGGAAAATATTATATTAATATGAAAGTTTACATTAATGGAATCCAATATAGTATTGGACATAAATTAGAATCCAATTTAGAATTGGATTCAAAAAGTCCAAAAAAAATTCGGCACTCCTCAAAAAAGGAAAATTCGGAATTTTCCCACAAAGTTCCTTAAAGTTTATTTTTGGAATAAATTTTTACCCTAAGTAAATTATTACCTCAACCAAATAGGAAAATTGTTTGTAGGTGATGCTATATAAAGGGTGATAGAGAAAATTTGCAATGTTTTTTGATTTAATTTTTCTTGAGAAGAAAACCTACTTTGTGAAAGTGAGAGTGCAATACAAAGCCAAGAGAGAAAAATACAATTACAAGAAAAGTGTTTCTTGTTCTACTAATTTGAGTTGAGATTTTTGAGAAAAATTTCAACACAATATTCTTCGTTCAATTTGTTCGCGGCTTTCATCGATCAAAGAGTTGATAGCAAGGATCGGTCTCGGTGTGGATACGCATAGAGTCTTCGTACTATCGAAGAAATTCTGAAAAAGAAACTCTTTTCACCAGGTACGTCTTAGACCCGATCTTTGACACATAAATAAATTTTTTTAAACATGAAAAATCTACCTAGGATTTTTATTGTCTTCCGCTGCGTGTTACGAACACATATACGCAATCCTTCAAAAACATCCCTAATTGATTATTTTCAGTGTTATGATTTTAGTTATGCTTAATTTTTATTTATAATTGATAGATATCATTTTAATATTCTAATGACAGAGGCGTACCCACGTAAATAGAAATAATCAGGCCAATCAAAAGATGCCTCACACACGAGGATCCAAAAGGCTATAAATGGGATAAAGCCTATACGACCATTAATTTTCTTATTAACTCGTAAAAAATGTAAGAATGGTAGACCACGGGATTATGATTCTGCCAAGGCAATCGCTAAGGTTTTTTTTGGAATATCTCTCTCACACTCTCATATTCCCAAATGCTTTTGCCTTAAGTGCTTTTCTCTATTGGTTGTTGTTCTCACTGCTACGGTTCCTCGCATTGTATCACTCTTGATCTAAAATATTTTTAGACTTTGTTTTGTTTTATTAAATGGAGCTCTTCAGATGAGCATAATATTTTGTGCAGAACTGCAGCTTCTTTTTAAGTGAAATCCCTCCAAGTCTTGCATAAAGTTTATATATTTTTGCTATTTATATTAGTGTGATCATTTCTGTCTTGCATTCCTCTTATATTCGAAGATGGCTAGTAGAAAAAAAAGATTTGCTTGCTTATCTGTACATATACTGTGCTTATATATTTATCTATTGACATAGTTATTTTATAATTTCAGGTCATACAGCCTGATGATCTATAATTTAGCAGGTCAACGACTTCAATATAACAAATAGTTGCAGAAATTATTTGAAGACTATTATTCATTAGGATTAGTCATAAAATGGCATTAGCTATTTACTTCAAACAGTATATAAGTTTATTTTTTAGTTACTATGATATTAATATTTCGGATTGGTACATCCTTTTATCTTTTAAGATTTAATGAGATACATTTTATTTTTATGAATTAATATTAATATGTTTTGTTATTTGGATAATTTTTTGAAGGAATGTAATAGCTATTATTAATGATGGGTAAATTATTATCATTACAGTTTGTGATTTTTAGCGTCAATTGAACAGAATATATCGAGTCTAAAATTAATAACAAAAGGGAAAAATATGATTTTTTAAAAAGGATATTGTAGCCATTATAATTGTTATTAAATATGACTTTTAGAGGAAATTTAATTGAATTTACTAGTATAATATAGCCATTTTAATTACCACAAAGTAATTATTGCTAAAGTTATGAAACTTTTAGCGATAGTTGTTTTAAATTTATCGGTTATAGAAATGGACACTAAAACATCATTAATAGCCATATTAGCTTGAATTTAGCAACCATCATAATTGTCGCAAATAATTACCGTTAAAGCAAATGATATTTACCGGCAATAAGTCATACTTTTTACCAGTTTTTGTGATAAAAGTCGCTAAAGGCTTTGCCGACCCCGGCTTCAGTGGCTAAACAACAACGGCCGATAAATGAACATAGCGGCTATTGTTATTGCCGCTAATGCCATTTTTTGTTGCCGCTAAAATTCCTTTTTGTTGTAGTGCCTTACTTGTGGTAAAAAGATTTAGCGGGTCAAAGATTTAATATGAAGAATAGTTGCATAAATTATTTGAAGACTATTATTCATTAAGATTAGTCATATAATGGCATTAGCTATTTACTTCAAATAGTATATAAGTTTATTTTTTAGTTACTATGATATAAATATTTCGGATTGGTACATCCTTTTATTTGTTAAGATTTAATGAGATACATTATATTTTTATGAATTAATATTAATATGTTTTGTTATTTGGATCATTTTTTGAAGGAATGTAATAGCTATTATTAATGATGGGCAAACTATTATCATTACAGTTTGTGATTTTTAGCGTCAATTTAACAAGATATACCGAGTATAAAATTAATAACGAAAGGGCAAACTATGATGTTTTTATAAAGGATATTGTAGCCATTATAATTGTTATTAAAGATGACTTTTAGCGGAAATTTAATTGAATTTACTAGTATAATATAGCCATTTTAATTGCCACAAAGTAATTATTGCTAAAGTTATGAAACTTTTAGCGTTAGTTGTTTTAAATTTATCGGCTATAGAAATGGACACTAAAACATCATTAATAGCAATTTTAGCTTGAATTTAGAAACCATCATAATTTTTGCAAATAATTACCGTTAAAGCAAATGATATTTAGCGGAAATAAGTTATACTTTTTACCAGTTTTTGTGATAAAAGTCGCTAAAGGCTTTGCCGACCCCGGCTTCAACGGCAAAACAACAACGGCTGGAAAATGAATATAGCGGCTATTGTTATTGCCGCTAATGCCATTTTTTATTGCCGCTAAAATTCCTTTTTGTTGTAGTGCCTACTTGTGGTAAAAAAATTTAGCGGGTCAAAGATTTTAATATGAAGAATAGTTGCAGAAATTTTTTGAAGACTATTATTCATTATGATTAGTCATATAATGACATTAGCTATTTACTTCAAATAGTATATAAGTTTGTTTTTTAGTTACTATGATATTAATATTTCGGATTGGTACATCCTTTTATTTGTTAAGATTTAATGAGATACATTATATTATTAGGAATTAATATTAATATTTTTTGTTATTTAGATCATTTTTTGAAGGAATGTAATAGCTATTATTAATGATGAGTAAACTATTATTATTACAGTTTGTGATTTTTAGCGTCAATTTGACATGATATATCGGGTATAGAATTAATGACAAAGGGGCAAAATATGATGTTTTTATAAAGGATATTGTAGCCATTATAGTTGTTATTAAATATGACTTTTAGCGGAAATTTAATTGAATTTACTAGTATAATATAGCCATTTTAATTGCCACAAAGTAATTATTGCTAAAGGTGTGAAACTTTTTGCGATAGTTGTTTTATCGGTTATAGAAATGGACACTAAAACATCATTAATAGCCATTTTAGCTTGAATTTAGCAACCATCATAATTGTCGCAAATAATTATCGATAAAGCAAATGATATTTATCGGCAATAAGTCATATCTTTTACCAGCTTTAGTGATAAAAGTCGCTAAAGGCTTTGCCGACCCCTGGCTTCAGCAGCTAAACAACAACGGCCGGTAAATGAATATAGCGGCTATTGTAATTGCCGCTAATGCCATTTTTTATCGCCGCTAAAATTCTTTTTTGTTGTAGTGCCCTACTTGTGTTAAAAGATTTAGCGGGTCAAAGATTTTAATATGACGAATAGTTGCAGAAATTATTTGAAGACTATTATTCATTATGATTAGTCATATAATGACATTAGCTATTTACTTTAAATAGTATATAAGTTTATTTTTTAGTTACTATGATATTAATATTTTGGATTGGTACATCCTTTTATTTATTATGATTTAATGAGATACATTATATTATTAGGAATTAATATTAATATGTTTTGTTATTTGAATCATTTTTTGAAGGAATGTAATTACTATTATTAATGATGGATAAACTATTATTATTACAGTTTGTGATTTTTAGCATCAATTTAACAGGATATACCGAGTATAAAATTAATGACAAAGGGGCAAAATATGATGTTTTATAAAGGATATTGTAGCAATTATAATTGTTATTAAAGATGACTTTTAGGGAAAATGTAATTGAATTTACTAGTATAATATAGCCATTTTAATTGCCACAAAGTAATTATTCTAAAGGTGTGAAACTTTTAGCGATATTGTTTTAAATTTATCGGTTATAGAAATGGACACTAAAACATCATTAATAGCCATTTTAGCTTGAATTTAGAAACCATCATAATTGTCGCAAATAATTACCGTTAAAGCAAACGATATTTAGCGGCAATAACTCCTTCCTTTTACCAGCTTTAGTGATAAAAGTCGCTAATGGCTTTGCCGACCCCTGGCTTCAGCGGCTAAACAACAACGGCCGGTAAATGAATATAGTGGCTATTATTATTGCCGCTAATGCCATTTTTTATATACGCTAAAATTCCTTTTTGTTGTAGTGCCCTACTTGTGTTAAAAAAATTTAGCGGGTCAAAGATTTTAATATGACGAATAGTTGCAGAAATTATTTGAAGACTATTATTCATTAAGATTAGTCAAATAATGGCATTAGTTATTTACTTCAAATAGTATATATGTTATTTTTTAGTTACTATGATATTAATATTTCGCAATTGTACATCCTTTTATTTGTTAAGATTTAATGAGATACATTATATTTTTATGAATTAATATTAATATGTTTTGTAATTTGGATCATTTTTTGAAGGAATGTAATAGCTATTATTAATGATGGATAAACTATTATTATTACAGTTCGTGATTTTTAGAGTCAATTTAACAGGATATACCAGGTATAAAATTAATGACAAAGGGGAAAAATATGAAGTTTTTATAAAGGATATTGTAGCCATTATAATTGTTATTAATGATGACTTTTAGGGAAAATTTAATTGAATTTACTAGTATAATATAGCCATTTTAATTGCCACAAAGTAATTATTGCTAAAGGTGTGTAACTTTTAGCGATAGTTGTTTAAATTTATCGGTTATAGAAATTGACACTAAAACATCATTAATAGCCATTTGAGCTTGAATTTAGCAACCATCATAGTTGTCGCAAATAATTACCGTTAAAGCAAATGATATTTAGCGGCACTAAGTAATACCTTTTACCAGCTTTAGTGATAAAAGTCTCTAAAGGCTTTGCCGACCCCTGGCTTCAGCGGCTAAACAACAATGGCCGGTAAATGAATATAGCATCCATTGTTATTGCCGCTAATGCCATTTTTTATTGCCGCTAAAATTCCTTTTTTGTTGTAGTGCCCTACTTGTGTTAAAAAAAATTAGCGGGTTAAAGATATTAATATGACGGATAGTTGCAGAAATTATTTGAAGACTATTATTGATTAAGATTAGTCATATAATGGAATAAGCTATTTACTTCAAATAGTATATAAGGTTATTTTTTAGTTATTATGATATTAATATTTCGGATTGGTACATCCTTTTATTTGTTAAGATTTAATGAGATACATTATATTTTTATGAATTAATATGAATATGTTTTGTTATTTGGATCATTTTTGAAGGAATGTAATAGCTATTATTGACGATGGGTAAACTATTATTATTTTTGTGATTTTTAGCGTCAATTTAACAGGATATACCGGGTATAAAATTAATGGCAAAGGGGCAAAATATGATGTTTTATAAAGGATATTGTAGCCATTTTAATTGTTATTAAAGATGACTTTTAGCGGAAATTTAATTGAATTTACTAGTATAATATAGCCATTTTAATTGTCACAAAGTAATTATTGCTAAAGGTGTGAAACATTAAGCGATAGATGTTTTAAATTTATCGGTTATAGAAATGGACACTAAAGCATCATTAATAGTCATTTGAGCTTGAATTTAGCAACCATCATAATTTTCGCAAATAATTACCGTTAAAGCAAATGATATTTAGCGGCAATAAGTCATACCTTTTACCAGCTTTTGTGATAAAAGTTGCTAAAGGCTTTGCTGACCCCTGGCTTCAGCGGCTAAACTCAACGCCCGGTAAATGAATATAGCGGCTATTGTTATTGCCGCTAATGCCATTTTTTTATGCCCCTAAAATTCCTTTTTGTTGTAGTGCCCTACTTGAGTTAAAAGTAAATATTGCGTTCCAAAGCCTTATAATCCTATTTTTGTCTCACCTCGATATGCGTGCGTAGTTCGTGCATGTAGCCGAAAATCAATTATGTAAAAATATATGAAAGATGATGAATTTGGACTTTAAAATGAATTAAGTTAACTTCAGCCAATATTTTGGGTAAACGGACCCAACCCATGATTTGACAGTTCTGGAGGGTTTGTAGGAAAATACTGGATTTGGGTGTATGTCCGGAATCGAATTTCGAGGTCCCAACCCGAGAAATGAATTATTAAAGAAAATTATTTTCTGAAATTATTTAAGAGTTTTGGAAATGCAATGTGGTCAAAACTTGATGGTATTGGGCCTGCATTTTGGTTGTGGTACCCGGTACATATTTTATATATGATTTAAAGGTATGTTTGTAAAATTTGGTAAGAAACGAGATTGAAACGACTTGAATTGGATCGTACTGGAGAAAAAATTTGAAACTCTTGAGAAATTTCATGATTTTGATGCTAAATTCATAGCTGTTAATATTATTTTAGTGATTTTAATGTATGAGCGAAACCGTATGACATTTTTAGGTTGGTGTACATATTTGATTTAGAGTCCCGAGGGCTCGGTGAGTTTTGGGTAGGTCACGAGATGTATTTTGGACCTGAGGAATATCAAGCTTCATTTGTCTCTGTGCATGCCTGCAGACTTCGCATTTGCGAAGCCTGGATCGCAAATGCGATATCGTAAATACGAGGGCTATGTCGCAATTGCGAAACCAGTCCAAGCAAGCCCATATCGCAATTGTGAGGATTTTAATCGCAAATGTGATTCACCAACTTGTGGCTAGACGTCACAAATGCGACATATTGATCGCTAATCCCAACTCGCAAATGCGATCCCATATTTCGCAAATGCGAGTCCAGTAGAAGTTAGGATTCGCAATTACGAACCCTGTTCGCAATTCTCATATCTGCAATCTTCAATTTTATGACGTAGCCGAAAATCTCCCATTTTTCAAACTCTTTCAAAACCAAAACACTCTTGGGCGATTTTTCAAAGACAACTCTTCTTCGAAATCGATTGTAAGTCAATCTTAACTCGTTTCCTTCAATCATTAATATCTTTTCGCATGATTTCAACTCAAAATCAATAATTTTCATGGGAGAAATTGGGTGCTTTGGATAGAACCTACGTTTTTTCAAAAATTGGGGATTTGGACCTCGATTTGAGGTCCGATTTGAAAATAAATTATATATTTGGGTTCGTAGGAGAATGGGTAATCGGGTTTTCATTCGAACCTCGGGTTTTGACCATGTGATCCCTGGGGCGATTTATGACCTTTTGGGTAAAACTTTGGAAAATATTTTTTCATGCATTAGAATTGATTCATTTAGCATTTATTGAAGTAATTAAGAAAATTGTGGCTAGATACGAGTGAATTGGTGATGGAATCAATGGGTAAGGCGGTAATTGAGACGTGAATTGTGTTTGTGGCATCGAGGTAAGTGTTTGGTCTAACCCTATTTTGAGGGAATAAGAGTTGTGTCCTAATTGTTACATGCTATTTGTTGTGTACGACGTATAGGCATAGTGACGAGTATCTATACACTGGTGTCCAGCATGACCGTGAGTCTTAAATAGAAATTTGATGTGTTCTTAAATAATATTACGGATGTTTAAGCTAATGATTCTCTAGGTTGAGCAATGCCACGGCCCTACCCTAGTCGTGATGGCTCCCAACACAATGCTAGGCAAGCCCGACCATCAAACGCTCACAACCCTTTTATATAGAATTCTTTATTAGCTATTAGAGTTAAATGCCAATTTAATAACAATAGAAGTTCTAACAGCATATGTGAAATCTGCGAAAAAAACAACCATAAAAAAACATCTCAACAATAGCCCACTAGATCCGGTGTCACAAGTCTAAGCCTCTATGTACAAGGTTTCAAAAGTCTACTACAGAGATATATGTAGAATGCGGAAATGTATAAGATGGAGGGAGAACAATAGGTCTGCGGATGCCATGCAACTACATCGATAACTCCGGCAGAAAATGAACTGCTGAGGAGCTCGCACTATACCTCAGAGGTACCTGGATCTGCACACACGGTGCAGGGAGTAATGTGAGTACTGCGACCCAGTGAGTAATAAAAATAAATAAAGAATGATAGTATGAAATCACGAAAAGGCACTAAGCAGTTCTACATCAAAGCAATAAAACCATTTAAGCAGCAAATAATGAAGATGTCAAGTGAAATTCCTTAAGACTAGGTAGAGCAGGTAGCTCAACAAGTATTAATCAAACGTAAAATCCACTCCTCGAGCATATTGTTCACTTATTTATTACTTTTCCTGGGTACTCGATTCATATTCTTTTCACAATAACCAAAATCATAAATATATCGCTGCGGCGTGTAACCCGATCTGAATATCGTTGTGGCGCATATTCCGATCCATAACAATAGTCGACTGCACTTACTGGGTGTGTGCCAATTGTGTATGGGCTCCTACAGTCCAATCGCTACATTAATGCGGAACGTAGATCCATATATATATATATATATATATATATATATACATACATACATATATTTGCTGCGTCGTGCAGCCCGATCCATATAAGTAAATTCATTTACTGCAGCGTGCAACCCGGTCCATAACATATAAAACATCGTCACTACTGGGTTCTCAACTCCTCTAAGTCAATATGTTCATAGCCTATCGGGCATACTAATACAAAATAGGGGTCTCAACCCACATATTACTTTCATGTATGATTAACATTTCAAACCAGTTCGTATTGTGTTAAACAGCTAGAAGCATGACTGATAATATGATTTTTAACAAGTACGGTGAGGATAATCAGTAAAAGAATTCCCCTAAGGGTTCTACTGGTCGGCACAAGGCCCCAAACATGGTTACTAGCCAAATCATAATAATAATAAACAAGCCTTAGTCAGAAACACGATTAAATCATCAATAGGATGGATCAAGACACAATCCCCAGTAGTAACGGACTCCACGCTCATCATGGAGAGTGTGCCTCAACTCAATATAGCATTACGTTATGCAAATCCAGGATTTCAAACCCTCATGACATCATTTATAACCATTACTCACCTCAAGCCGGCAAAAACTCTAGCTCGCTATGCCCTTGCCTCTCAAATCGACCTCCTTGCGCGTCGAATCTGATCAAAACCATAATGAATACGTCACAATATGCCAATGGATCAATACCCAAATGAAAACAATAGAAAAATAGCAAAAATCTCAAAATTAGCAAAACCCGAGCCTTGGGCCCACTTTTCAAAACTCAAAAACTCTTATACCAACAGGTTCCTTATCTCTCCACGAGTCTATACATATAAAGAACACCAAAATCGGAGTCCAAATGACCCCTCAAATCCCAATTTGAAATATCAAATTTAAAGCCCTAGTTCTTCCCCTTTTTGCTAAGTTTTTCATGAATATCTAGGTTAATTCCACCATTAAATCATTTTTTTAGTTCATAGGACTTACCTCCAATCAATCTCAGTCAAAACTCTCTTCAATTCCCATCCAAAAGCTCTCAAGGATGCTCAACAATGGAAGAAATTAACTTGACCTCGCGGAACAAAAATGTTTTTAAAACCCTTCTGCCCAGGTCCCTTTTTCCTCTATGCGATCACAACCCAAGGCTTGCGATCTCAATGCACAAAATTCAGCTCCAAATTTAACATTATGCAATCACGAATATACACATGAGATCGCAGTGCACAATATCCTTAAACTATGCGATTGCACACCTACACATGCGATCGCATTGAAATATCTTTCTACTCAATTCCCAGGTCAACTTCACACTGTGCGATCTCATGCCTATCTTTACGATCGCATTGAACAACCAAACACTCCCCTCAAAATCCTCTTGTGCGATCACAGAGCACCTCCTCCGATCGCAGAGAACAAAAGTCTGCAACACTGAACCTGCAATTTCTGCAACATCCTAAGTCCCAAAAACCTTCTGTTAGCCATCTGAAATCACCCTGAGGCCCCCGGGCCCTCAACCAAGAGTACCAACGCATCCTAAAACATCATTCGAACTTATTTAAATCATCAAAATGCATCGAACAATGATAAAACCATCAAATTACGTCGGATTTAAGCCTAACTTCTTCTAAATCCTCTGAAACATGCATTTGATAAAAAAACCCAACCAAAACACCTTCTGAATGACCTAAAATTTTGCACATAAATCTGAAATCACCTAACGAAGCTACAGAAACTCTCAGAATTCCATTCCGACCCTCGGATCAAAATCTCACCAATCAACTAGAATTCACCAAAATACTAACTCCGCCAATTCAATCCTAATTCTACACCGGACCTCTAAAATCAATTCCGATCACGCTCTTAAGTCACAAATCATCCTCCGAAGCTATCCGAATCACCGGAAATCACATCTGAACCCTCTAACTCATAAGTCAACATTTGGTTGACTTACCAAACCAAACCTTCCTTAAAGAGACTAAGTGTCTCATTTCCTACCAAAACCCCTCTGAACCAACTCGATCACATAAGATACGGATAATGAAGCATGAAAAAGCTAAAAATGGGGAAAACGAAGCGCTAACTCACGTAAAGATGGGTCGGGTCGTCACATCCTCCCCAACTAAAACTAACGCTCGTCCTTGAGCGAGTCAAGAAACATACATGAAGCCTCAAACAGGTAGGGGTATCTGCTTCGCATCTCCCGCTCGGTCTCCCAAGTAGCCTCCTCTGTGAGCTGACCTCTCCACTATACCTTCACCGAAGCTATATCCTTTGATCTCGACTTTCGAACCTGACGATCCAAAAAGCCACCGGTTCCACATCATAGGTCAAATTATCATCCAACTGAATCGTGCTGAAATCCAAAATATGGGACAGGTCTCCAACATACTTTCGGAGCATAGACACATGAAATACTCGATGTACACTCGAAAAGTTGGGTGGCAAAGCAACCATATAAGCCACCTCCCCAATTCTTCTAAGGACCCAAAAGGCCCAATGAACCGCGGAGTCAACTTCCCTTTCTTCCCAAATCTCATAACACCCTTCATGGGTGAAACCTTCAGTAAAACCTTCTCATCTACTATATAAGACACATTTAACTCTTCTGACGCGACTGAGCTATACGAAGTCTCTCCTGAATCAGCTTCACCTTCTCTAAAGCATCCTGCATCAAGTCTGTCCCCAATAGTCTAGCCTCGCCGGTTTCAAACAACCCAACTGGAGATCTACACAGCCTCCCATACAACGCTTCATACGGAGCCATCCGAATGCTCGATAACTATTGTTGTAGGAAAACTCTGTGAGCGGTAAAAACTCATCCCAAGAACCTCCAAAATCAATAACACAGGCACGCAACATATTCTCCAATATCTGAATGGTACGCTCGGACTGCTCTGTCCGTCTGAGCGTGAAACGATGTGCTCAACTCCACCTGAGTACCCAACTCTCACTGAAAAGTCTTCCAAAACTGCGAAGTAAATTGAGTACCTCTATCTGAGATAATAGACACTGGAACACCATGAAACCGAATAATCTCCCAGATAAAGATCCCTACCAGCCGCTCCGAAGAATAGGTAATACACACGGGAATGTGGTGCACGGACTTGGTCAGCTTATCCACGATCACCCAAATCTTATTGAACTTCTTCAAAGTTCGAGGAAGACCACTTACAAAGTCCATAGTAACTTTCTCCCACTTCCACTCGGGAATAACCATCTACTGAAGTAAGCCACCCGGTGTCTGATGCTCATATTTCACCTGCTGACAGTTGAGACACCGAGCCACAAATCTCACAATATCTTTCTTCATTCGTCTCCACCAATAGTGCTGCCTCAAATTCTGATACATCTTTGCGGCACCCGGATGAATAGAATACCGCGAGATATGGGCCTCCTCCATAATCAACTCTCTAAGCCTATCCACATTGAGCATACAGACCCGAGCCTGCATCCTCAACACACCATCATCGCCAATGGTCACATCTCTGGCATTGCCATGCTAAACTTTGTCCTTAAGGACAAGCAAATATAGATCATCATACTGGCGCTCTCTGATACGATCATCTAAGGAAGGCCGAGAGACCATGCAAGCCAACACCCGGCTGGGCTCTGAAATATCTAATATCACAAATTGATTGTCCAAGGCATGAACATTGACAGCAATGGGCCTCTCCCCAACTGGAATATATGCCAAACTCCCCATACTCACTGCCTTTCTTCTCAAAGCATCGACCACTACATTGGCCTTTCTCGGATGATACAATATAGTGATATCATAATCCTTAAGCAACTTTAGCCACCTCCACTGCCTCAAATAAAGATCCTTCTGCTTGAACAAATGCTGAAGGCTACGATGATCGGTGAATGCCTCACAAGATACACTCCAAATATTCAAAGCATGAACTATGGCGGCCAACTCCATGAACATGGTAGTTCTTCTCATGGGGTTTCAACTAACGATAAGCATAAGCAATAACTCTGCCTCCTGCATCAATACACAACCAATCCCAACTCTCGAGGCATCACAATACACTGTATAAGAACTTGAAGCCGATGGCAAAACTAATACTGGAGTTGTGGTCAAGGCTATCTTGAGCTTCTAGAAGTACTCTTCGCACTCGTACGACCAGACAAATGGAGCACCCTTCTGAGTCAACTTGTTCAAGGGCGATGCAATGGATGAAAATAGCCTACCAACCTAAGGAAACTACGAATCTCTGTGGCTGAGGACGGCCTAGACCAACTTTGCACCGCCTCTATATTCTTTAGATCAACCTGAATACCCGTGCTGGACACCACGTGTCCCAAGAAAGCCATAGAACTGTGCCAAAAGTCACACTTGGAGAACTTTGCATTAAGCTTCTCCTCCCTCAATCTCTCCAATACTACTCGCAAATGCTCTGAATGCTCCTCCTGACTATGCGAGTACACCAGGATATCATCAATGAATACGATAAACTAAAAATTCAAATAAGGCCGAAATACACTATTCATCAAATGCATGAACGCTGCTGGGGCATTTGTCAGCCCGAAAGCCATGACAAGAAACTCATAGTGACCATATCTAGTCTTGAAAGCAATCTTAGGAATATCTAAATCCCTAATCTTCAACTGGTGATAGCCCAAATGCAGACAAATCTTGGAAAACACCCTCGCTTCCTGGAGCTGGTCAAATAAATCAGATATGCGAGGCAAGAGATACTTGTTCTTCACTATTACTTTGTTCAATTGCATGTAATCAATGCACATTCTCACTGTACCGTCCTTCTTTTTCAAAAACAGAACCGATGCACCCCACAGTGACACACTAGGCCAAACGAACCCCTTATCTAGGATCTCCTAAAGCTGCTACTTCAATTCTTTCAGCTCTGCTGGTGCCATACGATACTTCAAGTCTCAGCTCCAATATCTCGCACAAAAGCTAGATATGAAAAACAACTCTTCCCAACCATACGCTGAGCTTTCAAGAAATGAATCACTCTGCTAGGAATATAATCAGTCATATCACGCCACTCGATCCTCGGTACACCCGGCATAGCCAAAGTAACTGTCTTAGCATGATAGTCTAAAATAGCATGGCATGGAGATAACCAATCCATTCCCAAAATAACATCAAAGTCCACCATGCTCAGTAGAAATAGATCAACTCGGGTCTCCAAACCCTCAATAGTTACAATAAATGACCGATGCACACGGTCTACAATAATGGTGTCACCCACCAGGGTGGACACATGAACATGCAAAGCAAGAAGCTCTCGGGTCGTACCCAAATGGCGAGCAAAATATGAGGACACATAAGAATAGGTGGAACACAGATCAAATAATACGGAGGCATCTCTGGGGCAAACTGAGACAATACCTGCGATTGTCACACCTCCTTTTTACACTACACCTTGCGAAGGGCGTAGATAAGGGAGTTTTTCCAATTAAAGGATAGTCGAAACGAGATTTATTTATTTGAGGGATTCAGTGTCGCCATTTGGGATATTTATGGTGTCCCTAGTCACCGGTTTAGAATCCTGAATCGAGGAAAAGAATGACTCTATTTAACAATCCGCGAACCAGAAATTCGAGTAAGGAATTTTGTTTACCCGGGAGAAGGTGATAGGAATTTCCGGGTTCCGTGGTTCTAGCATGGTCGTTCAACTGTCATATTCGGCGTAAATTATTTGATTTTAAACAATTATGAACCTATGTGAAAATTTTACCTTTTAGCCACATTTATTATGATTATTAGGAAGAGAATTACAACGCTATCAAAATACGTCGCGAACCACGTTACATAAATGCACCCCTGATTTTTGACATATCTTAATATCGTTGAGATTTGGATTTGGGTCACATAAATGTGCACCCGAAGTTAAGAAGGTAAGATTATTAATGAACGAGCCTAAAGCGGCGAATGTGATATTAACTTTGTGGGAGGCCGTGAAAATTTACTAAGCGGCTCGTCCCGAGTTCTAAGTATTAAATCAAGCTTAATTAAAATGAGGGCCACACAACTTATAGGTTTCATTGTGTGTGGCTCACCTCGTTTTATTTTTTAAAAGGGCATCCTAGAGCAAACTAATATTTTATATTGAATTTTTCTCTAACAGGGGGCCTAATTAATTAGCATTATTAATTTCTAGTATTTAAAGTAATCGAGGAAGTTGGGCCTCAAGTTCAAGTCCATACTTAACAAAAGGAAACACCTTTTAATTCAAGTGTGCTACTTAACTCAAGGCCCAAACCTATGATGCAGTTTTGAAATCATCTAGGCCCGACAACTTTAGTAAGTAAAAGAATAGAATTTTAGCAAGTTATTCGAAGCAAGCCCGATGGGAAGGGCGTGACATTTTAGTTTTGTTCAAACCTGGCCCGGATTTCATTTACATTAATTTTGGGGCCTGTTAGATCACTTCTTCATGGCCCGGACAGTCCAGGCCTTTACCAAGCCAAACGAAATCTACTAAGTTGTCCATCATGATTTGACTTTGACGTACATGGAACAATAGACTAGGAAGCCAACGATAGGCGTTAAGATAAAACTTCACATATCAGCTGAATTAAGACATTTTACTAGTGTGAACTATTAAGCTACGGATTAACACAAACAATTATATGAAACATGATTAATTAAAGTGTTTATCGGCTATGTGGTGAAAACAGTCTAATTAACCACATCTACTTTTTGTTTATACACATAAGATACTCTTGTTACTACACATGAAACTAAACCTGAAAGGTAACAGCATTTTAACTATCCTGAGTTTCAGTTTTAATGTGTGAATAATGAACAATTCATCTACATATCAAATATCACTGATATTAGGGAAATGTCAATTTAATTGTGCCATGGCTAAGATCAAGGTCATACAAGTCTGAAAGTCCATACGGCTCTGTTATACAAACATCATAAGTCAAACATCAAATGCTAACGTGTGAACTAACATAATCTACAATTAATGTCCATTGTACAGTCCAGCTACTCAGTCCAGTTCTAACTACAATGAATACTTCTACCAGATCATGGAACAACTTAAAATCTAACAGGCTATTAAAATAATAAGGTCTACAGCAGAAATGAAGCACCAATTCCATTTCAATTTTCAACTTGAGAAGCTATACCACATCAATTTCAAGGCATGTACCTAGAATTAAGACAAAATGAAGGGGAGAGTAAGATCAGCAGTAGCAGTGATCAGTCAGCAATGGTAAGCCAGCAGCAACCCAACAAGAGGATCAATTGAAAGCCAAAATTGTATCACTATGACACAAGAATAAGGACAGATGAACAACAACTAATGAAATAACCCCAAAACAGCCTTGATTGAATCCAGACACACTCGAAATTAACCCAGGAAACTTCAGCAATCAGACTCTAAGCTAGAAGTTGCCAATCAACCACTAATACTTGAAATTAACCTAAAAATTTTCAATAGAACAGTGTTTTTAGAGTTTTGTTTTATATTTTTTGGTTATTGAGAATCTAATGATCTAATATAAGCGGAGAACTTTTCAGATGCTCACACTAATAGTTTTTGGGTTTTTTTTTTAATTTCAAATTTTCAAATGTTCAAGGCTTATGGAAAGTTTTGGGGGAAATTTCAGATTTTTCAAACTTGCCTTCCAAGGCAAGAAATAATGCCTTTATAGGCAAACAATTAAGACATCCCTTGTAAGCTCTATTTTGCACTTTAGTCCCCTTTTTTAGCTTAATAGTCCCTTATCTATTGACTTGTTGCCCAAGTTACTGCACTAAGTTCCTGAAATTGTAATTGACACACCATCTAGAATATTCTAGGGGTTTCCAATTCAGTTATTTTGCTGAATTCCGTATCTATTGAATCACCTATATTGCCCTTGAACTGGCCTAAAATTACTAAATCTAGTCAAACTAACCCCTGGCCCTTTTCACCCTAGTTAGATTTTGACTATAGTTAAACTCAAACTATTTTAATTCAACTATATCCAAATAACTAAACTAATTAAATCCCAATAATCAAAACAAAGCAGTCAAGGCTAGAAAATAGTTCTAGTTAATACTAATGAATCAAATTGGATCGAAATTAAATCTAAGAAAAGTTAACAACATAACAGAAAAAATCCAATTTAATTAACTAATTAGTAAAATCAAAGCCTATACTAGTAACACCGAATTAAACTAGGAAACATTCATCACAACGACATCAAAGAAAAAATTAAAACTAAAATAAGAAATCAAAAAAGCATGATCAAACGTCAATTAGAATCAGAAACCAAATCAAAACAAAAATTAAATAAAAAATCAAAACAATCACAAGAATAGAATCGGAACAAGGATTGAATTAAAGTAAAATAAAAAAGGATGAAGCATCAAACCAAGGAGAAACTTACTAATTTTGAGATTTAAACTCGCCTGAACTCGAATTTGGTTCTCAAATAATGTTATGTGGTTGTTCTTGCCAAGAACAAACACATAACACGATTTGAAACCCACTCGAACACTGCTGGCGCTGGAAATTCAAACATCCTTGACATCAACCCTAGATCTTGATTCGTGAAGTTTCAATTGGATTTAAAGAGAATTAGTTTGGGATTTAGGTAGAGGAGGATGAAGAGAGTATAGGGTGTGAGTTTGAAGTGATTTGGAGGCGGCGCTAGGGTTTTGCAGATTCGAGGAACTCCGGTGTGATTTGAGAGGAACTGAAGTCAGACGGGGAAAGAGGAGAGGGAGAGGGTACTAGGGTGTTAATCTAGTTGGGTTTGGGTGATTTGAGGTTTTGGCCGGAATCTTCTTATCAAGATTCGAGAGGATCGACTAGTGTTTGAAGAAAACTAATCACGGATTTGGAAAGGAGAGAGGAAGGCGATTCACGGGTGTATTTTTGGTGTTGTTTGATGACCGGACGCCGGCGAAGGTGATTTCCGGCCGGCAGCGGATGGCGGAGGACGGTGGAGAAGGGGAGGCATTACGCCGGCGTTACAAGGAGAGAAAGTGAGACGATTGATGGGTAGGGGGGCCTATCCAACATTAATATATCAAATGAATCTCAGTTCCTGACCGCAGGATCAAAGATCCTCGACGGCCAGGATTGATTCGTATGAAACGACGCCATTTTGGGGCGTCTGCTGGACCGAACTGGGCTGGGGTATCATTTGGGCCGTACTTGAGTGGGATTGGGCTGAAAAATGGCCCAAAATGGGTGTTTATTAAGATCAAGCTTTTAATTCTCTTTTTTTCATTTGTTTTCTTTTCTTTTCTTCTTTTTATTTTTATTTATTTTTTCTAATTTTTATTAAATGCAAAATTTAAAAATAAAGACCCAAATTGACTCTAAACTTTTGCTACTTAATTTCCAAATACACTAATTCCTAAATTAAATGCAACCTAAGACAAATTAAAAGTATAAATGCAAAAGTTTCATTTTTGTTATTTTCTTCTTTGTAAAGTAACTTAATTACTAATTAATCCTAAAATTTGAAATTAAACCCTAAATGCAAATGCCAAGTATATTTTTTTATATTTTTCATTAATCAAAATGCACAAACAAAAAAAACAATTAACATAAAATGACACAAAAATCCACAAAATTGCAAAATAATGAACGAAATCATTTTGTTTGAATTTCTGGAAGTAATTCATATAGATCAAAAATCACATGCTTAAAGTGATGATAGCATCTGAAGTAATGGCATTTGGCCTACCTAGTAGAGCATAGAAAAGAGTCGGGCCACCGCCTAAACGACCTCCCCCTCTAGGGCGATCCCTAGCAGCCTGAACCCTACCCCTAACTAGCTGGGTGGGTGGTGAAGTAGCTAGAGCAGAAGTCGAGGGTTGATCCTGTTAGAAAATACACTTAACGCTAGAGAGGGGGTGAATAGCGTTATAATAAAAAATAGCGTAAACTTGCGGAATTTAAAAATTGTAGGAACTAAATAAGTGCGATTAGTAAATAAATAGGACCGATGTATCCTGGTTCACCACAACCCGTGGTTAGTCCAGTTCCCGAGAGACTCTCTTGAGATTTCCACTAACACTGTTAAGCTTACGGGTGCTCAACAAACCTTTACAAACTGAGGACACAAGCCTCAACAACCTTTGCTCGAAGATACAACACTTCAAGACTTCAACCAAAGGAATCACAAGTTCCTTCTTACAATACAAGGGAACAACTTCCCTTCAAGTGTATAAGAACACTTTGCACTCAAAACAAGACTCTCCTTAAGAGTAGATATGAGTAAGCTAAATACGCTCAAGAACGCAACAACTTTCGTCAACAAATTGGCTCTCAAAAACTTATGTAATGAATAGAAAATGATGAATAAGAGAGTATGCAAGCTTTAGCAATAATATTTTCGGTTGTTGTGTTTGTAAGACTGATTTGAAGATGTATTTATAGTGTCAAAACCATGCATTATCGTTGCCTAATTGCCAATTAAGAATTGCTGATTTTGTGCTGCGATAATCGATTGTCAAGATGATACAATCGATTGTTTTCCAATCGTTCCAAAAATCATTCCCAGATTTTACGCAGCACAATCAATTATCAAAGACATATAATCGATTACTGCCAACGTTCAAAAAATCCTTTCCAGATTTTACTTAAAACAATCGATTGTCAGAAATATATAATCGATTACTTGGCAACGTTCAAAAAATCTATTCCAGATTTTACTTAAAACAATCGATTATGAAAATCTATAATCGATTACCTGACGGTGTTTGAAAATATTTTGGCAACGGTCAGTTACATAATCGATTATACTATATGGACAATCGATTATTTATCAGTCTTTGAAAAATCAAATAGACACTGCGTCAATACAATCGATTGTCATAGGTTCACAATCTATTATTTTGTAGATTTGAAAAATATGTTTGGACACTGCCTCAACACAATCGATTGTCATAAGGTTCACAATCGATTATTGTGTGGCTTTGAAAAATCTGATGTACACTGCCTCAACACAATCGATTGTCATAGGGTACACAATTGATTGTCATGCAGATTTGAAAAATCCGATGTACACTGCCTTAACACAATGGATTATCATAAGTTCACAATCGATTGTCATGCAGCTGACTTAACATAATCGATTATCATAAGTACATAATCGATTATCTTAGTCCAGACTTTAGAGGCATGTTTAAAAATCATTTTGGCTAACATAAATATGCATGATTTAAAATCATTTTGCTTTAAATTAAATATGGATGATTTGATAAAAATGTTTTTACGAGAGAAGCCAAGTCTTGAGTCAAGTTATCGGATCAAGATCACAACTTAAAGAACGACTCATGTATAACTTTATTTCTTGGTCTTGTGCTTGAATCGCGTTATGTATCAATTTCACGCTTGTGCTTGGACCTCGTCATATGTCAATTGCGCATAGTTTGTCATTCATCAAAACCTACAAATATGAACACACGTTTAGTATAGTGTCTTGAGAACGTGTTTCAACAATTTCCCCCTTTTTGATAATGGCAAACCTTAAGCGGGATATGCATATTAGATAATTCATAATGACGATCCAAGACAAGTATAGATATGCAACAAGTATATAGATATGCAATTGGTTCCCCCTCAATATATGAATTCCCCCTCAATTTATGCCAATCAAAATTAGGTGCATATCCCTTATTCTTCCCCCTTTTGACATTAGCAAAAATGGAAAAAGTAAAATACATAATAAAGCAAATAATATCAACATAATCGATTATTGATACTAGATAATCAATTATATACTAAAGAGAAATCGATTATCCTTAGGAGAAATCGATTATCCTTAGGAGAAATCAATTATTCTGCATCAATCTTTATAATTCCCCCTGCCTTTAGGGCGATACCTGCAAAAATTCGTTAGACGTCTCCGACGCTCAAGTTAGAAATCATGTGAAAGGGAAAATGCAATGCATGACTTAGATCAATGTGGAGTCAAGAATCCCGAGTTCACTACGAATTCGGAAGAAGGACTCTTTCTCTAAGGGTTTTGTAAAGATGTCGGCCAATTGATCTTTGGTTTCAACAAATTCAATTTCGACATCCCCTTTGAGAACGTGACCTCTTATAAAATGATGCCTAATTTCAATGTGTTTTGTTCTTGAATGAAGAACGGGGTTCTTCGTCAAGCATATGGCCCTAGTGTTATCACATCTAAGAGGGATATGATCAAGACTTAGGCCATAGTCCAAGAGGTGTTGTTTCATCCAAAGGATTTGAGCGCAACAACTCCCCGCGGTTACGTATTCAGCCTCGGTTGTGGACAACGCAACCCTTACTTGTTTCTTGCTAAACCAAGAAACGAGAGAGCTACCGAGCAAATGGCAAGTGCCACTAGTGCTCTTGCGGTCCAATTTGCATCCAGCAAAATCGGAATCGGAATAGCCAACAAGTTGGCATGAAGAACCTTTGGGGTACCATAGACCCACATTTACAGTACCAACAAGATACTTCAATATCCGTTTCACCGCAGTAAGGTGAGACTCCTTCGGACATGATTGATAACGAGCGCATAAACATACGCTAAACATGATGTCCGGTCTACTAGCAGTAAGATAAAGGAGAGATCCAATCATACCTCGATACTTTTTGGTGTCGACTTCCTTACCTTTCTCATCTTTGTCTAGATGATCGGATGTGCTCATAGGAGTGGCCATTGCTTTTGCGTTGGTCATTTCAAATCGTTTCAGCAATTCTTTGCAATATTTAGCTTGACAAATGGAAGTTCCTTCTTTCATTTGCTTTACTTGCAGCCCCAAAAAGAATGTTAGCTCACCCATCATAGACATCTTAAATTCGCTTGTCATCAAATCAGAAAATTCCTTGCACAAAGCATTGTTTGTAGCACCAAAGATAATATCATCCACATAGATTTGAACTAATAGAATATCATTGTTTCTATGCTTAATAAAAAGAGTGGTGTCAACTTCCCCCCTAATGAAATCATTTTCCAAAAGAAATTCGCTCAATCTTTCATACCAAGCTCGGGGAGCTTGTTTAAGGCCATAAAGGGCTTTCTTGAGTTTGAAAACATGATCGGGAAATTTAAAATCTTCAAAACCCGGGGGTTGAGCAACATAAACTTCTTCTTGAATAAAACCATTTAAAAAAGCACTTTTTACATCCATTTGATATAAATTGAAATTCATAGAAGAGGCAAAAGCAAGCAATAAACAAATAGCTTCTAACCTTGCTACGGGGGCATATGTTTCTTCATAGTCAATACCCTCTTCTTGATTATATCCTTTTGCTACAAGCCTAGCTTTGTTTCTAGTGATTACACCATTTTCATCTAATTTGTTTCGAAAAACCCATTTCGTACCAATTATGGTATGATTTTCGGGTCTTGGCACCAAATCCCAAACGTCATTCCGTTTGAATTGGTTAAGCTCCTCTTGCATTGCCAAGGTCCAAAATTCATCCCCAATTGCTTTGGAGATGGTTGTGGGTTCAATTTGAGAAACAAAAGCAGTATGTCCTAAGGTGTTCTTAAGAGAGTTTCGGGTACTTACCTGTTGTTCAATGTTGCCAATTACTTGTTCGAGAGGATGGTCTTTGATTGTCCTCCATGCGTTAGGTAGTTTCGTTTCTTTTTCCAATTGTGGCACTTCCTCCGCTAATTGATCCAAGATTTCATCTTGAGTTTCCTTCGGAGTTTCCTCTTGTACTTTGTCTTGAGGACTTAGTGAGTTTAAAATACCTGCAAGATCAAAACCAGAATCCTTTCTCGCCAAGCGAGCATTATTTTCGGAAAATACAATATGAGGGGATTCCTCCACAGTTCCGGTTCTATTATTGAATACTCTATATGCTTTGCTACGTGAAGAATAACCAATAAAGATTCCTTCATCGGATTTGGCATCAAATTTTCCCAATTTATCTTTTCCATTGTTATGAATGAAGCATTTGCAACCGAATACTCTAAAATGGGAGATATTTGGTTTCCTTCCCTTATAGAGTTCATAGGGGGTTTTCATGAGTATTGGCCTTATGACTACTCTATTTAGAACGTAGCATGCGGTACTCACGGCATCCGCCCAAAAATGTTTGGGAATCTTAGCCTCATCGAGCATGGTTCTAGCCATCTCTTTTGTTGTGGTGTACGTAGAGCAGAGAAGGTGTGCTCGATACCGAGTTCGTCACAGAAGTCCGCAAAGAGATTGTGATCAAACTCTCCCCCATGATCACTTCTTATTGAAGTGACGGTTGTGTCCTTTTCATTTTGAAAACGTTTAAGAAAGTATTTAAAATTATGAAAAGTTTCACTCTTATGAGCAAGAAATAGAGTCCATGTAAATCTAGAATAATCATCAACAATAACAAAAGCGTAACGATTTCTACCAAGACTTTCAATGCGAGATGGTCCAAAAAGGTCCATATGAAGAAGTTGCAAAGGTCTAGTAGTTGAGACAATATTTTTCGATTTAAAAGATGCTTTTGTTTGCTTCCCTTTTTGACAAGAATCACAAATAGAGTCTTTTTCAAATTTCAAATTTGGAAAACCAATAACTAAATTTTGTGAAACCAATTTGTTTAAAAGATGCATGTTGATGTGAGCTACTCTACAATGCCATAACCATGTATCATCCTCTTTGCTCATAAGACAATTCACATATTCAGATGAAGAATTTGTGAGATCAACCATATAGATGTTATCCATTCTAAAATCACGAAGGATAATTATAAAATCGCTACGGCGAAAAACTAATCATTCATCCGAATCAAATAAAACAAGATTTCCCTTGTCACATAATTGACTTATGCTCAAGAGATTATGTTTTAAGCCTTTAACTAACAATATATGCTTAATGGAAGAATGTTCATCCTTACCGACCGATCCGATGCCGATAATTTTTCCTTTGTTGTTATCACCAAAAATAACGCTTCCTCCTTCCTTATGTTCTAGTTGAAGGAACTTGGATTCGTCTCCCGTCATGTGTTTGGAGCATCCACTATCAAGGTACCAAAGTACACTTTGATCCCTTCAAACATACCTACAAGACAAATTAATGAGTCTTTCGTACCCAAGCTGTTTTGGGTCCTTGAGAGTTAGGTGTAACATGCTGTTGTGCTTGACATACATTTAAGTGTCTATGTCTGGTGAAACAAGCAGGAGCAATATGTCCAATTCGATTGCAATAGTGACACACAACATTAGGATTATGCATTCGTCTAGGTTGATAGTAATTGGACGGACGAAATTCATTTACTCTATTCTTGACAATATGACTATTGCGCAATTTATGAAAATCATTTCTCCTACTATTTGTTCTAGGATATGCAGCATTTCTAGAATAGTTATTTCTAGGTTGAAAGCCATTTCTAGGTGTTCTAAAAGGTTCAAAGTTCCTTCTAGTGTTTGGCCTAGAATATGCGTTATTTCTAGAGTGATTGTTTCTAGGTTGCGATTGTTGAAAGCCATTTCTAGGTTTGTTATATCTAGGATGAGCGTTTGTTTTATTAATCCTAGGTTGAGCCTTAGGTTGTTGGGGGTTGGCTTCAACCTTTTCTTTAGGCTCATTTTTAAAACCTATGCCATGCTTGGTCGACTTCAAATTAACAAGGACTTCATTCAAATTCTTATGAGAAGAATTAAACTTATCTAGGGTGCCCTTAAGTCTTTCTACCTCATTTTTGAGATGCATGCAAGAAGTACAACTTTTACTAGAACTCTCGGGTTTGTCGGCGCTTCTCTTGCCGAAAAATTTGTTTTCTTCTTTCAACTTCTCATTTTCTAAAATCAGTTTTTCCAAATCTTTTTCTTTCAAAGAGAGTTGTTTTTCAAAATCGTTTTCTTTTAAAGAAGCATTTTCCTTTATGCTTTTAACAGTTTTGGAAGCTTTAATAAATTCACCATACAACTCATCAAAAGCATTTTGCATTTCCTCAAGAGAAAAGAAATTTTTGGAAGAAATTTGACATACCTCTTCTTGGTTGTCTTCTTGTGCCATAAGACAAAGATTTGCGGCTTCGTCTTCTTCTTCCTCACTCGACTCGTCTCCGGAGTCGCCTCCCCAAGATATGTATGCTCGTTGTTTCTTGAAGGGTTTCTTCTCCTTTTTGATATTTGGGCAATTTGATTTAATGTGCCCGGTTTCTTCGCACTCATAGCACTTTATTTGATCTCCTTGCTTTTTGCCTTTTCGTTCATACTCTTTTCGCATGAACTTTTGAAATCTCTTGATAACGAGTCCGAACTCGTTGTCTCCGTCCTCATCATTTTGAGGTTGGCTTGTGCTTGCCTTGAGGGCGATTCTTTGTTTCCTTTGATCATTAACAAGAGGGTTAAGTATAGTAGATTCATAAGTCTTAAGGTTACCTCTTCGTCCGTCGATGGTGACATTTGAAGTGCCAATAGACTCTTGAATCGCGTCGGCCTTGGAGCGCCATTCCGGAGTGAGACTTCGGAGAATCTTTCAGACAAGTTCCTTATCCGTGAAGGTCTTCTTAAGAGCATGTAAGTCATTTACGATTTTTGAAAATCGTTCGAACATCTCATCACCTTTTCGCCTTCCTTCATGTGAAACAGTTCATATGCATGGGTTAGAAAATCAACCTTAGCCTCTCTTACCTGGTCCGTACCTTCGTACGTGATTTCCAGCTTGTCCCACATTTGCTTCGCCGTTGTGCAACATGATATTTTCCTATAATCATCAGCATTTATAGCACAATATAATAAGTTAATTGCTTTAGCGTTGTTTTGCACTTTTAGGATATCATCCGCATCGTATTCCTCTTCGGATTTTGGAACCAATTCGTTTTCAACCTTTTTTGTTGGAATTTGTTCTCCCTTCATTATAACCTTCCACATATGAAAATTATTCGATTGAATAAATATTCTCATCCTCTCCTTCCAGTATGTATAGTTTGTACCGTCGAATAGTGGTGGTCGGGTGGAGCATTGTCCTTCACCTATTCCTGCAAAAGAGTCACGAGTAGAAGCCATGGATTGTTTCTCTCAAACGGTTAAGTCTTCAGAGAGTTAGGCTCTGATACCAATTGTTAGAAAATACACTTAACGCTAGAGGGGGGTGAATAGAGTTACAATAAAAAATAGCGTAAACTTGCGGAATTTAAAAATTGCATGAACTAAATAAGTGCGATAAGTAAATAAATAGGAACGAACGCACCGATGTATCCTGGTTCACCACAACCCGTGGTTAGTCCAGTCCCCGAGAGACTCTCTCGAGATTTCCACTAACACTGTTAAGCTTACGGGTGCTCAACAAACCTTTAAAAACTGAGGACACAAGCCTCAACAACCTTTGATCGAAGATACAACACTTCAAGACTTCAACCAAAGGAATCACAAGTTCTTTCTTACAATACAAGGGAACAACTTTCCCTTCAAGTGTATAAGAACACTTTGCACTCAAAACAAGACTCTCCTTAAGAGTAGATATGAGTAAACTAAATACGCTCAAGAACGCAACAATTTTCGTCAACAAATTGGCTCTCAAAAACTTATGTAATGAATAGAAAATGATGAATAAGAGAGTATGCAAGCTTTAACAATAATATTGTCAGTTGTTGTGTTTGTAAGACTGATTTGAAGATGTATTTATAGTGTCAAAACCATGTATTACCGTTGCTTAATTGCCAATTAAGAATTGCTGATTTTGTGCTGCGACAATCGATTGTCAAGATGATACAATCGATTGTTTTCCAATCGTTCCAAAAATCATTCCCAGATTTTACGCAGCACAATCGATTATCAAAGGCATATAATCGATTATTGGCAACATTCAAAAAATCCTTTCCAGATTTTAAACAGTCGATTGTCAGAAATATACAATCGATTACTTGGCAACGTTCAAAAAATCTATTCCAGATTTTACTTAAAACAATCGATTATGAAAATCTATAATCGATTACCTGACGGTGTTTGAAAATATTTTGGCAACGGTCCGTTACATAATCGATTATACTATATGGACAGTCGATTATTTATCAGTCTTTGAAAAATCAAATAGACACAGCCTCAATACAATTGATTGTCATAGGTTCACAATCGATTTTGTAGCTTTGAAAAATATGTTTGGACACTGCCTCAACACAATCGATTGACATAAGGTTCACAATCGATCATTGTGTGGCTTTGAAAAATCTGACGTACACTGCCTCAACACAATCGATTGTCATAGGGTACACAATCGATTGTCATGCAGATTTGAAAAATCTGATGTACACTGCCTTAACACAATCGATTGTCATAAGTTCACAATCGATTGTCATGCAGCTGACTTAACATAATCGATTATCATAAGTACATAATCGATTATCTTAGTCCAGATTTTAGAGGCATGTTTAAAAATCATTTTGGCTAACATAAATATGCATGATTTAAAATCATTTTGCTTTAAATTAAATATGCATGATTTGATAAAAATGTTTTTACAAGAGAAGCCAAGTCTTGAGTCAAGTTATCGGATCAAGATCACAATTTAAAGAATGACTGATGTATAACTTTATTTCTTGGTCTTGTGCTTGAATCTCGTTATGTATCAATTTCACGCTTGTGCTTGGACCTCGTCATATGTCAATTGCGCATAGTTTGTCATTCATCAAAACCTACAAATATGAACACACGTTTAGTATAGTGTCTTGAGAACGTGTTTCAACAGATCCCTCTATTGGAACTGACTGCCACGAAGTTGAGGACACTGCCTTCTCATATGCCCAATCTTTCCACACTCATAACAACTACCCGGTTCCGGAGATGGGGACTGAAGGGAACCCCTCACACCGGAGTAACCGGCAGATGCGCTCGGTTCAGAAGAACCCTGAGCTGATGGGGCATGAGATGAACTCTGAGCTGGGAGGGCACTAAGTGAACTATGGCCCTCCTGGGACACCTGATGACCACGGCCTGAAGATGCCCCTCTGTACTCTGGACGCGCCGACTGGGCATGACTGAAAGAACGACCTCTAACCTGCTGAGACTGGCCCCTCGAGATAGCACCATTGAAACTGCCAAAACCTCGAGGCATTTTTGGCCTCCCTATCCTCTCGCTCCCGACGATGAACTGACTCAATCTCACGAGCGATATCCACCACCTCCTCAAACGTAGCACCCAATACTCTATCTCTAGTCATCATAATATGGAGGTGGTAGTTAAGGCCATCCACAAATCTCCTAATGATCTCACGATCTGACGGAATCATACAGGTGGCATGACGAGCCAACTCTAAAAACCTCATCTCGTACTGGGTCACGGCCATATCTCCCTGCGTCAACCACTCAAACTGCCTACGCATATCCTCTCTACGAGACTACGGTGCGTACTTCTCCAAGAAGAGAGCGGAGAACTCCTGCCAAGTAAGGGGCACTGCACCAACCGGCTTGCGCCTCTCATAAGCCTCTTACCAAGTGAACGCAACCCCATTAAGCTGAAAGGTGGTAAATGCCACACCACTAGACTCAAGAATTCCTGTTGTACGAAGCATGTGCTAACACCAAAAAACCCTGGGCATCCTCGCCCTCAACACCACTAAATGTCGGAGGCTAGAGTCTACCAAACCTCTTAAGGTGACGCTGCTCATCCTTAGGCATAGTTAGAACCTTGAAATCATGCACTGGGCAACCGGCTAAGCTGGAGGTGCCTCTAGAGTCTATAATCCCTGCACTACCTGCTCAGATGTGCGAGCAGCAGGGGTCTGATATCCTCCCCCCGCCTGTGAAGTAGTTGTTGTTGTGGTAGCTAAAAGTGCCTGAGCTAGGCCAGTGCAAACTGTAAAGATCTGAGCTAAGGTCTCCTGTAGACCCGAAACCACGATGGGCACAACTGGTGCCTAAAATGGTGTTGCTGGAGTCTGATCCGGATCTGGGGCAGCTGGTGGATCAATAGATGCTGCCCTTGCTACTCTACATCTACCACGACCACTACCGCGTCCACAGCCTCTAGTGGTATCAGTGGGTGGCACTGGTGGTCATCCACCTCATCCGGTAGCTCGTGTCCTCACCATCTGCGAGAGAATAGAATAGCAGAAATTTAGTTCTCGAAGCAACAAAGGCGCACGACAAGAATTTCAAGAACATGAAGTTTCCTAAAGGTTCTGCAGCCTCTCGAGGATAAATACAGACATCTTTGTACCGATCCGCGAGACTCTAATAAACCGGCTCATGACTAGCGAGACCAAGTAACCTAGGCTCTGATACCATCTTGTCACGACCCCAACCCCAGTCGTGATGGCGCCCAACACAATGCTAGGCAAGCCCGACAATCAAAGGCTCAAAACCCTTTTATATAGAATTCTTTATTAGCTATTAGAGTTAAATGCCAATTTAATAACAATATAAGTTCAAACAACATATGTGAAACCTGTGGAAAAAAACCATAAAAAGCATCTCAATAATAGCCCACTAGATCCGGTGTCACAAGTCTGAGCCTCTACATACAAGGTTTCAAAGTCTACTGCAGAGATATATCTAGAAAAAGGAAATGTAGAAGATAGAGGGAGAACATCGAGTCTGCGGACGCCATGCAGCTACCTGGATAACTCCAACGAAAAATGAACTGTTGAAGAGCTCGCACTATACCTCAGAGGTACCTAGATCTGCACACACGATATAGGGAGTAATGTGAGTACTCCAACACAGTGATTAATAAAAATAAATAATGACTGACAGTATGAAAACACGAAAAAGAACTAAGCAGTTCTATATCAAATCAATAAAACCATTTAAGCAGGAAAGAATGAAGATGTCAAGTGAAATTCTTTAAAGCCAAGTAGAGCAGGTAGCTCAACAAGTATTAATCAAACGTAAAATTGGCTCCTCGAGCATATTGTTACTTATTTATTGCATTTTCTCGGTACTCGATTCATATACTTTTCACAATAACCGAAATCATAAACATATCGCTATGGCGTGCAGCCCGATCCGAATATCGGTGCGCCGCCCGATCCATAACAATAGTCGACTGCTCTTACTGGGGGTGTACAGAGTCCGGAGGGGCTCCTACAGCCCATGCGCTACATTGCTGCGGCGCGCAGTATATATATATATATATATATATATATATATATATATATATATATATATATATATATATATATATATATATATATATATATATATATATATATATATATATATATATATATATATATATATATATATATATAGCGGCGTGTAGCCTGATCCATATAAGTAAATTCATTTACTGCAGCGTGCAGCCCGGTCCACAACATATAAAACATCCTTAATACTGGGTTCTCAACTTCTCTCAATCAATATGATCACAGCCTCTCGGGCATACTAATACAAAATAAGGGTCTCAGCCCACATATTACTTTCCTTTATGATTAACATTTCAAAACCAGTTTGTATTGATTAAACAGCTAGAAACATGACTGAGGATATGACTTTTAACAAGTAAGGTGAGGATAATCAGTAAAAGAATGCCCCTATGGGTTCTACAGGTCAGCACAAGGCCCCAAACATGGCGACTAGCCAAATCATAATAATAAACAAGCCTTAGTCAAAAACACGGTAAATCATCAATGGGATGGACAACCTCACAATCCCCTGTAGTAGCGGACTCCACGCATCATAGAGCGTGTGCCTCAACTCAATATAGCACTACGTTTTGCAAATCCGGGGTTTCAAACCCTCAAGACATCATTTATAGCCATTACTCACTTAGGCCGGCCAAAACTCTAGCTCGCTATGCCCTTTCCTCTCAAATCAACCTCCTAACATGTTGAATCTGATCAAAACCACAACGAATACGTTACAATATGCCAATGGAACAATACCCAATAGAAAACAATCAAAAAAATAGCAAAATCTCAAAATTAGGAAAACCCGAGCCCTGGGCCCACTTCTCAAAACTCAGAAACTCTTACACCAATGGTCTCCTTATCTCTCCACGAGTCTACACATATAAAGAACACCAAAATTAGAGTCAAAATGACCCCTTAAATCCCAATTTGAAATATTAAATATCAAGCCTTAGTTCTTCCCCTTTTTGCTAAGTTTTTCATGCATTTCTAGGTTAATTCCACCATTAAATCATGTTTTTAGTTCATAGGACTTACCTCCAATCAATCTCAGTCAAAACCCTCTTCAATTCTCATCTAAAAACTCTCAAGGATGCTCAACAATGGAGGACATAAACTTAACCTCGCAGAACAAAAATGTATTTAAAACCCTTTTGCCCATGTTCCTTTTTCCTCTATGTAATCGCAGCCCAAGGCTTGCGATTGCGATGCACAAAAATTCCAGCTCCAAAGTTAACACTATGCGATCACGAATATACACATGCGATCGCAATGCACAAGATCCTTAAACTATGCGACCGCACACCTACACCCGCGATCGCATTGAACAATGCTCTACTCAATTCCCAGATCAACTTCACACTGTCATGCCTCTCTCTGTGAACGCATCGAAAAACCAAACACCCCCCAAATCCTCTTATGCGATCGCAGAGCACCTCCTGTGATCGCAGAGAACAAAAGTCTGCAACACTGAGCCTTCAATTTTTGCAACATTCTATGTCCCAAAACCTTCTGTTGGCCATCCGAAATCACCCAAGGCCCCCGGGACCTCAACCAAGTGTACCAACGTATCCTAAAACATCATTCAAACTTGTTCCAATCATCAAAACACATAGAACAACGCAAAAACAATCAAATTACATCGAATTCAAGCCTAAGTTCTTCTAAAACCTCCGAAACACGCATTTGATCAAAAACCCAATCAAAACACCTCTGAATGACCTGAAATTTTGCACATACATCCAAAATAATCTAACAAAGCAATAGAAACTCTCATGACTCCATTTTGATCCTCGGGTCAAAATCTCACCTATAAATTGGAATTCACCAAAATACTAACTCCGCCAATTCAAGCCTAATTCTACACCGGACCTCCAAAATTAATACCGATCATTCTCCTAAGTCACAAATTATCCCCCGAATCTATCCGAATCACCGAAAATCACATCCGAACCCTATAACTCATAAGTCAACATCCGATTGACTTTTCCAAACCAAACCTTCCTTAAAGAGACTAAGTGTCTCATTTCCTACCAAAACCCCTTCGAACCAATCGATCACATAAGATATGGATAATGAAGCATGAAGAAGTTGAAAATGGGGAAACCGAAGTGGTAACTCATGTGATGACGGGTCAGGTCGTCACAAGAAAGGATTATGAATATATACGTGGAAGTTACTTATAATTGAGTATTGGTGTTAGCTAAGGTAGTAGAATGTTAGGACAAGTTAGGTTATAGTTGTTTCTCCCTTGCCGAGAAGTATTTACTTATACTGTTGATTCCCTTACCGGGACTCTATTTGTGAATTGGTATTGAACTTATATGTGGATCAGTTTGTGCACCACAAAAGTGATATAAATGGATCGGGTTGCATGCTGCAATAATAATACAAAATGGTTTGGGTTACATGTCGTAACAATGATATAAATGGATCGGTTTGCACGCTGCAAAAGTGATATAAATGGATCAAATTGCACGCCGCAACAATGATATAGTTGGATCGGGTTGCACGCCGCAACAATGATAAATGATAGGGATCGTGTTTAGCTTTCTCCCTTTAAGTGACCCATAGGAAATCTTCTGAACAAGAGGTTTAGTGATGCAACAATTTATGATGTAGCATGCAAAAATTCAGCAAATTTAGCATTTTCAAAATTAGTTCCATGATAAGACCTAATTGATGCAAATTAATTACAAAGTTTTTTTTCTAACAAAAGAAGTAAACATGTCAAATTCTTCATCTTTAGATGTTAAAAATAATGTCCAAGTGACCCGAGAGTAATCATCAACAAGCACCATTACATATCTTTTACCACCTCTGCTTAATATTCTCATTGGACCATAGAGATTCATTTGAACCACTTCCATCATTCTGGTGGTGCTTACCACTTTCTTGCATTTAAAAGAGGATCTTACATGCTTCCCCCTTGCACAAGCCTCACAAACTTTGTCTTCCTTAAACTTGATGTTAGGCAGCCCTATCACCAGATCCTTGGAGACTAATTTGTTGAGTTAACTCAGACTTGCGTGTCCAAGTCTCTTATGCCAAAGAAGGAGATCATTGTTCAACACACTTAAGCAAGTGAGTTAATTTTCTGAAAGTGTGGACGAATCAATAATGTATGTATTGTTTACTCTTTTTCCCTGCAAAACAATTTTGTTAGTGGTAAGATTAATCACAAAATACTTGGTAGAGGTGAATGCTACCAAGTTAACTTTATCACATAATTGTGATACACTAATTAGACTATACTTTAGGCCATCTATCAAGTAGACATTCTCAATAGAGTGAGAATCAGTCTTACCTACCTTTCCAGCCCCAATGATCTCACCTTTCTTCTCATTTCCAAATGAGACATTACCTCATTTGAAGTCCTTAAGTGAAAGGAACCGGTTCTTGCTTCCTGTCATATGCTTTGAGCAGCCACCATCCATGTACCATATTAGGCTGCTCCCCTCACTTGGACCCGCAAAAGGAAATCAGGGGTTATTTTTAGTAACCCAAACTAGTTTAGGTCCTTCTCTATAGTCGAAAGTGTAAATGAGATTCTTTTTAGCCCAACCTAGCAGCCTATTTTCCTTGAACAAATTCTTTCTTCTTTTGACTAGCCTTTTCTTTTGCAATACATTCACTTTCATAATGACCTGTTTTACCACAGTGTGTGAAAATTTTATTCTCAGGAAGTGTGAGGTACTTTCTTTTGGGATCCCCCTTAGGTGCAGGGGTCACGTAGCCAAGTCCTCTCTTGTTGCTACTATGGTGTTCGTGTAGCCATGAAAGTGCATCGAAGGACCTATTCCATTTGCAGGTTCTGTCTATGTTTAACCTTGTTTAGATCCTCCGTAAGGACTCTTATTTGTGCATCTCTTTTGTACAACTCATCTTTCATTTTCCCTATATTTTCTTCTAAAGTGAGTTGTGTGTGATCAGCTTTCTTTTTACCAGTTTCTAATTTCAATTTTAGATTTTTAGATCTAAGTTCTAGGATAGCGGTGTCAAGTTCATGAACCTGGTTCTTTAACTTAACATTTTTACTTTCACTTTCACTAGCCCTAAGTTCCATATTTTTGCACTTAACTTTCAAAATCACAAACTCCTTAGACACTGTTTATTTTCATTGCTTAGATCCTCAAATTCATCAATAAAATCTAGGAGTAACTTAGATAGCTTTTCTTTAGACAAAAATTTAATCTTGTCTTTGAGATGAATTATACTTACCTCAGATTCCTCATCAGATTCTCCAATTGCCATAAATTCTTGTTCATCTCCATCTTCACCTTCTGAGTCCTCATCTGAGATTTCTTCCCATACAACAACCATAGCCTTTCTTGATCCCTTGTTCTTCTTGGGATGAACCTGTTCCTTTGTTTAGCGTCTTTCTTCTTCCATTCAATTTCCCATTGAGTGCATTGTTTTATGTGGTAATCATTCTTCCCACACTTGTATCAACGCTCATTGGTTTGTTTATCAGGAACCTTTGGTTTGCCATAGCTTTCACTTCTTGAAGGTCTCTTTCCTCTTATTAGGTACTTCTTTAAGTCCTTTGTGATCATGGTCATTTCATCCTCCTCTAAATCAACACCTTCAGAGATTCTGAATGCCAGGCTTCTTTCCTTCTTGGGTGCATCCATTTTCATGGTTTGCCTTCTAAGTTCATAGGCAGTGAGATTTCCAATTAGCTCATCCAACTTAAGAGTGCAATGTTCTTTAATTCCTAAACAGCAGTGAATTGCTTTCCCAAGAGACTAGAAGAACTCTTTTCAAAATTTTCTCAACTTTGTCCTCTTCAAGAATAACCCTTCCAAGAGGCTTAAGTTCAATTTTTAGTGTGGTAAACCTTGTATACATATCTTGGATGGTTTTCCCTTCCTTCATGGTAAAATTCTCATATTGAGAATACAGCAGTGTTCCTCTGAACCTCTTCACTTGAGGTGTTCCTTCATGAGCCACTTGCAATGTGTCCCAAATTTCCTTAGTAGTGGTAAAACTTTGAATTCTATTGTACTCGTCTGGACCAAGTCCACACAAAATCCATTTCTTGACCTTATCATTCTTTTTCCATTTTCTCAAGTCCTCAACATTGCAGTCAGCTCTTGATTTTGGCACATCTACTCCTTCAGCATTCTTCTTTATGGTAGCTAGGGGACCATCAGTGACAATGTCCCATTGCTGATAGTCTTCTTCGATGATGTGATTTCTTATCTTGTTTTTCCACCAAGAGTAGTAGTGGCTATTAAAGAGTGGAGGCCTAGCACTGGATTGTCCTTCCTAATTTTCATGTGGTGTACTCATTTGATCTTTTCCTAAGGTGTTAACCTCTTCAACGATAACCTGCTCTGATACCAATTGATATTTTAAGCGTCAATACCACAAAAGAGGGGAGGTGATTTGTGTGTTACTCAATTTTTGATTAACTGAGTTATAAAAGAACCTGGTTCTTCTAGGTGTTCCAACTACTACTGTTTGCAGAATAATAAATACTAAAAATAAATAACACGGAGGTTTTTAAGTGAAAATACCTGGCTCAAAATGTGAAAAAACAATGACCTACTACTCAGTAGGATTTTCCCCAACACTTCACTAAATCACTAAGCCAAAACAGCATTTACCAAACTCTTTGTAAACCTAAGGATTACTTCTAATCCCATCGTAGCAACCAGCCTCTAACTGTGACACAAATTCAAGTTAACTCTAACTTGAATACTCAAAGTACCTATTACAATTACTTCTAGATAAATCTGAAAAGTACAATATGAAAACACCTACTACAATTGAACTAGAAATAAAGGGTTCTTTAATCTAGTTTATGTAGCTTCAGGTTTGCACACTTGAATCACACATGAGCTACTTGCAAAAAGCCTTGCTATTTTGCCTTCAATTCATGTTTAACTTCTGCATTTTTGTGCAACACTTGAAATGTGAGAACATCCTGCAATTTATAGAGCTAATAGATAAAGAAATGACTGAAGTTCTGATGCAACTCTTCCTTGGTGGAAGAGTTCTAGTTGATTTCAATTTCTAACTCCTTCCCTATCTTGAATTGTGTTCTCTTTGATTAATGAGTCCTTCTCCTTATAAATTATGAAACCTTTTCGATAAGGAGATATTAAATATACAAAGTTAAGCTTATCTCCTTCACGTGCAACCCACATGCTTTGAATTGTGTTCTCTTTGATTTATGCACTTGAGTGATGGACCTGGTTCATCTTGAGTTCCTTTGTCAGTCTTCAAAACTAACCTTTACTTAAGTTGGAGTATAGCATAACAAAAGATGCAACTTTTTCTTCTATTGTTATTTTATTCAAGATGAATGCATCAAACAAGGGGGAGGAGATGTATTTTCACGTGTAGGATTTATAAGTTGGAGCAAGAAGGATAAATTTGATATGCATACTAGTAGACCAAAAGTATTTCTAATCACTCAAGAAAGAAAAGTGATGATTTGTTGAGACAAAAACAATCCATTCAAAGTTTACTTGCTAAACAATCTGATCAACAAAAGCTAGAATATCGGATTCATTTAGAGGCTGCAGTTGATATGATAAGATATCTTTTACACCAAGGATTATCATTTCGGTGACGTCATGAAGATGAATCATCTCTCAATAAAGGTAACTATGTTGAACTTCTTAGATGGTACACTAAAAGGTATGATCATGTTGTCGATGCATTTCAAAAAGCTCCAAAGAATAATCAATTGACTTCTCCTTACATTCAAAAGGATATTATTACTGCATGTAAGATGGTGTATCATTAAGGATTGAAATAATGATCACTTTTCCACATTATTTGATGAGTTTTGTGATGTGTCATGTAAAGAGAAAATGGTTATTGTTTTGAGGTATGTTAATAGAAGGGGGAGTGTGATGGAGCAATTTATTGGTATTGTTCATGTTCGTGAAACTACTGCTTTATCTCTAAATAATGGAATTATTGGTTTACTTTCTCAACATTATTTAAGTCCATCTTTCATATGGGGACAATTTTATGAGGGAGCAAGCAATATACAAGGTGATATAAATGGGTTTAAAATATTGATGCAAAAAGAAAGTAAAGGTACCCATTCTATTCATTGTTTTGCTCATCAGCTTCAACTAACTCTTGTTGTAGTGTCTAAAAGATGTGATGAAGTGCAAGAACTTTTGTTGATTATTTCCGATATCTTAAACATGGTGGGATCTTCTTTCAGACGTAGAGATGAACTTCGCGAATCTCAAGCGGAAGAAATTGAAGAAGTATTTCGTAAAGGTGAGCTTGAAACTGGTAGGGGCTTAAATCAAGAATTAGGTCTTGCTAGAGCTAGTGATACTCGATGGGGCTCTCACTTCAAATCCTTTAACAATTTTATTCTTATATTTGGCCCTATCACTGATATATATATATATATATATATATATATATATATATATATATATATATATATATATATATGTTAATTGGTTAGTTTATTTGAATTAATAAGAATATATCTTATAATAAAGTATAATTAAAAATAAAAAATAAATATCTATATCTATATGTGTATATTATTAAAAGGAGAGGACGATAAAGATTTTTAATCAGAAAAACTGTATAGCTTCTTCTTCTCTCCTCTCAGTGAATGTTAGTTAACGTACGCCGAGCTTGGCTTCCATGGCGAGAGGAAGGGTACGAGGCAGGGGTCGCCCTAGAAAACTACCGGTTACAACCATAGATCGAATTATTTCAACTATAAACCACCCAGTAAGTGCAAATAACCCTCTTGACAATGTTCCATTGGCCGACACTGTTCCATTGGTTGACACTGTTCCATTGGCTCAATCAGTTGAGGTGATAGATGCAGATGATGTTTCCTTGCTTCCTCATCCCCCCGCTGGTGCAAGGAAATGGTGAAATCGACAACGTGCAGAAGCTACCTCAAGCATCTGTTACAGAACAAAACAAACCAGAGGAGGGGACCAAATCTGAAGTAGCTAAAGGATGGGCAAATCTCTTTCAGAAGAATCGATTTGCTTCTAATGGCGTGGCTTTGGAGTATATCCCATCAACAATGATTGATGGCAAACCAGTAGGTCATTTGATTAAAGAATAAGTGGAGGTGGAAGAACAGAAATGAAAGTGTGCCCTAGTAGTTTTTGTTTTAGAGAATGAGCCAGGTTACAATGCAATGAAAAAGTTCATTAACCTACATTGGTCCCATGTACCTGAACCAGACCTCTATTATCATGAGAAGGGCTACTATGTAGTGAAATTCTGATCACTTGATGATGCTAAAGAAGTTCTCTGTGCTGGTCCATACTCCATTGCAAATAGACCTATGATCCTGAAGTAATGGACTGCTGACTTTGATTTCAATGCTGCTTTTCCTACTGAAATTCCAGTGTGGGTCAAGTTTCCTAAACTCCCTATGTCATGCTGGGGAATCAGATCCTTGAGTAGGATAGCCAGTGTACTGGGTAAGCCCATTTTTGCTGATGAATGTACGACTAAGCACACTAGAATTTCATATGCTCGCATGCTTACAGAGTGAATGTTTCTAAAGAGTTTCCAAGTGAGATTGAGTTAATAGATCCAAATGGGAAGAAATTTTTGCAGGAAGTGGCTTATGATTGGAAACAATCATATTGTGAGAAATGCCTTATGGTTGGACACAATTGTTTGTTTAATCCCAAACCTTCCCAATCTACCCGAATGCAGAAACCTAAAGTGATTCAGGAATGGAGAGCTAAAGCTCTAAACCAGCCTGTTATGCAGCAGCAGGAGGCTCCTAAACAACAGCTTGGACCAAAGCAGGTGATGTACCTCCCAAAGAGCATTATGTTGCTCCTTTAGGAAGTACAGAGTTGAACAAACAGGAAGATAGAGGTAAACAGGTTCAATCTCCAGAGTTCAATCTTACAAATTTTTCCCCTTTATCTCCTGTTGTGGTGAGTAACAGATTTCAAGTAATGTCAGTTAGTAGGCCAGGAAATCCCCCAGATGAAGGGGGTCCTAGTTATACCCAATGAAGTGTTTATTTTGGAACATTAGAGGTGTAAATAAAAGGTATAAGCAGAAGGAAGCTAAGGAATATATTAGGTCTAATAAATTTAACCTTGTTGGTCTGGTAGAGACAAAGGTTAAGGAGAAAAATGCAGATAGAATTGCTAAGCTGTTGGTACCTGGCTGGGGTATGCTAACTAACTATAGGGGCTCTCCGAATGGTAGAATTTGGGTCCTATGGGATACTAAGAAGTTTATGATCACTGGTATTCAGGAGGAGGCTCAATTCCTTCATTGTAGTGTCAGGACCTCTGCAAGTAATCTGGTTTGCTACCTCACGGTGGTGTATGGGTTCAATGGTATGGATCAAAGGAGAACATTGTGGCAACAGTTACAGAACTTTTCTGCTGCTATTACAGATCCTTGGCTAGTAGCAGGTGATTTCAATGTTGTCATGTCTATCAATGATAGGCAGTCCTGTAGTCAAGTGAAACAAGCTAAAACTCTGGACTTCACCAATGTATACAACAGTCTGGGCTCTCAAAACTTCCCTGGAAAGGGAAATTTTTCACTTGGTCCAACAAGCAAACTGGCAAGGATAGAGTTTGTAGCAGATTGGACAGAACCTTTGGTAATTATGAATGGATGATTAAATGGAGCCATGTACAAACAGTATATGGTTATCCATTAATCTCTGATCATACCCTAATGGTGCTTACTCTGACAGAAGATACTATGCTCAGGAAGGCTCCTTTCAGATTCTATAATGCATGGGTTAATCATGTGGACTTTCAGCAACTTATCAAGGAGAACTGGAAAAACACTACTCAGTGTACTATCAAGGGTGTGTGGAATAATCTCAAGTTACTGAAACCAATTTTAAAATCTCTAACTGCTAGAGATTTTAAGAACATTGCACAGAAAATTGAGTCTAGCAGGAAGGAATTGAAGGACATTCAAAGCCAGATGATTCTGTCTTATACTGATGATTTGCAGCTTAAAGAGAAAGAACTTGTATCGAAGTTAAAAAAATGGTCAATGATTGAAGAGAATATCCCGCAACATAAGTGCAGGGCCAGATGGATCCAATTGAGAGACTCAAATAACAAATATTTTTCGGTTGTCTTGAAGGAAAGGAATCAATACAAAAGCATAACAGAACTGGTTACAGCAGGGGGATCCAGGATTACCAATCCAGATGACCTTAGAAAGGAGATCAAGGATTTTTTTAAGTCACTAATGGGTACATCAGCTGCCTCACTACCAGCAATTAACAAATTGTATATGAGTAATGGTCCAAAGCTTACACATCACCAGAAGAAAGCTTTAGCTGCTGATATCACTGCTTCTGAGATTCTGGACAGTTTAAAATCCATTGGTAATGACAAAGCCCCGGGGATTGATGGATATAATGTTTTTTTCTTTAAGTAGACCTGGAGTATCATGGCAATCATATAATCAAGGCAGTCAAGAATTTTTTTCCAGTCCAGCAAACTGTATAGACCAGCCAATTGTGCTTCCTTTACCTTGGTACCCAAAGTTGCTAATCCACAAACAGTTAAAGAATTTCGACCAATTGCTTGCTGCTCAGTCTTATATAAAATAATTTCTAAGATATTGGCCAATAGATTACAAAAAATCATGTCCAGTATCATATGTGATGCTCAAGCAGATTTCATTCCAGGCAGGAAGATTGCAGACAATATTATACTGGCCCATGAACTAATCAAAAATTACTCAAGATCTCATGTGTCTCCTAGATGCATGATTAAAATTGATTTGCAGAAGGCATATGATTCTGTTGAATGGACTTTCTTACAGCAGGTAATGGAGGTATTAGATTTCCCAGTTAGGTTTATAAAATGGATTATGGAATATGTCCAAACAGTCAGTTATAAGTGATGGTGAATCGGGAAACTACTGAACCCTTCCAGGCAGCTAAAGGACTGAGACAGGGTGATCCAATTTCCCCCTTCTTGTTTTCCATAGTGATGGAGTATTTAAGTAGAGCTCTAGCTGAATTGAAGAAGGATAAAGCTTTTCTATTTCACCCTGGTTGTAAAAAACTAGGCATTACCCACCTTAGCTTTGCAGATGACCTATTGCTGTTTGTCAAGGGGGGGCAACAATCTGTAGCTGCTATGTTTAAGTACTTTGCTCACTTCACTGAAGCCTCTGGGTTGAAAGCTAATCTGAGTAAGAGTTCAGTTTACTTTGGTGGGGTTGCTACTGATATCCAGCATCAAATTGTTGATCATCTTGGTTATGTACATGGGGATTTGCCTTTAAAATACTTGGGTGTTCCTTTATCTACCAAGAAGATGACCTTAGTTCAGTGGCAGCCACTGGTGGATAGGATCACTGCCAGGATCACATCCTGGACTGCCAGGAAATTATCATATGCTGGTAGAATTCAATTGGTTCAATCAGTGATCTTTGGCATACAAGCTTACTGGGCCCAACTTTTCCTTGTTCCTTCAAAAATCTTGAAGATGTTAGAAGCAGTATGTAGATCCTTTATATGGACAGGTTCAGCCAGTATATCTAAAAAAGTATATATTGCTTGGGATAAATTATGCTTGCCAAAGTCAGGTGGAGGTTTAAACCTCATGAATCTTCTAGTGTGGAACAAAGCTGCTATTGCTAAGCTTTGCTGGGATTTGGCTCATAAGAAGGATGCCCTATGGGCAAGATGGATTCACACAGTCTATATAAAGCAATAGCAGTTAGAGTCCATAATTATTCCCAAGCAAGCCAGCTGGATTGTCCGGAAGATAATTGAAGCTACTGCTCTATTGCAACAATATCAGATGATGCATAAACCAGTGTGTACTATAAGGATGCTGTATCTACATCAGATTGGACAATTGCCTAGAGTCATGTGGAAGAACTTAACCATCCAAAATTATGCCAGACTAAGGCAGTTTTCAACCTTTGGTTGGTGCTTCAAGATAGATTTCCTACAAAAGATAGGTTGATCCAGTGGAACTCGAATGTGGATAGCACCTGTGTATTATGTCATCAAGGTGTGGAGAACAGAGACCATCTCTTCTATTCTTGTTCTTTTACTAGCCAACTGAGGCATCAAGCAATGTTGTGGATTGAAGTATCTCAGCCTAATATCCAGAATTGGGAGCAGTTTATTCACTGGATTATTACAAAGCTAAAGGGAAAACCAGTCGAGCTCATATATTCAAAATGACTATAGCAGAATTGTTCTATGTTATATGGTTAGAAAGAAACTCGAGGCTATTTGAGAATGTCTTTTGTTCTAGTGATCAATTACTTAGGACCATTGCATATGTCTGTAATGTTAGGGGTACCCCTAAAGTTAGCCTACAGCTTCAGCATTTTCTACTGTGAAATAGAAGGATAGGTATAGTGACAGTCGTCAGTATTTTAAGTTTCTTGTTGATAGTCAGCTGGGCACTTAGCTGTACTATGGATTTGTAACGAAACCTCTTTGGTGATTAATACAAATTTTAATTACCAAAAAAAAGGAGAGAACAAAGCCATCTCCTTAAGCCAAGTGGTAGCATTAAAAAATGCCACATGGCATAATTAGTTACTAATTAATTTTTTAGTTAATAATTAATTATTATATTTGAATTTAAATATTACAAAAAACGAAAATAATAAATAATAAAAAAGTACCATATATATATTAATTGGTTACTTTATGTTAATTAATAAATATAGATATCATATAATTAATAATAAAAAATTGAAAATATAAATATATAAAAAATAACTACCCTTTCAAATTTGGTGGGAGTAGTTTCAAGTTGGAGTTTTAAAATTATTTTAAAATAAAATAAAAATTAACTATTATAAAAAACGAAAAAAAGAAGAAGAAAAACTACACATTCAAATCGGGGAGTGCTTCAAGTTGGAATTTTAAAATAAAAAAATAAAGTAAAATAAATAAAAAAATATCATTTCAAATTGGGGAGTAGTTTAAAGCTGGAGTTTTAAAATTATTTTTTTTTAAAAATAAAGTAATAAAAAACCTTTTGATTCAAATTGTGGAGTAGTTTCTTTCTAATATTCTATATTCTTTATATCTTCTATATCTATATATAAGCCATCTCCTAAAGCAAAGGGCTAGCATTTAAAAAAAAGCCGCATGGCATAATTAGTTATTAATTAGTTTTTTTGTTAATAATTAGTTATTAGTTATTATACTTGAATATAAATATCTACAAAAAATAAAATAATAAATTTTATATATATATATATATATATATATATATATATATATATATATATATATATATATATATATATATATTTATATATATATATTGGTTACTTTATTTTAATTAATAAATATAGATATCATATAATTACTTATAATAAAACAATCCAAAATATAAATATATAAAAAATAATTACTCTTTTAAATTGGGTGGGAGTAGTTTCAAGTTGGAGTTTTAAAATTATTTTAAAATAAAAAAATAATAAAAAACAAAAAAAAAAGAAGAATAAAATCTACCCATTCAAATCAAAGAGTGGTTTCAAGTTGGAGTTTTAAAATAAAAATTAAAAAATTAAAAAAATATCATTTCAAATTGGGGAGTAGTTTTAAGTTGGGGTTTTAAAATTGTTTTAAAATAAAAAAGTGAAAATAATGCAATAAAAAAACTTTTGATTCAAATTGTGGAGTAGTTTCTTTCTAATATTCTATATTCTATATTAATTATTAAAAGGAGGAGAGAGCCATCTATGCAAACGACACTGTTTTCCCAAAATCTGATAACACTGTGCCACAGTCGGTTAACACTGTTCCGTTGAAGCCCACTGAAGATACTGTTTCATTGCCTCATGCAACTGTAGATTCGCAATCATCTGGAGTTCCCGTACTTCCAACAGTAGCTGATAAGGTTGATGAGCCTCAATCTGGACCAGTGATTCCACCTGCAGATCCTCCCATTTCTCAAAGTTTACCTAGAAGTCAAGGACCTCCAGATGTACCATTGATTCCGATGGTACAAGCTAATAGTGGTAGCGAGCACATGCAGTGTCAATTGAAGAGTACCGATCAAAGCAAACCAGAGGAGGGTACCAAATCTGATGAGAATAAAAAATGGGCAAATCTGTTTCAGCAAAATCGATTTACTTCTAATGGTATGTCTCCTGAATATATTCCCCTGACTATTATAGATGGAAAACCAGTGGGTTTTTTGGACAAAATTGAAGTCGAGATGGAAGAAAATAGATGGAAAAGTGCACTAGTGGCTTTCGTTCTAGGATCTACCCCAGGATACAAAGCAATGAAGAGATTTATTAGCTTGCATTGGTCACATGTGCCTGAGCCAGATCTATTTTATCATGAAGAGGGTTATTATGTTGTGAAATTTAAATCGATTGATGATGCTAAAGAAGTACTATGTGCTGGTCCTTATTCTATTGCAAATAGACCAATTATTTTAAAACAGTTGTCTGCTGATTTTGATTTCAAAGAAGCTTTTCCAACTGAGATTCCATTGTGGTAAAATTCCCTAATCTGCCTATGTCATGTTGGGGTTGTAGAACTTTAAGTAGAATAGCCAGTGTTTTGGGCAGACCTATTTTTGCTGATGAGTGTACCACCAAGCAGACTAGAATTTCATATGCTTGTATGCTTATTGAAATGAATGTGTCCAAAGAGCTACCGAGTGAGATTGAATTAATTGATCCAAATGGGAAGAAACTTCTGCAGAATGTGGAATATGATTGGAAGCCTTTATACTGTGAGAAATGCTGTATGGTTGGACATAACTGTATGGCTAATCCTAAACCTCCACAAGCCAACCAGGTGCTGAAAACTAAAGTACTACAGGAATGGAGACCAAAAGCTCCAAACTAGAGTAACTTACAGCAGCAAGATGTTCCTAATCAGCAAGTGGATACTTTGAAGAGTGTTGTATCTACCAAGGAAATTGTGGCTCCTATAGGTGAACCAGAGGTTCATAAACAGAAAGACAAAGGCAAACAGGTTTGATCTCCAGATTTCAACCTTACAAACTTCCCTCTTCTATCTCCTGTGGTGATGAGCAACAGATTTCATGTTATGTCAGAGAGTAGATCAGCTAATCCCCTAGATGATGGGGGCCCTAGTCATATCAAATGAAGTGTTTATTTTGGAATATTAGGGGTGTAAATAAAAGGTATAAACAAAAGGAAGTTAAGGAATTTATTAGATCAAATAATTTTAACTTAGTTGGCTTAGTTGAGACAAAGGTTAAGGAGGTTAATGCAGACAGAATTGTTAAGCTGTTGGCACCTGGTTGGAGTCTTCTTTCTAATTATAAAGGATCAGCTAATGGCAGAATTTGGGTATTATGGAATTCCAAGAAGATATTGGTCACTGGTATTCAAGAGGATGCTCAATTTATTCATTGTAAGGTCATGACCTATACAGGTGTTCTGATTTGCTATCTGACTGTGGTATATGGTTCTAATAGTATGGAGCAAAGGAGAACTTTATGGCAACATCTAATGAATATGTCTGCTGCTATAACAGACCCTTGGTTGGTTGCAGGTGATTTTAATGCTATAATGTCTATCAATGACAGGCAGTCTTGTAACTCAGCTAAACAATCTGAGATTCTGGATTTCATACAATGTATTCAGCAAGCTGGATTATCTGAACTTCCATGGAAAGGTGATTTCTTCACATGGTCCAACAAGCAAATTGGCAAGGATAGAGTTTGCAGTAGGCTGGACAGAATTCTAGGGAATTATGAATGGATGCTTAAATGGAACCATATACAAACAGTATATGGTTCTCCTCTTATTTCTGATCATTCCACTATGACACTCACCTTAACTGATGATATTTTGTCCAGAAAGATTCCCTTCAGATTTTATAATGCATGGGCTAACCATGAGGACTTTCAACAAATCATCAGTGAGAACTGGCCAACTACCACTCAGGGTTCTCTTAAGGAAGTGTGGAGTAATCTTAAGTTGTTAAAGCCAAAGTTAAAAGCTCTAAACATTAGAGAGTTTAAAAATATTGCACACAGAATTGAGACAAGTAGAAGTGCGTTGAGGACCATCCAACACCAGATGATCTTGGATTACACTGATGCTCTTCAACTTAAAGAGAAAGAGCTGATATTACAGTTAGAAAAATGGTCAGCAATTGAGGAACAGATACTGCAACAAAAGTCCAAGGCTAGATGGATCAAGTTGGGAGATTCTAACAGTAAATATTTCTCTGCAGTGTTGAAGGAGAGGAACCAATACAAAAACATAACTGAATTGGTTACGGATGATGGAATCAAAATTAACAATCCAGATGACATCAGAAAAGAGATCAAGGAGTTTTTTTAATCACTTATGGGAACCTCAGGTACATCACTGCCAGCAATAAACAAGATGTATATGAACAATGGACCAAGGCTTACTCTTAACCAGAAAAAAGAGTTAGTTGTTGATATTATGGACTCTGAGATTCTGGACAGTTTAAAGTCCATTGGTGATGATAAGGCTCCTGGGATATATGGATATAATGCTTTCTTCTTTAAGCAGACATGGCATATCACTGGAGAGCTTATAATTAAGGCAGTCAAGCATTTCTTTCAAACCAGTAAAATGTACAGACCAGCTAACTGTGCTTCACTTACTCTATTACCCAAAGTTCCAAATCCTCAAGCAGTGAGAGAGTTTAGACCTATAGCTTGCTGCTCAGTTGTCTATAAATTTATATCAAAGATATTGGCTAATAGGCTGCAGGGAATCATGCCCAGTATCATTTGTGAAGCTCAGTCTGGGTTCATACCTGGCAGGAAGGTTGCTGATAATATTATATTGGCTCATGAATTGATCAAAGGCTACTCAAGAACTCATGTGTCTCCTAGATGTATGATCAAAATTGATTTGCAGTAAGCATATGATTCAGTTGAATGGATATTTTTACAACAGGTGATGGAAGCTTTGGAGTTTCCAAATAGGTTTATCAGGTGGATCATGGAATGTGTGCAAACAGTTAGCTATACTGTGCTGGTTAATGGGGAAACTGTGGAACCATTTCAGGCAGCAAAGGGACTCAGACAAGGAGATCCAATCTCCCCATTCTTATTTGCCATAGTGATGGAATACCTCAGTAGATCCCTGGCTGAATTGAAGAAAAGCAAAGTTTTTTCTTTTCATCCTGGATGCAAAAGACTAAGTATTACTCACCTCAGTTTTGCTGACGATCTGTTGTTGTTTGTCAAAGGGGAATACAGATCAGTAGAAGTTATGTTCCAGTATTTCTCTCATTTCACTGATGCATCTGGACTAAAAGCTAATCTTAGCAAAAGTTCAGTGTACTTTGGAGGTGTGGATACTTCTATCCAACAGCAAATCACTTCTCTACTTGATTATGTACATGGGGAACTTCCTTTCAAATATTTGGGAGTCCCTTTGACTACCAAGAAGATGAACTTAGTTCAATGGCAACCTTTGGTTGATAGAATTACTGATAGAATCACTTCCTGGACTGCCAGGAAACTCTCATATGCTGGCAGAATTCAGTTGGTCCAGTCTGTGATTTTTGGTATTCAATCCTACTGGGCTCAACTGTTCTTACTGCCAGTTAAGATTCTTAAAATGTTGGAAGCAGCTTGCAGGTCCTACATATGGACTGGTTCTGCCAATATATCCAAGAAAGCATATGTAGCCTGGGATAAGATGTGTTTGCCAAAATCAGTTGGAGGTTTGAATCTTCTTAACCTATCACTGTGGAATAGAGCTGCTATTGCTAAGCTTTGTTGGGACTTGGCTCATAAAAAAGATGTACTATGGGTTCGATGGATTCACTGAATATATATATCAAACATCAGCAGTTAGAGTGTATGTGTACTCCTAAGCAGGCTAGTTGGATGGTAAAAAAGATATTTGATGCTACTGTTCTATTGAAGCATTTCCAGATGATGCAGAAACTAGTTGGTACTATAAGACTCTTATATCTGCTGCAGATTGGCCAGCTTCCCACAGTTTATTGGAAGAACCTCACCATACAAAATTATGCTCGACCCAAGGCAGTGTTCAATTTATGGTTGGTTCTTCAGGATAGGCTTCCTACTAAAGCAAGGTTGAACCATTGGCAAGCAAGTTTAAATAGCAGTTGTGTATTCTGTAACCAAGCAGTGAAAAATAGAGATCACCTCTTCTGGGATTGCCCTTTTACAAGGCAACTGAGTAAGCACGTTATGTTATGGATCAGAGTCTCCCCACCAAATGCACAGAACTGGGAACAGCTTATTCACTGGGCAGTTACCAAAGCTAAAGGGAAGTCAAGCCGAGCACATATCTTCGAAATGACAATTGAAGAATTGTTCTATACTATATGGATAGAAAGGAACTCGAGGATATTTGAAAATGTATTCTGTACTAGTGACCAACTACTTAGATCCATAGTGTATGTATGTAATGTTAGGAGTACTCCGAAAATTAGCCTGCAGCTTCAACAATTTTTTCTGTAACCTCCTAGGCATAGTTTAGTTGGTTAGTGTTTTATTATTAGATAGTCAGCTGTGTTGAGCTGTACTATGGACCTGTAACGTAATCTCTTTGGTGATTAATATATAATTTTAATTACCAAAAAAAAGGATAGAGCCATCTCCTTAAGCCAAGTGGTAGTCTAGAAAAAACCTTATGAAATAATTAGTTAATAACAAAAACATGGGTGATGGTTGATTTAAGTTAATTAGTTTCTTTATATTATTTTTAAATTATTTCATTTTTTATTTTTTGAAATAAAAAACATATTTATTCATTAAAATTCAAATAATATTATTGAGGAATATAATAAAATTTAAAATAAAAATATATATTCAAGAGTAATAAAATATATATCTTCTATTATATTAAAAAATAGCAGACAAAAATATTAAACAAGTAATATGTTAATAATCTACCTATATATTATTAAAAGCCAAAGAAAAAGGCATCACATTAATTCAAGTGGTAGCCGAGAAAAAAGCCACATGGCATAATTAGTTAATAAAAAAAAATTATTTATTGAAAATTAAAAAAGAAATTAACTACCTAAATTAATTACGTTGAGTGTTGTGTATATCGTATTGACAAATATGATGATAATTGAAATTTATTAAAACAGTACGGTCTAATAGGATCAAACAAATCTGATTATAACTTAAGTTAATTTAATTAATATTTTTAAATATTGACCACGCATCGCGCATGTAGGACTACTAGTTTGAATAAGAATAGTACATCACTTATGAATAATTATAATAATAGTAATAATAACAACAACTCTGTTATGAAATAATATAAGAACAAGAACAATAATACAAGAACAAGAACAATAGAGAGAAAAGTAGAGAGAGGAGTATTCTTATTGATACTTTGGGATGATCTACAATGGGGTAAGACCCCTCTATTTATAGGAAGAGAAAAGACTTAGCCTCAAAGTAGAACTCTTCTATAAGATAGACATTCACTCTAATTAGAGTTCTATTTATAACACTCCCCCTTGAATGTCTATTCAATAATGTGCCTCGTTAAAACCTTAACTAAAACAAAACCCAATGGGGAAAAAGTTATAGAAAAGGAAAAAGAGTACACATGTTTGAATATGCGCCTATTGGTTGCCTCGTTAAAAACCTTGCAAGGAAAACCTAGTGGGACAAAACCTTGTAAGAGAAAAAGAGTGCAACGCGCATTAACTCCCCCTGAAAAGAGCATCAATTCACATCCTTGAGCATTTGCATTCCAATCTTGTGCACCATCCTCAAAACGATCTTTTGTAGAGATTTGATAAATAAATCAGCCATATTGATTTGAATAAATATTCCGCACCTTGAAATTATCATTCTTGATAGATATGAACATCTTCATATAATGTCGTGGAATGACTCTTCAATATATCCATAGAGGTATTCTCGATGCCATCATGCTTATAGTTATAGCAAGATACATATGTACACAAGTTGCACTTAGGATGTGGTACTTCAGGACCAAGAATTGTATATGCTTCAAGCAACTTCAATCTTTCATGGATTGACATATAAGTTAAGTCATATAAGCCATATAATAGACTTTATATGCATATCAAGTTTTCATGTCATGCTAAACAAATAAGATATCGAAAACTGATTACACATACCATTGACTTTATACTTTCAAGTATTTGAACTACATGTCCAAAACTACATGTCTTTCATATGGAATCAATTCTGCTTGAATTGTATCTCTTCCATTTAGCCAATATTTTTGTTTGTATTCGACAAAAATAAGATCCTCATCGATATTTAGCGCTATCATAGATGTCGTCGACGAACATTTTATATCGGTTCCAGTAAATTTTCATAAAGACATAACATGGAGATCTCTTTATTGATATATTCAGGTACCTGAATCTCTCATGAGATTTTATGAAGTGTTATGTCATGTGATCTTCTAGATCACTTGCCTCCCCATTATGATCACTTTGATCATTTGCTCATCTTCTTTATTAAGAAGTTATTTTAAAACCGATTTGTCTATATGCTTTAAGCGTATCAAAGACTTTGTTCTTCTGGGACTTAATATGAGCATTTGCAGTGAGAATATAGTTACTTTCTTTGGGTCAGCAAATGCGTATAGCATGCTTTGCAATATGTTGCAATTGAATTATCCTTTTATGAACTTCAGGTTCATATTATGATATTCGAGGATCTATATATACAAATGATAATTCATCCCATGTAACCTTTTCTCAAGTGTTTATCATGTCTCCCCCTCATGTTAGAAAAGCTAACTTGTTTCCTCAACTTTGAGAGTCCATCTTTGTGCAATATGGTGTTAATGAAAATATACACCGCACATCAATAATAATAAGATGAAATTATTTGGTTCCTGACCCTGAACCACTTGTGAGGGGAGAATATAATATGCTCTCGTATACAACGTATATCAAACTAATATATATGACTTTGTTCTCATAAGAAACAGTTTAGCTATTAAGTGGAGGCACTCAATAATTATCTTGCTAAACCAACTATGAACCAACTTATCAAGATGAACTATCTTGAATAGAGAATCTGGAAATTATGCTCGAAGTTATATTACTGAGCAATTTACCTCGCAAGCACCGGCCAGGCTGCGGGTTAATAACAATCGCACATGTAACCATATCATAGATGCATCATATGTGGTATACATGGCAGGTGAATGGGCCCATATTCACCTTTGATATTTCTAGAATTTATGGGATTCAACCCGAACTCTTTAGTTGGTCAATTAATTAATGAGAACAAGTAATACAAGAGAATTCGTAAAGAACTTTCTAGTTCTTTAATATTTACCCATGTGAATTCTCTATTACTGCACATCATACTTAAAATGATATGGCTAACCCGAATGCCAACTTAATAAATTATCAAAATTGATAAACTTCAAATTTACACCATGACATGTGCAATTATCAATAAACTTCAAGTTTATTATGGTATGAGTTTTTATACCAATAAATATCCACTTTATTGTGGCATTCTTTTGTTTGTGTAGTACAAACTGGAGAATAAAGCGGGTAGCTTTTCATATACAAATTATCCCGCTACAAGTTGTAGTAATAGAAGATATCAAATCTTTCCTTTATTTATAGTCTCAATATAATCAATCGCTTTCGCATATACTTTGGAAACTGAATAAGTTTCTTTGAGACTTACTACAACACAATACCTTATTGGTAATCAATTGTGTTTCTCCAACATAGTAATAATTGGCTCTTCTAGAGCTCTCAATTAATTTTGTACTACCACAGATTCATCAACATCCATGTGGTGAATATCTCTTTTAAAGAGAAAGTTATACCATTATGGTCATGGTCAAAATTATATGCAAGATATGTTTCTTGCATTATCGTTGTCCTTTAATAGTCATATTTCCAAAATATTTTGGCGTACAATAGGTACGTGACCAACGATCATTCATGCCATAATAATGACATTATTTTCATATATCATCTCAAACCTCCTTCTAGGGGTGAGTGTGGTATATTCAATACCAATTTCATGTTCATATTCTTCCAATAATGAATATGTATTCGTGAATCAGATGTTGTCACATTCACTGCGGGGATACGTGATTTTGTTATCCTTTTCAAATCTGTAAATGCGTCTGGCATTCGATTTGCTATTCTTTGCAAATGGATAATATTTTGCACCTCTTTTTCACAAATAGAGGTATGTGGATCAAGATGAGATAATGATGCATTTTTCCACAAAATTTCCCGTTTGGTTTCACCAACTTCTCCCCCTAATTTTGGGAAAAGTGTCTCATTGAATTGACAGTCTGCAAATCGTGCAGTGAACAAATCCCCTGTCAATGTTTCGAGGTAGCGAATAATGGAGGGCGATTCAAACTCAACATATATTCCTAACCTTCTTTGCAGACCTATTTTGGTGCAATATGGCGGTGCTACAGGCACATATACTGCACATCCAAAAATTCTTAAGTGGGATATATTAGGTTCATGACCCAAAACTCATTGCAACGGGGAATATTTGTGATGATTCGTCGTTTTGAGACGAACTAGCATTGCTGCATGCAAAATGGCGTGACCCCAAACCGAAGTGGGCAGCCTCGTTTTCATGAGTAAATGAGGAATTAGAGATTATTCTCATCTATTGTCTCAATATGATATCCATTTTGAATGATATCTTTAAAACTCAACAAGTTCCTTTTAGACTTGGAGGAGAACATTGCATTCTCTAAAATGTTGTTCCTTTAGGCAGAGTTATAGTTGCTCTTCCGGAGCCTTTAATCAATTTACTACTACCAGAAATTGTAGTAACATCTGCCTTACACACACTTAAATGAGAGTAATATTTCTTCTCTTTGAATATCGTATGTGTGGTACATGAATCAATTAATCAAAAGAGATATACGAACATGAGAATAAACAAATTTAATCCGTTGCTTCAAATTAAACAATATTTTCAAAATCTGCTGAGGTTATTCGACTAACTTAGTTGATAGTCGACTATCTTGGGAAGCAGTCATCAGGTTAGTCGACTATCTAAATAAGATAGTCGACTATCTTGCCTTGCGGAAAAGTCCAGTTTTAATGCGAAATAATAGTTAGTCGACTAACTAAGTTGATAATCGACTAACTTAGTAAACAGTCATCAGGTTAGTCGACTATCTAAATCAGATAGTCGATTATCTTAGCTTGCGGAAAAATCCAGTTTTAATGTGAAATATTAGATAATCGACTAACTGTTAGGTTAGTCGATTAACTCTATTGGAAAATAAAAATATCTTTGAAATTTAAGCATATTGAAACATTCCAAAGAACTAATACTAACATTACATCAGAAGCTAACTAATACGAGCTGATACTAATGACTATTAGTTTATTCACTAACTAATACAAATAAGTAAAATAAAATCAAACAATTCCATCTTCCTTCATCACAGATCCATCACCAATTAAGTGGTCTATTTTCCCCTCAAGGTGCTCAAAGAAGTCTGCCACATCCAAGTGGGTGATGTCAAAATTGTCGTCAGAGACAGAATTGGTTTTAGGGCATTTACCTTTTAGAGATGCTTGATAAAGCTCAACCAAATGTCTTGGTACACGGCAAATTTTCGCCCAGTGCCCTTTTCCACCACAACGATAATATATAGTTTATGAACTATTTGCTTTTGGATTCTCATCGCATCGTGCTTGTGGCAGAGTGACCAACTTCAGGTTGTCATATCTCTCCTTTAAGTCATTCCACAAGATAGGTGGATCTTTGACTGTGATATATTCAATTTTCAAACCTTCATCAAGGTGATGGCGCAAGAAAATCAAGGCCTTAGCACAGTTTCAAACCTTCATCAAGGTGATGGCGCAAGAAAATCAAGGCCTTAGCATAGTTTCAAACCTTCATCAAGGTGATGGCGCAAGAAAATCAAGGCCTTAGCATAATCTTGGGTGGATGAATTATTTCTGTCTTTAATGGCATCTCCAAGACCCATTGCATCCAAATGGATTTCAGCATCCAACACCCATGTCATATAGTTCTTGCCCGAAATTTCAAGGGCAACGAACTTTCTTTTCATATGTCAGACATAAAACAAAATTACATCAAGAGCGTGTCCATAGTTACGGGCTTTATTACAATTATCACATTCACTTCAGGGAATGGATCATAATCATCTGTATGTGCTATATACAATCTCATGTCAAATATTACTTTCATAAAGTGAAAGATTATTTTGAGAATCTTTATTATTCTCATTATCACAATGATGACAATTATAATTCCGTCTATTGCCACGTCCACATCCATTGATACCTTCACGGTAATAATTTTGTCTTCTTTCAGACTTATCACATACTCCTATCACATTCTCTAAAGGGAATGAGAATGAAGCAAATTCAATGGGACGGATTTTCAATTCTTTGCCCACAATCATACATGAATTTAATCATGGCAAGACATAGAACTTTTACCACTTCACGTGGTTATAATTCCTTACAAACTCCATTAGAGTTATAATCAAACTTTGTTGTCTATGTTTGTATATGAAATCAAATCGTAGAATTTCAAGAATTTGAAAGGGAAAAGTAAATTACTTACCTTTAAGGTATACCAATAAATGTTGTGATATCAAATATACCTCTTGAGTTTCCATCCCGTTGCATTATTTTATGATGATACCATCTCTTCTATTTTTCCGTATAGAAATTCTCATATGGAGCAGTAGCAATCGTTATTACGCTCTTTTGCTTGGAAATTCACCTTCAAAAAGAAAACAAAAGTAAACAACGAGAAAGAAAAAAAATTGAAGAATTTCAGAAACCAAAATATCACAAATCTCGTTTCACTCGAATAGAAAAACCCAAACGACGGAACACGAATTAGAGCGGATGAATCTGATTGCAACTCGAGATTCTGAGAGCGATAATTGCTGAATATTAAATTCAATTAGTTAGAGACTCGTGCTGATAACGTGTTATGAAATAATATAAGAACAAGAACAATAATACAAGAACAAGAACAATAGAGAGAAAAGTAGAGAGAGGAGTATTCTTATTGATACTTTGGGATGATCTACAATGGGGTAAGACCCCTCTATTTATAGGAAGAGAAAAGACTTAGCCTCAAAGTAGAACTCTTCTATAAGATAGACATTCACTCTAATTAGAGTTCTATTTATAACAAACTCAGAATAATCTCACAAATAAAATTTTCAAACTTACAATATTTTAATTGAAATAAAAGAATACTTACCATCGGAGCAACCCATCGTCTTCCTAACTTTTGGAGAAAAAATACACCCACAATATTTCAATAATTTAAACACTCCCACCTTCCAAGAAATTGCACTTTTTTGGCTTCTTTCTCTTATGTCATCACAAAAGTCCAAAACAAACTACTCACTCTTTCTCTAACCAATAAAACTACAGTACTATTTTCTTTTTCTCCTCCAACCATTTAAAGTACATCACTTCAAGCAGAAAGTACAACAATCTATTAGCTCTACCTTCATTCCAAAGCTCAATTTCTTCAACAAACATGGCTTCCAATTCAAGATTCCATTTGGGTATTTCTCTTCTCTTCATATTAACCCCTTTGACCATCTCTTTCATACTCAGCCCATCACCACAGCCAGAACCAAAACCGACAATATATGATATTCTCCCAGAATATGGGCTTCCACGTGGCATCTTTCCAGAAACTGTGGAATCCTTCAATCTTGATAAAGATGGAAATTTTGAAGTTTTTTTAAAAAGCCCTTGTTATGTAGAGTTTGAATACTTGGTTTATTATGCTGAAAAGATTAGTGGGAAGCTGAGTATTGGGTCAATAACTGAGTTAGAAGGAATTGAAGTGAAAAGATTCTTTTTTTGGTTCAATGTTAATGAAATTAGAGTTGATTTGCCACCTTCTGATAGTGTTTATTTTCAGATTGGGTTTGTCAATAAGAAGCTTGATGCGAATCAGTTTGAGACTATTCATTCTTGTATGAATAATGGAATTTGGTTGAACTCTTGTGGTGGATCTTTGAGACAAGTTCTGCAGGTAAATCTTGGTAAATTTGTGGGATTTTTATACAAATAGTGGATCGAATTTACTATATAACATAATAAAAAGTGATTTAGTGAAGTAATGAATAGTAAAAATTGATAATTATGTCTAAGTATTAGTTAAAGTAGTTAGTTATATAAAGTTAAGACGTGAGGTAATGGTGAAGGAAAATGATTCACTTTTGGTGGAAATTTTCTTTTGACAACCAAACACCAAAAAATTAACTTATTTTTTTAGAAAATATTTTACTTCACACCAAAGGTTAGATAGCTATCTTCACATTACTATCGTTGTTGTTTATTCTACTCTCGTATTTTTGTTTTGCACGCTTCTTAAGATAATGGAATATTAAATAGGAGAGATTTTTTACTGTTTTATCCTTCTTTATATATTAAGATATAATCTCTTTTCATTTAATATTTTGCTCATACTTATAATTTTCAAGAACAGTTTATATTAAGGGTATAATAGAAAAAAATTAATTTAATCACACAAATATCCACTATGGTAATAGAGCAGCATTTCTTGAAACCTAATTGATCTATTTATTCAGAAGATATCTGAAGTCTTATAGTTTGTAAGTTGTAACAACCAATTGTCTATCTTTGCAGCTTCCAGCTCTTGTCAATGATTATGCAACTTAGTACTGAGTAAATGGGAAAGAATATGCACCTCAAGCTGAAAGGAGCAGTGGCAAATGTATTATTTACTTCACTTCTTGTGAATTGAAAGAAAATCAAGGCTGGTATATGTACAAGAACATATGATCAAGATTCCACACATGTATTATTCTATAACAGTATGTATTATATTAGTTGTTGTATATTCCTATCTTCAAGACAAGAGGGGTTGCTATGATGGTAAGCAACCTCAACTTTCAATCAAGAGATTGTGAGTCTAAGTCTTCCAAGAGCAAGATAGGAAATTTTTCGAAGGAAGGAGGTGAGTCATAAGTAGACAGGCCTGATATTTTAGTGACAAATTTTAAAATTGAGCAGGCCTAGGTCAAAGCGGACAATATCATTAGAGGACTAGGTTCTCTTATGGTATCAGAACCACTCCACGTGCAACCTTGAACGAGAGTGGGGGCAAACCTCAGTAAAGACGTTGAGTTCCTTAGAAGGGGGTGTTACTCCGTTCAACTTAACCCAATATTTTCGACACAGAACATAATATACATCTGGAAAGTTACCAAACTTTTGACAAAAAATGAATTTTGAACACAAAATGTCAAAAGTTCAATGGATTCAACGGATAGGAACTTAAAAGGTTGAATCCATCAAGTTTAAATTATGTCTGCATATTGTTCTGAGTTTTCATAAAATCAAGGGCGGAGTGAGCCTACTATGTGTGCATTCGATCGAATCCAGTCACTTTTGCTTAGATATTGTATTTTTATTAAGAAGTACATTAAATATGTATAAATATTTAATTGTGAACTCAGCAACAAAGACGAACTATGAGTTCCACGATAAATTCAAAACTTATAAACTTCAAATTCTAATTCCGCCGGTACATAAAATGATGACGGGAGCAGAAGGCAGAAGGAGAAGATAAAGATGAATACGATTAAAACTAAGTGTGGAAGATGTATTGCAAATTAATTTTGGATGATACAGAGTTCCAATTACTATGAAGAGCTAGTAGTTTATTTGGTTTTGCTCAAAAGTATATAATCCTATTGTTTGCTAAAATGATTTGGCAGAACAATTAGCAACTAATATTCTACCTTTTCAACGAATTGAAAAATGTTTCCCAACTAGATAGCACAAAGAAGCTTATTTATTTTTGTTAATTGATACAGTAGATATTTACCCGATAATTAACCGTGACTAAGCAAAATTAAAAGTTTATCTAACATATATATGTCATATTTTCATAAGTTACATGGTAAGCTCCGAGTATGAGTAAATTTTTTGTCTAATAACCAATTGCTTAATGCAAGGGGCAGCCCTACCGTAAAGCAGGTAAGACAATTGGTTTAGGCCCCTCATTTGTTGGGGGCCTATTTTTTGTTACATCCAATATAATTGTTACTTCATATGTTTCAATTTAGATGAGGCCGTTTGATTCATTAAGGAATTTAAAAATTAAAAAAAATTAAAATTTGTGGTTTTAAAAGCTTAAGGGGTAAAAGGATTTACAATTGTCAAATCCACCCGAAAACAAGAGACCACTTGCTAATGACCTGCCCTGTCACTGTGGACTTATGGGAAAGAACAATGAACTGGCTGCAGGAAAGCTATCCATCCATTACTGATTGGAACCAGAAAATGCAGTGGTTGATTAGCAAAGCCAAGGGTCGAACATGTCGAGCAGCCATCTTCAAAATGGTAACTGCTGAATTTGCATATGCTATCTGGCTGGAAAGGAATGCAAAGCCTTCAACAAGATATTTCGATGTAACACTGCCTTACTGAGAGACATAGTGTATAATTGTAATGTTAGAGGTACTCCACGAATAGACAACAATTACAACACCTTCGAATATAGTAGTGTTAAGGAGTTAGGATAGTAGAAACAGTTTATATGTTATCGCCCAGACTGTCAGCTGAGTTGAAGCTAGACTGTGGTTTTGTAATGTTACTTCATTGGTGATTAATGAAAAGCTTTAATTACCAAAAAAAGGATTTACAATTGGTATAATTTCTGCCAAGGAAATTGCAACTGAAATGAAAATCAAACTCGAATTTCGTAAGAAACATGTGATATATAACAAATAATAATTTGACGAGAATATTGATTCTGAAATCCCAAAATCAATCGAAGAGTCTTTCAAAGTTAATTACTTTTTATACATAGTAGACAAGACTATTTTTCCACTTCAAATTGAATATGAACAATTTGAAGCGTATGGAAATATTTTTTGTTTATTATTTAGCCTAAAAAATTAAGATCACTAGATGATAGAAATTTGAAAAAATAGTTCCTTAACCTTAAGTGTTCCTTGAAGCATAATAATCCATTTGATATTGATGGTTTAGACTTATTTTCTAAAAGTATTAAGGAAAATAGTACAATTAGAAGATAACAGTTTAATTGATATACTCAATCAAATAAAAAGATTTGACTCTTTTTTAAATGCTTATATTACTTATAGAATCATGTTGTAGTTATTTCAACAGAAAGAAATTTTTTGAAATTAAAATTAATAAAATTTTAACTAAGCTCAATAATATCTGAAAAGAGGTTAAATAAAATTAACTATAGTGTCACTTAGAGAAAGAATTATTAGAAAAATTTGCTATTAATAACTTTGCCATCTAAAGAAACTAGAAAAATGACTTTTAAATTAAAAACAATAATTAAAAAAAATTAAGTCCCTCATAAAATTTGATTTTAGGTCGTAAAATTCGTCGGGCCGGCCCTGGTTTAATGATGGGACCTCCTTAATGATACGTCTCAAAGTCTCAACACTAATTTATAGATGGATTTGAATTTAACTCTTTAACTCAAAACTAAAAGAAATTTTTCTTTTTCTTGTCCAAAACGTCTTAATGACCGTGTATGACTAACCCTTTGTCACACCCTCTTTAAGTCAAAATCTAAGTTGCTCTGACATGGTACTTTAGGTGTCGTATCCGTATTTATACGATATTAGTATGAGTATGGATATGAAATCCTTACTAAATCAAGTCAAATAATTTTGGGTACTTTAATCACAGCGCATGAAAAAATTCGAAAATACAACTTAATTTCCGAATTCAAAGTCAAAACTAAGGTAAATTTGAAATAAATAACATGTTTTATCTAGGAAATCAAACCCTTATTTATTTACAACTTAAAAATAAAAAATAAATCCACACTTTACAGGCTATACGTAAGTATTCCCCAAAATCTCATAATTTAAAGATATTTTATATTTTTAATTTATTTATAGCCGGATCCCCGTATCCGTATCCCCGAATTTTAGAATTTATATTTCGAAAGATCCTACCTCTAGATCTACACCCGTATCCGAGCAACTTAGGTCAAAATAGTACTACAGAAGTGGAGTCAAAAGACTCAAAAGACCAAGTGATAACTCCACAAAAGAGTGTAATAATATTCAATATTACAAAATTAAATATACAAATTTAAGACCCTACTATTTGAATCATCCATTAATCTATTTAGTGATTTACTTCAGTTTCTTGCACTGCAAATAAACAAATCCTAGCCTGAAACTTCCATTGAAATGCTAAACTATATAGTAACACAAAAACTAACAATAAAATAAATAAGTGCTTTGCCTTTTCCTTTTTGGCTTCAATAATCAATAAGAATGTCTTCTACTCATGAACAAACATAGATCTTCACTCTTCCCTTCCTTCTCCTTTCCTTTTCTTTTTTCCCATGAAAAACTCATGCTTCAAACCTAAGAACAACATCTTAAACTCACAATTCACAACTATATAAATAGCAAACTTCACAAGCTAACAATCCATCATCATTTAACTTACTCTTCGACCTCCAAAAAAGTGCGATGAACACTCGAACAAGTTTATATATTAAACTTCAAAATGGATCAACACCAAAAGGTTTCTTCAAATATGAATGGGCTGGACAAAGATGGTGAAAGAAGAGAGAGAATCGTGTCGACGAGAAGGTTCTTGATGGAGGATGTGAACAAATCTGCTGATGATTTTATCAAGAATTTCAGGAAGCAACTTAAGTTTGAAAGAGAAGAATCATTTAAACGTTTTCAAGAAATGCTTAATAGGGGTACCTAAAGTTGATTTTTTTGGTTTAATTCTTTCTTATGTACTTTGGAATTGTAATATTCTCAAGTGAATACATAATATATCTGTTATGTAATGTTTCTGATGAGGAAATAAAGTTGCAAAATATATAGATAGTGGTCAACTTGTGTGCTACTGAAGCAACCATTAATGCTAGCAGTACGTAAGTTGTCTAGATCATACCCATAGAGGTGCGGGCTTTACCCGGACCCTAAATGCAGGATGCTTTATGTACTGGACTATTCTTTTTTTACTAATCAAAGACAAGACGATAAGACTCTTATTTGTGCAAAAAAGTTTTAGCTTGAGGACAACAACAAAAAAAAATAGTGTAATCCCATAAGTGGGGTCTGGCAAGGGTAGTGTGTAAGCAGACCTTACCTCTACCTTATAAATATAGAGATGTTATTTCCGATAGACCCTCAGCTCAAAGAACAATGAATTTAGGTTAAGGACAGAATATCTTTACACCAAAGGATCATTTTTTACAAGCAGGAGGATGAGAACAATTGTTGAGGGTCACATATCTTTTGACAAAGTTTCAAGACTAGTAGCGATTCAATTTGCAAATGTCAAAACATTTAGCATCACATCTTCAATAAGAAAAACTTTAGAATTACATATAGACCAAATGCCAATCTATATTACAGCAAAAGAAAATTCCACGAATTCTAATGCGATAACGCATCGTGTAACTTTTTCAAGATTTCACATAACTTTTGTAAGTAAGAATACAAAACATGTTATGCAAAATCTTGAAAATGTCACAGCACTGAACCTACGATTACCTGTTTCATAGAACCCTTCGTCGAAAAGCACAAGCTTTAGGATTTTAGGAAATAGACATTGCTGCTATGCTCTAACGAATCATAAGCAACATATTCAAACAGCAGGAGCAGCAAGATCATAATGCTGAATATAAGGAACTTCTAAATAAGCCACTTCAGCAGCCAAAGGTTGCAGTTCAATGCCGCTCCTATCCCAATCACATATTGTACAGATCTTGAAAGAAAGCAAGGGAAGAAGGTAAGAAGCAAAGATTTTACCTATATGTCCTTCGGTAACCAACCTATGTTTTTCTACTATTGATGCAAAACAACAGACTAAATGGATACACAAAATATAGAGCTATTTGATCTCTTTAATCTTTTATGATGCGACGAAATAGCCTCGTTTTTCTACTCCGAAAGTTATTAGCAACCTAGCTCTGTATTTGAACAGACATCTGCTGATGAATAAATGGCAAAGTATGAAAATACCAGGAAATCCATGCTTGAACTGTTGATGCTGAAACGCTCCACTTCAAGGCCAATATCGAACTATGTCCAATCCAAACACTTCCACATGACATATACAATATATTACCAAGGTGAGCGTTATCTGCAGAGGTTGCAGAAGGTCATCAAGAAGTGAAAATGGATTATGCAACTATTTGATTCACAAACTGGCACTAGACCATGTTGAGGATGTCAAAACTGCTTTAACGGAAAAGATTTTGTTCTTGAGGTTGAAGAAGTTAACCAATTCCTAGTTCTCATTAAGGGCGAGTATATACTATGGACAATGCTCAAGCTTGTAGCACTTGACAATGCACAATATGGCTCTTCAACCCTCCTCGTCCTGCAATGCTTGACCATAAATTAGTGAACAGAGTTCTGAAGTGCCCTTTACCGGCAATGTTTTCCCAAAGATGTGGGTTAGTTTCAACTTGTTTATCAGGATTTGACACATCAACGATACTAATGCTCATGTTGTTACGGATTATACAGAGTTTACCATTGAGGGGAACCAGAGCCGCAGCCTCTAAAGCACGAGAACTTCCAAGGTGGAGTTTGCTGTCAATAAATCTATTCCATGAATGTGTAGCTTCATCATATACTCTAAGTTTACACCCATCACGACAGTCCAAAGCATAAAGGCGACCATCCAAGGAGATGCTTGGATTGCGCCAACCAGCAACCATCCCGTTATTGACAGGGCTCCATGCATTCATCTCTGGGTTATAGGATTCACTCAAAACTTCTCTGTGAGATCCCAATCCTTTTAAAAACCACTTCCCGTCATAAACAACCCCAATAAAGGGCACCATAGCTGTGCTCATATCAGCAATAAAGCTCCAGCGGTTCCTATTGGGGTCATAAACTTCAGCTGAACGGAGAGTCCTCTGGATTCCTTCACATTCTCCGCCGGCGACATAGAGACAATTGTTGATTACACAAGAACCAAAGAAATGACGTCTACGAAGCATGTCTGGTGCCCTGTGCCATTTATTTGTTCGAGCACTATAAAAAATTACCCGTCGCATAGACCCCTTAATTGGATCTTTTCCACCAAACAGGTACAGATGGCAACCGCTAAGAACAGCACAACCAAATCCAAGGGCTTCACTGTATTCCCCCGGAACAGGTGGAAGTGGCTGCCACAGCTGATAGGTTGAATCAAATGCATGCCACGAAATCCTTCCATCACGATCCCTCTTCATTACATATACCCACTCCTCTGCCATTCCAAGACTCTTCCTGAGAGAGTAAAAGAAGTTTCCAGCAAGAAGCCGATACCACCTTTTGCAGACTAGACGGAGCTTGTTGTGTTCAACACGGGGAACACGTATTAGACAAGCAATTGCAAGATCGTCTGGTAGGCCAGGTAGAAGGGGTGGCTGCACTCTTGACCTCTCCCTACGAGAGTTTTTAGTCTTGTGTGCGTGAGGGTTGATGTCTGGCTGGATACAAATTTTCGATCCTGGGACAAATTTTCTTGCCCCCACAACTGTCTTTAATCCCGAGTCAACCTTGCAATAGCATGACACGGAGTCAACCTGCAAATCTTTACCAATTAGAATATGCAGGTGTATTCTACACAAGACAAATATAGCAAAAGGAGAATGTCTTCTCTACACTAGTAGGAAAACTGAAATATAGACAAATCATTGTGCACTATTTACACCAAAATTGAGAAAGGAAAATATGAGGATATGCATTACTGTGAATTTGAGAATGGAAAATGCCTGGACAAGGTATAAACACCATGGTCTAAATAACGTGGTGCACACTGAATAGCAGAGTTTACTAGCTAAGAGTACACATATTAGCCTAGTGGAAAATATATCACCACTTTAATGATCATATATCTATAAATTCTTTGAGTTAAGTCTCGTCATTAGTCCTCATAAATCTATCAAAAGAGCATAAGATGGGAACCTACCCCATTGTGCTTTACAGCAATGTAACGTAATTTTGACGTTCTAAGTTTATGAGACTGCTCTCATAAAGCTGGACCGTATTTTTCAGTGGATTGTACAAAACAACAACGACAACAACCCAGAATTACACTAGTGGGATCCAGGGAGGGTAGAGCGTACGCAGACCTTGCCCCTATCCCGGAGGGAAGGAGAGGCTGTTTTCGGAGACCCTCGGCTCAGACTGCACAAACCTATTCGTTTAGTACAAACCTTTTTAAAATTTTGAAAGGTCTACATTAATATTTTCAACATCGATATTAGTCCAGCATAATGCTCCATCTCGTCATACTTCCATTCAAGCGATGACAAAAGGAAGTATAAAATAATACAATTTCAGACCACCTCTTGCTTGCAGAGTTGAATTCAAATGAAAATTGAGTGCAGAATTGGTACATCTAGTTCATGCAAAAGACAAACTAGATTACACCCAGTAAGAGAGGGACTCTTTCCAACCTTGATCGCAGTAAAGTGAAACAGCACACCACCTATAAGTTCATCATAAATCCACGTACTCGTGTTTCAAAAAATTGAAGAGAATCCTTTGTAAAATGGAAATGGAAAGACAACACTAATATTATAGCTCCATGTCAATCTCATAGACAATCATAAATGTCCCCATTATTCCTAACGAATGACTGGAATAAAAAATCAAGATAACCACATGCAGATCCAAAGTTAAGTCTTCCTTGGCAATCACAATCTACTCTGATAAAAGAAAGAAAGAAAGAGACTCACATCATAGTAGAAACTTCTAGTTCTTATACAACACATAGATTCAGTTGAACAAGATGCAACGTAATTATAACTTTATTCAGTTATCACAAACAATTGACTTCAGTCAATCTTAACCGTGAGCCTGTGATGGGAGATTCCAGAAAGGCAACTATAGTCTCGAAACAGCTCAAGGACTCAAGTCAACTCAACATTCAATCATCTTTTTCTAGTTGCTAAACTGAATTAACAAAGTTGTTAAAGAGTGAACTAATATGATTGTTAAAGAACACCTTTGCAAATTAACTAATTTCATAAAAGCTGCAGCAAATGGAAAACAAAGTGATCAAAGAGGGCCATCTTCAGAAACATGACCACAACAACATATAGTTGTTGCTAAATCTATAATGCTGCAAAGATGAAGCTTCAAATTCAGGAAGAGGCGAACCCCAGAAGAATGCTGAAAACAATAACATGGACAAAACTCAAAGAACCCTTAAAAAGCTGCACATTTAGCAAGATTTTCACTTGAGCACCTCCCAATTTAATGCCAGTCGAAGCTCAAAAGGCCAAATTAAGACAAGACCCAAAAACAAAACAAGCTAAGTACCAAAAATCCTACAAAATTAGAACTTCAACAAAAATCTTCATCAGGGTATCTCAAGAAAAAAGCTAAAATACCAAAATTTCTTCCAAAGGTAGCTCCTTTACCAGGAACTTTCATCAGGGTACCTCAAGAAACAAGCAAAATACCAAAAAATTCTTGCCAAGGTAGCTCCTTTACCAGGAATTTTCATTAGAGTACCTTAAAAAAACAAGTTAAATACCAAAAATTCTTGCCAAGGTAGCTCCTTTACCATGAATTTTCATTAGGGTACCTTAAAAAACAAGCTAAATACCAAAAATTCTTGCAAAGATAGCTCTTTTACCAGGTATAATCATCAGGGTACCTCAAGTAACAAGCTAAATACCAAAAACTCTTCTCAAGGTAGCTCCTTTACCTGGAATTATCATCAGGGTACCTCAAGAAACAAGCTAAATACCAAAAATTCTTGCCAAGGTAGCTCCTTTACCAGGAATTTTCATTAGGGTACCTTAAAAAAACAAGCTAAATACCAAAAATTCTTGCAAAGATAGCACCTTTACCAGGAATTATCATCAGGGTATTTCAAGAAAAGCCATTAATCAAACAAATTAACAGAAGAAAAAATAAAAAAAAAAGTCAAAAAGATTATGAAGACTCACCAGTGGAGGTTGAACTCGAAAACCCCTATGTGCATTTCGAGACCTTTCAATTGTTTGGTCCATTTCTGTAATGAAAATTTCATGCAAAAAAGATTCAAAATTTCATTCACCCCTTGGAAGAATCAGATCAAGAGAGCTAAAAGCCCAAAGAAGAGCTTTGGAATACCCTTTTTTTCCCACTTTATACCCCTTTTTAAAATGCAATAAAAAGAAATTTTTAAAAAAAAAAACAGTGTTTGGAAGTTAGAGAACTACAGCAACTTCAAAACTGTGATAAGCATTCTCTCTCTTTTTTTTCTCTAAATAGACCGAGACTATTGTCTTTCACCTACTTGAAAAAATTAAAGAAAATCATTTTTGCAGATTTGATAATTAATACTAATCTTTTGTAATTTGAGAAATTTAAATTTTTCTGTTTTTAGTCACAGGACAAGAAACTTTACCAGATTTTTTTAATGCTGGCATTTATTAATTGGGTCAAACCCAAACTGTTCCCTCTGTCTTTGTGTGTGAAAGATAGAAGGGGTTGTGATTAAAGGAGGGGAGAGGGGGTAGGGGGGACGGAGTGATTTTGGTTTGCGGATGGGGTTTGTTATATTGAAAATGTCAGCACCAGACTAGTATAAGATTTTATTTGGATGGAAACATAATAAAAATAATAAAATAAAATAAAACATCTCATGCACTAAACTTTCATTATATTCTAAGATCTAAAAGAGAGTCAGATTATGTGGAGTCCGATGTAAGCAATCATACTTTATATTGCTATAAAATATTGTTTTCGAAACTTGAACTCGTTTTATGATAACGTTTACTGTTACGCGAAGATGGAACATATATGAAATTTTACCACAAAAAAAAAGAAAAAAAAGAGAGGAAATTTTTATGTTAGGTGATTGGGTTGCAAAAAGATATCGAAATTCTTATTAAATAAATTTAGTTGAAAGAAATTTTTGTCTACTGAATTTGCATTTGTTTAAAGTTTTCTGCCTGATGACTTCTTTTTTCATGCTTGTTAGTAATATTTTTTTTTAATAAATGTTCCTTTCAAATTTTAATACTACTAATTAGATCGTTGGAGGTCCAAAATGTAGTAGTGGTTATAGTTTATCAATTCAAACTCGAAAAATTAACTAAAAGCATCAACAATAAATTTGATTATGCTAAGAGTTTACTCGCACTCGAGATTTATACTAAATTAATAATAAATATTAAAAGACGTGTGATTTATATACACACATTTATTACTTAATCAAGTTTAAATAATATATAAACTTTAATATTTAACGAGTAAATTCAAATTGCTTGATATTTTGTAAACAAGATTCAAAATTTATCATCAATAGATGAGATTGGATTATTTTTTTCTCATCTAACTTGAGATTATGGCGTGATTTTTGAGTTCATTACTCAAATGATCACCCAATTATCTCAAATTATCTTCCAAAATCACTTTATTTTCGTTTGTAACAATAAAGTTACTGAACTATGACTATTGCACTCGAAAGGTCACTCAACTAGAATTTTCAAATTTTGAATTACCAAATACCTATTTTATCCTCTACATTATAAATATTTATCTTTTTTTAATTTTTTAAAACTTTTTAATATTATGATTTTACCTTTTAATTTATATTATGGACTTACCTATAAATAAATTTATTTATCAAATTAAAAATAAAAATTATTTAAGCATATAAAATGCTGGAATAAAAATAATGAGTATAGTAAAAAAATTAATTAGAATTATTTCTTAGCAATAATCATTTTAGTATTAACAAACAAAAATTCAAAAATTATTATACATAATTCAGAATGAAAGAAATAAAGGTTTTAAAATATATATTCCATACATGTAATATAAAAAAATAATTATTTAAATAAAGCTATGTTTATATTATAAATTGTATATTTTATGCTCAATTATATTATTATATTTCTACCAACTTTTGGACAACACAAAGTTATGTCACCGGAAAGCATGGGACTATCTGTATAAGGTAAAATATGATATGTTAAGTCGTGCATGAAATATATAATATAATTGAGCATAATTTTCAAGAATATATAATGTATATTATAAAAATACTTTTATTTAATAATATTTTTATAGTATGTGCATGGAATATATATTTTACAATCTTTATTTTCTTTCATTTTGAATTGTGTAAATAAATTTTTGAATTTTTATTATTAATATTAAAATTATTATTACTAACAAATTATTCTAACTGATTTTTTTTATATGCTCATTATTTGTATTCCAGCATTATATATGCTTAAATACTTTTTATTTTTTAATTTATAAATAATATCTATTTATTCTGTAGGTAAGTCCATAATATAAATTAAACAGGGGAAATCATAGTATTAAAAAATTTAAAAATAAAATGAAGTTAAATATTTATAATTTAGAGGGTAAAACGGGTATTTGGCAATCCAAAATTTGAAAAATCTAGTTGAGTGACATTCTGAGTGCAATAGCCGTTAGTTCAGTGACTTTGTTGTTACGAACGAAAGTAAAGTGACATTAGGAGATAACTTGAAAAAGCTAAGTGACCATTTGAGCAATTGACTCCGTGAATTTTATTTCCATAACATGTTTGCTCTGGTAATTTTTACCATATTATTTTTTGTTTATAGATTTGCCCTTGGTATTCTTTTAGAACTTCAAATTAAAATTATTTTCGTTGTTGTAGATATTTATTTTTTTATTAGATGGTATGGCAACCCGTTAGTTGTTGCTAACTATATAAAGAGTTCAAGTAAATGTAATAATAATAATTTGAAAAAGACTACCCTTCATCTATAATTAATGCCTCTATCTATAATCACCAAGAAAAGGTCTCTTCACAACCAAAAAACACCAAAATCACTTCAACAAGCAATATTAAAGAAAAAAACTTAGGTTATATACATTATCAGTTAACAAATTTTTACATTAGCGAATTATCTTTATCTGTCGTAGCAGATAATTTATTTTATTTTTAATAGTAGAAATCACATTTTAAGAAGGCTTATTTATAAATATTCTTTCGATTACTTGATAGGTTTATAAAAAATTAATACTGACAGTTAGAAAAAATTAACACTGACAGTACAAATAACTTTCCCTGGTTTATAATTGGCCATCTTCTATTAATTGAATTTTGGGTAGTTAAGAAGTGAATATTAAGCATAATGAGAATTTTTTGTTCTTTTCTATTTTTTTAAAAAAAAATTGGAATTTGAAGGTTTCTTTTATGGTGAATTAAATGTGAGAATTTGAACTGATATTTGCTTCAATATTTGATAATTAACTACCTTATATTGAGTATTAAATTATTGGCCACCATAGCATGGCCATCTGGGCCGTAGTCATATCATCTTTTGGTATGGATTACTTCAAATATCGTAGATGATCCATTTAATCGAAGTTAAATGATACAGAAAATATAATATTTATTTTAATTATTATTTAACTTTTATGGTATCGTATAGTTAAATCCGTCATTTCGTAACGGCGAAAAGTTTAACTTTATGTAACTAACAATTTAGTGTGGTCGCGTCATTACCTTGTCTTTTTTATCTTATCTAGCCTTTATTATTATTAAATAATCTTTTGTCCTATATTTTATAATAATTCTACTTTAAACCATATTTTTCTTTATAATATTGTAAGTTTATTCTTTATATTGTTGGTATGTGACATTATGAAATAACAACAAACAACATAATTTATTTAAATATTATATTTATCAAACAATAAAGTAAAAGATAATACAATACAATATAATACATTATGAAAATCAAGTTGTTAAAGAGAAAATTGCTCAATACCAGGATTTTATATTCTTCAAATGGGAGATGTTTCAGCAATGAGTCAGAAGAAGAGCAATAATCATTTCCTCATAAACATTACTTGATTGGTCAAATAAAGATGTAAAAGTTAGCTCATTTTCCATATTATAGAGCATTATTGTGGGTCCTTTTTGGATATTTATCCATTATGACAGTCAATTATAGTTTTTGATAATTATAGGTGAAAATTAGTGATTTTTGTTTTTATTAATCAACATGATAACATGTACTGCAATTACATGCACCCAATTTGATCCCCCTTTTCTACCCTTCATTATGTGCTAGTTATAATTAAATGAAAAATACTAATACTGTAATAATTATTTGAAAGTTAGTAATTATATTACATTACTATTATTCATTATAAACACCTTTTTTCCTGTACTTTTTACGTAAATTAAGCTACATTACCGTAATTATAACATTACAATTAATCCATAGCTATATTTTTTACATAAGTGTGTCAATACTCTTTCCGTTTCAATTTATGTGAACCTATTTGACTTGTCAAAAAAAAATTTAAAAATAAATTTGAACTTGTGGTATAAAACGAGGCACACATATTTTGTGTGGTCATAAATCATTATATAAAGGTAAATTGTTACCAAAAATAGAAAGGGGTCATTCTTTTTAGTACGGATTAAAAATGAATGTTCACATAAGTTAAAACGGAGGAATATAAACTTTACTCTCAAATCATAATCCAGTTGAATATTATTCCATATTTTTAAATAAAGATCACTACACTTGAATTTAACTATTTGATAAATCTGTACATAAATTTGAAAAACTTAGTTACCATAATTATTTATTTATTTGTTAAAACCATAATAAATTTAACATGTGAAAAATACTGGAGTAGTTTGGAAATTCTATAAAGCAGGGTGGATGAGAAATACGATTTTTTTTTATTAAAAAAGGTGGACAAAAAATAATGTTATCGTAATCTTCTTGGCATGACATAAAAAGAATATCACTCGAATTAATCTTTTCAACCTTTTACGTTAGTGAATTACATATATGTGATGACAACTCGAAAAACTATAAGCAACTAAAATTATTTTTGTTTTATTGCTTGATGTGTGACAATTTACAAAAAGAAAAAATAATCAATTAATACTACTACTGTTATTATTAAGTCTAGAAAAGAGTTTAGGCAAACCACAATTGTCCACACCAAACAACTACTTGCCATTTTGTCTGATTTCGAAAGGTCAAATAATTCCATCTACACACATCACATACCACAAAATTACCATAATAAATCAGAAGAAGAAGAAAAATAATGATAATATCAATCTCTATTTATTGTAAGGTACAAATTAGATATAAGTCAATTTTTAAAAGATTTTCGTTCTTTGTTTGATGTTGTTATTATTTCTTTGATTTTTGTTTGATGGTCCTGGTATATTGTTCCTTCTTTTCTCGTTTAAAAAAAATTATTGCGCCGAGGGTCTTACGGAAACGTTTTCACTCTTTATTCTTGATGATGTTATTATTTCTTTGATTTCTGTTTGATGGTACTGCTATATTGTCCGTTCTCTTCTCATTTTTCTGTCTTTTTGAGCCGTGGGTCTTTCAAAAATAGTCTCTCTACTCCTCCACTGAAATAGGGGTAAAGTCTACATACACATTATGTTCCCCAAACCTCACTTATGAGATTTTACTGGGCCATCGTTATCGTTTCAGTCTTTGCTCTCTCTGTCTCACACCCACAAAAAAGAAAAAAGGGAAGTCCCAACAGATACAAATGAAGTTGTAAATAAACCAAACAAGTGCATCTCTCAAACTCCTCACCTAATGAAAAGGGTTTTAGAGAAGACAAATAATAAAACAAAAAAAAAACTTTCATAAGATGGGAAGTGTTTCAACTAATCCAATAGCTAGTGGAATTTATCTGTAACCTTATTTACTAAAATGATGTCATTTATAGGTATATTTTCCTTTATGTCCTTTATTTCATACTTCTCAATCTAATTAGAGGACAGTGAAGATGAAACAACAAAGAAAAAACATTTTTCCTTTTCTCGTTTTTTTAAAATGAACTTTTTCTCTATGAATCAATATTTTGTGGAGTTACAAAAAATTTACTTTGTTTTGTAAATAGAATGAAGTTAATTCACAAATACTGCTTATTCCATTTATTTTTCTGATTCTTAGGTTGCTAGTATTATCTTTTGGCTGTTGTTATTACTGTTCGATTGTTTTTTCATCGTCTTGAGTCGAGGGTCTATCAGAAACAGCCTCTATACCCTCTGAAATTGGGATAAAATTTGTGTACACACTACTCTTTCCTGACCACACTTTTGGGATTTGTTGTTGTTGTTGTTGTTGTAATAATGGAGTTAATTCACAAATATTGCTTTTTCCATTTATCTTTTTTATTCTTAGGTTGTTGGTACTATCTTTCTGGTCATTGTTGTGTTAGAATAATGATTCCGACTAAAACACAATAGCCTTCATATCGAATAATTTGGAAACAACAACATGAACGGAAGCGTACCTGAATCTATATGTGGAAATCCTTAAGCCTCCTTTGATGATTGTTTGAACACTCCTTGATCATTATCTTCAAGATTGTCTTGAAGTATTGCTTACACAAGAATATGTTACAACAACCAAAATTGGAGTATAGTTTTCCACAAAGATATGCAAGACAAGAAGAAATGGCTCTCTTGATTTAATGGGAGGAAGAAGAGATTTTGTCTTGCTATAATGTGGGAACCATAACCCCCCACTTATAACAAATGAGTTATGAAACTCAAGAGTCATTAGCATGTAACCATAGTTACATATATGTAACCTTAGTTAGCCCATCATTAACTAAGGTTACCCTTTGGGTATCTACACATTGGTCCTACACTTTATATGACAATACATTGGCCCCCTTAACATAATGTACATAAGACCACAAAATTAGGCCAAACCAAAAAGATAGCACATAACATATAATTTATCCATATATTGTTCATATGTATGTAGATATAAGTTCATATATCTTACAATCTCCCATTTGGACGAGATATTCATACATATGTACAAACCTTAGCATTATATGTTACAATATAACCTTATGAGCTCAGAATTGCTATCATAATAAAATTGTCATGAACAATCCGGTCCATCAATCATACCAACATAGGACCTAAGAGCTCTTAGTTACTCATTCGTAACTAGAACCAACATAGATCACGTATATCAATATAACCAACGACATGGATCAAGTGTAGGTATGTAGCATGGAAATAACATAAAGTGTGGTCAATAGAATGTCTATTTCCAACTGGTTCTCTTTATTGAGATCAATCATAAACTGTAAGAGTACAAAAACTTTAAAACTGAATATCTGCGCAGATATAACTGAATTACTGAATGTAATGGACAATACATAATTGTATAATACAAACTCCCACTAAAATACATAATCCTCAAATGATTTGACACCCATACAAGCAATATGCTCAAGAAATACTTTTGGTGTCAATCCCTTAGTGAGCGGATCCGCAAGCATGGAGTTTGTACTGATGTGCTCAATGCACAACTGTCCATTCTGTACTCTTTCTTTAACAACCCAAAATTTGACGTCCATATATTTTGCTTTCGTCAAACTACTGTTGTTATTAGCATAAAGGACTGCCGATCTGTTGTCGCATAATAGCCTAATTGGCTTTTTAATGCTATCAACAATCCGCAGTCCACCAACAAAATTCCGCAGCCATAATGCCTCATTGGATGCTTCATAACATGCCATGAATTCCGCTTCCATGGTGGAAGTGGCCGTAAGAGTTTGCTTGATGCTTCTCCAAGATATAGCACCGCCAGCAAGCATGTAAATATAGCCTGATGTAGACTTCAGACTATCCTGACATCCAGCAAAATCGGAATCGGTGTACCCAATGATCTCAAGCTGGTCTGGTTTTCGATATGTAAGCATGTAATCCTTTGTTCTCTGTAAGTACCTCATGACCCTTTTGGCTGCCTTCCAATGGTCCATTCCCGGATTGCTTAGATATATGCCTAACATCCCAACAATGTATGCTATATCAGGTCGTGTACATACCTGAGCATACATCAGACTACCTACAGCCAAAGCATAAGGCGTCTTCTGCATTTCCGAAATTTCATAATTATTATTTGGGCACTGTTTGAGACTAAACTTGTCTCCCTTAGCAACAGGGGTGTTACCTGGTTTACAATCCTGCATGCCAAATCTTTTCAGAACCTTATCGATATAGCCCTTTTGTGACAGACCGAGAACACCTTTTGAGCGATCTCGATGTATCTGAATTCCTAATACAAAAGAAGCTTCACCAAGATCTTTCATTTCAAATTTCTTTGAAAGAAATTTCTTAGTTTCATGCAATAATGCTATATCGTTACAGGCAAGCAGTATGTCATCGACATATAAAACCAGAAAAATATACTTACTCCCACTGAACTTATGGTATATACAGTCATCAGCAACATTCGGTTCAAAACCAAAAGATGTAATGACTGCATGAAACTTATAATACCATTGACGGGAAGCCTGCTTGAGCCCATAGATGGATTTCTTTAATTTGCAAACCCTTTTCTCTGATTCATCCGAAACAAAGTTTTCAGGTTGCACCATATAAATTGTTTCCTCAATGTCACCATTGAGAAACGCTGTCTTGACATCCATCTGATGAAGCTCAAGATCAAAATGTGCTACTAGTGCCATTATAGTCCTGAAAGAGTCTTTCGATGAAACTGGAGAGAAAGTCTCTTTATAATCAATGCCTTCCTTTTGAGTGTAGCCTTTTGCGACAAGACGAGCTTTATACTTAATAACATTGCCCCATGAATCCCTTTTGGTTTTAAAAATCCATTTACAACCAATAGGTTTGATACCTTCGGGCAATGTAACAAGCTCCCAAACGTCATTATCGCTCATAGACTTCATCTCATCATTATGGCATCAATCCACTTTTGAGAGTTAGAACCCTTAATGACTTGACGGAAGTTGATTGGATCATCTTCCTCAAGTCCAATATCACTTTCTTGTTCTTGGAGAAATACAACATAATCATCCGGAATTGCATTTCTCCTTTCTCTAGTGGATCTCCTTAATGGCACTTCAGTTTCTTGAGGTTGTTGAGTTTGATTTTCATTAGTAATATCAGGATCCTGATTGGGGAGATTTTCGAGATTGTCTTGAACTGGAGTTGTGTGATCCGTGTCAGGAATGAGAACACCATGACCAAGATCAACAACTTGAGGGAAAGACACATGTTCTTCCTCAAAGACAAAATCTCTAACAACTTTATCTCCCCACCCCCCAAACTCAATATCCTCAAAAAACCTAGCATTACCCGTCTCAAAAATAGTTCTTGAAGTGGGATCATAAAACTTAAAACCCCTGGATCTTTCAGAGTATCCAACAAAATAGCTACTAATCGTTTTAGCATCCAGTTTCCTTTCATTCGGCCTGTAAGGCCTTGCCTCAGCTGGACAACCCCAAACGTGTAAGTGCTTAATACTGGGTTTATGCCCAGTCCAAAGTTCATATGGGGTTTTGATTGTAGCTTTAGTTGGAACTCTATTAAGAATATAAGCTGCGGTTTTTAATGCTTCACCCCAGAGTGAGTCTGGCAAAGTAGTACGACAAATCATACTTCTTACCATATCCTTAAGGGTCCGATTTCGTCTCTCAGCTACACCATTCATCGTAGGACTTCCTGGCATAGTATACTGAGGGACGATCCCACACTCATCTAGGAATTTAGCAAATGGCCCTGGACGTTGTTCACCTGAACCATCATATCTGCCATAGTATTCATCACCACGGTCAGATCTAACGGATTTAATCCTTTTGCTTAGTTGATTTTCAACTTCAGCCTTAAATGATTTGAACACGTCTATGGATTGGGACTTTTCATGAATAAGATATAGGTACCCATAACGAGAGTAATCGTCTATGAATGTGATAAAGTATTGTTGACCATTCCTACAAGGAGTAGGAAATGGCCCACAAATATCCGTATGTATCAATTCTAAGACGTCCGAAGCTCTCTTAGCACCTAATCTCGTCTTGTTTGTTTGTTTTCCCTTGATACACTCAACACATATATTCGAATTTGAGGAATCAAGAGAATTAAGAATTCCATCTGACACGAGTTTCTGAATTCTTTGAATGGATATGTGACCCAAACGTTTGTGCCAGAGTGATATAGAATTCTCATTAGTTAATTTTCTTTTGGTACCACTTAAACTTGTATGCAAGGTTCCATTATTTGAGGTTATTGTATCAACCAAATATAGGTTATCAAATGTTGATAAAAGACCAGTACCAATAAGATTTGAATTCTGAAAGAGACTAACTTTATTGTCACCAACATGAATAACCGGATATGTCCAATTTGGGAACAGAAATTAAATTCCGTCTAAAAGACGGTACAAAAAAAGTCTCATCCAAATCTAAATAAAAACTGGTCTTAACCAACAGCCTAAACTTTCCAATAGCCTCAACTGGCACCTTCTTGCCATCACCCACATAGATGTATCGTTCACTATCATTTGGTTTTCGGCAGTTCAGGCAACCCTGCATAGATATACTTATGTGAGTAGTAGCAGAAGAATCTACCCACCAAGTATCCTTAGGTACCGAAATTAAATTAACTTCAGAACAAACAAAAGAAAGAAATGTACCTTTTTTCGCACGCCAAGCGTGGTACTTGGTACAGTCTTTCTTCACATGATTAGTCCCCTTACAGAAAAAGCAACCTAATTCAGTAATTTCAACATTAGGTTCCTTATGTTTGCTTAATCTTGGGCCTTGCAACCGCAACTTCCTTACCTTTCATCTTCTTCATATCCTTAGAAGAGGATACCAAATGAGCACTTTCAGTCTTATCTTGCTTTATCCTTTCCTCCTCTTGCACACAATGTGAAATGAGCTCGTTAAGAGTCCATATCTCCTTCAGGCAGTTGTAACTGACCTTAAACTGATTAAAGTGTGCAGGAAGAGATATCAAAACTAAGTATACAAGCAGTTCCTCAGGTAATACTAGCTTGAGTGACTTAAGTTTCGAAGCAAGATGAGACATTTCCAAAATGTACTCCCTAATGTTTCCCTTGCCCTTATACCTCATGGAAACAAGTTTACTCAATAGGTACTTGTTTCCGCCTTTTCGTTTTGTTCAAAACGCTTTTCAAGGTTTTCAAGGAAAACTTTGGCATTAGCTTCATCATTCATAGTGCCCCTGAATGATTCTGGAATTGCACGTTTCATGATCATCAGACTCATGCAATTTGAGTGTTCCCACTTCTCCATCTCCTTCTTTTCATCGGAAGAAGATGTATCCTCAAGAGAAGCAGGTTGCTCATTCCGAAGTGCAAGGTCAAGATCCATGCAACCGAGAACTATCATAATGTTCTCTTTCCATTCCTTAAAGTTTGTGCCGTTAAGCACAGGGATGCTATTAATGTTGGTAGATATCGAAGCAGCTGAAGAATTAACTGAAAATAGAACAAAAGGATTACTTAATACATGCTTACAATAACTTGAACTTTAACATTCAAAATAGGCAAATCCCATTACAAGATACCTAGCACAACATTGATTTTAGTCTTTGGACAGAAAATCAACTTGTAAGTGGTACTCTTGGTGTAGTGATCAAATATTGACAATAAACTCCTGTCAAATATCAAGCCTTCCTTTGGGCCGACTTAATATTCACATGGAAAACCAAATAATTGTCACATATTTATCACCACAAGCATGTTCGAATTCCTGCCAAATAACGACCTTCCTTTGGGCCGGTGTTAAACGCATGGAAGACCAACATCCACAGTCATCTTATATTTCAATATCAATCAATCTACACAACAGAGGGTACTTTGGCAACATAATGCTTCAATTGACTAATTTAAAATATTAGATGCTAAATACTTTAGTTCCTTAAGCCATATTATGAATCTTAGCTTAATATGTTACATGTTTTGACATGCAACATCTGAATATTAATTGTTATAGTCTTAATTGGACAATTTCAAGATCTGAAGTTTGATGGACTAAAACAATTAATATTAAAACTGAATATTAATGTATAAAACATTAATAATAATTATAAAAACTTAAAATTAATTGACATATTAGTAATATTCAATTAAAATCTGAAACTTAAAAGACATAAAACGTTTCATTAATTATGAAAAACGTTTCTTACATTATGTCCTCATTAAACAGCCAGAAAACAAAACATTTCTGCAATTTATGGCCAGATAATCGATTATCTGAGCCTGATAATCGATTATCTGGGCCTTCTGGAATCTCAAATTTTGCTGAAAAACTAGGATAATCGATTATCCTAATAGGATAATCGATTATCTTAGCTCTCCGGAATTTCCAATTTTGCTGAAAAAACTCCAGATAATCGATTATTTAAAAATAATCGATTATCCTCAGATTCTGTTTCAAAAATTTGCATAATCGATTATTTTCAAAGAATAATCAATTATGTGATGCTGTTTTGCAAAATTTTGGTGAACTTTAAAAATTATTTCAGGACCTTTTGCGGCGACGAACGTCGCCACTAAACCCATAGAAGTCGCCGCTAAATGTATTAGTGGCGACTATGTATTGAAACTGGAAACTGGAGTTGCCGTCACTGAAGGTTATTTGTAGCAGCAATTCCTTGTTTAAGTTTCTTGTTGTTCAACAACCAAAATTTTGCAAACTTCAATATTTCAATTCATATAGAGATAACAAAATATTGAATCACTAAAGTTCATCAACTACATAACATTCATGAAATCATGTTATATCATGGTACTAGAATTTCATAATCAAAATTCTATCATAATTTAAACATGAACTTTATATAACATGCAATTTCATGAATTTCTAAATTATCCAAATATGAAGGAGGCTCTGATATCAATTGCTAGAATAATGATTCCGACTAAAACACAATAGCATTCATATCGAATAATTTGAAAACAACAACATGAACGGAAGGGTACCTGAATCCATATGTGGAAATCCTTAAGCCTCCTTTTGATGATTGTTTGAAAACTCCTTGATCCTTATCTTCAAGATTGTCTTGAAGTATTGCTTACACAAGAATATATTACAACAACCAAAATTGGAATATAGTTTTCCACAAAGATATGCAAGACAAGAAGAAATGGCTCTCTTGATTCAATGGGAGGAAGAAGAGATTTTGTCTTGCTATAATGTGGGAACCATAACCCCCACTTATAACAAATGAGTTATGAAACTCAAGAGTCATAAGCATGTAACCATAGTTACATACATGTAACCTTAGTTAGCCCATCATTAACTAAGGTTACCCTTTTGGGTATCTACACATTGGTCCTACACTTTATATGACAATACATTGGCCCCCATAACATAATGTCCATAAGACCACAAAATTAGGCCAAACCAAAAAGATAGCACATAACATATAATTTATCCATATATTGTTCATATGTATGTAGATATAAGTCCATATATCTTACATGTTGCTGTTACAGTTCTATTGTCTCTTTTCATCGTCTTGGGCCGAGGATCTATCAGAAACATCCTCTCTACCTCCAGGGTTGGGATAAAGTATGTGTACATGCTACTTTTACCATACCACACTTGTGGGATTATATTGGTTGTTGTTGTTGTTGTTGTTGTTGTTGTTGTAATAATGGAGTTATTTCACAAATATTCCATTTTCCATTTATCTTTTTGATTTTTAGGTTGTTGGTACTGTCTTTCTGGCCGTTGTTATTATTACTGTTCTATTATCTCTTTTCATCGTCTTGAGTCGAGGGTCTATCGAAAACAACCCCTCTTACCCCCGGGTTGGGATAATGTTTGTGTACACACTACACACTATTGTTCCCAAACAACACTTGTGGGATTATACTGGGGGTTGTAATAATGGAGTTGATTCACAAACATTACTTTTTCCATTTTATCTTTTTGATTCTTAGGTACTATCTTTTTGGTCGTTGTTGGTTGGTACTATTTACTGTTTTATTATCTCTTTTCATCGTTTTGAGCCGGGGGTCTACCAAAAACAACCTCTTTATCGCCAGAGTAGAGATAAGGTCTATGTTCTCCCCAAACCACGCCAATAGGAAATACGGGTTGCTGTTGTAGTAATGGTGTAAATTCACAAACTAAAATTTCAGATTTCCTTGGCAACTAAACCACTAATTAGAAAGGGTTCAATCAGTAACATCAGGAAAAGGACCAACTTCTTCCAGACAGAAGTTTGTTAAGTAATCAATCAGATAAAGACACAGATGACTCTACAAGCTCAAACCCCACACCAACAAACCATTACCATGTGCCTGGACAAAATTATCCGGTACGTATACCGGTGAAAGGTAACATTCAGTGGCATAGTCGAGGTGTGCGCAAGATACCCGACACCAATGTTAACAAAAAAAATCTTCCTAGAAGAAGCTTGTAAAATAATCCATTAGATAAAGACACAGACAACTATACAAACTCAAACCACAACCAACAAAACCATTACCAATCATGAAAGAGAAATGAAAGTATTAAACAGCAGAAACTTTTCCAAGATCTTACTCTAAGGTCTATACAATAGTAAATCTGGTACTGACTTTAGGATATTACAATATTGTTTAAAGTTGAACATAACTTCAGTTCCAAACTTTGATTGAAAGGGCTCTGCAGAAGATAACTACAACCAACAAAATTGGGTTGATTAAAGAATACTCCAAAGAGAAGCATAAACCGAATTTCTGGCAGAAACATAAACTCACCCCCCCCCCCCTACCATGACCTACTCTTTTTCAACCATCCTACAGAATGCTAAAGCAAAGTGAAAAACCAAAGGGAGAAGTTAAATGAGGCAAAAAATTCCTAATCAGTTAGTAATTATTCGCCACCGCCTGCCAAGATTTACACATTCCCTAGAGCCCTTACTATGTCACAACCAACAACCATCACAGAAGTGAAAACTCGAGTACAGGAAGAGAAGTAACAAATTGAGCAAAACAAGAGTAAGCTCTAAAGTTGAGTAGTTTGCTAGTGTAAACTTAAAACTAAATCTGAATTTGCTAACGGGGCAAAATGAGTCTGGTTAATCCCATGCACTAGTCACACCTGCTGCTCCATATGATGAATACCCCCCAGACACATATCCGCTGTTCATATTGGCACCACCATAATAGTCTGCAGCGCCTCGATTGTAAGAGGAATCTCTTCGAAAGTCACGACCACCAAAACGAGCTCCACCACGACGATTTTTGCCTCCATAGTTAGATCGAGCAGCAAAGTGAGAGAGCCAGGAAGGTACTTCTTGGTTTGCTTCAGTCATCAAGTCAGACAGCGATCTCGCCAATGACGAATTGTTCTCATTGAAGAAGGCAGTAGCTAATCCCGATTTTCCTGCTCGACCTGTTCTTCCAATACGGTGCACATAGTCATCAATGTCATTTGGCAGGTCAAAGTTGACAACATGTGCAACATGGGGGATATCGAGACCACGTGCTGCCACATCTGTTGCAACCATAATTGGTGTGTGACCAGTTTTGAAGGATCTCAGTGCATATTCTCTTTCCTGCCAAAGAAGCACACCGATGTGTCAAGATTTAAAAAAGAGGAAAAAAATTCTCCGGCATAAGCTACAACGAAGGAATAAGGTAAAAGAAGTGCCAAGATGAAAGAACTATGAGAACTAAAACACTGTGATTGCAACAAGGATAGCTAATTTAACCAGTCAAATTTTGCATTCTGAAACTCATCTATAATCTATCTAATCAGGAATCTACTAAAGCAGAAAGATTATGGACAATTCAACACTGCGCCAAGGATAAATCTTACCTTCCACAGGGAACCTATAGAATGCCATCTCATACAGCATAGCCATATCTAAGCCTAAACTTAATTGGCCAAGCTTTCTTAGTATTAATAGCACATAAGAAACACAGCGGTGCTTATCTAACCAGAAACGTTCTTCTTATCACTTTTAAACTTTAAGATATTTTGTAGTTAAACACGAGCAGATGTACCAATCCAAAGCAACATCTTATAGAACTTGAGAAGCACTACTTCCAATCTTATTTTATTTCTACAAAGGAAGCTACTTCTTCATCAACTTCTTTCATTTATGAACAAATGAGATTACTGAAGAAATTAAGAGGAAGAAAAAACAACAACAATAACTACCCAGTATAGTCTCACACAGTGGGGTCTTGGGAGGGTACAGTGGGGTACGGGGAGGGAAATACGTACATAGGCCTTACCCCTATCCGAAAGGGCAGAGAGGTTATTTCCAATCGATCCTCGGCGAAAAAGAGAAAGAAAAAGAAAATGAAAAAGGAAGACAAAAGCAGAAATAGCATAAATAATTATCTAAACTTAAGACCATAAATTAAATGGCATGCGCTAATATCGACCAGTAACTACCATAAGGAGGCACAATACAATACACACCGGAGAGCCCTACCAAATCCCACCTAGCCCTGGGAATGAAGTACGAAAAGTTCTAGACGCCCCTATCTGACAACCCTGATAATAGACTTCCAAACTTTCCTATCAAGGGCCATATCCTCGAAAATCCGCATACTTGTCACGTCCTGCCTAATCACCTCTCTCCAATACTTTTAGGCCTCCCTATGCCTCGACTCGAGCCAACCACCGCCAGCCGCTCACAACTTCTCACCGGGGCATCAGTGTTTCTCCTCCGCACATGCCCGAACCACCTGAGCCTCACTTCCAGCATCTTCTCATCCACTGGAGCCAGCCCCACCTTCTCCTGAATAACTTCATTCTTAATCTTATCTAGCCTGGTGCGCCCGCACATCCACCTGAGCATTCTCATCTCCGCAACCTTCACTCTCTGAACATAAGAGTTCTTAACCGGCCAACACTCTGCCCCATACAACATGGCAGGTCTAACCACAGCTCTATAAAACTTCCCCTTGAGTTTCGGTGGCACTTTCTTGTCACACAAGACTCCTGATGCAAGCCTCCAGTTCCACCCCGCCCTTATACGGTGCGTGACATCCTCGTCAATCTCTCCATCCCCCAGAATCATCGACCCAAGATATTTGAAACTGTCCCTCTTGGAGATGACCTGAGATCCAAGCTTCACGTCTCTGCCTACTTCGCTCGACTCGGCGCTAAACTTGCACTCCAGGTATTCCGTCTTAGACCTGCTTAGTTTGAAACCCTTAGACTCGAGAGTCTGCCTCCAGACCTCCAACCTCTCGTTAACACTGCCCTCGTCTCGTCTATCAAGACTATGTCATTAGCGAATAGCATACACCATGGCGCATCCCCTTGAATATAGCGTGTTAGTGCATCCGTCACCAAGGCAAATAAGAAAGGGCTAAGCGCGGATCCTTGATGAAGCCCCGTAAACACCGGGAAATGGTCTGAGTCACCCCCACCGTCCTACCATAGTCTTAGCACCATCGTACATGTCCTTGATCGCTCTGATGTAGGCTTCTGGCACGCTCTTCACTTCCAGGTACCTCCATAACACCTCCCTTGGGACCTTGTCATATGCCTTCTCCAAGTCAATAAACACCATGTGCAGGTCCTTCTTCTTATCCCTGAACTGTTCCACCAATTTCCTGACAAGTGGATAGCTTCTATAGTGGAGCGGCCCGGCATAAAACCGAACTGGTTCACAGATATGGACGTCATCCCCCTCACCCTCGCCTCAACCACCTGCTCCCAGACTTTCATGGTGTGACTAAGTAATTTGATACCCCAATAGTTGTTACAACACTGGATATCCCCTTTGTTCTTATACAAGGGCTCCGCTGTACTCCACCTCCACTCCACTCGCATCATATCTTAGTCCTAAAGGTCACATTGAACAACCTGGACAACCACTCCACTCTTGTCCTACCCACACATCTCCAGAACTCCACCAAGATTTCGTCTGGCCCGGTCGCTCGACCCCTACTCATCCTACTCAAAGCCCCCACGGCCTCCTCCCACCCTAATGCGCCTGTAGTACCCAAGGTCTCTATGACGCTCTGAATGCCCCAACTCCCCTAGCTTTATGTTACCCAAGGTCTCTATGACGCTCTGAATGCCCCAGCTCCCCTAGCTTTATGTCTCGATCCCCTCCTTATTAAGCAGGTCTCGAAAATACGATTGCCACCTCTGCTTAACTTGAGACTCCCCCATCAGAACTCTACCATCCTCGTCCTTGATGTACCTAACTTGGTCTAGATCCCGAGCCTTCCTCTCCCTCGCTTTAGCCAACCGGAATAACTTCCTGTCCCCGCCTTTCTCCCCCAATTCCTCGTACATACGACCTAATGCCGCATTTTTAGCTTCCGTGACCGTCAGCTTTCCCTATTTATTTTTTTTTTTAATTTTTTTGTTTGGATATTGGATTTAAACGCCGAAGGTTTTTCGGAAACCTCTCTATCTCTATGAGGTAGAGGTAAGGTCCGTATACACACTACCCTCCCCAGACCCCATTTATGGGATCAAACTGGGTTTTTGTTGTTGGTTTTAGAACGGGAGCATATGCACAATCCAGCTAATCATAAAAAAAAGATAAGGTAAATTATATTAATTAAAAGGGAGAGAACTCCAGTATACAAGAAGTATACCAAAAAGTAGAGAATTTACATCTGAACATGATTCTCCACAAATCCAGCTAATCATAATGCAAACAATGTAAATGAAGTTATTTAGAAGCAGGAGAAGCAACCAAACATAGTAAAGTACTAGAAGATTGAGATTCCATATTAATAAGCTATATTGAAGCATGTACTCCTTGTTGACCTTAGAAAATTAAACAAAATCCTCCTGTTCAAATGCTAATTCATGGTTCCACATGGCATGCCTATTAACAAAAGTTCCTCGATTTCTAATTGAAACTGAGAAGAGAACAATTATACAAGACAACCAGAATGGATTACAAGAATTTAATAAGAGCAGGAAGAGAATCAAGAAATCATCAAGAAAAAACACTCAGAGAGAACAAAACAGACTACATTATAGCTTATGTGTCATGAAATCAGTCAACAAGAAGTGCACTAGGAATAAGCAACAAGAAGTGGGATTATACTGGGTTGTTGTTGTTGTTGTTACCTGCTGAGTTCTATCGCCATGAATAGCAGTAGCAGGGAAACCATGCATACAAAGCCAATGCTCCAGTGAATCGGCTCCCTTCTTAGTCTCCACAAATACAAGGGTAAGAGCTTGCTGAAAATTTGAGAGAAGCAATGAGCAATAAATAAGTTGAGAAGTTTGAAATTGGATGATTACTAAGAAGAAAATAATATATAAAGTGAAAAATATGGGTGCAGCAACCGTTTCTATAAAATCGTAAAGTTAAATCTCCTCTGGAGTATCCACAGATATGGATGTATTTGTTTCGCTCTCCAAAAGTTGAACATTTTGCTTGAAATCACAGGCTACACCAGAAACACAGCAACTGATGCAAATCAACAATTTAGGAAGACTATCAACCTTGGTTGCCTCTTCCTTTAATACCTAAATTTTTCTACGTCCAGCTGCTGATATTTAGAGATTCTAAGAATTTTCAGGACACAGAGCCAACCACTATCATATAAGTTCCAAAACCTGGAATTCATTCATCCTTGCTAAATTTCGCAAAGAATTATGCCAACTTCACCTGGACACTAGCAAGGCCTTGCAAGCTGCCATTGCTCTTGAAATCCATGACCAAGAATTGAATTCGGAAATATACCCACCCCCCTCCCCCCCACACACACACACAGTTCTAGATGTGAGCAATATATTTATGATATACCTTGTAACCTTGGATAATTAAGTAAAACTGAAACAAATAGATGGAAGCTACCTTGCCATGAACACCATTTTCCCTCTGTGCATGAAGAAGATCCATCAAGTGACTTCTCTTGTCAGTCTCTTGAACATATTCAACTCTTTGGACAATCAAATCTGTGCTAGAGCCGACCCTTCCCACAGCCAAAAAGATATAACTGGATAGAAAATCCGAGGCTAGTCTCTGCATTCAGATAAAGTTTTAAGTGTATTAATTTTGCAACGATCATTACCAAGGAACGCTCCCTATGCTCTCATAGAGTAACACATAGGCAAAAAGGTAGAGAAAAAGAGAAGCTCCATTCAACTGTAGAACAGCAAGCAGCTCAAGAAAATTGTTATAACTTCCGATGGTAGCCACAAATTGTGATAACCAGTTTGCAGTCTGACGCAGCAAAGTCCACAGGATAAGGGAGCTTTAAAGTAAATTGATATCAAAGAAACAAAAATAGTGGATCAGAAAGGAGTCTGTCCATGTAGAAAAATGACCTGAATCTCTTTTGGGAAAGTGGCACTGAACAGCATGGTCTGTCGTACACCTGGCGGAGGCATGTCCATCTGTTGCACTATTTTCCTTATTTGAGGTTCAAAACCCATATCAAGCATTCGATCTGCCTCGTCTAGAGCCAAATACCTTATCATCTGCAACGAGACTCTTGCTCTCTCAAGTAAATCAACTAACCGCCCAGGGGTTGCCACAAGAATATGCACACCTCTCTCTAATTCTCGAAGCTATTAACAGTGTCAGAGCACAAAATCAAATATTAGAAACTTATCAGCTTTCAATCATTTAAGATATCTCCTATTGTCAGTGAGGACAAAATTTAAAACTTGATAGCAATGCAGCCGACCTATGTACCAAAGCAGAAAACACTTGTACATATTAAATGATGTAACATATCAATCTCTCAAGCTTCAAGGCTATCATATAATAAGAGTGCAAAAGAGTGCCTGCAAAGCGGTAGAAAAGGAAAGCTCTCTATATTTCCACCATGAAATGAGGATCTAGCATCAGACTCTATTTCACAAATTACTCAGAACTCAAACTATCATTAAATTCACCTACGAAACTTTGCAACAATATTCAAAATCTCTACAAAGTTTTCAATTATTGCGACCATTGCATTAGCAATATAAACTAGACAGGTACAAACAACCTCTTCATGTGCGTCAAAGTTCAGTGAAATGAATGCCAATTTCACCTGTATAATTTCTTTTGGAGACTCGGAAAGTCTCTCAAGGTGTGTAGGCAAGTTCCAGTTTGAACTTGACCAACAACCTACCTCAGAACATGAATCCCTCTTGTAGCACAAGGAATGCAAATATTAAAACCTCAGATCGTAGTGGTTTTGTCCAATACTTATGCATGCCAGGGACAATAACTTTGCAAGAGATTGTACCACAGGAATATACGCTCCAGAAAGTGCAGCATCAACAGTAAACTGAAAGCTCTAGTAAGCGACAAAGTAAATGCAGCAACCTAAACACAGATATCATATCACAGTATACTTGTGCAATTCTAATCACTCAAATATTACAACAGAAACTAGCGTTGCATATGGATGAAAACCCCGCAACTAATAATACAAATCCAAAAAGAACCAATAAGTTCCAGCAAAACATAAGAAATTAAAACTGAAGTACCAAGCAAACAAGAGTAAATATAGGACCTGTTGGTTTATAGGAGCACCACCATAGGCAACAACCACCCTGACGCCAGTTTGATATGAAAATTTTTTAGCTTCATCATGAATCTGCAGATTTTGCAAAACAAACCATATATCAATGTAAGGAGAGCAACTTCAATTTTCCTCTCTTTTTCGACTAAATAGACCAAAAACTAGAAAAACTTACTTGACATGAGAGCTCCCTTGTTGGGGAGAGAATAAGAGCTAGAGGAAATGCCACCCGTGGACGTGGAGGTCTAGGAAAGTGGCCCCTCATGATTCCACTTATAATGGGGAAGCAGAAAGCAGCAGTTTTTCCAGAACCAGTTTGAGCACAAGCCATCAAATCCCTCCCCGCAAGTGAAATAGGTATAGCATGTCGTTGCACAGGGGTCGGCTTAACATACTTGCACCTCCTAATATTTTCGTTGACAGCTTCACCTAAATCAATATCGGTGAAAGTATTCACAGGAGGGGGCACATTATCCCCGCTAGTTTCCACTGGAATATCCTCATATGCATCGAAATTGATCCCAGAACTCTCTTTTTCACTAAAGGGCTCACTATCTTCATCCGTAAAGGGGTTAACCTCACGCTCCCTCCCACGATCCCAACCACCACGTCCCCCATTCCAACCACCACCACGTCCTCCTCCACCAACATAACCAGATCGGTTTTCAGTCCTTTGACCACTCCAACGACTCCCAACCACATTTGGGACATCATAACCACTGTGGTCACTACATAATGCAGCAGCACCAGCGTATGAAGCCTGTGCAGGAGGTTCTATCGTCGGTCTGTTTCTTAGATGTGGTGGAACATATGCTGACTTGGACGCAGCACCAGCCGGATTCTCGGCTGCAGAAACAGAATCAGCCCACGACATTGCCATAGTCAGTCACCCAAAAATCACACAATAGTTATCTTTTGTCAAGTTGCCACACATAAAACAAAAGCGATATCCAAAACAAAAATTCAGCTAATATTACAAAATCCAAGCTATTTATCCTTGCTAGCACCAATATTCAAGTTAAAACCCAGATACTTTTTTCATCATCAAATCAAATTCTCCAAATCTCACGTCAGCCTGCAAATTCCACAATCCAAAACATCAGTTAGACACATCCAAAAATCCACTTAAATAAGCACATCTTCTAAAAATCCAAACATGATCTATCAAATAAACATGTTGCACAGCATGCAACAATCAACATCGTATCAAGATATGCCATCCAACACAAATGAACAAAGAAAATGCAACAAAAAATCTTCCTCCCAAATACCCAAACAGGAAAAAAAAAGGAAAATTCAAAAATAAAAATTATAGCTAAACCATTCTTCCTACCTAAGCCTTGGCTAAGTTGTGCGGTATCTGTGCTAGTGAGAGGTAATAGGTCTTGGTGGAATAGCCAAAGTGCACTAGCTAGCTAAGACACCACCATAATAAAAAATCAACAAACTATAGCCAAATGATCAAATCCCTACATAAGATTGAGATAAAAACACAACAAAGAAAAACCATTTCAAGAGTGACATAGATGACCGTACATACATGATAAGAACAACGCCCATTTATAAAAATCAATAACACCCGTTTCAGGATTGAGTTAACTACACAGATATAAATGTAAAAGCACCAATAAATCATAATCAAATATGCAAATTAAGAAGACCCAACTTAACAAAATTGAGATAAAAACATAAAAAATAAAAAATAAATAACAAATAACCATTTCACTAATCAGTTAAAACCAAAAAAATTTCAACACAAACCCATATCAGGAATTGAGAATAAAACTCAATAAACAAACAAAAATGCAATAAACACACAATAAAATGTGAAAGCCACACACAGAAAAGAGGAACTTACAATGAAAGAAGAAAGAGAGAAAAAACCTCTAAGTTTGAGAAGCAAAAAAAGGTAGTGTTTCCGATCGGAAGGCAGAAATGCAAAAATATCTTGGTTGTGTTTTTGTTTTTGTTTTTTGTGTTTTTACCTTTTTTTTTATATATACATATTTTTCTTCTTCTATCTTCTTTGTTGCATCTCCGTTGATTAAAACGTAGAGAGTAAGAAGGCCAGTAAGGGAGAAATGAGACTTCCCCGTACGTTATGTATATACAAGTTCGTGATTGCGGCTAGGCTAAATTTTGGCCTACTTTTCTTCTTTTTCTTTCAACTACTATTAGTCCAAATATTTTCATATTTTAGAATAATTTTTTAAATTTTAGGACGATTATTAACGCAAAATATAATTATTCATTTTTTTTGGTAACCGTTTTCGGCTCCAAGCTCTCATTGCGGAGTATAATTTCATTCTTATGGCTCGAATTCAAAACTTTTAATTAAGATAAAAGAATACCATAACATTTGATGGTAAATATAGTTACTAATTCAAAATATAAAGTACCTTTTTCTACAAAAATATAAAAGATAACACATACAGTATCTATACTGATGGGATATAAAAGATACCTCATAAAATTTATCGAGATGAACATAAATTTGACCAAACATCACGATTATCAAAAAAAAAAATCAAAGAGAATTGTGTGAGTGATTATGCCAATATTGAAAAAAGATAATGAAATTTAGGAAACGGAAGTGTTAAGTAGGAGAATATACTGTTAATTTCTAAAGACAAAATTCATAAAGCTTCCTTGTAAGTTGTTCCCAACGATCTTTGAACATCTTAACTAAAGCTATTTTTCGTTTAAACATTTCACATGACTAAAAAGTAAACTCAATAATTACCCGACCTAGTTAATCCCCGCCGTGTATAGTACACCTTCGGATTCGTGCGTGAATAAGTGATTCCAACAGTATAAACGAATTTTTTTGAGAAATTCCAAAAAAGAAAAACTTAATGAACTCCCTAATTCAAATTTTCAAACCCTACCTTGAAAATTTATTTCACTCATCTCCAGCTGGGTCTATCTTCTTCCTCCTTTGAAGAAGATTTCTTTTTTTCTCCCTATCTACTTCTTCTATTTCAATGGAGCCCTTTGTTAATTGCAAATGTGGCCAGATTGCTCCTCTAAAACTTTCATGGTCACCATTTTATTTTAGTAGAAAATTCTATGATTGTAGATTTGAAAAAGCTGCCGATGATGAATGCGATTTTTTCTTTGGTATGATGTTGAATTGTCTGAACAGTATACCAAAGTCATTTATAGACTATTAAATAGAGTAAAAAATCATGAAAAAGAAAAGTCGAAGATGATGAAGAAATAGAGGATATTGGTGTGGCTGCTTGTAATTGTAATTATGACTTGATTTTTGAAAGAATATTTTATTTCTTACGTGTATGGCATATGTATATGGGCATGTAATTTGTTTTACGATAATGTTGTTCTTGATTTATGGCCAATATTGTCTATTCAATGTAGTTAAAATTTATAATGTGTATGATTGTCACGACCCCAGTCCGCTCACCGTGAACATGTCGTGATGACACCTAGTTCCTATAACTAGGTAAGCCTAACAATGCAAAAAATAACTCAACTTGCCGAATAATTAATTGAAACTGAACAACTAAAAGAAATCTGTATATAACTGTCGCTCGACATATACAACTCAAAATAAATGCGGAAGTCTACTATCATACCCTAAAACTCGAAATCTCACAAATCACAAGCTAAGTAATACATAAGAGGTTCTCACTCAAGAATATCTATGCAAAGGAAAAATATTGGGAGAGCTATACTTATTACAGAAAGCTGGAAAGGGACTCCTCGGTGTGCGAACGTAGCAGATATACCTCGAAGTCTCTATCGATACGCCTACTTCCAAGGCTGAAGGATCTGAATGGGAGTACCTGTATCTGCACGAAAAAAAATGTGCAGAAGAGTAGCATGAGCATACCACGGCGGTGCACAGTAAGTATCAAGACTAACCTCGGTGGAGTAGTGACAAGGAACAGTCAAGACACTTATCGGTCAAATAAATAGTATAATTATATGAACATCTAAAATGATATACATATACTTATGTAAAGAGTGCACGAAGTGACAAATAATGCTACAATCACAATGAGGAAAAAAAAGAACAACAAGTAACAACGAGAGTATAAAAAGTGATGATACATAATGACGGCAACGCAATCCAGCTCATAAGATCACAACATAGTAAGGGGAAAAACAAGACATTATCTCATGCTCTACGCTGATGTTCACCTAAGGTTTTATTCGACTATTTTCATAAATTTACCAAATCTCGGACAAACCACAACTCACAAAATTCCAGCATCTAAAATCTAACACTTGGCATCCTGTGTCCCATCAGTCTCATAGTCATGCTGACAGCTAACAAGCCAACTAGGGCAACTCTTACATATATAATGATTAATCGAGGACACACCTCTATAGTTAGCAAAATCAAGGGAACTTCACCTCCAATAGGAGTGTGTTTCAACTATGCATATACTTGTGCGAGTGCTTTAATAAGATTTCTATCAGCTAATATAGATAAGAAGGAGAGCGACAGCATGCACAATGTTCCCTCACCACATCCACAAGATAAATCTCATACAGGAAAGCAAACACAATAAAAATAATAAACGAAGATAGGAATGCCTCCATAGGTCGTCACAATCCTTATAATCAATCCCTAACATAGCCCACCTTATTTCGCAGTACCGCCTTATTTCGCCACACGTACATCATAGTACTTTCCACCTTATTTCGCCATATGCGCAACCCACATATAAGCATATGTACATATCCCGCCTTATTACGCCGCATGTACAATATATCAATAGCAATAGTGGCACGGCAAGGACCTCGTGTAAACCCTCAACAAAATCGCACGGCAGAAACGTCGTGCATCACAATATCCACAACCGCACGGCAGAAACTTCGTGCACCACAATATCAATAGTAGCACGACAGAAACCTCGTGTATCACAATATCAACGGCCGCACGACAGAAACCTCGTGCACCATAATATCAATAGTAGCACGGCATAAATCTCGTGCATCACAATATCAACAGTTGCACGGAAAAAACCTCGTGCGCCACAATATCAACAGTACAACAACAACAAATACAATATATACAGGAATGGAGCAAGAAAATCACTCGATATTTCCGTTCACCAAAAGGTAGTACAACTAACTCACAGGGATAACTGTAACAGAGAAATACTAAGCGCAACAAGGACAACTCAACAAGGAATAAATGATAAGAAACAATGATTCCATAATACTCAGTTCAACAACAAGGAAGTTACATGAATCAAATAATTACAATTAAGGAAATAACATCTCAACATAGGATATCTAAATTCTTTCAATTAAGGCCAATTAATTACATGAGAGATAGAAATAATGCTTTCCAAATAAAGACAAATAGTTAGAAACGATAATGTGACTATAGAAGGGTAAGTGTCCACAGTTAATCAAGTAAGAGTCGATTAGGCAACAAGAATGCACCAAAAAGGGCAATTAAATTCCAGTAAGATATGTACACGTGAAACTAATAACAGAGAACTCAATCGTATCAAGGACAATTTCATATTCGGTGATTACAAGGATCTGAGCCCTAAAGGGGCAAATTGTTCACAAATAAATCCGAGCATACACTCGTCACCTCACGTACAAGGAACTCAAGCACCAAAGAAGACTCTAATCCTAAGAGGAAGTCCACCACACAAGGTTAGGCAAGATATTTACCTCGAACCGGCTAAAATCAACTTGCAACCCCGTTCTTGCCACGAGTACTCGACTCCAAATGGCCCAAATCTATTCAATTCAATCACACATTGTAAATAACATCTCAAGCAACTGATTCTACTATTAAATTCAAAGCTAAGACGCGAACTTAGGTAAAATAGCCAAAATGCCCTTCAGGCCAATGTGGTCAAAACCTAGGGTTCAAACCAAAACCCGATTACCCATTCCCCCATAAACTCAAATATATGATTTGTTTTGAAATCGCACCTCAAATTGAGGTCCAAATTCCCAATTTTAGAAAAACCTAGGTTCTACCCGTAATCCCCAATTTCACCCATGAAAATCATTGATTTCAAGTGAAAAACATGTTAAATGATGTTAAAGATTGAAAGGAATAAGTAAAAACCAGTACAAACGATTTGAAAGAGGTCTTGTTCTTGGAAAATCGCCCAAAGAAGTTGTGTTTTGAAAATGGGGTGAAAAATGTCCAAAATTCGACTAAGTATAAAAAAATGCAGGCTCCAGATGTCGCAATTGCGAACAGGGGTTCGCAATTATGAATCCCGACCCTGCTAACTTGGGAATTCGAATACTTGTTCGCATTTTCGAACTATGAGGGAAACTGGGAGGTTCGCATTTGCGACCCATAAGGTCGCATTTGCAAAACCTCACCTATGCATTTGCGTGAGTATAGTTTGCAATTGCAAACTCTGCCAGGAATTGAGGGCTTCGCATTTGCGAGGCCAAAGTCACATTTGCGATAACTGCAGGTTTGGGACATTCTCGCATTTGCGAGCTGACCCTTCGCAATTGCGATCTCGCATTTGCGAGCCGGACTTCGCATTTGTGAAGCCTGCATGTCAATTATAGCTTCAATTTTTCCAAGTTCAGAAATGCACTCCGACACCTATCCAAACCTCACCCGAGCCCTGGAGGCTCCAAACACAATATGCACACAGCCTCAAAAATATCATACGGACTTACTCAGCAATCAAATCGCCAAAATAATATCATATACATCAAATCGAGCCTAAAAACTCATGATTGCCTCCAAATTTTCATAAAATATCAAATTCCCATTTTAAGTCCGAAACACGTCAAACGACGTCCGTTTTCAACCAAACTTTACAGAAAGTGCTTAAATCATATAAGACTTGTATCGGGCACCAAAACTAAAATACGAGCCTGATACCATTGTATTCTAATCAAATTTCATTTCCAATTTCCTTAATTATTTTCAGCAAACAACTTCACACAAAAATTGGGCTTGGGACCTCGAAATTTGATTCCGGGCATACGCCCAAGTCCAATATTTTCCTATGGACTATCCAGGACCGTCAAATCAGGGATCCGGGTCCGTTTACCCAAAAAGTTAATCGGAGTCAAATATTTTCAACTTAATATCAAAATTTAATATTTTTCTCACAGAATTCATATCTAAGCTTTCCGACTACGCGCCCGGACTGCACACACAAATTGAGGCAACCCAAATGAGGCTTTCAAGGCCTCGAAAGTACAGAATAGGTATGAAAACAAGTGATGACCCCTTTGAGTCGTCACATCCTCCACCACAAAAGAACCATTCGTCCTCGAACGGACAAAAAAAGGAAGTATATGAGTCGGGAAAAAGATGAGGACGGCTCCGCATATCAGACTCGGACTCCCAGGTTGATGCCTCAAGAGGATGACCTCTCCACTGGACACAAACAGAAGGAAAACTCTTGGACCTCAACTAACGAACCTGCTGGTCTAGAATTGCTACTGGCTCCTCCTCATAAGACAAGTCTTTGTCCAACTGGACAGTGCTGAAATCTAACATGTGGGCTAGGTCGCCGTGATACCTCCGGAGCATGGATACATGAAAGGAAAAAAATGGATGGATGGTTGATAAGCTGTGTGGCAATGCAAGTCTCTAAGCCACCTCTCCCACTCGATCAAGAATCTTAAGGGGACCAATGAACCTAGCGATAAGCTTGCCCTTTTTTTTCCAAATCTCATCACGCCTTTCATAGGCGACACACGGAGCAATACCCGCTCACCAACCATAAATGCCATATCCTAAACCTTGCGGTCTGCATAACTCTTTTACCTAGACAAAGCTGAATGAAGCCTATCCTAAATGATCTTGACCTTGTCCAAGGCCTCCTGAACCAAATCTGTACCCAACAACCGAGCCTCTCCCGGCTCAACCATCCAAATAACCAAATCTCAGCTAATACCAACAGGCACGCACCCCACAACTAGAACTCAAGAAGCATGCAACGAAGATGGATGAATATGGGAATGGAAAACCACATAAGAGAACTATCAAACAAGTCAAACTAGCACAGATTTTCTAACACACTAATCTACAAGCATCTAACAAGAAGGAATGAAACATATAAAAGACTCACAAGGATCTTATATTGATATAACTATCACCGCGCTACACAGCCCGGTCTCAACGTATCAAATCACTTGAATTCACGAGGGTTCCGCCCTCAACACTGAATCACAAGTAGGGTACACATCAACCCATCTGGAGACTCTCACCAGATCAATTCCGTCTAACACTCACAACACATACTGGCTCCCACACCGGTGGAGAATAAAATCACAACTCGTAACCAATGATATTCTGAAATTGCATCAAAACTATCGAGACGAACAACATGAATTTACTACTAGTCTCATAACTCTCGGAAACAGCTAGAAATAGATGATAGGCACAGCTATCACTCATATAACCTCCCAACATATTAATTATAAAAATAGAATACAATCATGAAATGCACGCACAATGGAATAAAACTCACCCCGATAAGTAGAACCGTGATGAATATAACAAACTGAATTCGTACCTAAATGAAACTAGCTGGCATGCTAGCCTCGAACCTAATATATGAAACATATAAACGAGCTAGGCCTCCCCCTCTAGGGTGCCCTCTACCAGCCTGAATACCTCATTGTGACACGTCGGTCCGAAGTCTGGGACTATCTCTCACCACGTGGCTAGTATCTCCACACTCAAAGCACACTATCTGCTGACAAGGCAATGGCAACTGTACGAAACGGGTACTCCGAGACCCATGAACACCTGAGTGACCATGCAAAGCCTGAAGCGCAAACTGAATTGGCTGACCCGCAAAACCTCTACCATGACGCACCCTGCCTCCAAAATAAGGACCAGTATATCTCCTCGATCTGCGAGGCCTCCTCGCCTTCTCAAACTCTCTTTCCTGCTCTCGTCTTCTCTCCCTCTCATGACCTTGCATGCTCTCCCTCTCTCTAGCATGCATACCCTCTATCCTCCTAGCAATGTTCACCACCTGTTGATATGGGATATCCATCTCCAACTCGCGAGCCATATTGGACCTGATGCTGGGAATAATCCCCTCAATGAACCGGCAAACCTTCTCGCGAATAGTAGAAACCAAAGCTGGGGCATGTCTAGCCAAACTGGTGTAATAGACAACATACTCCGAGATGGTCATAGCACCCTAGCGCAAATGCTCAAACTCTGCGCGCCATGTATCCCTGAGGCCTTGAGGAAAAAACTCTCTCAGAAACATATATGAAAACTGGGCCCAAGTCAGTGAAGCTATCTCGTCTGGGCTATCTAAATAATAGGTGCGCCACCAATCATAGGCGTCTCTTCGAAGCTGGAAAGTATTGAAAAAACCCCCGCTCGATCCAGAGATACCCATAGTACGGAGAATGCGGTAACACTCATCAAGGAACTCCAAGGCTTCGTCCGATGCTAATTTACTAAATACCGGAGGATCATACTTTTGGAACCTCTCTAGTCTCATCTGCTCCTGCCGGAAGCCGCTGCCCTGCCCTATGACTGAACTGGTGCAACAAGTAGCGCATGAATAATCTCAGCGACCTGCTCAACATGAGCTCGCTGCTAAGGAGTACAGGCGGCAGGAGTCTGTGCTCCTCCCCCGGCCTGGGATGCGGGTACAACTAGGGAAAGCAATCTTGCCTGAGCTAAAGTGGTATACATGCTAATGAACTATGCCAAAGTCTCCTGAAGGGCTGGAGTAGTAGTAGCAGTAGGCATGTCAGGTGCCTGGACTCCGGTTGAATCTGCTGATGGTATGTCGGTGGTCGCTCGCGCAGGTGCTCTCGCTACACTTCGTGCGCGTCCTCGAACTCTACCCAGGCCCAGAACTCTGACGGCTGCAGTAGGAGGCGCAAGTGCCTGATCACCTTGGGTAGTACATGTCCTCACCATCTGCGAGAGATTAGAAGACAGAGGTTTAGGATTGTGAATGTCAAATCACACACGACAAGGAAATTAAATGAGTGAAATTATCCTAACAGTTACATAGCCTATCGCAGATAAGCACAAACGTCTCTGTACCGTTCCACGAGAGTCTAATAAACCACCTTGTGATCTATGACTCCTTTGAACCTAAAGCTCTGATACCAACTTGTCATGACCCCAGTCCATGCTCCGTGAACATGTCGTGATGGCACCTAGTTCCTATAACTAGGTAAGCCTAACAATGCAAAACATAACCCAACTTGTGGAATAATTAATTAAAACTGAACAATTAAAAGAAATATATATATATAACTGCCGCTCGGCATATACAAGTCAAAATAAATGCGAAAGTCTACTATAACACCCCAAAACCCGAAATCTCACAAATCACAGGCTAGAGGGAGACATAAGAGGCTCTGACTCAAGAATATCTATACAAAGGAAAAATACTAGAATAGCTATACTTATTACAGAAAGCTGGAAAGGGACTCCTCGGACTGCGGCCGTAGCAGATATACCTCGAAGTCTTTACCGATACGCCTCCTTCCAAGGCTGACGGAATTGAGTGGGAGTACATGTATCTGCATGAAAAAAATGTGTAGAAGAGTAGCATGAGCACACCACACCGGTGCCCAGTAAGTATCAAGACTAACCTCGGTAGAGTAGTGATGAAGAACAGTCAAGACACCTACCGTGAAATAAATAGTATAATAATAGGAACATCTTAAATGATATACATATATCTTTGTAAAGAGTGAACGGAGTGACTAATAATGCTACAATCACAATGAGGAAAAAAAAGAACAAAAAGTAACAATGAGAATATAAAAAGTGATGATACATAATGGCGGCAACACAATCCAACTCCTAAGATCACAACACAGTAAGGGGAAAAACAAGACAATATCTCATGTTCTACGTTGATGTTCACCTAGGGTCTTTTCGACCATTTCCACAAATTTACCAAATCTCGGACAAACCACAACTCACAAAGTCCCATCATCTGAAATCTAACACTTGGCATCCTGTGTCCCATCAGTCTCACAGTCATACTGACAACTAACAAGCCAACTAGGGCCACTCTTACATATATAATGATTAAACGAGGACGCACCTCTATACTTAGCCAAATCAAGGGAACTTCACCTCCAATAGGAGTGTTTCAACTACACATATACTTGTGGAAGTGCTTTAACAAGATTATATCAGCTAATAAAGATAAGAAGGAGAGTGGCAGCACGCACAATGTTCACTCACCACATCCACAAGATAAATCTTATACCAGAAAGCAAACACAATAAAAATATTAAAAGAAGATAGGAATGCCTCCACAGGCCGTCACAATCCTTTCAATCAATCCCTGTCATAGTCCACCTTATTTCGCTACGCGTGCAATTAATAACATAAAAAGTACCGCCTTATTTCGCCACACGTGCATCATATTATTTCCCATCTTCTTTCGCCACATGCGCAACCCGCATATAAGCATATGAACATAACCCCCTTATTACGCCACATGTGCAATATATCAATAGCAACAGTGGCACGACAAGGACCTCATGCAAACCCTCAACAAAATTGCACGGTAGAAACCTCGTGCATCACAATATCCACAACCGCACGGCAGAAACCTTGTGCACCACAATATGAATAGCAGCACGACATAAATCTCGTGCATCACAATATCAACGGCCGCACGGCAGAAACCTCGTGCACCACAATATCAATAGTACCACGGCAGAAACCTCATGCATCACAATATCAACGGTTGCATGGAAGAAACCTCGTGCGCCACAATATCAACAGTACAATAGCAAAAAATACAATATATACACGAATAGAGCAAGAAAATCACTCGGTATTTCCATTCACCAAAAGGAAGTACAACTAACTCACAAGGAATAACTATAACAGAGAAATACTAAGCGCAACAAGGACAACTCAACAAGGAATAAATGATAAGAAACAACGATTCCATAATACTCAGTTCAACAACAAGGAAGTTACATGAATCAAATAATTACAATTAAGGAAATAACCTCTCAACATAGGATATCTAACTTCTTTCCAATTAAGGCCGATTAATTACACGAGAGACAAAAATAATGATTTCCAAATAAAGACCAATAGTTAGGAAGGATAATGTGACAATAGAAGGGTAAGTATCCACAATTAATCAAGTAAAAGTTGATTAGGCAATAAGAACACACCCAAAAAAGGCAATTAAATTCCAGTAAGACATGTAGAGGTGAAACTAATAACAGGGAACTCAATCGTATCAAGAACAATTTCATATTCGGTGATTACAAAGATCTAAGTGTCCTGAAGGGGCAAACTATTCACAAATAAATCCGAGCACGCATTCGTCACCTCGCGTACAAGGAATACAAGCAACAAAGAAGACTCAAATCCAAAGGGGGAGTCCCCCACACAAGGTTAGGCAAGATACCTCGAACCGGCTAAAATCAACTAGCAACCCCGTTGTTGCCACGAGTACTCGACTCCAAATGGCCCAACTCTATTCAGTTCAATCACAGATGTAAATAATATCTCAAGCAACTGATTCTACTATTAAATTCAAAGTTAAGATGTGAATTTAGGTAAAATAACCAAAACGCCCCTCTGGCCAACGTGGTCAAAACCCGAGGTTCAAACCAAAACCTGGTTACCCGTTCCCCCATAAACACAAATATATGATTTGTTTTGAAATTGGACCTCAAATTAAGGTCCAAATCCCCAATTTTAGAAAAACCTAGGTTCAACCCAAAACCCCCATGAAAATCAAACATGTTAAATGATGTTAAAGATTGAAAGAAATGAGTAAAAACCAACTTACAAATGATTTAGAAGGGGTCTTGTTCTTGGAAAAATGCCCAAAGGAGTTGTGTTTTGAAAATGGGGCGAAAAATATCCAAAATACGACTTAGTATAAAAAAATGCAGGTTGCAGATGTCGCAATTGCGAATAGAGGTTCGCAATTGCGAACCCCGACCCTGCTAAGTTGGGAATTCGAATACTTGTTCGCATGTGCAAACTATGTAGGAAGCTGAGAGGTTCGCATTTGCGAACCATAAGGTCGGATTTGTCAAACCTTGCCTATGCATTTGCAAGGGTATAGTTTGCATTTGTGAACTCTGGCAGGAATTAAGGGCATCGCATTTGTGAGCCCAAAGTCGCATTTGCGATAACTGCAGGTCTGGGACATTCTCTTATTTGTGAGCAGAACCTTCCTAATTGTGATCTCGCATTTGCGAGCTAGGCTTTGCAATTGCGAAGCTTGTAAGTTATAACTGCAATTTTTCCAAGTTAAAAAATGCACTCCGACACCTACCCAAACCTCACTTGAGCCCTCGAGGCTCCAAACCGAATATACATACAACCTCAAAAACATCATACAGATTTTCTCGAGCGATCAAATCACCAGAATAACATCATATACATCAAATCGAGCCTCAAAACTCATGATTGCCTCCAAATTTTCATAAAACATCAAATTCCCATTTTAAGTCCGAAACACTTTAAACGACGTCCATTTTCAACCAATCTTCACAGAAAGTGCGTAAATCAAAAATAACACTTGTACCGGGCAGCGGAACCAAAATACGGGCCCGATACTATATGCTTCTAATCAAATTTCATTTCCAATTTCCTTAATTATTTCCAGAAAACAATTTCACACAAAAATTCATTTCTCGGGCTTGGGACCTCGGAATTCGATTCTTGGCATACGCCCAAGTCCCATATTTTCCTATGGACCCTTTGGGACCGTCAAATCACAGGCCCAGATCCTTTTACCCAAAAAGTTAACCGGAGTCAAATTTATTCAACTTAATATCAAAATTTAGCATTTTTCTCACATAATTCATATCTAAGCTTTCCAGCTATGTGCCCGAACTGCACATGCAAATCGAGGCAACCCCAGATAAGATTTTCAAGGCCTCGAAAGTACATAATAGGTAGGAAAACAAGTGATGACCTCTTTGGGTTGTCACAATGATGGAGTTTTCAATGATAAAATGCGTTTCAATTTCTTCAAATAATTTTATTGATAAGGAAAAGGTGGACTAATTCGAAAAACTGGGATAATAAAAGCAGGTTCATATTGCATCTATACGAAAGTAAGGTTCATACATATGACCAAATGACCAAACATAAGTAGGTTCAAATTACTTCACAAAATATGGATCATACATATGACCGATAAAATACAACAAACTTCTACCTAAATTTGACTTTGACAAGAGTCAACTGGTGTAGATGAAGTTGCGGTTCCAGTTTCATATTTTTGTTGGAAATTGTAACATCCCTTTGATTTTGATGTTGATTCCTTGTGAAAGCTCTATTCTCTTTCCACTTAATACAATTTGGTCTAAATCCAAGATCTGCATTAGTTTGTGCATCATTCATGAAGTTTGCACTGGTTGAAATAAGTCTTTCACTTGGCCTATGAGGCTAGAAAATACAATGAGTTAGCAATGAATAACGCATAAGCCTAATGATAGAAAAAATAGTTAGTTAATAATGAATAATACTTCTCACATTTACAATAAGGATATTATTTTCTATTCGTGTATTTGTGTACAAACCAAAACCAAAATTTCTAGTAATTTTCTTTCCAACAGAAGCAGCAAGTGATCTAGCAGTAGTAGAAATAGATACACCAGATGCAATAGAAGCAGCAAGTGATCATCCACCCCTTTCCTTACCAGCTCCTCTATATCTACCTCTACCACCACTTCCTACAGTTCCTTTACCTCTTCCTAATGGTGTGTTCCTTCTTATTTTTTATGTTTCAGCACAAAATGAAGATGGAATCGTTGAACTTTGGGCTGTGGCAGTCAAAGTACCTATAAATTGGGTTGTATAAACTTGACTATCAGCTTGTGTGCTTGATTGTGTTGTTCTATTTGACCTTCCAAATCGTATGCTTGTTTGTCCCTAGTATAAAGTGACAAGCCGTTAATCAAGTAATATGAAAACTATGAAATCAATTGAAATGGAATCCATCAAACTTACCCTTAAACCGCATACTGACTTGTTGTGACCAACTTGATGGAAAATAGAACGTGACAT